>OX336388.2:1903335185-1903984352 GCA_946902985.2 Meconema thalassinum | reverse complement strand
ATTTAAATATGTATACTTCGCGTCGTCGCCATGTTGGATTTGTGCTCACCAGGTTACTGAAAGTCCTGTAGGTGAACATATGTTCATAGTCTCTATGAACATAAAAAAATCAGTTTGGTCGCTGTAAAAGATTCATAGATATTGAGAACCGTCTAAATATTTCGGAAGCTCGCCATTTAGGATTGTTATATGTATAGGCCATAGAGCTATGTACCATTCAAGGACAATTATTGCCTAGCTTCATTATTCAAACTTTCACTTCGATCGCATGATTACGACACAAGAATAAAAACTTAATTTTAAAATTTCGCACAGCCGCCATCTTGAGGTTATGTAAACAATTGAATTAAATTAGATGGCAGTGCATTACAATCTGCAAAATCATTTACTGTACCACATTTCACTGCGCTCAGAGAGTTAAATCACGAGAAAAGTCTATTAAAATATTTCAAATTCGCTTGGTCGCCATGTTCGTTTTGTACTTTACAGGTTTATGAAATATACATAGGTAAACTTGTATCAGTACCCCTTATCTCCATACAAAATTGCATGATGATATCTGTAATAGTTTCGGAGATATAGAATGTCAGTGAAATATTTCGCACAGCCGCCATTTTGAGGTTATGTACACAATTGAACTAAATTAGACTCCAGTGCATATCAATGTGTATAAACATTTGCTGTACCAAGTTTCATTACGTTTGGATAGTTAAATCGCGAGAAATTTCTATTTAAAAGTTTCAATTTCGCTTGACCGCCATGTTGGTTTTGTAGTCACCAGGTTTTTGAAAGTCTCATAGGTGAACTTCTAGTAGTGCCCTTTATCACCGTACACAATTTCAGGGCGATATCGGTAATAGTTTCGGAGATATTGAATGCTAGTGAAATATTTCGCACAGCCGCCATGTTGGATTGGTGAGCCGTAACAAAATTTGAAGGGCACGGTCGAGGTCGCCGGAAATAGTGCTATGAACTTACCGAGTTTCATTGATATCGTTCAAGCCCTTTAGATTTTATTAGGGGGGGACAGACACACACCTCTCACACACACACACACACACACACACACACACACACGGACAAAAGGTGATCTCATAAGCCTATTTTTTCAAAATTGAAAATAGGCTAAAAATTGTCCGGTTAGCTCAAACAATGCCAGTGTTTCGCCCCAGTGTGCCGTTTGGCTCGTCAGTTGGTACAGACACACCTACCAATACGCATGGCTAGCACATACTGAGAAGGCCATGCAAGACACAAAATACAAGCAGTATTGACGTCACGAGCATGCCAATGTGCTACGGGAGGCAAAGTCCCTTTCATAAAAACAAAAGCCTTACCTTGGCAATCCAAATAAGGTTTTGAATATTCCCAAAGGGAATATTATGTAGTTTCCATTTGAGCGGATGAATTATCAATAAATTATAAAAATGGTCCGGTTAGCTCAAACAATGCCAGCGTTTCGCCCCAGTGTGCCGTTGGGCTCGTCTGCTTGTATTTTGTGTCTTGCATGGCCTTCTCAGTATGTGCTAGCCACACGTATTGGTAGGTGTGTCTGTACCAACTGACGAGCCCAACGGCACACTGGGGCGAAACGCTGGCATTGTTTGAGCTAACCGGACCATTTTTATCATTTATTGATAATTCATCCGCTCAAATGGAAACTACATCATATTCCCTTTGGGAATATTCAAAACCTTATTTGGATTGCCAAGGTAAGGCTTTTGTTTTTATGAAAGGGACTTTGACTCCCGTAGCACATTGGCATGCTCGTGACGTCAATACTGCTTATATTTTGTGTCTTGCATGGCCTTCTCAGTATGTGCTAGCCACGCGTATTGGTAGGTGTGTCTGTACCAACTGACGAGCCCAACGGCACACTGGGGCGAAACGCTGGCATTGTTTGAGCTAACCGGACCATTTTTATCATTTATTGATAATTCATCCGCTCAAATGGAAACTACATCATATTCCCTTTGGGAATATTCAAAACCTTATTTGGATTGCCAAGGTAAGGCTTTTGTTTTTATGAAAGGGACTTTGACTCCCGTAGCACATTGGCATGCTCGTGACGTCAATACTGCTTATATTTTGTGTCTTGCATGGCCTTCTCAGTATGTGCTAGCCACGCGTATTGGTAGGTGTGTCTGTACCAACTGACGAGCCCAACGGCACACTGGGGCGAAACGCTGGCATTGTTTGAGCTAACCGGACCATTTTTATCATTTATTGATAATTCATCCGCTCAAATGGAAACTACATCATATTCCCTTTGGGAATATTCAAAACCTTATTTGGATTGCCAAGGTAAGGCTTTTGTTTTTATGAAAGGGACTTTGACTCCCGTAGCACATTGGCATGCTCGTGACGTCAATACTGCTTGTATTTTGTGTCTTGCATGGCCTTCTCAGTATGTGCTAGCTACGCGTATTGGTAGGTGTGTCTGTACCAACTGACGAGCCCAACGGCACACTGGGGCGAAACGCTGGCATTGTTTGAGCTAACCGGACCATTTTTATCATTTATTGATAAGTCATCCGCTAAAATGGAAACTACATCATATTCCCTTTGGGAATATTCAAAACCTTAGTCGCTAATGTGACAAAAAGAAGAAAGAAAATAGCAACTATCAAACAACTCTCGACTCTTCCCCAATACTACCACTCACAAACTGTATCTCTCCTCTCGCACAGACACACAACCACCGTAAATCCCGACAGTGGCGTCAATCCACCATGCTGCGCTAGTATTGTAGCCTGGGACATTTTAGCACTGATATTTCCAGGAAATGGAAATTAAAAGGTGACAAGATATAACTGGCCCCCTCCAGAGAGGTCTCTTGCTAATTTGCAATCTCCTAATTTCTTGGTAGACTTTCGTCATCATCACCTGGACGTATCTCCAGTACTCAGGCACCTACTGTTCTTGGAAAATCCCCCCTCCCCCATGTCACAATCCTAATTGCAACCCTGTTATTTGAGCTCCTCCAAGCTGTGCAGACACGGAAATGATGACAGGCCGTGCAAAGATTGTTAGTACATTCTTTGTCAAAGCATTTACTGTATTTAACATTTCGTTGTAGGTTCTAAATTTGTTCGAGCCGTAAGAAAATATGAAGGCTTATGCCAACCCCAATTTCTGGCTACGCCACTGGATTTCCTGTAGTGATCGTGATCCTAGATTTTTCAATAGTTCTGCGATGAATCCGTCTTCTCCTGATGACTTTCCGTTCTTGATTTTTTTGATGTGGTGATGGATTTCTTCTTGCGTTGGTGGTTTGGCTTCGGGTCGTATGTGTTCCGGGACTGTGTGTATAAATCGCTCAGGTGGTTCAGGACAATTGAGGAGGTCAGAAAAATAACGTGCTAGTTCTTCACAGATTTCTTGGTTAGTGAGTGCGAGACTTCCGTCTTGTTTCTTGAAAGTCAAATTTTGTGGTGTGTAACCTTTAATTCTGTTCCCGAAGGTTTTATAAAAATCTCAACTGTTGTGATTCCTGAAGTCATCCTCGATCGATTGAAGTTGGTTAGTTATAAAATTACGTTTAGTTGTCCTGATAATTTTGGTTGCCTGTTTGCGGACGCCGAGAAAGTGTTTATTTATTTATTTATTTATTTAATAATTATTAGATACAACCATGAATAGGTCATTTTACACTAATATTTTAACAATTTTAAATAATATTAACAAAACAACAACAACAACAATAACAGGTAACAAATGGCAGTGATGGCAGCAAGGGACAAATCTCGGGAAAGACGTAGGGAATGATTGGGGTAGTAGGTGATTAGGAGGGTGAGGGGGTAGGGATTAAGGATGAAAGGGATCTTCTAATGTTATGTTTGAATGTTCTATAGGGAGAGAATATGTCAATATTTGGAAGGGAGTTGCTAAGGGTTGGCAGACGGTGGAAAATAGAGCGCTTCTGTACTTCAAGACGTGGGCGAGGTATGTGGTGTAAATGGTTCTGACGTGTTGAACGGGAGGGAACGTGGAGTGGGAAGTAGCTTAGTAGCATGTTACATTTTGTGTAACCATTCATAATTTTATGTAGGAAACACAGGTCAGTAAATTGTAGACGGCTCCTCAGGTCGAGTACATTGAGCTGATTTAAAATGTCAGATTTGGCAAAGTGCCTTAGCGAAGGATTGCGAGCTTTGACTATTGATACGAAGAAATTAAAGACACTGTTCAATTTAGAAATATTGGTTATTGCCGAGGCAGACCAAATTGGAGAAGAGAAATCTAGGATAGGGAGAACATATGTGGTGAAGTATAATTTAAGTGCAGTGAGGTCTTTAATTTCTGTGAACCTGTATAGAATGCCGAGACTACGCATTGCGCGAGATTTGATGTGGTCAATGTGGGGAGAGAAAGTCGGTTTATCATCGTGAATAATTCCTAAATCTCTTACCTGAGAAGCCGTATCCAATTTATTTCCACAAATTTTATAGTCGGCCTGATTTCCAGATTTCAGTAGTGAAAAAGACACACTGAAGCACTTTTTGGGATTTGGTGATAACCTCCATTTGTTGAACCAGTCAGTACATGCATTCACTGCTTCCTGGAGCTCAGTGCGGTCGTCAGAACTGGAAATTTTTCTGAATATCTTGAGGTCATCAGCGTACAGAAGAATGGAACACGGAGAATTTTGCACACATGTGTTTATATCGTCCATATACAGCACGAAGAGAAGGGGTCCCAGGATACTGCCCTGAGTTACTCCTGATAAGACTGGGAGCCAGGACGATACAGACCCTGGAAGCACTACCCGTTGTTGCCTATTGGACAGGAAACTTTGTATTAGGGACAGGAAGGATCCATGTACGTTGTATCGTGAAGCAAGCTTGTGGAGGAGAAGGAAATGGTTCACGGAATCAAATGCTTTGGCCAGGTCAACGTAGATTACATCTAGCTGAGATTTTTGTTCAATTGCAGAAATTATGTGATGGTTCAGAACAGTCAGATTTGTTAAACATGATTTTCCAGGGACGAAGCCATGTTGTTCTTCTGAGAGGTGAGGTTTGGTGAAAGTGAGGAGGCGGCAATGTATTATTCTTTCGAAGACTGAAGAGAGTATAGGGACGATAGATATAGGTCTGTATGAGGAAATTTCGTGCTTGCTGCCTGATTTAAAGACAGGTGTGACGTCAGCTCTTTTCCATGAGTCGGGAAAAGTGCCGGATGTCATGCACCAGTTGAGTATTATGGACAAGGGGATGCTGAGAGATGCACAGGTGTTTTTCAGGAATATAGGGCTTATGTCTGATGGCCCAGTAGATCGGTTTGCGGGCAGACTTTTTAAGATATTTTGGATTTCATCGGGGGTCGTTGAAATTTGAGACAGTGAATCAGAACATATGCTAGTAAGTTGAGGGGGACTGGGGATTGGTACGGGAACTGAAAAGGTTGAGTGAAAATATTCATTGAAATGTGTGGACCTCAATTCAAATGGGATTTCTTCATTATTGAGGTTTAGGTTAAGTGGAATTCTAGGAGTCTTTCTACGGGATGATATAAGTGTCCAGAACTTCTTCGGGTTATTCTTGAGATTTCCTGTTATGGATGAAATGTAGCGGTTGTAATCTTCTGTCATATGAACTCTTGAAATTTTCCGTAGGTGAGTAAAAACATTGCGAGTATGAGGATTAGGAACTGATTTCCACAGTGACCATGCACGAGTTTTGTTTTGGAGAAGGAGTTTGGTGTTTTCGGTTAGCCAGTGCGGATATTTGTTGGATTTGGGAACGGAGAAAGGCACGTGTTGTTTAATGGCCGAGTAGAGTAAATCCTCAAACAAGGCCACTGCGCTATTTACATCTCTCTCAGCTCTTAGCAGGCTCCAAGGAAGAGATGATAAATCTTGATTGACAGCTTGCCAGTCGACCTTCCTCCAGAGAGGGAATGTTTTGTTCTTGGCAAGTGGGCTGTTTTTATGTCTGCAGGCTGGGACGGGGAGGGAGGCTTCTATTGAACTGTGGTCAGTGTTCAGGATATTTCTTCCAACTGCCACGGTGACATCATGCAGTGTTGAAAATATGAGGTCCAGTGTTTCAGATTTCCTTGTAGGGTATAGATTGAACTGTTTCAGGTGAAGACCGTTTATAAAATTAGATAAGATGAAAGTATCAATTGGGGGAGAGTTTATGGTACCATTGTCTATTGATGTCCACGAGATATGTGAATTAAAATCACCTAGTAACACTATTTCATTTTCTTGGTTGAGGGCAAGAACAGTAGAGTTGAAACATTCTTCTAAGGTGTCAATTTTGCTGGTAGGTGGACGGTAGAAGCAGCCTACGAGTAAATTCTTCCTTTTTGGGATATTAATCTCGACCCATATGATTTCGCAGGAAGTTTCTAAGTCAGGCCGATGTTTTGCCTTCAGTTTGTTATGAACTGCGATTGCAACACCGCCACCCCTTGAGGACCTATCGCGCCGAAACACATTGAACTCAGATGAAAACGGAAGTTCCCCACATGAGACAAAGTCTGACAACCATGTTTCTGAGAGGCAGAGGATATCGAATTGGTTAATTTCTAATGAATTTGTTATACAGTCGGTTAATTTATTTTTGATGCTTTGTGCGTTCTGATAATAGAGGTTAAGGGGTCCTGGGTTTAAGTGAATGTCACCTGATAGTAGAAGTAGTATGAAGTACACTGCACTGGAGGAAGCACGGCAACCCTGTACTGGTCCACGAGGTGTGGCGGAGACATGGCGGAGCACTGGTAGGTTACAAGCTGCCGCGGTTGAGAAAGTAAAGTGTCTATCTGCACAGAACCACTGAATTTCCTGGTCACACGACACATCACCATGATTGGAAATGTTTTTAGATACAGTTGCGCACCATACAGTACAATTGAACACGCAAATTGCCACTAAAATACTGTAATATGCAAGAGCTGCTAACACACGAGATCGGTCACTTGCCGCCATCTTGTGTTGTAAAGTTTCTGGAGATTTGTGGCTATTGTATTTTTGGAATGCGATTCGGCGATCAATAATGACTTGATCACAGTTGGAATCCCACCAGGGTTGTTTTGCTTTCATTTTTAGTGGAATCAGTTCTTTGGCTTTTCTGTTAATTTTGCTGCAGAAGTCCGTCCAATTGTTCACTGGTTCTTTATCCCATTCTTCTGCGATTTTTGTTTCTTGAATTTTGGATGTGTCAAATTTTGGGATGTAATATATATTTTTATGAATCCTCTTAGGTGAAAATTTCATTTTGATCCTTGTGAGATAATGGTCTGAATCAATGTTTGCCCCTCGTCGGACTTGAACGTCATGGATGGTTCTATAGTGTGCATGGGAGATGGCAACATGATCAATTTGGTATTCACCGAGATGTTGAATGGGAGATCGCCAAGATTTCTGTTTGTGTGCAGGTTTCCTGAAATGCGTAGACATAACTTTGAGATTGAATTGATGACAAATGTCTACCAATCGTGTGCCATTGCTGTTTGTATTTTGTTGTGCAGAATTTTTGCCAATGATTTTTCGATAGATTTTTTCTTTGCCAAGTTGGGCATTGAAATCTCCCATCAGGATTTTCACGTCATCTTGATGAATGTTGCTCATAATTTTTTCCATTTTTTTCCAAAAATTTTCAACATTTTCAGGATTTTTCTTGTTGTCGATGTTAGTAGGTGCATGAGCATTGACAAGAGTGTATTTCTTGTTGGCGCTCTGGATGCGCATGGTCATAATTCGATCATTAACGGGTGTGACTTCTTTGACAGAATTAATGATGGATTTGTGGTCAAGAAAAGCCATTCCGAAGATTAGTGCACCTTTCGCGACTCTCTGTAATGTTTTGCTCTTGAAAATGCGGTAATTTCCATAGTCCATAGTTTCGTTGTCAGTCATTCTAGTTTCTTGAAGAGCAAGAATGAGAATTTATCTATTATTATTATTATTATTATTATTATTATTATTGAAGCCTCTGTGGCTCAGGCGGCAGCACGCCGGCCTCTCACCGCTAGGTCCGTGGTTCAAATCCCGGTCACTCCATGTGAGATCTGTGCTGGACAAAACGGAGGCAGACTGGTTTTTCTCCGGGTACTCCGGTTTTCCCTGTCACAATTTCATTCCAGCAACACTCTCCACTATCATTTCATTTCATCTGTCATTCATTTGCCTCAGGCGTCAGGCCTCGGCAGCCGGCACAGTTCATATCCTCGCCGCTAGATGGGGGGCTTCATTCATTCCATTCCTGACGCGGTCGGAGACTGGAAGCAGGTTGTGAATTTTCATTCATTATTATTATTATTGTTATTATTACTATTTCTTTCTTTCTTTCTTTCTATCTTTATCGTTTAGGCCTACTTACGACCAAGGGGCTCGTATCTACTCTTCGGTAAAGTTGTTGCTTTCTTCTTCTTCCAACAGTCTCTCATTTTCTGACTATGGGTCAGTCTTCTTTTTTCTGTCCACTTAGCACCTGTAGTCTTCTTACTTGTAAGGGACGTTGGGAAAACGCCCTGTCGGATGACCTGACGGAACATCGGACGGTCACGAGTTTGTTCCAGTGGGATATCTAATTGTTCCATATCTGACTTAACTGACGCAATCCATTTGTTCTTAGAAGCCTTGCCTCTTCCTGTTACTGTGAATATCCTGTTGGTGAGTCTTTCAGAACCCGGACGTGCCAAGTGTCCATAAAAGGTCAGGCGTCTTTTCCTTATAGACGTGATGATGTCCTCCCGTTGTTCATACATTTCATCATTATGACGGATTCTGTAAATTACTCCTTCCTCTCAAATTGGACCGAATATCCTCCTCAGGATCTTCCTCTCTTTTAACTCCAGTTTTCTGAGTGGACCCTTTCTGGTCATTATGAGGCACTCAGACGCATACAGAACAGATGGCTTGACGACCGAGTTATAGTGTCTGAGTTTGAGGTTCTTGGAGAGGCGTTTAAATGAATAGATACTACGACAGGAATGATAAGCACTTTCAAACTTGGTACATCTGGCATCTATCGCTAGGTTCTCGCTCTGATTCGCAGAAATCCATTCTCCCAAGTACTTATCTGCAGGTACCTTTCGTATGGTAGTGTCTGTGAGAGGAATATTAGAAGGGGTCTCTTTGCTATTGGTCATAAATTCAGTCTTCTGGATGTTGATCTTCAAACCAGTTTTAACCGCTACACTATTAAGACTCTGTAAGTTGTAGGTAGCCTCCTCTGTATTATTTGCCAGTAGAATGAGGTCATCAGCAAAGGCTAAGCAAGGGACGAAGAGGTTGTCTCTCTTGTAACCAAGCTTCAGTCCAGCTCCCGGTGGTAGCGTCGTTCTCCATTCCCTAACGATCTTTTCTAGTACACAGTTGAAGAGAATATAGGAGAAACCATCATCCTATCTAACTCCTGTTCTGATTGGAAAGCTTTCGAATAATTCACCTCTGAACCTGATCTTGGATGTCGTGTTTCTCAGAGTGGCTTGGACTAAACGTAGGGTCTTCCCATCCAGACCAAATTATTGCTATTATTATAAGAACATTGATGCATTTTCTCTTGGAGTGCACTGTATATTCTATCCAGTACGTTGGTTGGTTCCTCAGTTTAGGGGCTGCGACAAAGCGGTCATGTAGCCCGTGTGCTTTGGGTGTGTGTAGAATCTGTCTGATAACCGGTGTTAATTGTGACGGCTATATTAGTGTGTGTTATCTGTAATTCAGGTACAGGCCCGACGTTTGTTTTAGACGAGTGAAATATCTTAATGGAAGCCTGGATGCGAGTTACTACAGCAACTGTGTTGTTAACAGCTGCCCTAAGCGGTCCGATGATTGACAAAGCTGTTTCACACTACTGCTGAAGTACAGTCATTGGCAAATATAATAACGTTCTCTTCGTAACTACGTAACGTGTACATCCGCGTCACACAATACTTCAACGTGGACTGTACTGTCTGCTCAAGTCTGGAATTTCATTACATCATATCGGAGGTGACAAGTGTGAAGCGATAGGGTGAGAGAGTGGGTGTGTGTAGGCTCACCCGCAGGCTTCAAGGTCAAGGGCAATCGTCTAAAACAAACGTCCGGCCTGTAAGGACTGCAGACGATCAATTTCAAGTAGTTCCTACTATTGCTACCAAATACTACCGTCAACAATACCTGTCTGCGAACTTGGCTACTAGATACCACCGAACACGCCACCTGGTGGCGAACGTTGGAACTTTATAAAGCATTAATCAAATCTGACCTAATAATTTAGCATCACACAATTGTAGTTAGTGGAAGGTTCTTTTACACACCACAAATCGATGACATGGGCACGGAGGCTTTACTTCCCCTCCGAAGGAAGGCAAATTGAGTGTTTTAACGCTCTTAAAAATCCGATGACTTCGCCTGGGTTCGAACCCGCGATCTCGGGCTACCAACTACGCCACTGAAGCCGTCTACCTACTACGTATTACTGCATTTGATTGTCACGAAATTATGTCATCTGTATTACTGTATTGCTCTGTTGTTATGTTAGTTACTGTTGTTCTAAGGGTTGGAACAGCGAGGTCATCTTCCCGTGATCTACTGTTATGTATTTCAACGTGACTTTACGGCAGTTAGGAAAGTTTGTATTTATGTTGGCAGCTATGTTTTGGCCAACTAAATTTTCTGAAAAACAATTAATTCGCTTTCTAGTGGTAAAAGTAAGATGACTCCATTGTTTTAACTGAGGCACGGATATGAACAAGCAAGCAAACGAACATACAAGACACACTCCAAAGAATATTTCGTTTGCAGTGAGAAAAAAAGCGACGTTCCCCACCGACACTGGACATCGCGTTACATAGCCGATGATCAGATTTTGTTTGAGCTGGCTCCACCCACAGATTAAAAAGAATCTCAGTTGCAAATATCTTCATTAACACCGGAGAAATGGCGCGCCTGATGACTCTCAGGAGGAACGTCCAGTATGTATTGAAAAAACACAGTTTTCTGTTCTTATTAATAGGGATGTATAGAACTAGCACCGACAGAGCGCACTGCTGTTGTACTGGGTAAGCGCACGGCGCACTTCATTTGTCTCCTGTGTTCTCATGCCGCTAATATGTACGAATTTAAGTTGTTTAAATTATTATTTCCGTGACTATGCCGAGCTATTGCAGTGTTCCTCTTTGCAAAAATCAGGGAAGCCCGTTTTCGTTTCACCAATTACCACAAAATAAAGAAATGAGGAAGAAATGGTCACATGTTATCAGAAGGAAAAATTTCGGTGAGAAAAATCTGACCGAATATATTAAAGTGTGTTTCCATCATTTACAACCCGATGACTTCACGAAAACTGTGTTGGATTAGTGTGACTTACAAAGGGAAATAATTCCCGTTTTGTATCTATAAACTGATTAGACATTTCGATAACAACCACTGAATTTATGCGTTTGTATCTGAAGGTGAGAGAGCAAGATAAAAACCGGGCGATGTTCCATCGCTTTTTCGGTGGACCACGAACACAACAAAAAGAATTATTTAGGAAGAGGCCATACACAAGAAAATTGCCGGATTATCACTATAAGCCTACAAAATCGGAATCTACAGAAATCATCTCCATTGAAGTACGGGAAGAAATCGTCAATATACACGAAGAAATGAAAGTAACATTTCTGACTCCCATTTTCAAAGACATCAATAGGCTACTCGGTCAAATACTTCAAGAATAAATGTCGCAACATTAACAGTCACAAACGTATTCTGGTTGGTTTCTTGAAATCAGAATTAATCGTCAACTTCCATCTGCCCGACGGAGAATGTGGTAGCGACTGACTTCTACAGTACATTCTTGAGACATAGTCAAATGAATGGAAACAGTTCGTGGCTCTAAAGCAGGGATTCTCAAACTTTTAAAAAATTGTGCCCCCAAGTCCTTTTCCAGGGGTAAGGGAACGATTCTTATTGAGAAATTGACAAAATTACATAAGAACCAAACGTTGTGATGCATTTTCGAGGTACACATTACCGGTATCAACTTTCTTTGATTATGTTTACCTTAAAACACGACAGTTTCAAGTAAGCTATCAACCTAAAAAAAATACAAGAATCGAAGTCTGTAAGCAGGGGGAGCAAGTGAATATTTAAATCTCTGTTTATGATTTAAGTCTTATGGAGATATATTTATCAATATAGACCTAAAATACTCTAGTAATTGTAATCTTTAGGAGAAAGCATGCTGAATCATATTCATTATTTGAATAATAAAGCGTGTTAGAATTTTGTTATTACCGCTGTAGGCCATTAATTCTTCTTTCCTCCCGCTAGTTTTAGTGCCTCTAGTCCGTAGCTCATTTTGCAGCTGTTTAACGCTTAAACGCTGAAAATCGTCCATAATATATTAGGATATATACCTATATAATTAATTAATATAGTCTTGGAGTAAAATTAAAGAAGATATAATTTACTTTAGCTTAGAAAACTCGGTCACAATTTATACATTCTTCGCAGCTGACTGGGAGAAACATAAGACGATCGCCTTGCGCTTACCCAGTACTACACGAGCGCTATCTGGCGCGAACTTTCTCCCGCTACATCCCTATTGGTTTTAGGAGCTTGGGACATCTTGGTCATCCGCCCCGCCACAACTCAGCGTTTAATTGATCCACTTCAATGTGAAGGGTTATGAGTTCTGTAAATAACTACGGTTGTTATCATGTACTGGGGTCGTCGTATTGTATTTTTAGAATGCTAGTTTGGACCCGTGTGACAGTAAGTGTGATTTGTGGAACGGATAATTAGTATTGGCAAAGTCTCTTTTACACGCAAAATGTTGAATAACGCACTTGCAGTGTTTACACCTTTTGCTACGTTGTGCAGGTAATTGTAATATATTAAGTTGCACATCGGCGCTGGCATTGCCTACTGTTTAAAGGCGAGAATTACCTAGAGGCTGCTATTAATGGTTACACAAGCGGACATGCAGTAATGTGTATCTATGAACACATTTCATAGTTCGTATTGAGCTATGCCCAGCAATCCATGAATAAATAATGTCCCTATAGCATATACATTTTCCTCCATGCTCGCGTGTATATTGGTAGCACAACATTTTTAATAAACTACAATTAGTTCCGTAAATAACTAAAATGCCTTCCTTTCATTCCTTGCATAAATTTCATGAAGATTTAGCAACGTTTTATTGTTTTGCATAAACAATCTTAAACCGGGTGAGTTAGCCGTGGTCGTTACGGCGTGGCTGTAGGCAATTGCTCACATCTGGGAGGTGAGGAGGTTCGAATCCCCCTGCCGGCAACCTTGAATATGGTTTCTGTGGTTTGCCATCTTTCTTCCAGGCAAATGCTGGGGTTGGTCCCTAACTATAGGCGACAGCCGCTACCTTTTAAATTCCTCGTCCTTACAATCACACTTTCCTCCCCAGACAACACTCCACACGCAGCGGTACCAGTAGCTCACCTCATGGATGTCCGCCTAAAATTTGAAAACACAAGTATGAAAATGAGAAGCTGGCAACACTGTCACATCCTGCAGTGCATCGGAAAGTACAGAGAAAGCTCCGGCAGGGCGCCAAGTTCCTGCGACCTGCTTTTGACCACGCTGCATGCAGTTACAGCGTTGCCGGAGCCTCGTTTCTTAACACGCATTTCTGTTAAACCTGTTGGCGGGACTAGGTTTCGCAACATAAACTTTTGTCGTGAATTTCGATGAGGAACCGCATGCCGACCTCCAAGTGCGGCATTTCTTGTTCACCCTGTAGAACCTTTGTAGGTATGCAACAATTGGCAAGTTTAGTGAATTCGAAATATTTTTCTTACCACGAAAAACCTACCTCCGCCTTCCAGCGTACCGAGAAGGCCTTTTAAAATCAGAAGTGTCAGAGATCATTCATGGCGATAAAACAAATTAGAACAGACTATATCTTATAGAACATTGGTTGGTTGGTTCCTCAGTTTAGGGGCTGCGACAACGCGGTGTACTTTGGGTGTATGTAGAATCTGTCTGATAACCGGTGTTAATTGTGATGACTGTATTAGTGTGTGTTTCTGTTTCTTAATTCAAGTAAAGGACTGCAGACTTTGATTTTTTCAAGTAGTTCCTACTTTTGCCGTCAACGACTACTAGTTCAGAGCTTGGCTACAGGACGCCACGTAGGAACCTGGGCGATGTTTACATTTTTAACCTAATTACAGGTGTAATTAGTGGAAGGTTCTTTAACATGCCATAAATCTATGACATGGGACCGCCGGCTTTACTTCCCCTCCGAAGGAAGGCATACTGAGGGATTTTTAACGCTCTTAAAAAATCCGACGACTTCAGCCGGGTTTGAACCCGCGATCTTGGGCATAGAAGCCCAGCATGCTACCAACAACGCCACCTAAGCCGCTCTCTCATAGAACGCCTGCGATAAACAGAAGCATAGGGATTCAAACGTCTGCGATAAACAGAAACATAGGGATTCAAAAAATGAAAGGGAAATTCGGAATAGTTTTATACTATCAATACAATCGGGGTGTACTTCCATTAATTCAAATTGTACACTTTCAGTCAATGCTTAGCCTTAAATGTAAATTCTTGCTGTAAATACAAAAGGTTTATTTCTAGAGGTTATTCTCCTAATTGTTTGTCGGAAGAACCAATCTCTCAAGCTGGTCGTGCGCCATGATACATCGCTACTACATGACCGTACAAGCCTGTTCCCCTCTCAACAATCTCTCCGACTTTACCACCCTCGCACGAGAATTATTCCCCGGCCCCAATCCCCAGGATCACCAATAACAATTGGAGAACGTGGACTGAAACAAGAATTGCTGTTTAAATTTTTCCTCAGCAAAAGAAATAATAAAATATAAATACAGAGTTCCGTGCCATAACGCTTCCGGAACAAAGCTCATGCAGTGTTTCACTGCTCCAGTCTTTAAAAAGAGTCCCTCAGGATGTATCAGACGCCATCTCACAATAAATTATTTAAAATGAAATATATCGGCTCCCTAGGAGCCTACGAGATACGGCCCTATAAAGGAACAGTAGGATATATAGGCCGAAGCTGGCACGGGGGCTAATGGGCAAGATGGCCGCCGCGCGCAATCACTCTATGTTATTCTTATGGAGGGGTCATTCAGAGCTGGCACAGTGGCTAATGGGCAAAATGGCCGCCACGCCCTGAGACCGTGAATGACGTCACAGAGAGAGGTCGGCCGTGTACTTGCTAAATGGAATATTTATTATTAATATTATTATTATTATTAGGTAATTATTAATTGATCATGTGCAATTCAGACCAGCCTTATATTGTCCACTTTTGGTGTAGTTGCTAGCATTTTAGCTGTTTCCCTAGAGGTGTGGGTTTCATTCCCGCCTCAACCAAGAAATTTTATTCTGGGCTGAGAGCTGGACTGGGGTACACTCAGCCTCATAACGTGAAAGTAAGAAAACGTGGGGGTTTCATTCATACCTCAGCCATTCCGCCTAATCCAACTTTACCTAACCTACCCTAACCTAACTTAACCTAACCTAACTTCGCCTAACCTAACCTAACCTAACAAACATTATTTATCCTAACCTAACCTAACCTAACCTAGTCAAACTTCAAAGTGAGAGCAAATGTAAGAGCACACATAATAAACTAAGTTATAACCTAACCTAACCTAACTTCACCTAACCTAACCTAACATAACCAAACTTCAAAGTGAGTGCAAAAGTGTGTGCAAAAGTGAGTGCAAGAGTAAATGCAAAAGTGAGTGCAAAAGTGAGAGCAAAAAAAGTGAGAGCAAAACAGTAGAGAGCAAAAAGTATGCGTAAATAAGTAAGAGCAAATGAGAGAGCACAAATAATAAACTGAGTTTTAACCTAACCTAATCTAACCTAACCTAACCTAACCTAACCCACAGAAACCTTATTTAAATATTTTAGATTCAACATTTTAACATTTTACATTTTAACATTTTACATTTTTGATTTTTCATTTTACATTTTTTTTTAGATTTTACATTTTACATTTTTGATTTTTTTATATTTTAGATTTTAGTTTTTTAGATGTTACATTTTTAATTTAAGATTTTTTGATTTTAGATTTTACATTTTCCGAAAAGAGTAAACTACAAGGCTACATACCTAACCTCACCAAACCTAACTTTACCAAACCTAACTTAAGCTAATCCAAAGGCTAATGCACATACACAAAGTATATACGGGTACAAGAAACTATCCTTATGCTAGTTTTATAGGTTACTGTACAACATGATAACTACCCCAACCGGTTTTTTTTTCATTTTGTTGTTTACACACATGACAATTTTCCAATTTCCCATTTTCAGTTTTTTAAAAATGTTAGTTTTAAGTTTTTCAATCTCATAACATGGAAACATGGATTTTGCATTATGTTGTTTACACATTTTTCAATTTCACAATTTCCCATTTACAGTTCTTAAAATGTCAGTTTAAAGTTTTTCAATTTCATGATATAGAAACATGGATTTTTCAATTTGTTGTTTACACATTTGTCAATTTACCAAATTCCCATTTACAGTTTTTAAAATTTCAGTTTAATGTTTTTTTTATTTTGTCAATATGGAAACATGGATTTTCCAATTTGTGTTTTACATGTTCATTTTGCATTAGGAGCGGAGAGAGGTGGGTAGTAATTAAAAATGTACAAGCAGTTTCCATACGGTACAATATTCTTTTATTTTAAATACATGTACACTATTTACACATAATACATTTTATATATATTCCTTTTTGTTATAAATTGTACACTTGTTTTTATTTTGTTTTCTATTTTATTTATTTTTGATTATGAATGCCATTTTTTATTTTGGTTTTTTATTAGCCTACTTTCGATTTTTGCAAAAAATGAAAGTAGACTTATGAGATCAACACAGGGCGAAAAAAGTGTGTCTGTCTGTGTGTGTGTATGTGTGTGTGTGAGTCTGTGTGTGTGTGTGTATGTGTGTGTGTGAGTCTGTGTGTGTGTGTGTGTGTGTGTGTGTGTGAGAGTGTGTGTACTCTGAATGTCTGTCCCCCCCTATCAATTCGAACACGGTGAATGCGAATTGAACGAAATTTGGTACAAAGGTAGCACTAGCAAAGGACACCTCAGTGTCATGTTTTATATCGCCGCCATCTTGACGGAAACGTAATGGCGGCCACACAAATGTTCAAAGCTTAAATCAAATTACGACTAACCTAATCATTCGATCTCTACCAAATTTTGCAACAACATACCCTTATGGGGGGAGCATCCTTTGACCAAAGTAATGGGTCATCAGCGTAATAGTTTGTGGATGGCGGCCATCTTTGAGTGAAAATCGATTCCCCCTATTAATTCGAACACGGTGCAACCGAATGGAACGAAATTTGGTACAGAGGTAGTACTAACAAAAGGCACCTCAGTGTCATGTTTTATATCGCCGCCATCTTGACGGAAACGTAATGGCGGCCACACAAATGTTCAAAGCTTAAATCAAATTACGATTAACCTAATCATCCGATCTCTACCAAATTTTGCAACAACATACCTTTATGGGGGGAGCATCCTTTGACCAAACTAATAGGTCATCAGCGTAATAGTTTGCGGATGGCGGCCATATTTGTGTGAAAATCGATTCCCCCTATTAATTCGAACACGGTGCAACCGAATGGAACGAAATTTGATACAGAGGTAGTACTAACAAAAGGCACCTCAGTGTCATGTTTTATATCGCCGCCATCTTGACGGAAACGTAATGGCGGCCACACAAATGTTCAAAGCTTAAATCAAATTACGATTAACCTAATCATCCGATCTCTACCGAATTTTGCAACAACATACCCTTATAGAGGAAGCATCCTTTGACCACATGAATAGGTCATTAGCCTAATAGTTTGCGGATGGCGGCCATCTTTGTGTGAAAATCAATTCCCCCTATTTATTCAAACACGGTGAAACCGAATGGAACGAAATTTGGTACAGAGGTAGCACTAGCAAAGGGCATCTCAGTGTCATGTTTTATATCGCCGCCATATTGACAGAAACGTAATGGCGGCCACACAAATGTTCAAAGCTTAAGTTAAATTACGACTAACATAACCATCCCATCTCTACCAAACGTTGCAACAACATACCTTTATGGAGGGAGCATCCTTTGACCTATCTAATAGGTTATTAGCCTAATAGTTTGCGGATGGCGGCCATCTTTATGTCAAAATTGATTCCCCCTATTAATTCGAACACGGTGGAACCGAATGGAACGAAATTTGGTACAGAGGTAGCACTAGAAAAGGGCACCTCAGTGTCATGTTTTATATCGCCGCCATCTTGACTGAAATGTAATGGCGGCCACACGAATGTTCAAAGCTTAAATCAAATTGCGATTAACCTAATCATCCGATCTCTACCAAATTTTGCAACTACATACCTTTATGGAGGGAGCATCCTTTGACCAATCTAATAGGTCATTCGCCTAATAGTTTGCGGATGGCGGCCATCTTTGTGTCAGAATCGATTCTCCCTATTAATTCAAACACGGTGAAACCGAATGGAACGAAATTTGGTACAGAGATAGCACTAGCAAAGGGCATCTCATTGTCATGATTAATATCGCCGCCATATTGACAGAAACGTAATGGCGGCCACACAAATGTTTAAAGCTTATATCAAATTACGACTAACATAACCATCCGATCTCTACTAAACTTTGCAACAACATACCTTAATGGAGGGAGCATCCTTTGACTAATATAATAGGCCATTAGCCTAATAGTTTGCGGATGGCGGCCATCTTTATGTCAAAATTGATTCCCCCTATTAATTCGAACACGGTGGAACCGAATGAACGAAATTTGGTACAGAGGTAGCACTATCAAAGGGCACCTCAGTGTCATGTTTTATATCACCGCTATCTTGACGGAAACGTAATCGCGGCCACCCAAATGTTAATAGCTAAAATGTAATTACGACCAACCTAATAATCTAGTCTCTACCAAATTTTGCAACACCGTATCTTTATGTGGGAAACATATTCTGACCAAATTGCAAGAACATCAGCCCAATAGTTTGCAGATGGTGGCCAAGTATGTGTGCTAATCGATTCCCCCTATCAATTCAAACACGGTGAAACCGAATTGAACGAAATTTGGTACAGAGGTAGCACTAGCAAAGGGCACCTCATATTCATGTTTAATATCCCTATAGCACGTTGTATTTCAACAAGCTACTACAACCAACATTCAATCATACTCCTTGAAAAGGACAAAGAGTTATAACAATACCCATGCATTTAGGAGAAAGTAGGCTATATGTTCTTTACTGAACATCTTGTTTTTGTAGTGCTATTGTTTTATTTCCTAAATTGTTTTGTTTTATGTATTTGCTAGTTGCAGGCAGAAGATTTTGATATTCATAACTTAACTCTTTAAGCATAGTCAATGATTGAGTAATGACCATAGGCATGTGTACCTATACCATCAGCATCAATCACTCTTTTATCATCACCAGGACACAAAGCAATTTTGTTTAGTCTTATAGATGATATGTCATGTTGTTTAGAAGCGATAATGTTCATTGGTATTCTTTTTACATTGTTGTTCATGACACAATCCTTATAATCTTGAAAGCTTATACAATTTTTGACAACCCCTTTGCTAATACCTTTAATCTTTTTGATTTCTTTACCATTTATGTCTAAAGCGTACATTTTAGCTCTAAGTCCAACAAATGCTTTTATAATTTGTCCACAAGCCTCGTCTTTAAATTTCCCCAACGTTTTCTTATTTGATGTAGAGTAACATATGTGATTAGTAGGATAATCTGATGTGTCCAGGTGTTCTAGGAAATCCAACTTGTCTTGATATACATTTGGGGTGTTAACCAAATAAATGAACGAGTCGGTATCCATATACATGAGTTTAAGATTGTTCATTCCATAATAGGGTAGCAGGACATCATAGTGGTGGGAATACATTAGAGTTTTTGAAATATCCAGTATACACATTCCAATATATATAGGCTTATTGAATACAATGTTACGTTTAGCCATGTGGAAAGCAGCTAGGTTGGGACCATAAATTGTTCTGTCGATGAATGTTGGTTTAGCTATTAGCTTTTCTGCCTTTTTGCTGTCAGTCACAAGACGTATGTCTATTCTTTTACGGATATTTTCCATTGTTTTCCCAAAAATGGCATTGTTGAATAATTTATACAGATTTTTCTCAAAATCATTTCTGGCTTGTTTTCGAAGGTTGTTATTAAAATCAACGTATGCCTTTAACCAAGGTCTTTGTTTAAACTTTAACACACGATGAATTTTTATCAATTTTATTCCATGATCTAAAGCCTGTTTTAATGCCATGTAGTGAACAACATACCGCCTTCGATTTCCAAGATGAGGAATTAGTTTTTTCAGAGACGAATCCTTAGGTTGTGTACACTCTGGTAGGAAAGGTAAATCGTTGTGTAGATCATGAAGGTCAGATGGGTAATCAACATCAACGTCTAGAATGTATCCCACAGGATCGTCGTTCTTTAGTTTTTCTAGATCAACAGTATCTGGAGAAACCCACTGAAATCCACCATAAGGAAGGGAGTGGCACATAGCCCACCCGTATTGGTTGTTGGCATCATCATAGGTAATAAACTGCGATGATTTCTCAGAATCATAGGTTTCCATGTATTTATTGTTAGCTTCAGCATACCGATGAGACACCTGGCATATGCCTCCACGTATTCCAGACTCGATTAAAAGAATCTGATCGTAATCCTGTAGCAATTCCAGTTCAATGCCTGTGTAAAGGAGCATTGCCTCGAAACTTAAACCAGGCGAAGTAAAGAAGTGTGCAGCATCCACTCGGTGTGTTTCTAGTGTTTTGTTTCTAAACGTTTCAAAGCTGTCTGCAAGAAGGAGTACATCTGATGTTAGGTAGAGGTCACTATATTCCCCTAGAGTTTTAATGTTGAACTGTTTCCAGACATTTTTGGCATGTTCATAGTCTTCTTGACTAACATCTTCTTGACTTAATTTGTTAAAGAATGCCTCTTTTGGAGGTAAACACGTTTCACTTAACTTTTCCCATGAGTCAATGTAGTCATAACAAAATACCCCTTTACGAGTCATGAGCATTGCATTTTCTTTTCCAAAGTACTTGTCTGTTTCAGGGTATGATGTTAAGTTGGAAACTAAGTTTTCCAAACTACTCGGCATTAACCGAAACGTGTCCACAAATCTAAGCTTAACATTTCCTACATATTTGGTGAAGGAAATGTATTTTTCCTTGGAGTTAGCGATAACATCCACTCTCTCAGTAGTACATCCTAATTGCTTTACAATGAAATTTGCGTCGTAGCCACTCATATTATGTAGAAATACAGGAACGGGGTTACGTGTTTTACACCTCAAATTACAGTTATTGTGAGCACTTCCACGGTATTCCCCTGTAATATGGCAATGGTCTCGAACTTTCCAATCCTCTTTGGTATACGGTTTTTGACACAAATAACAGGTTTCAGAACATTGGAACTCTGCTTCTTGATCCTCAGTTAAAGCCTTTGGAACATTTAAGCTGTAAAGGCGATCAATTTCATTAGCTATTGAAATCAAACAGACCATAAACTTTTCTGCAGCGTCAGGTCCACGATAAATAAGAGGTTGGCTTGGAAGGTTTGTCTTTATGTGTTCCACAGCAGGTGAGGGTTTAACGTATATACCAAAGCTCATAGGAACATGACTCTGGTATGGCACTGTATAACTTGCTTCAGGATTGGGTAGACATGTTTGATAGGGTAACAGTATACTTTCAAAATCAGCATAGATAACGTAAGGTATTCTCAGCATTTTTTCCACGTTTAAAAATTTGACAATGGGGTTTTTAATAGGCATTTCAACCCTAGCAATGTCATGCTGGACGCACAAAGCTCTATGTTCTTTCAATTTTTCTATTCCTTGTTGACCATATCGATTATCGAAGTGAGTAAAACACCGTTTACACGTATATATCTTATGTCCATGGTGAGTAATCTGATGTCCTACTAGTTTATCAAAATCTTTGATAAAGACATAGTGGTTCTGGCCGGATGATGAACTTAGCAGAAGGAGGTCACGATGGTCTTGCATCTCTTGATCCACAACCTTTAGAGGGAACAGTTTATTGTTTTGTTCCAATCCAAATACATTAATGGATATATCGTTGGCTTTTTCAAATTTGGGAATGTCAACTAGCGATGTAGGAAACGATATTACAGAAAAATCATACTTGTTGTCCAGGTCCTTGTATTTACTAATGCGATGAGCATTCTTTTTAACCAGTTTTGCTAAAATGGCATACATAAAACACTTTTCATCATTCAAATTTTCAGGATTAATGCAGGCTTTTCTTGCTTGTATAGCTGCTGGTAATGGAATATATGTGCTTCCACGCAAGGGATTGTACTTATTTATTTTCAATCGTACTCCTTCCACTGCTAACAAAGCCCAATTACTGCCTTTTAGCTCAGATTCTTCCATTTCCGTAGTTAACTTTGTAAATTGTGTTTCCAAGAAACTACTTAAGTCCGTTTCCAAAAATAGGGCCTGATTTCGTGTTTTAAATGCACGATCTGTAATTTCATTGGTAGATGTATGAATGAATCTACATTCAGCCACAAGATTAACTTTTATCGACTTGTGCATTGCTAGTTCTTTCTGCATAGCTTGAATTATTTGCTGTTTGGACTCTTTAAGGTATGAATTTAAATCCTTGCACGTATCGCAACGAATGAAATAGGATTTAAGTCGACCTTCAAAAGATGTCTCATATTCAATAAGTCCATTTTTGTCAGGGACCAATGACAGTAGGTAATGTTTTGTGGGCTCAGATTTTTGTCTTTTAGCTGCCGACACAACATTACAACATTCTTCATGACGACGTCCGTTGTAGGCATTGTTGAACGTACAGCCACACGTTTTACACTCATGAAATTCCCCACACGAAACTTCATGACGCTTCCTATGATAGTCCCGAAGAAAAGTCTTTCCACACTCTTTGCACATATAGCTAGGAATGGGTTCTTCCATCACGAATGTTGATTTCTGCAAACAGCTGCTTACTGCGTATCACAAGACTAGAGGTTGGTCGGTGAGACGGTCTTTCACGATGTGAACACCGTGAGAGGTAGTAGTCAACTGGTGATATTCTTGTGAAGGGTCCTCTAATATACCCCTAGTCTAGACCAACAACTCTTTACAGCGTATGACAAGGCTGTAGACTGGACAGTGAGACGATCTTTCACGATGTGAACACTGTAACAAGTAGTAGTCAACTGATTATATACTTGCTAAGGGTTCTCTAATATACAATAGTCAAGACCAACAGCTACTTACTGTGTAGTACAAGGCTGTACAATAGTTGTTTTGACAGTCTTTCACGATGTGGTCACTGTGAATGGCGGTAGTCAACTAATGATATTCTTGATAAGGGTCCTCTAATGTACCCCTGGTTAAGGGTAACAGCTGCTCACTGCTTATGACAAAGCTAAAGACTGGTTGCTTCAACGGTCTTTCACAATGTAAACACTGTGACAGGTAGTAGTTCTTATGGCCTACTCAAGGTTATCAGGTACTTACTGCATATCAAAAGGCTGTACACTCATGTGTGTTAGGCACTCTTTCTTGCTAAGGACCCCAATATTCCCTACACAAGGCTATACATGTTAGTTCTAAACACTTAGTGATTAATTGTATATTCAATTTTTGTACAAAGCTTATACAAGCACGTTTTTATGAGGTAAAACTTTGTTAAATAGCTGCATGCGACACACAAAGTATGTTGCCGCTATCTAGCGGTGACTATGAGAACTACTTGACCGACCAACATGCTACCTAGCGCTCCATTTCAATACTCGCTCACTGAACGAACAGCATGCTATCTAGCGGTCGATAGCAATACTCCTCAACTACCAGCCTGCTATCTATCGGTCAATATGACAACTCACTCAACTAACAAACATGCTACATGGCTTTTTTGGTCAGTTTTTTGTTGGCTTTTTTGGTCAGTTTCTGTTGGCTTATGTTGGCTTTTATTGGCTTTTGTTGGCTTTTGTTGGCTTTTGTAGGCTTTTTTGTTGGCTTTTGTTGGCTTTTGTATTAGCTCTTTCATATTTGCTCTTGCTTGTGGGGGCTTATTATTTGGTCTTGGAAAGTATGTCAGTCCTTTTTTTATGGCTGCAAAATGCTTACAGCCATGTTTGTAAGCAGCAACAACAACAACACACAATATTCCAAAACAATCCAAAGTACTCTAAGGTTTATCAATGACTCTCAACTCTTACACTTACCTCTATCCCATGCCTAGTCAAAAATAGTGTATTTTTCAAATTTTTCAAAAAATATTTGGAAAGTAGGCTATATCATTAAACTAAAAATCCTAAAAAGACATATGTTAACTCCAACACCTACCTCTATACCATTCTTAGTCCAAAAATAGTGTATTTTTAAATTTTCCAAAAACATATTTCCAAAATGGGTTATATTTCCAAAATTAAAAAGTTTACAAAAATGTTTGTTTGACAGAAATGAATGGCCTTTACCCCCTCTACCACGGTACCAAGTCCCAGGTCTCTAGGACAATAAAAATAAAATTTTGAAAATGGGCTTTATTTCCAAAATTAAGAATTTTACAAACACATTTGTCTGACGTAAATCAATGGTCATTACCCCCTCTATCCCCACACTAAGTCTCATGTCTTTAGAACAACAAAAATAAAATTTTGAAAATGGACTTATATTTCCAAAATTAGGAATTTTACAAAAACGTTTGTCTGACGTAAATCAGTGGTCATTACCCCCCTCTACACCCACACTAAGTCTCATGTCTCTAGAACAACAAAAATAAAATTTTGAAAATGGGCTTATATTTCCAAAATTAGGAATTTTACAAAAACGTTTGTCTAAAGTAAATCAATGGTCATTACCCCCTCCACCCCCACACTAAGTCTCATGTCTCTAGAACAACAAAAATAAAATTTTGAAAATGGGCTTATATTTCCAAAATTAGGAATTTTACAAAACCGTTTGTCTGACGTAAATCAGTGGTCTTTACCCCCTCTGTCCCCATACCAAGTCTCAGGTCTCTAGGTCAACAAAAATAAAATTTTGAAAATGGGCTATATTTCCAAAATTAGGAATTCTACAACAAAGTTTGTCTAACGTAAATCAATTGTCTTTACCCCCTCTATTCCCATACCAAGTCTCAGGTCTCTAGGTCAACAAAAATAAAATTTTGAAAAAATGGTCACTATTTTGGAAACTAGGAATTCTACGAAAAAGTTTGTTTAACATAAATGAAAGGTCTCTATCCCCTCTACCTGTAAACCAAGTTCCAGGTCTGTACGACAAAAAATAAAAAAAGATCAACTGGGAAAGTAGGCGATTTTTCATAAAACCAAACATTCTAAAAAATGTTCTATGGGCTTAAAGGAATGGCCTCTATGTCCTTTATTTTTTATAATAAAACTTTTTTATTTTTTACACTTTTTTGAAAAAAGTTCAATTTTGGTGTCATGTCCGGTGTCATGGCCGTCGCGTGGACTCACGCGGCGGCCATGACACTATTTAGAACCATCATCACTCCACTACTGTTATTTTTCATTCTAGAGACTTGAAATTTATTTTGGTGGTAGATGGGGTCAGGGCCATTCATTTATGTCAAACAAATTTTTTTTGTAGACTTTCTAGTTTCCAAAATATAGTTTTTTCAAAATTGAACTTTTTTCAAAAAAGTGTAAAAAATAAAAAAGTTTTATTATAAAAAATAAAGGACATAGAGGCCATTCCTTTAAGCCCATAGAACATTTTTTAGAATGTTTGGTTTTATGAAAAATCGCCTACTTTCCCAGTTGATCTTTTTTATTTTTTGTCGTACAGACCTGGAACTTGGTTTAAAGGTAGAGGGGATAGAGACCTTTCATTTATGTTAAACAAACTTTTTCGTAGAATTCCTAGTTTCCAAAATAGTGACCATTTTTTCAAAATTTTATTTTTGTTGACCTAGAGACCTGAGACTTGGTATGGGAATAGAGGGGGTAAAGACAATTGATTTACGTTAGACAAACTTTTTTGTAGAATTCCTAATTTTGGAAATATAGCCCATTTTCAAAATTTTATTTTTGTTGACCTAGAGACCTGAGACTTGGTATGGGGATAGAGGGGGTAAAGACCACTGATTTACGTCAGACAAACGGTTTTGTAAAATTCCTAATTTTGGAAATATAAGCCCATTTTCAAAATTTTATTTTTGTTGTTCTAGAGACATGAGACTTAGTGTGGGGGTGGAGGGGGTAATGACCATTGATTTACTTTAGACAAACGTTTTTGTAAAATTCCTAATTTTGGAAATATAAGCCCATTTTCAAAATTTTATTTTTGTTGTTCTAGAGACATGAGACTTAGTGTGGGTGTAGAGGGGGGTAATGACCACTGATTTACGTCAGACAAACGTTTTTGTAAAATTCCTAATTTTGGAAATATAAGTCCATTTTCAAAATTTTATTTTTGTTGTTCTAAAGACATGAGACTTAGTGTGGGGATAGAGGGGGTAATGACCATTGATTTACGTCAGACAAATGTGTTTGTAAAATTCTTAATTTTGGAAATAAAGCCCATTTTCAAAATTTTATTTTTATTGTCCTAGAGACCTGGGACTTGGTACCGTGGTAGAGGGGGTGAAGGCCATTCATTTCTGTCAAACAAACATTTTTGTAAACTTTTTAATTTTGGAAATATAACCCATTTTGGAAATATGTTTTTGGAAAATTTAAAAATACACTATTTTTGGACTAAGAATGGTATAGAGGTAGGTGTTGGAGTTAACATATGTCTTTTTAGGATTTTTAGTTTAATGATATAGCCTACTTTCCAAATATTTTTTGAAAAATTTGAAAAATACACTATTTTTGACTAGGCATGGGATAGAGGTAAGTGTAAGAGTTGAGAGTCATTGATAAACCTTAGAGTACTTTGGATTGTTTTGGAATATTGTGTGTTGTTGTTGTTGCTGCTTACAAACATGGCTGTAAGCATTTTGCAGCCATAAAAAAAGGACTGACATACTTTCCAAGACCAAATAATAAGCCCCCACAAGCAAGAGCAAATATGAAAGAGCTAATACAAAAGCCAACAAAAGCCAACAAAAAAGCCTACAAAAGCCAACAAAAGCCAACAAAAGCCAATAAAAGCCAACATAAGCCAACAGAAACTGACCAAAAAAGCCAACAAAAAACTGACCAAAAAAGCCATGTAGCATGTTTGTTAGTTGAGTGAGTTGTCATATTGACCGATAGATAGCAGGCTGGTAGTTGAGGAGTATTGCTATCGACCGCTAGATAGCATGCTGTTCGTTCAGTGAGCGAGTATTGAAATGGAGCGCTAGGTAGCATGTTGGTCGGTCAAGTAGTTCTCATAGTCACCGCTAGATAGCGGCAACATACTTTGTGTGTCGCATGCAGCTATTTAACAAAGTTTTACCTCATAAAAACGTGCTTGTATAAGCTTTGTACAAAAATTGAATATACAATTAATCACTAAGTGTTTAGAACTAACATGTATAGCCTTGTGTAGGGAATATTGGGGTCCTTAGCAAGAAAGAGTGCCTAACACACATGAGTGTACAGCCTTTTGATATGCAGTAAGTACCTGATAACCTTGAGTAGGCCATAAGAACTACTACCTGTCACAGTGTTTACATTGTGAAAGACCGTTGAAGCAACCAGTCTTTAGCTTTGTCATAAGCAGTGAGCAGCTGTTACCCTTAACCAGGGGTACATTAGAGGACCCTTATCAAGAATATCATTAGTTGACTACCGCCATTCACAGTGACCACATCGTGAAAGACTGTCAAAACAACTATTGTACAGCCTTGTACTACACAGTAAGTAGCTGTTGGTCTTGACTATTGTATATTAGAGAACCCTTAGCAAGTATATAATCAGTTGACTACTACTTGTTACAGTGTTCACATCGTGAAAGATCGTCTCACTGTCCAGTCTACAGCCTTGTCATACGCTGTAAAGAGTTGTTGGTCTAGACTAGGGGTATATTAGAGGACCCTTCACAAGAATATCACCAGTTGACTACTACCTCTCACGGTGTTCACATCGTGAAAGACCGTCTCACCGACCAACCTCTAGTCTTGTGATACGCAGTAAGCAGCTGTTTGCAGAAATCAACATTCGTGATGGAAGAACCCATTCCTAGCTATATGTGTAAAGAGTGTGGAAAGACTTTTCTTCGGGACTATCATAGGAAGCGTCATGAAGTTTCGTGTGGGGAATTTCATGAGTGTAAAACGTGTGGCTGTACGTTCAACAATGCCTACAACGGACGTCGTCATGAAGAATGTTGTAATGTTGTGTCGGCAGCTAAAAGACAAAAATCTGAGCCCACAAAACATTACCTACTGTCATTGGTCCCTGACAAAAATGGACTTATTGAATATGAGACATCTTTTGAAGGTCGACTTAAATCCTATTTCATTCGTTGCGATACGTGCAAGGATTTAAATTCATACCTTAAAGAGTCCAAACAGCAAATAATTCAAGCTATGCAGAAAGAACTAGCAATGCACAAGTCGATAAAAGTTAATCTTGTGGCTGAATGTAGATTCATTCATACATCTACCAATGAAATTACAGATCGTGCATTTAAAACACGAAATCAGGCCCTATTTTTGGAAACGGACTTAAGTAGTTTCTTGGAAACACAATTTACAAAGTTAACTACGGAAATGGAAGAATCTGAGCTAAAAGGCAGTAATTGGGCTTTGTTAGCAGTGGAAGGAGTACGATTGAAAATAAATAAGTACAATCCCTTGCGTGGAAGCACATATATTCCATTACCAGCAGCTATACAAGCAAGAAAAGCCTGCATTAATCCTGAAAATTTGAATGATGAAAAGTGTTTTATGTATGCCATTTTAGCAAAACTGGTTAAAAAGAATGCTCATCGCATTAGTAAATACAAGGACCTGGACAACAAGTATGATTTTTCTGTAATATCGTTTCCTACATCGCTAGTTGACATTCCCAAATTTGAAAAAGCCAACGATATATCCATTAATGTATTTGGATTGGAACAAAACAATAAACTGTTCCCTCTAAAGGTTGTGGATCAAGAGATGCAAGACCATCGTGACCTCCTTCTGCTAAGTTCATCATCCGGCCAGAACCACTACGTCTTTATCAAAGATTTTGATAAACTAGTAGGACATCAGATTACTCACCATGGACATAAGATATATACGTGTAAACGGTGTTTTACTCACTTCGATAATCGATATGGTCAACAAGGAATAGAAAAATTGAAAGAACATAGAGCTTTGTGCGTCCAGCATGACATTGCTAGGGTTGAAATGCCTATTAAAAACCCCATTGTCAAATTTTTAAACGTGGAAAAAATGCTGAGAATACCTTACGTTATCTATGCTGATTTTGAAAGTATACTGTTACCCTATCAAACATGTCTACCCAATCCTGAAGCAAGTTATACAGTGCCATACCAGAGTCATGTTCCTATGAGCTTTGGTATATACGTTAAACCCTCACCTGCTGTGGAACACATAAAGACAAACCTTCCAAGCCAACCTCTTATTTATCGTGGACCTGACGCTGCAGAAAAGTTTATGGTCTGTTTGATTTCAATAGCTAATGAAATTGATCGCCTTTACAGCTTAAATGTTCCAAAGGCTTTAACTGAGGATCAAGAAGCAGAGTTCCAATGTTCTGAAACCTGTTATTTGTGTCAAAAACCGTATACCAAAGAGGATTGGAAAGTTCGAGACCATTGCCATATTACAGGGGAATACCGTGGAAGTGCTCACAATAACTGTAATTTGAGGTGTAAAACACGTAACCCCGTTCCTGTATTTCTACATAATATGAGTGCTACGACGCAAATTTCATTGTAAAGCAATTAGGATGTACTACTGAGAGAGTGGATGTTATCGCTAACTCCAAGGAAAAATACATTTCCTTCACCAAATATGTAGGAAATGTTAAGCTTAGATTTGTGGACACGTTTCGGTTAATGCCGAGTAGTTTGGAAAACTTAGTTTCCAACTTAACATCATACCCTGAAACAGACAAGTACTTTGGAAAAGAAAATGCAATGCTCATGACTCGTAAAGGGGTATTTTGTTATGACTACATTGACTCATGGGAAAAGTTAAGTGAAACGTGTTTACCTCCAAAAGAGGCATTCTTTAACAAATTAAGTCAAGAAGATGTTAGTCAAGAAGACTATGAACATGCCAAAAATGTCTGGAAACAGTTCAACATTAAAACTCTAGGGGAATATAGTGACCTCTACCTAACATCAGATGTACTCCTTCTTGCAGACAGCTTTGAAACGTTTAGAAACAAAACACTAGAAACACACCGAGTGGATGCTGCACACTTCTTTACTTCGCCTGGTTTAAGTTTCGAGGCAATGCTCCTTTACACAGGCATTGAACTGGAATTGCTACAGGATTACGATCAGATTCTTTTAATCGAGTCTGGAATACGTGGAGGCATATGCCAGGTGTCTCATCGGTATGCTGAAGCTAACAATAAATACATGGAAACCTATGATTCTGAGAAACCATCGCAGTTTATTACCTATGATGATGCCAACAACCAATACGGGTGGGCTGTGTGCCACTCCCTTCCTTATGGTGGATTTCAGTGGGTTTCTCCAGATACTGTTGATCTAGAAAAACTAAAGAACGACGATCCTGTGGGATACATTCTAGACGTTGATGTTGATTACCCATCTGACCTTCATGATCTACACAACGATTTACCTTTCCTACCAGAGTGTACACAACCTAAGGATTCGTCTCTGAAAAAACTAATTCCTCATCTTGGAAATCGAAGGCGGTATGTTGTTCACTACATGGCATTAAAACAGGCTTATATCATGGAATAAAATTGATAAAAATTCATCGTGTGTTAAAGTTTAAACAAAGACCTTGGTTAAAGGCATACGTTGATTTTAATAACAACCTTCGAAAACAAGCCAGAAATGATTTTGAGAAAAATCTGTATAAATTATTCAACAATGCCATTTTTGGGAAAACAATGGAAAATATCCGTAAAAGAATAGACATACGTCTTGTGACTGACAGCAAAAAGGCAGAAAAGCTAATAGCTAAACCAACATTCATCGACAGAACAATTTATGGTCCCAACCTAGCTGCTTTCCACATGGCTAAACGTAACATTGTATTCAATAAGCCTATATATATTGGAATGTGTATACTGGATATTTCAAAAACTCTAATGTATTCCCACCACTATGATGTCCTGCTACCCTATTATGGAATGAACAATCTTAAACTCATGTATATGGATACCGACTCGTTCATTTATTTGGTTAACACCCCAAATGTATATCAAGACAAGTTGGATTTCCTAGAACACCTGGACACATCAGATTATCCTACTAATCACATATGTTACTCTACATCAAATAAGAAAACGTTGGGGAAATTTAGACGAGGCTTGTGGACAAATTATAAAAGCATTTGTTGGACTTAGAGCTAAAATGTACGCTTTAGACATAAATGGTAAAGAAATCAAAAAGATTAAAGGTATTAGCAAAGGGGTTGTCAAAAATTGTATAAGCTTTCAAGATTATAAGGATTGTGTCATGAACAACAATGTAAAAAGAATACCAATGAACATTATCGCTTCTAAACAACATGACATATCATCTATAAGACTAAACAAAATTGCTTTGTGTCCTGGTGATGATAAAAGAGTGATTGATGCTGATGGTATAGGTACACATGCCTATGGTCATTACTCAATCATTGACTATGCTTAAAGAGTTAAGTTATGAATATCAAAATCTTCTGCCTGCAACTAGCAAATACATAAAACAAAACAATTTAGGAAATAAAACAATAGCACTACAAAAATAAAAAACCAAAATAAAAAATGGCATTCATAATCAAAAATAAATAAAATAGAAAACAAAATAAAAACAAGTGTACAATTTATAACAAAAAGGAATATATATAAAATGTATTATGTGTAAATAGTGTACATGTATTTAAAATAAAAGAATATTGTACCGTATGGAAACTGCTTGTACATTTTTAATTACTACCCACCTCTCTCCGCTCCTAATGCAAAATGAACATGTAAAACACAAATTGGAAAATCCATGTTTCCATATTGACAAAATAAAAAAAACCATTAAACTGAAATTTTAAAAACTGTAAATGGGAATTTGGTAAATTGACAAATGTGTAAACAACAAATTGAAAAATCCATGTTTCTATATCATGAAATTGAAAAACTTTAAACTGACATTTTAAGAACTGTAAATGGGAAATTGTGAAATTGAAAAATGTGTAAACAACATAATGCAAAATCCATGTTTCCATGTTATGAGATTGAAAAACTTAAAACTAACATTTTTAAAAAACTGAAAATGGGAAATTGGAAAATTGTCATGTGTGTAAACAACAAAATGAAAAAAAACCGGTTGGGGTAGTTATCATGTTGTACAGTAACCTATAAAACTAGCATAAGGATAGTTGCTTGTACCCGTATATACTTTGTGTATGTGCATTAGCCTTTGGATTAGCTTAAGTTAGGTTTGGTAAAGTTAGGTTTGGTGAGGTTAGGTATGTAGCCTTGTAGTTTACTCTTTTCGGAAAATGTAAAATCTAAAATCAAAAAATCTTAAATTGAAAATGTAACATCTAAAAAACTAAAATCTAAAATATAAAAAAATCAAAAATGTAAAATGTAAAATCTAAAAAAAAATGTAAAATGTTAAAATGTAAAATGTTAAAATGTTGAATCTAAAATATTTAAATAAGGTTTCTGTGGGTTAGGTTAGGTTAGGTTAGATTAGGTTAGGTTAAAACTCAGTTTATTATTTGTGCTCTCTCATTTGCTCTTACTTATTTACGCATACTTTTTGCTCTCTACTGTTTTGCTCTCACTTTTTTTGCTCTCACTTTTGCACTCACTTTTGCATTTACTCTTGCACTCACTTTTGCACACACTTTTGCACTCACTTTGAAGTTTGGTTATGTTAGGTTAGGTTAGGTGAAGTTAGGTTAGGTTAGGTTATAACTTAGTTTATTATGTGTGCTCTTACATTTGCTCTCACTTTGAAGTTTGACTAGGTTAGGTTAGGTTAGGTTAGGATAAATAATGTTTGTTAGGTTAGGTTAGGTTAGGCGAAGTTAGGTTAGGTTAAGTTAGGTTAGGGTAGGTTAGGTAAAGTTGGATTAGGCGGAATGGCTGAGGTATGAATGAAACCCCCACGTTTTCTTACTTTCACGTTATGAGGCTGAGTGTACCCCAGTCCAGCTCTCAGCCCAGAATAAAATTTCTTGGTTGAGGCGGGAATGAAACCCACACCTCTAGGGAAACAGCTAAAATGCTAGCAACTACACCAAAAGTGGACAATATAAGGCTGGTCTGAATTGCACATGATCAATTAATAATTACCTAATAATAATAATAATATTAATAATAAATATTCCATTTAGCAAGTACACGGCCGACCTCTCTCTGTGACGTCATTCACGGTCTCAGGGCGTGGCGGCCATTTTGCCCATTAGCCACTGTGCCAGCTCTGAATGACCCCTCCATAAGAATAACATAGAGTGATTGCGCGCGGCGGCCATCTTGCCCATTAGCCCCTGTGCCAGCTTCGGCCTATATATCCTACTAGGAACAATGGCCAGATGGTATCGTAGTGTTAGGTGTGCAACAAGAAAACCCGCTAAATTAAAGGTGTTACTAAAGTAGTGCAGGTGATGCGGTATTGACTGATTTATCTGATGATCGTACCAGAGAATACTGTATTAGAAGACATTTTTCAGTGATGCCTAAGTAATCTATTATTAGCTCTTTAGTCGGCCAACACGAGTGTAACAAAATTAGATTGGACGGGGAATTACAGTCAATTTCCTAGTGCCTGAAACAAATGATACTACATGAATTACTTATGGAGTAAGCCTCCGTGGCTTAGGCGGCATCACACCGGCCTCTCACCGCTGGGTCCGTGGTTCAAATCCCGGTCACTCCGTGTGAGATTTGTGCTGGACAAAGCGGAGGCAGACAGGTTTTTCTCTGGGTACTCCGGTTTTCCCTGTCACAAATTTCATTGCAGCAACACTTTCCACTATCATTTCATTTCATCTGTCATTCATTTAACCATTGCCCCAGGGGAGTGCGACAGGATTCGGCAACCGGCACAGTTCGTATCCTCGCAGCTAGATGGGGGCTTCATTCATTCCATTCCCTGACCTGGTCGGTCGACTGGAAGCAGGATGTGTATTTTCATTTTGAATTACTTATACACTTAATAAAACACTTCACAAATGCATGGGCTGCGGTAGGGCGGAGGGGGGGGGGGGGGCATGGCTAAATTGGATGACCAGTTTCGTTCGTTCGTTCGTTCATCAAACGAACATCATTATCTTGATCACTTAGGCTTAAAACAAAAGTTTGTTACATTTCAGTCGGACAACACAATTGTACCCAAATCCCTAATCCTGAAAAAAAAAAAAAAAAAAAAACATGAGATAATAAATACACTTGGATGAACAGTTTCGATCGTCAAGCGATCATCATCAGATCCATTTCACTTAGGCTATAAAATCTATGTCTGAAAGTATGTGTGAAAATATTTATAATATATACACTTATTTAGTCGCAGTTTAAGACAATGCATCTCGTCAATATTTGTTAGTTTTAGTCTAGCCTATGTGATGTTTTGTTAAGATACTGGAAGTGGTGATTGACCATCGGAATTTGCTTGTTTGGAGTGAATATGTGGTTGTTGTAAATGGTAATTCAGATTGTATTGTACAAGCTTCTTATCTAGTTGAGTCTTGCGCGGTCCTGGTGAGAAGCAGTTAACTTGGTCTGCACTCGACTTAGGCTTAATTTCGGTTCAGTGGTTATGCACATGAGTAGCCCAGATGCAGAGGCCGCTAAGTGCACTTTTATTCGATTTTGAGTTGAGCATACTGTGCCCGTTAGAGGAGGTTATCTGGACACCACCAACCTTTTGTGGCCTCCCAGATGACCTCGTCCTCAGAACATCTTGGCCAAAGAGGATCGGGATACACTCCTTGTGGGTCTGACCGGCACAAGACTCCTCTTTCGAAGTATCAGGTTCCCATCATAGCAAAATATCATAGACACCCAAAGGAAATGCACGCCCCCCCCCCAAAAAAAAACACAAAGTACTAAATGATAACGATCCAGACTGAAGTAAATTTCGTGGAATGATTTATTAAAATTCCAAGCCCCTATCCTAGTATCGGAGGGTTTCAATCGGCTAATCTGCTATCTAATAAAAAACAACAACCAAAACAATCCCTTACTAAAATGAAAATTTAACCCTATCGATAAGTCCTAAATACATGAAAGCAACAAACCAAGCTTGGGAAATGGTACAAGATAACCCTAATTTTAAAGATACAATAGTTCAATCATGATGTTTCAGGCAGAAACCATCATGGGATAACAGTCAATTCATGACATCAAAAATCTAAATCAGACTGTGACCATCCCGTATTTACATTTACATTGACCTAGTTTAAGCTAATCCTGATTTAATTGATCAACGGCGATAAGCGCCCGTGATAACCAAATAAAAATCTAGGTTTGATTTACAGTCATCATCATAAAACACAAATTATTACAACAATTGTACAGGAAATCTACAAAGTAGAATAAAGTAGGGTAACAATTTGGGTTATACACAACAATAAATAACACACACAAAATCTTGTATTGCTTCCTACAGCAAAATGGTAACACTTTGTTCCCATTCGTCATCTAAATGTGTACGAGAAGAAACAAGAATGAACTTCATCAACAGTCAATCTCATCCTTGAGGTCAAGGCCCACGAGTTCTGAACTCTTGGTTACCAGTGATCTCTGTCCGTCGAAAAATGTCAGCTAAGTAAACATTCTCTCAGGAATAAACCTCTCAAGCGAAATGCATTGGTCTGCAAGATTGAACAGGATTAAAGTTTAGCAGTGGGTTAATAATTATCGAGTATTTTAACAGTCGTCGATTTGAAAAAATGATTGTTCATGATTTAGTTATAGCTATTTTTACAATCGTAGGTTTATGAGAGTATTAGTTAAGACGAATGACCAAACGCAAGGCTTGCAACAGATGAGTGACCAACTGGTCCACACACACCAAAATATATGTGACCTAATGTCACAACAATTCACAATAACACTATTACGGGCTACAAAAGGCTCCGTTTACCATTCATAAGTGATCTGCGTGACTCTAAGCTCACCAGAAAATCCTCAGTTCGACTTGTAACACAACAGAGGTCTACCGGCCATCACTAATCAATAACCAATTCTTCGTGTCTCAGCACGGAATATCTCATTCACATAATGTGAGAAAAATAGCCTGAATAGAATGTCAGGTCTATCTAACAACAACTCTGATTGTATACAAAAATATCATTGACAATAATAACTTCCTTCGCATCCAATGTGCGAGTAATATGAAAATGGGTTGTGATTTCACTGTCACCCTGTATTATAACTTTCCACAACTACTGTTGTCTGATCAGGTTACAATACGAGCGTACAAGACTGGCTCGGTTAGAAAATCCATAAAAATGATAGCAATGAATGTGTGACAATTGTTAAGGTCTCACTCGAGATACTGGGGTTTGTGGGTAATATTGTAACTGTGGCACGACCTAGGCAACAGCTGTCATCCAGCTCCAGGCGCAGTTACATTAACCTCACTAAAAATGAGTATAATTTGCTAGCAAGCAAAATGTTATCTTGTTTCCAAAACGTGCTAGGTTCACTTTCAAATAGCGTCCATTCAGTGACCTGCATTAACAGATCATAATAAGCGTCGTAGAAGAATATGAAAAGATATTTACACTCATGTGCTTGTCTTGGCACATCAAAGAGACTAAACATGAAGATATGTCTGCTCTAGTATTTTCTTTGGAAGACATTCCCACTACGGCGGGTTAAAGTATTACAAACATGTGCACTCAAGGCACTTCAAATGACTAGTATAATGTTCCTCTACACCTAAACTCTGGTGTGAAATTTTAAATGATACGAAGTAGTGTGAATCGGGACTATGATTGTACTGCAAATCTGTAACATTCCTTCACACGTATTATTAGATTCCAGTTGAATCATGTGGCTCCTTTACCACTACAAAAGGTATTTACAATAATCAAAAATTTGGATGGATAGGCTCTCCCATCAAACGATACGCCCGTCAGTGGCGTACTAGCTTTGTACAAAAAGGGAGCTTAAAAATATGAATTATCAACTGAAGCTGATCAATGGAAAATGACTGCTCCTTTCAAAATGACATAGTTTGGTTTCCATGATGTGGATATTTCAATAATTACAATGATGCACCGTGTGCGAACACACTATGTGGTGGCTAACTTTGAGCTTAGAAAACGAAACGTGTAGAAGCTCGTGAAAGGTGAAATTCACCAAAGAAGGTGACTAAATAAGAAGACAACATCCTGCCTAGATGACTGTAAATCGAGTATGGTTGCTAATCTATACCACCCATGACCAATTACCTGAAAAATAGACAATTAGATCATGACTCACAGCGTGCGTCGTTCACCTCATTCACAAGTGCAAGTTTGAGGGGTCTTCCCTACCAAATGTGTTTTAGCGAATACCTCCATCGCTCGTCCATGAACATGGTTATCCATTCGTCAGCTTCCCTGTCGCAATGCTGCTTAGATGGTCAGCATCTCCCCCATAGAAAGTGGCTTAAGCCATAATAGACAGCATGGTTATAGGTGTAGAAGATCTCATCACGTGGTGATGTTCCGTCATGTTGTAGATAAGTGAATTTCGACGGTAAAACACTGCTTCTTGCTTCGTTTTCACTAACAAAACTGGCTGTACACTTGTTTTTCAGACTGATATCAAAAATGGCCTTGTCTGCGGCACCGATTCTATTCTGACACAGCACGTGTCTGATCACAAAAACTATCACTTTGAGTGAAAAATAGATATCGCCCAGTATTGGCGTAATCTTATACTGTAAAATCACGGCTTTTGCACAGAACGGATATTAATTCAATTATTAACACTTTTGTTACACAAATCACTTTGTAACTTTAATGATACACTTGATTCAAAATGGTCTCAATGGTCAGCCATGTGGTATTGAAAATGTGGACCATGTGCCCGGTCAATACACGATGATAATTCGCAATTTCCTTCTGGAAATAATAATGCACACGTTGTTTTCACAACTTAGTAATCACCAGCACACTTCGTGCCAAATATATACTCGATGTTGATCGATTCCCACAGGTAATTTATACATTAATCTTCAAGTTCCCCTCGGTCAATGAGACCGGACTGTGATACACGTCCGTGCGATTCAAACGCACTATGGGTTGTCTTTCTTCACGGAAGCTGGCGTTCAGGCTTCGAGTCAAGTTGAGTCATTGAGTGACTACTTACATCCTCTTCGCATTTCCGCGAGGTTATACCTTTATCTCATTCGTGAAATAAACAATTATTAGGCCATTCCAATATGGCAAATTAAACAGAATTACTCTCAATGATATATCCAAAGTGCACATTAATGATCGAGATGTTTAATCATGTGTAAAAATATTTGCTGCTTCTTGGCAGAGTCAAAAGTAAGTCTGAAGCGATGACATGCTTCTCGACGCGTTCAATAATTTTCTGACATAATAAATTCCAGTGTTGGCATAAAAATTAGCACCAGCATGAGCTCAGCGGGCTCAATACCGTCACGTTCGTCTTTTAACTGGCTACACGATGGACTAAGTTTCAGGTTGCATATGCGGCTCAAAACCGTTGAAAATGGCCAACAAAATCGCATTTGTTTGCATAAACCGCTAAATGCATGTTGGCTACGGTTGCAAAGCCAGTGTCCAAAGACCACTAAGTGCCATAAGTATGGCGTCTGCCTTGCCACATACGGTTGCAAAACACGCTAACTGGTACAAGAACTGCCAATATTCCTCCCACATAATTTCTTTACAATCAATAATTATTTATTTCGATCGGGATTTCAGATTTCAGTTGGCTGCACTATCGAGGAAGCGTACGGAACTGACATGCTGCTTTGTCGAAATACACCGTGTAAAAGCACATTTGATCGACAGGTTGTTTCTTGGTTGTGGGCATTTCAAGCCAAAAAAATGAGTGATCTTGTTCATTTAAGTGAAGCAGTTATTGCATTTGTGGACTGCAATACTATTGTTGATGTTCCAAATAATGAGGGAAGAAGAGAAACGGCAAACGTAGTGAAAGAAATAGTGCAAGTTGAAGTTAGTTGTTCCCGTTGATATTGGAGTTGAGAACAACTTCTTACGTCTGGTTAAAAAATCATCAACATGCCAAAGGATGAAACCAAATAGCGTCGACACTTCTTCACAAACTGGCCAGCATAAATTTATAAGGTGGGAAATATTTCGGTTGTTCTCTGATGGCTGTGAGGGTCAGAACAAAAACAAGACTGTGATCTGCATGCTATCTCACTGGTTACTGCTAGAAGCTCCCGCATGTCTAGAGGAAATACAGCTACGGTTCCCAATTGTGGGCCGCTCATTTTTCCCACCTGACAGAGTTTTAGGAAATATTGAACGGCAACTGCGCAAAGTGAGTGTCATTGAAAATCATTCCGGATACATCAAGCACATTGAGAAATTTGCGACAGTAGTTCGCCTGGAACAAGATGAATGTCCTGTTAGGGATTGGAATGGCATGGTAAAAAAAAAAAATCCGGGTAGTAAGCGTTTCCAATTCCAAAAATCGAAGAAAATCGTGCGCGCAATTGGCAAAACAAAAAAAAACAACATATCTGGTCCGAGGGGAGCCGTTCTATAATTTTGAGGTTGGTGAGGGAAAGAGCATCATGAAAACTGGTGTGAATTTTAACAAACATCCTGGACCCTCACCAATTCAAGTAGGTGTTGCACTCAAAGAAACTAAACTACAAGACATCTGACGGCTTTTAGAGCTGTACTTCGGCGAAACCTGGCCAGCGAACAGCAACCTAAAATTCTTCAGTGAGGTCTTCCAGGAGCAGGAAGCCATTCGCAACAATATCGTCCGGCCTCAAGGGGAAGGAGACGAAGAACTAGCAGATTTTGAGCTGATGGACGGTGTCGAGGATGACCTGACCTAACTTAAGGGCCATTTTTGTCTTGTTTTGTGCACTTTTTTAATTTGTAAATTTTGTATGCTGTCTAAATGACGTTACACGGTGTTTAAGATGTGTGTTTTCTTTTGAAACCGACGTGGTCCATTTTTTTCAAAATATATTTCTCCTAATAAACCAAATTGAAACTGGTTAGTTGGTTGGTTGGTTCTTAAGTTTAGGGGCTGCGACAACGCGGTCATGTAGCCCCGTGTACTTTGGGTGTGTGTAGAATCTGTCTGATGACCGGTGTTAATTGTGATGACTGTATTAGTGTGTGTTATTTGTTTTTTAATTCAAGTAAGGACTGCAGACTTTTGAATTTTTCAAATAGTTCCTACTTTTGCCGCCAAACGCCACCGTCAACGACTACTAGTTCAGAACTTAGCTACCAGACGCCACCGCAGTCGGCTCTTGGCAACGAACGTAGGAACCTAAGAGCGTTGTTTACATTCTTAACCTATACAATTAAGGCTTCACACAGGTGTAATTAGTGGAAGGTTCTTTAACATGCCATAAATCTATGACATGGGAGCACCGGCTTTACTTCCCTCCGAAGGAAGGCATACTGAGGGATTTTTAACGCTTTTAAAATCTGACGTGTTCGGCCGGGTTTGAACCCGCGATCTGGGGCATAGAAGCTCAGCATGCTACCAACTACGCCACCAAAGCCGACAAATTGAAACTAAAATAGTTCTTTATTAAAAATCTCATCCAAATGGCATTCGTAAAAAAATTAAATAGCGGGTTTTGAAACCTAAGTTTCATTAACGACTCTCGTTGTCACGGGTGCAAATGTCGTTATGTGCACACAACGTGTGCAAAAAACCGGTAAGTCAATATTTTAATTTATGTTTTGAGACAGAAGATCCAACCGTAGATTTCACAGATTTTAACTGAATAATAAATGTTTTTATGTTGATTTTCAGGGGTAAAAATATGGTATTAGCTTAAATAGTTTGGTCGTAGCAGTTTTTCGTAATTTACTCGGTTTCGTTTATAATGCACTTAACGTCCTTTGCAAACGGATGTAATGTTTAGAAGCCATTATTTCAGTGTTGCCTATATAAACTGTCAGTTGTAACTCTTCAGTTGGTCAACACGAATTTTCCCAAAGACTGGGTGGTGATACAATGTACATAATATATGAATAATAAGTAAATAACACTCCCGACAGAAATTCATGTATTAGTTGCCCCATTAAAATAGTGAACATAACTAATACATGTACCGACAGCAGTGGCTACGCTGGCTAAAGTGCAGCGTTGAGTCATGGGGCCAAGCTCTCTGCTGACTCGGTAGACGCGTGGGTTCGAGCCCCACCGTCGGCTGTCCTTGGAATAGTTTTCCGTGGTTTCCCCATTTTCAACACCAGGCAAATGCTGGGCGGTATCTTCTTACAGGCCACGGTCGCTTCCTTCCACAAACTTTCTCAGTTTAAAAACAGGAATAATAGAGGGTAGACAAATTACAACCAATTTTTTGTTTTTAATTTACTTGCACATACTAGAACGCACTTCATAGGAAGGAAGCTTGTAGTTTTACATGGCCGTTAATCTCACGTTCATAGAGCCATAAGACCTCCTTTTATATACGTGGAATCCGAACCATAGGATATGCCATTTCACTTTGAAAATCTCACATACATTGACCAGAAATTGAACACGGTCCGCCATGATGAGATGTCAACAGCTTGACCGCTGCGCCACCACGCCACTCCAATTCTTAGGCTATAATAACTTTATCGTTATCAGTAGGCTATCAATATTGTTTGAAAATTTATTGAACTTGCCTTCAATTTTTTAAAGTAATTTGAATTTACTAAAAACATGATTGCTATTACGCTTAAACGATGAATTTAGAAACATTGTAATTTTCTTTGTACATCCAGCTTAATGTACTGTTAGGCGTATGATAGTTTCCTAAAATGCATACAAGAAAATTTCCTCCCTCCCTGTTCATACCCGGTGTGCCCAGCTATCCCCCCTAACTACTCCAATACCGAGCACCAGTCATCGTTACGCATATTTGTATGGAGCTACACATTTTCTTTCATGGGCATTGTATTCTTGAGAATCCCTATTCTTACACATGGCTGTATCGTTAAGACCTACATGAGAATACTGTCTTCTCCAGAGAATCAATAACACCGACAAAGGCCTCCATGCTTGCCTTGTTTTCTTTCTTCTCAGCAGACATTCTCGTGTATGAGCTTTTTCCTCTTTATAAGAGCTTCTAATTTTAAGAATCCTAAAATCATAAAAGGAAATCGATGAACAAAAATGGGAATCTTCGAATTCTTTTTTTCTACTCACTCATTATTGGATCTTTCCTCTCTGTATTGAACCCTTGCAAAGAAGCATATGAGACTCAGATTCGGGGCGTAACAGGTCATATTCGTAAGTTGCTGTCAGGGCGCTTCATTAACTTGCAGGGTAACATATAACAAAATAACATGCAGGAAAGAGTGAAGCCAGGGTTAAAACAACTGAATTTAATAACAAATCACCATATTTACATAAACAATTAACAACAAAAACTCCCACTTGACTCCCGCTTAATAAAAATGCCAAAAACTTAGGCGATATCTCTGGAGAGATTAATTACCTGGACCAAGCGTCCTTAAATAAAACGATACAAAAAAATGACCATATAAGTGCGTACGCCGTTCTACATGAACCACGATGTGTACTTTGAATGCGTGATTCGTTATCATCCAGAATGACCCTTCAAACAACGAATCCGCATTTCCTAGAGCTAGACCGACACAAGGGAACACAACTACAATACTTAAGTTAAATCGACACTTCCTAAATCTACTATAAACAAACACAAAATTTCCGTGTGAAATTGGACTTAAATTGCCGTAGCAACATTTACTGCCTAAAAACTTAGGACTTCTCACACAAATCAACACAAGTACATTAACACGTGACCAATAGAAAAATACTCAAATGACCGCTGTCAAAATTTACAAATACTCTACCACTACACCACACGGGTGTGACAAACAAAATTACATGAAATCGAGTCATCAACAAAGCAATAGGCAAACAGCCAACATTTACGTTAATCACAATATTCTTATCCATACAAGGTACAACAATCCGTTACACACATGGCGAACTCCCCAATTAATTATGGCTTAAAAATTAGCCATCACAATGAACAGGTTTGCTACATGAAAGCTTACAGGGTTCAGTCGGACAAATAGGACTGCCTATCAAAATAAGTCACAGGCAAAACGGGCGGTTTGTGGAACTCTGCATGTCTGTCAACCCACGTGTCAATAACCTCGACCTCCCAGAACATGGGGTCGAACCTCGAAGAAATGTGCCCCAAAGCACAATAATACGTGTGTGTCAGAAAAACATATGGACAAGAATCAGCAGTCTCCCAAGAGCACTCTGTCTTTCCATCTAAAAATACAACAGCAGCAAAAATATATAAGGGCGGTAGGACAACTACCCCCTCCTCACGTAGAATCAACACACACAAGACACATCAACACACACTGAATCACACGTATGGGTTGTGACAGACCCTGAAATAAAAGACACAAATAATATCCACATGCTGGCGCCATCGTTCTATGCCGTGACTAGTCACCTGAAAAGGACTCAAGAAAAATCTATCAAAATTAGAACGAAGGTGTTCTACAATTACTTTTAAGTTGGTGCACTCGGCTACCCTAACATGAATAATAACCTGTTCAGCAAAATGTTTTACAATCATTTCCTCCCATTCCTATTTCAAAATATTAACGTTAATAAAGCACCATTTATCGAATGTAACGGGTTCCGCAATTGCAAGGATAAAAATCACGCACGCACGCCGCGTACATTACATATGACTCAAGAAAAAAATCAAAATATCAACAAACACTTTGGCCACGCGCCAACGGACATTTAAACATATAGTGTCGGTACAAGAAAAACAGCTATAAACAAGAAAGAAAAACATGACTATTTACAAAGTTCCCCGGCCAAATCTAACTACATAATTGAAATAATCCAATTTTAGTACATCACCGCTTCTGCATGTAGGACTAAGGACATCCTTCTCAACCCATTGCCCTATGGACAATTTAGCACTCCATAGTAGTCGTCTGCGTTGATTTCTTGAAGCTCATCCCAACTTCAAACCACGTGCTGATCATCTTGGTCTCGACTCCTTGGCAGAAAAGTTCAATGTTAAATATTTGCCTATCTATAATCGCTTGCAGGCTACTCAGTTCACCCACAATTGTCCTACTGCGATTAATAGCGAAGACTGGCCCTAATTATATCGCACATACGCACTATAAAAACACATACAATACACACAATTTATACATAAAATATACATCTCGAGTCCGCGCCACTGGCTCGTTAACAAGTTCAAAATCCTGGCTGCACTCGCAGTCGCTATCTCGTCCGGTATTTCCGTCCCGTCTTATGGACTTCGGTTCTGGTAAGCGCTAATGAGGGTGATACGATACTTCCCCCTTAAAGTTGAACTCGTCGTCTTTAAAAGAATGTTACAGTTTATCACGCGCTGGCGCGAAATATTTAGATCACACAATTTCGTAGATTTTAGAACAAAATGTATTATAGCTTATAAAATTCGGTACTGCCAACGCTGCGACTTTAGCTCCCCAGAGCTCAGAAAATAAAATTAGCTTCACTGATTTTAGAGCGTAAAAATCACATTTCAAACTGGCGTGGAGTATGCCTCTGAAGGCTCCACAAGAATAGTACTCAGATAAATTCGAGCGTCAAAATCACACTACAAACTGGCGTGGAGTATGCCTCTGAAGGCTCCACAAGATAAGTACCTAGATAGGCGTCAGGCCAGACTATTTATGAGAAACTGACAAGGGCGGTGGAGTGGGGCGGAGTCGGATAAAAACTTCCAGAGTTTATGTCTCACAAAGATGGGGCTAGTGTCATTCTTCTCCAAATGAATCCAACGTCTCAAATTACTCGAGCGGAGATTAATCCGTTCGGCGGTTCCTTAGATACACAGTTCCGCGCGCTTTTTACTACTGACGCCGTCCACCTCGTGGTCACGGCTTGGTCTCTTGCGATTGGCTGATTCAATCGTATGTTCGTTGAGAGGACCTCGTGATTCTTCCTTTATGTCTCCAATTTTGGTACAGTAGTTGCACAATTTGGCCTTGAACTCGACTAATTCTGGCCGTCCCCAGGAATAGCTACCAACTCAGCTTCTGTTGCAACCATTACGAAATGCTGGCCTCCCTAATATCCAAGTCGACTTCCTTATGTGCTGCCTGGGCCGTAGTAATAATAATAATAAATATGAATACTTATTTATCGAAGATCAATAAGGGTTCATTTATCCTCAGCAAGGTTTTGAAATTCGAAACAATTTATTGGTTTGGATTTCAAAAACAAAATCCACTGTAGTAACAACACATCTCTTTAAATCTCACTCAGCTGCTCGAGTGTATGCCCCTCTGACTCACTTAGTGTGCTCCCTTCTCGCTGGAATGTCATTCATATTTTCATTAGGTCTCCCCCTTCTCCTCACGTAGTTGCCACTCCCGTCGTCTCAGCTGCTCGTTGTTTACAAACAAAGTGCGTACTCACGCGCTCCCCGTGGATTTGAGTGTTTGCTTTCAAAAAAAAAAAAAATTCTGGCAATACAGATTCTGCATAATCATCTTTCCTAATCATCAAATGGTTCCCTTCTGTAGTACGGTTTCAGATTGGCGCTATTAAAAACAGATTTTGCACCAGTGCTCACTTCTTCTAATCTGTAGGCATTGTTACCCAGATTCTTAATTACCCGGAACGGGCCAATGAATTTCGGACAGAATTTGGCGAAGACTTTGTTCTTAGGGTCGGAGATCGGTGGTCTACGAACCTGCACTAATTCTTGTTCTTGTAACTCTCGGTGAAACTTCTTTCCTCGGTACCGTCTCAGCCTTCGGTCCGCTTGGTTCCTCATGTGCTCCCTCGTTCGCTGGATTCGCAAATCATGCGCTAATAATGGATCCCTTGGGCAAGGAATGATCTTGTCCCAAGTTCTTTCCGGCAATATGTTGTGGTGTACAATCAGTGGGACTTGACCCGTCGACTCGTGCTTAGTAGTGTTCATGCACATCTCAATTTCCCCTACTTTGTCTACCCATTTATTGTGTTCATTAGGAATCATTACTCTGTAGTATTTAGCGACACAGCGAATTGTTCTTTCGCTCGGATTTCCACAAGGATGACGAATACTTGAAAATATGTGTTTGATTCCTAGGCTCTCCAAACCTTGCCTAAAAACATTGCTTGTGAAATAGGTACCGTGATCTGATAGAATGGATTCCGGCTTCCCAAGCATCGGAATGACTTTGTTCTTAATTCGACTAAGGACTTGTCTTGATGTCGTCTTCTGAATAGGACATAGCACGACCATCTTCGAAAATACATCGACACATACCAAGAGGTATCGGCATCCACGCTTTCCTTTTACTAAAGGACCAAAGCAATCAATCGCGAGCATCTCGCATGGTTTCTGCGGTAATAGTGGTCTTGGAGGTTGTTTCAGAATAAAGTTGTTCGGCTTTGTGCGCTGACAAGCGTCACACGTTCTAATTACTTCAACAATGGTGAATCTCATCTTGGGCCAAGTAAAGGTCTCCCCTATCGTAGCTTCGGTCTTATCCGTGCCGATATGTGCTAGGCTCTCGTGAACATGCCAAGTTAATCCCCTCTGTAGTGATGCTGGAACTAAGATCCGCAGTTTAGTATGATGCTCATCCACGTACTTACGTAACAAGTTATTCAAGTAGTGAAATCTCGCTTGTTTAGCACTGGCTTCCCGGTACTCCGGTGAATTTGGTTGTAACTCCTTCCTATAGAATTTTATCATCATCATCATCCATGGGTCAGCTTCTTGCTCCTTCCGAATATCCTTCAATCTTGCCAAAAACTCACGAGCCTTAGGTGTCAAGGTAATATTGTGAACTTCCGCTGTTACTTCGTTTCCGTCCTCAGGGTTTCTACTCAAGGCATCTGGTATGACGTTCAATTTCCCAGGACAATGCTCTATTGTGATGTCAAACTGCTGTATGTAGATGGACCAGCGCGTAACTCTCTCACTTGCTATTGTTGTCTTAAATAAAAATGTCAGTGCATGGTGGTCGGTTCTAACAATGATGGAATAACCGTAGATCATCTTGCGCCACTGTTGGAGAGAATATAGAATTGCTAGTAGCTCAAGTTCCGTAACTGTGTAGTTCCTCTCATGTTTCCGTAATTTACGACTCGTGAATGCCAAATAGGATTTCTTCTTGGGTTCTTCAGCGTCCTCTTGGTACAGCATAGCACCAATCCCAATTAACGAAGCATCTGCTTGAATGATAAATTGTTTCTCAAAATCCGGATATCCAAGTTTCACACAGTTTTCCAATAAATCCTTCGTTGCTTTAAAAGACCTGTCGCACTCCTCGTTCCACGACCATCGATTCGCTTTCTTCAACATCTCCTGCATGGGCGCTACTGTTTCTGTGTAACCAGGGCAATTTTCTTAGAAGAAACCTGTCACTCCCAAAAATGCTCTAACATGTTTGACTTTGGTAGGTGTGGGAAGTTTCTTAATAGCATCAATCTTGGCTGGATTAGGCCGCACGCCCTCGACATCAATTATATGTCCCAAATATAAAATTTCGCTCTGGCAAAAATGTGACTTTTTTAAGTTGATCTTGAAGTTCATGGTTCTCAGGTTGTCCAGCAGTTTATTTAAATTTATCAAGTGTTCTTCCATTGTCTCAGAAGCGATTAATATGTCATCAACATATCTCGTGGTGAAGTTCTTGACCTCCTCAGTCAGATTTCTATCGAGTGCTCTAATGAGTGCACATCCCGCAGTTTTCACGCCAAAGGGCATTCGACACCAGATATAACTTTGATTATCGAATAAAAATCCCGTCAACAGTTGGGATTTTTCTTCAAGTTCAAGATGGTGGAAACTATTCGTCAAATCAACACTTGAGTATATCTTCTTCCCACGGAAGCCTTTCAAAACATCTTTGATCCTCGGTGCTTGGTCGTGCTCAACTAGCAGTTTGCTATTTAAAACTCGCGCGTCTAGGCACAGCCTAATTGATCCGTTTGGCTTGGTCACAGCCAATATTGCGTTCAGATAAGGAGTTGCAGCTTTCCTTATCATGCCAGAATCTAATAAGTTAGTAATGATATCCCTCACCTGAGAAAAATGCTTCTCTGGGATCGGGTACAATTTACTTTTAAATGGGGTCCAATCTGTGACCTGCATCGCATATTGAAAATTTAAAACTTTCCCAGGTACGGTGTCAAACGCTCCTTTATGTAATCTTAAAATTTCTTCCAATCTTCTTCTATCAGATTCCCCTACGATGGCTTCCTTAAGTCGCTCCTGAAGTAGAATTTCGAATTTGGTTCCGCCCATTTCTTCTTCCGCCAAATGCACCCAAAGTTCCTGCGAAATATCTCGGCTGTCCATTTCTAGCACTGCTGTCTGGTTAACTTGCTCTCCCCTCAAGATCTTATCTCCGGCCTCATTAGTGCATTCCTCAACAACCCAAGTATTTGCCTCTCTCTCCAGCGGATTCTCTTCCATATTTAAACCCACATGATCCAATCCTTCTACTTGTTTGAAGCTTACAGTGTTGTTATGTAAATCAATTACAGCATGAAAATCGCAGATGAAGTTGGCTCCTAAAATTATATTGTAGTTCATCTTTGGAATAACAATGAATGTTTGTGAAAAAGTATGGTTCAATATTTCCAGATCTAGAAATGCTTGCTGTTTACAATTCATAGTTTTGTCAGGAATGACACCTCTGACTTTCATTAGCGGTACCGGCATAATAGGAACAGTCTGTTTTCTTGCTATTTCTTTTATCAAAATTTCAGTGACTAAGCTCACCTGGCTACCTGTATCAATCAAACATCTCACCCTCATACCTCCAATATGCGCGTAAATAATTGGTAGCTGTCTGATAACATTTTCACGGTTCTTCACCACTTCCTCCAGGCAGTCGTCTGGGAATGCTACCCACTCTTCTATATTGGCCACTATCATCTCTTCTTGCTCCCTGGCGATCTCCGTTTCTAGCCTGTCTCCTTTCAGTTCATTTGGTTTTTTTTTATCCCGGGCCCCATTAGATGTGTTTCGCCGGTTATCATTCTGTCGCTCCTGTTGCCTCAGTAAACTCTCTGCCCCCTCTCCTTGATGGTTGTCTGGGCTCTGTCTGTTCGCCATGGCACGCCCCCACTTCTCCTTCTCCGCTTCTTCATTACTTAATTGATCCAAGTATTTACGGGATTCAATATATCGTTCGTCCCAGTTATTCCTATAATCCCCTCTGTTTTCTTGGCGATAGTCCCTGCCGTTACTCCATCTACCATCTCCATTTCTTTGGTAAGGTCTACCTTGTCTCTGGTTTCCCCTCCAATTCGTGTATTCCCGCTGGTACGTCCACTGATTATTTTGATTTTGGTTATTCTGATGAAATCTCCCGCGGTTATTCTGATAATTCTGATTGTTGTTATGGAACTGGTTTCGGCCGTCAAAATCTTGTCTTCTTGGCGTGAACTGTGTCCCTGTGGACTGTGTCTTACTTTGGTTCCCCTGGCCGTGGTTATTTTGGAGTCCCTGAACTACCTCTGCCGTGTTGACACATTCCAAATTCCTTCTTCCTGTCTGTGGGCTTACCATACTCGTCTCATCTAAGTGTCTGAGTAATTCTTCGGCTTGGACTGCGGTCTGAATATTTCCTGCGACTAATAATTGTTGGATATGCATTGGGAGTTGTTTTCCGATGGTTAGAACCATATTCGGCTCGCTAGGCGGGTCATCAAAATCCCTGAATTTTACCAATTGCTGACTGAAGAATTCTGAAAAACGGGTTGGATGTGTACTGTGGTATTTGCGCGTGTACAGGTCCATTCTTAACCCCTGCTGTAACGAAGGACTCCAAAACTTCTTCAAAAACGCCTCGCGAAATTGAGCCATGTCTGTAAACGTGTACTTGAAACTTAAAAACCAGGTCAGGCTAGGTCCTTCTAAAAATTTCTCCACCAGTCTTAATTGTTTCTCCGGGCCGATGTGTTGGTCATTAAAGTAGTCAGTTAATTGCCGTAGAAATGCTTTGGGAGTAGTTCCTGAATGTTCTTTAAACTTATCGGGCTTAAAATCATTACCCCGAATGACTTGGATGACTTGGGCTGGTGCCAAGTTCGGTTGCGGAGTTGAAGTCTCCCCCCTGTACTGCTGGAATGCATTAGTCGTTAGTCTGGGACTTTGACCCCGACTCGTGTCCTCAGCCAACTTCGAACCTGCCGGACTTCCAATACTTGTTTGCTTTTCCGGAATATTTTCGTTTGAAAATAATGTCGCATTCTCTAACGATCTAATCTCGTTCTTTATGATTAATTCTGAGTGTTCCTGTAATTTCGACTTCATATTTTCCTCCAGTGCCTGCATTCGCTTTAAAACTGCCAGCCTGTCTTCCTTATTCGCATGAGCCTGCTGGTCCCAATCTCGCCGGATCCTACTTTTTAAGCTATTTATTTTCTCCTCGTTCCTCTCCTGATTTTTCTCTAGCTCTTCACGTATCCGTTCCTGCGTTTTCACTAGTTGTTCTTCCAAATTATCCTGAGTTTTGACGAGCTGCTCCCCTACTTCTTGTCTTATGACCTCTTGTGTGTTTATTAGCTGGCCTTCCATCTCTTTTCTTATGATCTCTTGTGTTCTGCCTAATTGCTCCTCTAAATTTTCCCGCAAGTGTATCCGTTCGGTTTCAGCCTTAACTTCGACTTTATCTATTTCCTTTATTAATTCCAGCACGTTGTTATCTACCGAATTAATTTGCTGCTGTAGTTTCTCTTGGGTTTTCTTCACTCCCGCGGTGTTACTGACACATGCTGCCTCTATCTGCTTGAGTTTATCTGCCACCATCTCGTCAAATTGTACTAATTTGTTATCAAATTTCGCCTCCAATTTCTTCATTTCGCCTAACTGTCTGATGTTGTTTTCCGCAACCTCGCCTGCCAGTTTCTCTACTTTTTGAACGCTCTGATTAATATCATTCGTGATTTTTCTTAACTGTTCGGTTTGTGTTACCGCCTGTTGTGACAATTTGTGGTTTAGTTCATTGAATTGTTTGTCCGTGTCTAATTTCTGGACTTCTAACTGGACCGAAATGTTACCGCTCATATCGAGTAATTGTTTTTCACTATGCTCACGCTGAGCTTCTAATTGTTCTTTTAATTGTTCTTCCGTTTTCGCGGACATTTGTTCTAATTGTTTTTCACTATGCTCACGCTGAGCTTCTAATTGTTCCTTTAATTGTTCTTCCGTGTTTACGGACATCTGGATCGACATCTGTTCTAACAATGCCTTTATCTCATCAACACTCGCCATATCACACACAAAATATATTCAGAGAAAAACAGGGTTATGGGCTAAGGTTTCAGCCCTATACGCACATACATGTCACACATTTAAATATTACTGGCTCTAATTTAATGAAAATTTCAGTAACAAAATTTACTGAATACAAAGACACTTATTCCCAAACAACAAAATAACCCCTAGTGATCTGCTTTTAAATTCCTAACCAACAGAATTTACGAAACACCAATTAACCGAAGTCAATTAAATGTCAAATATAAGGCAACATCTTCCTGCTTTGACTGAGTTCATCAATAATGCAAATTTCTAATTTTAATGTGGGCGCCAGAACAAGTTTATAACAAATACCAAATCAAATTCTAACCTTGTTCAATATTTCTAACTTTAGGAACTCAGTGATTTTACTAATGCACATGGCGGTACAACATCGCCTCCATTTACTGAATTTACATGTCCGCTTGACCTGGCATCATTTCTCAACGAAATAAATATGAGATCAGCGAAGCAACAACAACAACAATCCCCACTTGGGCAGCCATTTTTGTTTTATGAACCCTTGCAAAGAAGCATATGAGACTCAGATTCGGGGCGTAACAGGTCATATTCGTAAGTTGCTGTCAGGGCGCTTCATTAACTTGCAGGGTAACATATAACAAAATAACATGCAGGAAAGAGTGAAGCCAGGGTTAAAACAACTGAATTTAATAACAAATCACCATATTTACATAAACAATTAACAACAAAAACTCCCACTTGACTCCCGCTTAATAAAAATGCCAAAAACTTAGGCGATATCTCTGGAGAGATTAATTACCTGGACCAAGCGTCCTTAAATAAAACGATACAAAAAAATGACCATATAAGTGCGTACGCCGTTCTACATGCACCACGATGTGTACTTTGAATGCGTGATTCGTTATCATCCAGAATGACCCTTCAAACAACGAATCCGCATTTCCTAGAGCTAGACCGACACAAGGGAACACAACTACAATACTTAAGTTAAATCGACACTTCCTAAATCTACTATAAACAAACACAAAATTTCCGTGTGAAATTGGACTTAAATTGCCGTAGCAACATTTACTGCCTAAAAACTTAGGACTTCTCACACAAATCAACACAAGTACATTAACACGTGACCAATAGAAAAATACTCAAATGACCGCTGTCAAAATTTACAAATACTCTACCACTACACCACACGGGTGTGACAAACAAAATTACATGAAATCGAGTCATCAACAAAGCAATAGGCAAACAGCCAACATTTACGTTAATCACAATATTCTTATCCATACAAGGTACAACAATCCGTTACACACATGGCGAACTCCCCAATTAATTATGGCTTAAAAATTAGCCATCACAATGAACAGGTTTGCTACATGAAAGCTTACAGGGTTCAGTCGGACAAATAGGACTGCCTATCAAAATAAGTCACAGGCAAAACGGGCGGTTTGTGGAACTCTGCATGTCTGTCAACCCACGTGTCAATAACCTCGACCTCCCAGAACATGGGGTCGAACCTCGAAGAAATGTGCCCCAAAGCACAATAATACGTGTGTGTCAGAAAAACATATGGACAAGAATCAGCAGTCTCCCAAGAGCACTCTGTCTTTCCATCTAAAAATACAACAGCAGCAAAAATATATAAGGGCGGTAGGACAACTACCCCCTCCTCACGTAGAATCAACACACACAAGACACATCAACACACACTGAATCACACGTATGGGTTGTGACAGACCCTGAAATAAAAGACACAAATAATATCCACATGCTGGCGCCATCGTTCTATGCCGTGACTAGTCACCTGAAAAGGACTCAAGAAAAATCTATCAAAATTAGAACGAAGGTGTTCTACAATTACTTTTAAGTTGGTGCACTCGGCTACCCTAACATGAATAATAACCTGTTCAGCAAAATGTTTTACAATCATTTCCTCCCATTCCTATTTCAAAATATTAACGTTAATAAAGCACCATTTATCGAATGTAACGGGTTCCGCAATTGCAAGGATAAAAATCACGCACGCACGCCGCGTACATTACATATGACTCAAGAAAAAAATCAAAATATCAACAAACACTTTGGCCACGCGCCAACGGACATTTAAACATATAGTGTCGGTACAAGAAAAACAGCTATAAACAAGAAAGAAAAACATGACTATTTACAAAGTTCCCCGGCCAAATCTAACTACATAATTGAAATAATCCAATTTTAGTACATCACCGCTTCTGCATGTAGGACTAAGGACATCCTTCTCAACCCATTGCCCTATGGACAATTTAGCACTCCATAGTAGTCGTCTGCGTTGATTTCTTGAAGCTCATCCCAACTTCAAACCACGTGCTGATCATCTTGGTCTCGACTCCTTGGCAGAAAAGTTCAATGTTAAATATTTGCCTATCTATAATCGCTTGCAGGCTACTCAGTTCACCCACAATTGTCCTACTGCGATTAATAGCGAAGACTGGCCCTAATTATATCGCACATACGCACTATAAAAACACATACAATACACACAATTTATACATAAAATATACATCTCGAGTCCGCGCCACTGGCTCGTTAACAAGTTCAAAATCCTGGCTGCACTCGCAGTCGCTATCTCGTCCGGTATTTCCGTCCCGTCTTATGGACTTCGGTTCTGGTAAGCGCTAATGAGGGTGATACGATACTTCCCCCTTAAAGTTGAACTCGTCGTCTTTAAAAGAATGTTACAGTTTATCACGCGCTGGCGCGAAATATTTAGATCACACAATTTCGTAGATTTTAGAACAAAATGTATTATAGCTTATAAAATTCGGTACTGCCAACGCTGCGACTTTAGCTCCCCAGAGCTCAGAAAATAAAATTAGCTTCACTGATTTTAGAGCGTAAAAATCACATTTCAAACTGGCGTGGAGTATGCCTCTGAAGGCTCCACAAGAATAGTACTCAGATAAATTCGAGCGTCAAAATCACACTACAAACTGGCGTGGAGTATGCCTCTGAAGGCTCCACAAGATAAGTACCTAGATAGGCGTCAGGCCAGACTATTTATGAGAAACTGACAAGGGCGGTGGAGTGGGGCGGAGTCGGATAAAAACTTCCAGAGTTTATGTCTCACAAAGATGGGGCTAGTGTCATTCTTCTCCAAATGAATCCAACGTCTCAAATTACTCGAGCGGAGATTAATCCGTTCGGCGGTTCCTTAGATACACAGTTCCGCGCGCTTTTTACTACTGACGCCGTCCACCTCGTGGTCACGGCTTGGTCTCTTGCGATTGGCTGATTCAATCGTATGTTCGTTGAGAGGACCTCGTGATTCTTCCTTTATGTCTCCAATTTTGGTACAGTAGTTGCACAATTTGGCCTTGAACTCGACTAATTCTGGCCGTCCCCAGGAATAGCTACCAACTCAGCTTCTGTTGCAACCATTACGAAATGCTGGCCTCCCTAATATCCAAGTCGACTTCCTTATGTGCTGCCTGGGCCGTAGTAATAATAATAATAAATATGAATACTTATTTATCGAAGATCAATAAGGGTTCAGTATTCAGGCATAATATTGAAGCAACAAAGACACAGTGAAAATGAAGTCAGACTCATTTCTCCGTATGTTTGGTAAATTACACTAGTGAGAGGTAGGCCTACCAACTTTACAAAGGAATGTGTGTGTAACCATGTTTCGTCACTAACAACATTAATAAATGGTGCTTCTAATTTCATATCTCTTACAAATTCTTGTTCTGTGAGAGTCAGGGATAGTCTGTAAATAAATAAATAAATAAATAAATAAATAAAGCAACATATGCCACTGAAACAATAGTAATCGATGGTCATTCCAAGATTAGGGAACTGGAAAACGGGCAGCGAAACATTCTCTGGAGGATCTACGTAGCAATCATCAGAAACGGCATTTGGATGAAGAGACCTAGCACGGAGCTCTTTCAAAATACCTATACGATAACAGACGAAATTAGAAAACGCAGAGCCAAATTTTACACTCACATCCACAGGATGGCCACCTCCAGATTGCCAAAGAAACTACTTGGTATCATAACACAGAGCAAATGTGGCACAGAATGGCTTAAAGAGGTACAGAGAGACTTACAAGTTATCAGTATAGAAAATCTCGAAGACCAAACTGAGTGCCAAACGAAAATCGTGAATGTTAAGTTTGAACCAAGATCATTACGACAACCTAGGAAAAGTGGACGGATGAGAGGAAGAGGGAGATTTTGGGAGGAGCGGAGGAGACACACCTCCAAATGGCATCATGTTATCAAGTTTAATCGCTCTCCTGTGGGGGAATTTTCCCTTAAATAATAATAAATAAACATATACATGTTGAGAAGTGCCATAAATACCCCGACCCGGTAGGAGCTGGATAAGGGGAAATGATGATGATGATGATACATAAATATATAAATAAATAAATAATAAATAAGTATATATATATATATATATATATATATATATATAATTAAATACATAAATTACAGAAATAAATACGTACATAAATATATAAATACATAAATAAATATATTGAACCTAAACAGCGATGTCATCTCTCAACTTGTCATTGTCCACAGCAATTGTTACCGGCAATAATTCTGGTCTGCTACTTCCAATCAGACTAAACAGTTCTCATTGTCATAGTATATTTGAAGGGTTCTTTGCCTTCTGCTTTGAATATGACATTACTGATCATCCTAACACGCAAACATAATTAATAAGCATTTTCTAGAAAGAGAGCCGGCCCCGTGGTGTTGAGGTAGCGCGCCTGCCTCTCACCCGGAGGCCCCAGGTTCGATCCCCGGCTCCGTCAGGGATTTTAAAACTGACGTGACGGTTGGAACGGGGTGCACTCAGCCTCGTGAGGACAATTGAGTAGCTGTCTGACAGTGAGATAGCGCCCCGATCTCGAAAACCAAGATTAACGGCCGAGGGGACCCGACGCGCTGATCACGCGTCACCCCAATATCTGCAGGCCGAATGGCTGGGCAGCGGTCGCTTGGTCGGCCTTAGCCCGTCATGGGCAGTATAGTGCCAGGGGTTGTTGTTTTCTAGAAAGAGTGCAGAATAGATTACCAAGACACCTGACCAACATACAGTAGTATTGGCAAGAAATCCTCCGATTGCTGTTCAATAATGCGTGTCAATGTCATAAGTTGTAGTACCTCTCATCCAGAACATGACATCATTCCATTCTTATCTAAATGCATAGCCGGGGTGGTTTATTTATAACACGACTCAAAGGCGGCCAGCGCTGAAGAGGACGCATGACTGCCTATTGGGCACTGAGCTATAACCTCTGTCACGTCCGCGCAAAGAGATTCCCAGCTTTACCTCCCCCAAGGGCCGTGTCTCCTCGACCCCTACCTGTTACTATCATTGGAACCTGGAGGAGAGTAAGGCCCATAGATTATATGGGACTACATGAATCTTTGAACTCCCCTCGCTGTTCGGTGGGAAGAGATGGAGTAGAGAGTCGCAAGGCAATATGTAAGGAGCGCTTTGTTGCCGCCTTTCCACTTGCATTATTGCAGCATCCCCAGTGTGCGGGATGAACTTATCTCCCGCGCCCATCAAACATCAATGGATGGGCTTCAACGTTTAAGCTCGCTTGACTCACTGCGTATTGAAAATATATTACAAATACATTTCCAATGCTTGATGGACTCGTATCATCTCTGCATATTCAATGTTCTTTTTAGACTGACTGAATTAAGATATAGGCCTATACGTACGTCATATACACATCACCAAGGAACTGTTTTAAGTGAATGAAAGTGTGAGTGAAAGAAGAAGATATAAATATACGAGGGCGAGGATAATTGATCGTGTGGCCTCCGGAGAGACCGACTGCAGGTCTATCTAGTTCACGCCCGTGGGCGAACTGCGCGTCGTAATGAGGATGAAATGATGATGAAGACGTCACATACACCCAGTCCACGAGCTACGGGAATTAACCTCAAGAGATTTAAATCCCTGATGGCTCGGCTGGGAATCGAACCCGAAGCACTTCGGGCCAAGCCCAGCGAGCTAACCATTTAGCCACGGAGCCGGCCAGGCCGAGGATAATGTTAGTGGAGTAAGGCCCTCTTCACACGAAGAACTCAAAAGAAACTGTAATACCCCGGATACCAGAAAACTGGGCGACTAACCTACTCAAGCTGCCCGTTCTGTACACAGGGTCTACTGTATGCAGCGCTGAGTAGCGGCCAAGTGATAGTCTTCAAAATATCTGATTCTAGTAGTGCAGAAGACATTATCGTCAATTATTATTGTTATTATTATTATAATCTCTACAGAAGGAGATTCTGGGTTCAACCATAAATTAAAAGAAACATCAACTGTAGATTATTCGTCGCTACAAAAGATTTGCAAGAAATGGACTCCAAATTTCGTCTTGAATAGTCCTTCGATTTGTAATTGTACAGCATGGGATGTTCTTCAATTACGCTCACGAATTTGGGGTTAAAAACCATATATTTCCCATTGCGTTTGCCAAGCGCCAAATAAGTGAGTGGAGTAGCGAGGAGACCAGAATGTTGGGTCGCGAACACTCGGGTCCGTTCGGTCTATGAGTGTCTCCAACCTCAGTAGCGCCGTCTGAGTGGTGCCATTGAAATACACACATCAAAAAAAGTTTTGCATCACCTCGGTTCCAAGAGTTCCGGAACCGTTAAATACAAAGGGAATAGAGATCAACACAAACAACATTTCAGCTCGTTTTATTGCTCATGAGACCCACACATTGCATGTTGTACCATCATACAGCTAGACTTTCAGCATTTGTGGTCCAGATTGCAGTACACACCACTACCTCTAATACCCAGTAGCACGTCCTCTTGCATTGATGCATGCCTGTATTCGCCGTGGCATACTATCCACAAGTTCATCAAGACACTGTTGGTCCAAATTGTCCCACTCCTCAACGACAATTCGGCGTAAATCTCTCAGAGTGGTTGGTGGGTCAAGACGTCCATAAACAGCCCTTTTCAACATATCCCAGGCATGTTCGATAGGGTTCATGTCTGGCGAACATGCTGGCCACTGTAGTCGAGCGATGTCGTTATCTTGAAGGAACGCATTCACAAGATGTGCACGATGAGGTCGAGAATTGTCGTCCATGAAGACAAATGCCTCTCCAATATTCTGCCGATATGGTTGCACTATGGGTCGGAGGATGTCATTCAGGTATCGTAAAGCCGTTTCAGAGCCTTCCATGACCACCAGTGGCGTACGTCGGCCCTACATAATGCCACCCCAAAACATCAGGGAACCACCACCTTGCTGCACTCGCTGGACAGTGTGTCTAAGACGTTCAGCCTGACCAGGGTGCCTCCAAACACGTCTCCGACGATTGTCTGGTTGAAGGCATATGCGACACTCATCGGTGAAGAGAACGTGATGCCAATTCCGTGGGGTCCATTCAGCATGTTGTTGGGCCCATCTGTACCGCGCTGCATGGTGTCGGGGTTGCAAAGCTGGACCTCGCCATGGACGTCGGGAGTGAAGTTGCGCATCATGCAGCCTATTGCGCACAGTTTGAGTTGAAACACGACGTCCTGTGGCTGAACGAAACGCATTATTCAACATGGTGGCATTGCTGTCAGGGTTCCTCCGAGCGGCAATCCGTAAGTAGCGGTCATCCACTACAGTAGTAGCCCTTGGGCGGCCTGAGCGAGGCCTGTCATCGACAGTTCCTGTATCTCTGTACCTCCTCCATGTCCGAACAACATCGCTTTGGTTCACTCTGAGACGCCTGGAAACTTCCCTTGTTGAGAGCCCTTCTTGACACAAAGTAACAATGCGGACGCGATCGAACTGCGGTATTGACCTTCTAGGCATGGTAGAACTACAGACAACATGAGCAGCGTACCTTCGTCCTGGTGGAATGACTGGAACTGATCGGCTGTCGTACCCCCTCCGTCTAATAGGCCCTGCTCATGCATGGTTGTTTACATCTTTGAGCAGTTTTAGTGACATCTATGAACAGTCAAAGGGACTGTATCTTGGATACAATATACACAGTCAACGTCTATATGCCGGAGATCTGGGAACCGAGGTGATGCAAAACTTTTTTTGATGTGTGTACAAAAGCACCGTTGCCTGTTCGCCCAGTTTCCTGGTATCCAAAATACTACAGTTTCTATTGAATTGCTCCGTGTTGGTTGGTTGGTTGGTTCTTAAGTTTAGGGGCTGCGACAACGCGGTCATGTAGCCCCGTGTACTTTAGGTGTGTGTAGAATCTGTCTGATAACCGGTGTTAATTGTGATGACTGTAATAGTGTGTGTTATCTGTATTTCTTTTAAAGGTAAGTATTGCAACTTAGAATTTTTCAAATAGTTCCTACTTTTGACGCCAAGCGCCACCGTCAACGACTACTAGGCCAAGTTCAGAACTTAGCTACTAGACTCCACCGCAGTCGGCTCTTGGCAACGAACGTAGAAACCTAAGTGCGTTGTTTACATTCTTAACCTATCCAATTTAGCTTCACACAGGTGCAATTAGTGGAAGGTTCTTTAACATGCCATAAATCTATGACAGGGGACCACTGGCTTTACTTCCCCTCCGAAGGAAGGCATAATGAGGGATTTTAACGCTCTTAAAAATCCGACGGCTTCGGACGGGTTTGAACAATAGCTCCGTGTGAAGAGGGATAAATGATACACTTCAATGCCGTGATTAGTATCCTGTTTGACCTCCTCTATACTGAAAACAAGATGAGATACGGTCAGGAATAGAGGTCCACTTTAGCAATTCTCCAACAGAACTTGAAGAGGACCTACCGGAGATCGGAGGTTTGAATCCCGACAGCAACAGCAACAGTGTAGTTGTTCCCGGGAATTTCCACACTCCCTCCATGAAAATCCCGGGATAGTGTCTTATTTCAAGCCCCGTCAATAAATAAATGACCAGAGTGTGGTAGAGCTCTCAAGGCACTAGATAAAAGTTAAGAAAGAAGGAGAGAAAGAAATCGTGTGAAACTAAATTTGTAGGTCAGATTTAATTAGCGCTCTATTAAGTTCCAACGTTCGTCGCCAGGTGCTGGTTGCGTTGGCATCTAGTTAGTAAGTTATTGTTGTTTTAAGGGGGAAGAACTACGAGGTGATTATGTCCCTACGCGTTGGCATCTAGAGTAGTAGCCAAGTTCACAGCTAGGTGTCGTTGACGGTAGCATTTGGTAGCAAACGTAGGAACTACTTGAATTTGATCGTCTGCAGTCCTTACCTGAATTACAGATAACACACGCTAATACAGCCATCACAATTAACACCGGTTATCAGTCAGATTCTACACACACCCAAAGTACACGGGGCTACATGACCGCGTTGTCGCAGCCCCTAAACTGAGGAACCAACCAACCAAGGAGAGAAAGAGTCATAAGAGACTGAGGTGGCTATTTGTTTAGTGTGAAATGGAAAATGATTATGAAAATATGTTGTATTATGATACATAGTCGCTTGCGACGTGCCCCAGTGGCTAGGTAATCACACAACGTGTTGATGAGTGGGTTTGTGTTGAGATATGCAAGTTGAGAAAATTTGGTTGCCTGCTTCCTTATGCGAGTGTCAATACGTTCCATGCTGATGTCAGCATATTTTCTAGGTCGGTATATTCATTGGCTGGCGAAGCTGACTTACTAAGTAACCCCACTAACTCATACCATGTGGGGTTGAGCATTTTGCTAGCATTATCAACACGTTGTGTGGCTTTGTGATGGCCGAATCACGTCTAGAGGTGACCACCAGGCGTGTATGACGCACAGTATAATGTTGTAATCTTTCTTTTCAAAGTATATTTTTTGCTTAAATTTCCTATTATGTTCTACTGATAAGTGTACATTTGACCCGTTTGTAACTTGCTATGAAGTAAGAAATATTAATAGTCTAGAGTTATTCGGCTTGATTTAATAAGTTCAAAGTTAGGTTAAATAGTTTATTTTTCACCGTCCGTCTTGAAACTCGTGGCGGTTCATTCAAATGTTATTTTGACATTCTTTACATAATGTCTTTGACTTAAAAGTGTTTACATATGTCTTTGACTTTAAAGTATACTGTATACAGTATATTACCAGCTTTCATTACCTGTCTTTTATGGGTACATAGAGCAATGGAAGTGACGACAACTACTAGGTCATCTCCCAGTCACCGAAGAAAAGAAGCAACAGTCTTATCTCAGAACAAAATATAGAACAGCCTCGAGCTCTAAATAGCTATAAGTGGAGTAAATTACCCTAACCCGATGTTCTTACTAACATTCGAATCTATAGCAAGAAATCAATGTTTGCACATTCATTCCCGAGAAAAGACCGGTGGTGTTAGGATGACTGCAATAAACTCTGTGAAGAGAATCTATTATCCTTACTCCTGGCCGTAGACAGTTTAAGACGGTTGCGCATGGACTCTACCAAGGCAAATACTGTAGAATAGTATATCACCCTATGATCCACGTGAACTGAATGATAGACTATAACTTGCGACTTCTTAAATGCAAGATTGGGACACACGCAAGCCAACAAAATTTGTTTCTCACCTTATTACTGAAGCAATGAGTGATTTTGAGCCGTCTCGAGCGCATTCCATGAAATCATGACTGAGCCTGCAGCTGCACTTCGACAGACAGATATGAATTGCGAGCAATTGCTTTACTGACAAAATTTGAGGCTTACGCCTAACCCCCTGACCCCTTTGTATTACATTGATAATTTGTAGTCTAGCTTTATTTTCGGGATGTCATCTACACTACCCACGTATGAATGTTCATGCCATTCGCTCTAACTAGTTTTGACGGCAACCCATACCAAAAACATAAACAGACATAAATGAAACTGAGGTTATTATCAGGTGATTATACAGTTCACCTCATCGGGATAGTAAATACAAAGTTTTAGCTCAAAATTCAAAATGTTCAGTCAGGAAGCTTACTGTATTTATAGAAATTTTAGCTCTATGGTCAAGATGTGCTCCTGTATTAATTGATATTGTAACTTTCAGTCAGTCAATGACAAATAATTCCACTTACTGGAATATGTGAAAAAATAACATGAGATAGTTAGTTATTGTTGTTTTAAGGGGCGGAACTACGAGGTCATCTGCCCCTCAACATGAGATAAATTACATGTCATTAAGATATACATATTGTTATGTACTATTGTAAAAGAAGAAAACTAAGGGATGACATGTTTCGCTTGTCAACCGAGCATCATCAGATCCAAATTTACAAAACTCTACCAAACCTACAGTGACACCCACAGTTAGTCTCTGCCCTCCAAAAACAAAACTAAAAACCTGTCAGAAACTTATTAAGTATGCTAATTGTTACTAATACATATTAAGGCATTAATTTATTATTATTAATTAAACACAATGTGTACAAAGAAAGAAAATTAATATGAATAAGATAATACTGATTTGTCTTTAGCAAATGTGCTGATCGGTTGTGATCTTTCAGCACTGTCTCCAAGATGATACAGGGAGCATAGCTCCCCACATAGGCGACATATGCACTTTTCTGTCGGTTTGTGAAATTTCGGATTTGTGCATAATTTACTATGAAAACCATGTGCAGCGTAACACGTGAAGACGTGGCGTAACTTGAAATTTGGTCCTTTCCATTCGTGATTTTTCATTACTTTAGTATCGAAAAATTCCCTAGGAATTTGACGTGTTTAGTTTTCCTTTCTTCCAAGACCGCGTCCAAGGCAGCCGTGTTGGGTAGCTTGAAGAGCGATTTGATATTTTCCAGAAAAAAATGTTTCATTTCGAAGAAGATATTCGATTCGATTTTCGGTAAACTTGGATATCTGCAGAATGCGTTTTAAGTACCTGGCATTTATATTTTCAAGCACCCAAATAAAGAACTATTTATTTTAATGCTGAAAACCTTAGTAATGATGATCACATCAAACAAAACAGTCTTCCTCCCTCAAATAATCTATGAAGGGGTAGCTACAATTTCTGTGATCAATGCATTAAGCCCTAAACCACTAGTAATTTTCTCCTTTTCCAATAATCCATGACAATATACTGTAAACACTTGTAATTTATTTCAGGTTATGTTTTTCACATATTCTAGTAATTGGAATGACTTTGTGTTGACCGACTGAAAGCTACAATATTTATTGATTTATCTTTATTTATCGTATGGCTTTTAGTGCCGGGAGTGTCCGAGGACATGTTCGGCTCGCCAGAGGCTGTAGCTGCTACAAGTTCCGTTCAAACTCAAGTAGTTCCAACTTTCACTACCAGATGCCAATGATACCTAGAGGTGAACGTTGGAACTTTGATAGAGCATTCCAACGAAATCTAACCTAGAAATTTAGCTTCATACAAGTTTAGTCTGTGGAAGGATCTTTTACATGCCATAAATCTATGACATGGGACCGCCGGCTTTACTTCCCCACCGAAGGAAGGCATACTGAAGGATTTTTAACGTTCTTAAAAAATCCAACTACTTCGGCTGGGTTTGAACCCGCTATCTTGAGCCAGTGGCCTACGTAGAATTTTATTTCGGGGGGTGCCGGACCGGGGGTTAGGGGGCATGGTATAGGCCCAACGAATCGGGGGTCCGGGGTTCTCCCCGGGAAACTTTTTTATAATTTGGTGCAAAATGATGAGTTTAAAGGCTATCTGGCATCACTTTTTCAACCAATTTGTTGTGATGTTTTTTGTTTGGTTAATGTTAAACACAACTAAGACCATTTTATGATACATTTTATTAATACAATCATCTTGCTCACTTGATAGTGTTTACATGGAAAGAATTAATGTTACTGATTTGATTTACAACTCACACTATAATATATAAAGTCAAGGTTTCTTGAAGCATTGCCACATCTGTTCATAACTTCATCGTCAGTGATATGTATGTCTCTGTGAATAGATGACAATACTAGACCGTTGAGTCTGTTTTCAGAAGTAGAATTTCTTAAGTATGTTTATTCAACCAACTCAAACTCCGTTTGGCAGTACCAGTAGCCACAGAGAGAGGCAAATTTGCCAAAAGTTTGATAAGGGTATAAAAGTTAGGGAAAATAACTTTTGTCACACGCTTCAAGGGCACTGTTCTCGGTTCGTTTATAAGAGCGAAGGCTCTGGAGATTAATTTAAGAGGTTATGTTGTTACACATAAGATCAGAGCAAACTGATTGTCACACTGTTTACATCGCTCTACCTTCGCCTTGCTATGCAACGTTGCCATGCGTCACTTAGTAACAATAGTACATACATATACACCGCGAACAGGCCAACAAGGACCACGCAAATATCACTTCTTTATAGGTCTAGTTTCCTTCTTTCTCTTCCAGAAGTCTTTCATCCTGGTCGACTGTGCAGCTCTTCTTTCAGCAGTCCATTCTCCTCTGTTGAGATTTTTCTTCTCCCCGACAAGAATTTTGAGACCAAACATTTTTTTCTGTACTCTATTCGATTTAGACAATCTTCTTCAGTAATTTTGAATTTTTGAAGTTCTTCTTTCATTTGTTTTACATAGCCTCCTTGTCCTTTATAGTTCCAGATTTTATCAAAAATTTGTTTGTTTAACCTTGAGCAATCCATGCGGACCATATGTCCGTAGAACTGAAGTCGCCTTTTTCTGATCATCACTTCAAGGTTGTCGATTTTACTATAAATTTCTGCATTCGATCTCAGTCTATAACCTTCCTGTGTTTTCCTAGGACCATAAATCCTTCTTAAAATTATTCATAATGTTGAATTTTGGGCTTATGCCGTGTTTTATTATACTAAAATTCGACGCGTTTCGAAAGAAACCATGTCTTTCATCGTCAGGAATAATCTGGAATACGACAATGTTGCTAAGAGAAAGCAACGAAGAACATATAGAAGGTGCCCAAAGATGGACGCCATTATAGCCCCATGTTAGGGACAACGGAAAGCAGCAGTGAATTACTTTCTCAGGGTTCTGATAATAGGTAGCCAGGATTCACTGAGATTGTAGCCGGTGTCGCGGTTGAAATTATCTGGGTGTTTACGTATTTCAACCGCCTCCCTGATGATTCTGGGACGATATTGCTTTATACGGGCAAGAACATCCACTCCTTGGAACATGACATCATGGCCAGGTGTTAAAGCATGATCGGCAACAGCTGATTTATCAGGTTGAATGAGCCTGATACATCTATTATGTTCCTTAATGCGAGTGCATATTGTTCTCGAAGTCTGCCCGATGTAAACCTTGCCACAAGTACAGGGAACTCTGTAGATACCCGGTTGTTGCAATTTAGGCAAACTGTCCTTAGTTGGTCGCAGGAGTTGCCTAATCTTAACGGAAGTTCCAAATACAGTCCGTATGTTGTACCGACGTAGGATTTTAGCAATACGATCCGTTGTGTTATGTATGTACGGAAGGTAAGCAGTTCCTCTTACATCTCTTTTCTCAACTGACGTCCTATTATTATTTGTTGGTTTCAGAACCGTAGAAATCAAAGCCTTGCTATAACCGTTGCTCTCAAAGGTGGTTCGCAGGGTGTTAATTTCTTCTTGTAAAGAAGACACTTCACAAATCCTCCTAGCCCTGGTAGTTAGAGTTGTAAGGATACCATGTTTCTGGGCAGGGTGATGGTGAGAACTTCTTTCTATCTTGAGCAAATTCTCCATTACGGTTATGTTTGTAGTTTCCATGCCGTACAAGATGACTGGTCTAACAACAGTATTAAAATGTCGTAATTTTGCATTGATAGACAGGTTCTTTTTATTGTATATATTTTTTGTACAAAAATTTATTCTTTCCAATTTCCCTTTTTTGTTCTCGATTGCCAATTTATCCGTCCCATTGCTACTAATTATTTCTCCAAGATATTTAAATCGGTCAGTGACCCTGATGCTCCCATACATAATTGATTTGTATAAAGATTTTTAATGTTTTAATTCATTAACAAAATGTGACGAAAATTTCGGGGAGGGTGGGGGAGCGCCCCCCCCCCTTATATACGCCCCTGTCTTGAGCACAGTAGTTCAGCATGCTACCAACTACGCCACCGAAGCCGCTTTGCTACAATATTAATTGTTAATAAGGCAACACTGAAGAATGGCTTCAAAGCTTTCATTACACCCGAATTAATGTGTTCCGAACTGGACTTCAATTTCAATAGTTCAGTGATCTCTTGATTACCCTCATTTTCATGAAAGGATGGTTTTGTATTTGAAATGAAAAGAGCGGAGGGCGAAGAGTATAACATGATGGATGAGGGGAGGTGGATGTAAGAGGGTTCTTAATCTTGAGAGTCTAATCGTGATGGACAGAGCTGAGGGCAAATACAACACTGTCTATCACCCGCTAGAGGAGTTCCATGTAGCCGCTGGTTCTTCTCCTGATCTTCACCCCTCAGCTAAGCTTGAGTGACAGTGAACCATCTGGTTTCCTCCTTATTTAGGATGAGAGTGCGCCTGCCATTCTAAATTACATTTGTGAGAAAGGATGTCTTAGTACAGTAGAATTATTTTAAAAATGGAATTAGGTTACACTCTGAAATCCTAAAGCTGAATGCATGTGAATGATTTTATATTGTTGTTACGCTGATTGGGAAGCGGATCAAGTGGACCGGGCACCTTATTACATTGAATTTTCTTGTAATCGGTATACCATATGATGATGCTGTACTTTCATTTATTTATTTGTTTACATAGTTTTCGCCCACATTAGTAGTGTGTTTTGGACAGTTCAGATGCCTCCTCCTCCGCACCCTCCACACAAGATGGCGGCAGCCCGATAACTCCCGAACCCGTGGTCGGATATTGACGAATGAGGTGTCATTGAACTCGGGCTGATACCCCCTCTCCTATGAACAACATATTTCAACCCAAAAAATAAAACCTACCCCTACTAGGCGGTGGAATTGTAATTTTTAAGAGAATCTCTCTTTCCAATTGCAACATGTGAGAGTTTGAATGCTAATATGGAATGAGAAGTTGTTCTACACAATAGACATGTGTGCGGTGGAAAGCCACTATGAATTAGCATGCCCACTCATGGCTTTTGAAGAGGGTGGGGGAGCGGTTCCCTGTGGACGGGTCATTGTTGAGAGGTCATTGATGACAAGTCCTTGTGGACAAGTCCTTGTGGACGAGTCCTTGTTGACAGGTCCTTGTGGACGATTCCTTGTGGATGAGTCCTTGTTGATGAGTCCCTTTGGACTTATCCCTTTAGACCGGTCCCATTGGATTGGTCCCTATGGACTGGCCCATGGTCCCTAATGCTATGATGAAATTACACGTAGTTTCACATGAAACGCATGTGAAGAGCCGATTGCTACTATGAATTAACATGTTTGTTTTTTGTTTTTACGCATGCGCACTTGGTTTTTTTTTGTAAGCGGGCGGGCTTTTTGAATAATGATTTATAGATGAGTTATTTTTTAAAAAATTACCAAAAGATCGAAAACTAATATCTCATGAATCAATAAGGCTAGGGACCTGTATGAGAGGTCGTTGGACTTGAGGTGACATTCTGTTTTTGAATATATTATTTATTTATGTCAAAAGGGCCTAACTACACTTTTGTTAATATCTCGCTAACTAATAATCAGAGAGGGTCAAGTGAGGTGTCATAGGACTCAGGATGGTCAACCCTTTTCCATGACCAACGAATTTACCCAAAAGATCTAAGGTCATTAGCTTTTTAATATCTCATGAATCAATAAGGCTAGGGACCTGTATGAGAGGTCGTTGGACTTGAGGTGACATTCTGTTTTGGAATATATTATTTATTTATGTCAAAAGGACCTAACTGCACTTTTGTTAATATCTCGCTGACTAATAATCAGAGAGGGTCAAGTGAGATGTCATAGGACTCAGGACGGTCAACCCTTTTCCATGACCAACGAATTTACCCAAAAGATCTAAGGTCATTAGCTTTTAAATATCTCATGAATCAATAAGGCTAGGGACCTGCATGAGAGGTCGTTGGACTTGAGGTGACATTCTGTTTTTGAATATATTATTTATTTATGTCAAAAGGGCCTAACTACACTTTTGTTGATATCTCGCTAACTAATAATCAGAGAGGGTCAAGTGAGGTGTCATAGGCCTCAGGATGGTCAACCCTTTTCCATGATCAACGAATTTACCCAAAAGATTCAAAACAGCAAGGTCATTGACCTATGATTTTATAAACTAATAATCAGAGAGGCTCAAGTGAGGTGTCATGGGACTCAGGATGGTCAACCCTTTTCCATGACCAACGAATTTACCCAAAATATTCAAAAAACAGCAAGGTCATTGACCTAATATTTTATAAACTAATAATCGAATATCTACATGTGAGGTGTTATAGGACTTAGAATGGTCAACCCTTTCCCATGGCCAATGAATTTACCCAAAATACCCAATACATCAAGGTCATCGACCTGAGATTTTATAAACTAATAATCGGATACGAACATGTGAGATGTTTACCATGTGTGTGATGAAACATAGCTAGGTAGAGAAAGAATTAGTGTAGGCTACATGTATGGTGTTTGACAAGTCTTTTACCATTGAAACTTGTTTTTCAGATCAAACTGCAGTATAGAGAGAGTATAGGTTGTAGGTATGGGTTAATAAATGACGAACGGTGTACACACAAACTCTGATTTATCGATTCAAGAGTTAAGAGTAGACTATCTTTAATTGATTGGTTAAAGAGGATAGCTAAAACACAAAAATGCTCAGTGTTTACCGGGACAAGATGGTCGCTACACACACAACAAGCTTTAAATACTTGAGGCTAATAATCTATACACACACACTCGCTTGTTCTAAACTAAACTGTGTTGCTGTCAGTGCTCAGACAGTAGGCTGATGACAAAAAATGCATTGCTAACAGAAATATAATCATTTCCGGTTGTATAATGTTACCAGCTATCCATTTTGTGTTGCAGTGTTAAGCACATTTAGCTCTTGTACTGGTGGTCTTAACTCTATTTCCAGGTCTGATGCCTAGAACGAGTCAAACTAAGAAACAAGGGCAAGGTGGGGTAGTGGTTAAGCTGTTAGCCTTTTCACCAGGGTTCGATTTCAAGTTAATATGCATGTCATAAACATATTAAACAAAACAAAACAGAGATAACGTTCAAAACTGATTACATTTGTGTCTTTCCAAATTATTACTTGGATTACAAATACAAAGGTGAACTGGGTTTGATATACAGTTAATGCTGTCTATCACACACTAGGTTGTAAGAAAGCCAAAAGAGCAAAAGGCGTAGGTAGAGCAGTGGTAAAATTGCTATATATAGAGAACTACCTAGCGGTTTTATGAACTGGTAAAGCTATATATCGCATAAACAGTGCAGGATACAATCCAGCAATCAAATTTGTATCTTGTGGAACAGAAAAAATGCACTTTTACCTTGATGGATAGCAAATGAGTGCAGATGAATGACCTATGCATTAGCCTACCATAGGGTTATAACCACGAGGTGGAGGTGTGACTTCTATATTTTATTGTTTAGAGACATGGCTTTTTTGTAACCAGTAGATTTAGTATTTTGTAAATATTCATTTTTGTAATTGTAAAAATAGTGGAAACATTTTTTTGTAATAGTAAATGTTAAATGTATATAACTAAAAGTTATTTGGGATAAGTGTGCATGTCAAGGATAAATAGCGTGGTTGTATTTGTTTTTCAAAGACAGGTATGGTTGTGTGAATGTATGAGTATAGATAGAATGATAGAGAGAGAGAGAAAGTGTGTGTGTGTGTGTGTGGGTAGGATTGATTGTTCAACCAAAGCAAACACGGCAAGGTAGGATGGTGGGGTAATTAATGTATATAGCAAATGGTAAATAGTATACTGTAGTTTTTTTTACACTTGTGTTTTTTTTAAATGCAGCGGTAGATAGGTGTTATTTTGTAAAACAGTCTTACCTACAGTAGTAGTATTAGTAGTAGTAGTAGTAGTAGTAGTAGTCCTATACGTTTTTGGAAACAAACAGAAAGAGAATGCACTATTGCCATGGCCAAGCACTTCCATTAAAATAATTTCAAGAACATTTTAATCAGCAAATGTGTGTTTTACAAAACTAAACTTTCAGCATGGACTAAATCATAAACGTGTCGTCTGTGATATGGAAAATATAGGAAATCCATGTTTCCATATCAACACAATTTAAAAACTTAAAACTGACATTTAACAAGAAGTTCCGTTAAGAACTATACAGCCTACTTTTCATGCCAATGATTATTCTACAGTAGATGAACCTATCTAGAATAATGACGAAATTAAGTTGGTAATATCGAAATATCTAATTAGTTCAAAATATACCTGGTATAATGTAGCCTAATAGAGCACTACAGTTGGCAGCCCTGGTGACTGAATATATTCTTATTTCCATCTCTTAAGGTACAGAATACAAAATTTGGTTGAAGTCCAATGGACGTTGCTTGCAGTTAGACACTGGATCTATCAGCACGCGTAAAAGCATGTTGCCAACAATACCATGCGTGTGCTGGTCAGAAATAATCTGAAATATTATGATATCTTGTTGTGCCAATTTTGGATGAAATCCATTTGTTAGTATAGAAGTTACATGTATTTTAAAATTGGACATATCAGCAGGCATAGAATCATGTTGTCAGCACTGCCTTGTATTAATTACTCCAAATTAATCTAGAATGTCAGGTGCTATACGTGTGCAAAGTATAGAGCTGTTGGCCTGCATACTTTCTGATATATTGATATTAGGGTAAAAAATATAGACAGCAATTATTAACAGTTGGCAGCCCTGATTGCACTGAAGAATACTTATAGTCATATCTGATATGTTACACATAGCACATGCAAAATTTTGATGAAATCCTACTGATAGTATAGAAGTTACATGTATTTAAAATTGGCCCTATCAGCAGGCTTAGAATCATGTTGGTAGAACTGACGTATATAAGTTACTCAAAAATTAATCAAACATGTCAGGTACTATACATGTGCATAGTTTAAAGCTGTCGGCTTGCACACATTCTGATATATTGGTATTTGGATAAAAAAAATAGAGAGAGCAGTTATTAACAGTTGGCAGCCCTGGTGGCTCTTAAGAATACGCTCAGTCATATCTGTTTATGTACAGATATTACATACAAAATTTGGTTGAAATCCAGTTGATAGTGTAGAAGTTATATGCATTTAAACATTGGACCTATCAGAAGGCTTAAAATTATTTTGGCAACACTGTCATGGTTGGCCTCCTGGAAATTAAACTGAAATAGTATTATCTACATGTGTGCCAATTTTGGAATAGCTCCTATGCATACCTTGCAGGATATCCAACATGGAGCTCAATTTTCTAGTGCGTTTTTTCGGCAGTTGGTAGCACTGACATCATTTTCAAATATGGACGTGAGCTATTCCGGTGCACATCTTTACTCATACTAAATTTGGTTTTGATTGCTGCAGCCGTTTAGGAGTTGATAGGGGGGGGGACACACACACAGCCAGACAGACAGAAGGACAGACAGACAGACAGACAGACAGACAGACAGACATTTGCCCGATCTCATAAGACTACTTTTTCCTCATTTTTGCAAAATGTGAAAAGTAGGCTAAAAATGTAAATGGGAAATTGACAAATGTGTAAACAACAAAATGGAAAAATCTTGTTTCCGTATCATGAAATCCAAAAACTTTAAACTGACATTTTCAAATCGTGTACATGGAAAATTGACAAATGGCAATGTGTGAAATGTGAAAATGAAAAAAATGAACAAATGGCTATTATTATTTTAAAAAAATAAAAAAACCGTCGTGTTCTATCGTTAAAGTGTGAATCAAACCACATCTACTTATTTGAATCACCCGAGACTGAGTAGACCTGTTTTAGTTCTAATATACTTTTAAAATTTTATGTTAAAGCTCGAATTGAACTCAAGAGCTTTAGAGTGCCAGCTAACTATTATAACCGTTACGTCACAAAGACAACTTTACACTACTCTTAATGAACAATAATAATAAAAAGAATAATAAATATTGAATTTAAAAAAAAAATGAACATAGTGACACTGTTTCTGTTGCACTGTCTGCTAGCTACTAGCCAGCAGCTGGGGTCTTAGAAAACGATACAGTTGACATTTTGCAATGAGATGTGACATGTTTCAAAGTATAGTATTATGGGTTGCTGTTGAGTAAAAACTAATCCTGTACAAGGAAGCAAGGGTTCGAACCCCTTACCTAACATTACTATTGCCTGAACATGGCTTGACGACACTGAATTATTATGATACTCGGTACACAAACCATAGATAGAGTGTATTGTTTAAGATCACTTTCTTACTGAACATAGGTGGAGATTGTTGATGGTTAACAATGGCATTAATATAGTAGGACGTGGGTATAGGAATTAAGAAAAAACAGACAATACCCATACAATATTTTTATTTATTTAATATAAGTACTTGTACAATAGTTACATTCAAAATACATTTTTTTTTTCTCTATTACTATTTAGTCCTTTTTTGATTCTCTCGCATATGAAGGGTAGATAACCTTGTAGTTCAGCCCCTTAAAACAACAACAACAACAACACAACCTTTTGCATAGTATGTGATGTTGATGACTCTTTAGATGTGGAATATGGATTAAACATAACTTTTACAGCAGGGGTTAAATGTTGCTCAATAAACACTGCACTATTTTGAGTACCAACATTTTTTTTCTTGTACTAGCTTTTTAGCATTGTCATGATTAATTGTTGACACCAACAGTGTTTCATCTGGTGCACCACATTGATGATCACTCACACTTAAAACATTACCATTTCTACTTTTTAGATTGCCTCGACATCTTTTTGACCTCTCTTTTGAGCAACGCCAAAATATTATTCCTTTTACATTTTGACGATTATAGTTATAAGAGTAGCCTTTATAGAGTACACGTTGTTTACCTTTGTTAGTTGTAGTAAGTTCCATAGTAGCAACTAACCTGTTAGTATGATTTGCTCACTACAAAGGTTATAACTGTTCTGATAATAACATCATTTAGCTTTGGCTTTTTTTATTTAATACGTACAGTTTGAAGTGATAGCAAAAGTGAGAGCAAAATGGTAGCATAGTGGTAGAAAATATAACATGTATTGTTAAGAAATAGTTTAAGCGGTATGTGGATCCATTACATAATAATTTTAGCACGACGAAGCTCATTTTCTATATCCAATAGTTCTTCCTCATATTCAGTATAACCAGCCTGTTTATACTACAGTATACTATTTACCATTTGCTATATACATTAATTACCCCACCATCCTATCTTGCCGTGTTTGCTTTGGTTGAACAATCAATGCTACCCACACACACACACACACACACACACACACACACACACACACACACATTCTCTCTCTCTCTATCATTCTATCTATAGTCATACATTCACACAACCATACCTGTCTTTGAAAAACAAATACAACCACGCTATTTATCCTTGACATGCACACTTATCCCAAATAACTTTTAGTTATACATTTAACATTTACTATTACAAAAAAATATGTTTCCACTATTTTTACAATTACAAAAATTAATATTTACAAAATACTAAATCTACTGGTTACAAAAAAGCCATGTCTCTAAACAATAAAATATAGAAGTCACACGTCCACCTCGTGGTTATAACCCTATGGTAGGCTAATGCATAGGTCATTCATCTGAACTCATTTGCTATCCATCAAGGTAAAAGTGCATTTTTTCTGTTCCACAAGATACAAATTTCATTGCTGGATTGTATCCTGCACTGTTTATGCGATATATAGCTTTACCAGTTCATAAAACCGCTAGGTAGTTCACTACATATAGCAATTTTACCACTGCTCTACCTACGCCTTTTGCTCTTTTGGCTTTCTTACAGTCTTGTGTGTGATAGACAGCATTAACTGTATATCAAACCCAGTTCACCTTTGTGTTTGTAATCCAAGTAATAATTTGGAAAGACACAAATGTAATCAGTTTTGAACTTTATCTCTGTTTTGTTTTGTTTAATATGTTTATGACATGCATATTAACCTGAAATCGAACCCTGGTGAAAAGGCTAACAGCTTAACCACTACACCACCTTGCCCTTGTTTCTTAGTTTGACTCGTTCTAGGCATCAGACCTGGAAATCGAGTTAAGACCACCAGTACAAGAGCTAAAAGTGCTTAACACTGCAACACAAAATGGATAGCTGGTAACATTATACAACCGGAAATGATTATATTTCTGTTAGCAATGCATTTTTTGTCATCAGCCTACTGTCTGCGCACTGACAGCAACACAGTTTAGTTTAGAACAAGCGAGTGTGTGTGTATAGATTATTAGCCTCAAGTATTTAAAGCTTGTTGTGTGTGTAGCGACCATCTTGTCCCGGTAACCACTGAGCATTTTTGTGTTTTAGCTATCCTCTTTAACCAATCAATTAAAGATAGTCTACTCGTAATTCTTGAATCGATAAATCAGAGTTTGTGTGTACACCGTTCGTCATTTATTAACCCATACCTACAACCTATACTCTCTCTATACTGCAGTTTGATCTGAAAAACAAGTTTCAATGGTAAAAGATTTGTCAATCACCATACATGTAGCCTACACTAATTCTTTCTCTACCTAGCTATGTTTCATCACACACATGGTAAACATCTCACATGTTCGTATCCGATTATTAGTTTATAAAATCTCAGGTCGATGACCTTGATGTATTGGGTATTTTGGGTAAATTCATTGGCCATGGGAAAGGGTTGACCATTCTAAGTCCTATAACACCTCACATGTAGATATTCGATTATTAGTTTATAAAATATTAGGTCAATGACCTTGCTGTTTTTTGAATCTTTTGGGTAAATTCGTTGGTCATGGAAAAGGGTTGACCATCCTGAGTCCCATGACACCTCACTTGAGCCTCTCTGATTATTAGTTTATAAAATCATAGGTCAATGACCTTGCTGTTTTGAATCTTTTGGGTAAATTCGTTGATCATGGAAAAGGGTTGACCATCCTGAGTCCTATGACACCTCACTTGACCCTCTCTGATTATTTGTTAGCGAGATATTAACAAAAGTGCAGTTAGGCCCTTTTGACATACATAAATAATATATTCAAAAATAGAATGTCACCTCAAGTCCAACGACCTCTCATACAGGTCCCTAGCCTTATTGATTCATGAGATATTAAAAAGCTAATGACCTTAGATATTTTGGGTAAATTCGTTGGTCATGGAAAAGGGTTGACCGTCGAGAGTCCTATGACATCTCACTTGACCCTCTCTGATTATTAGTTAGCGAGATATTAACAAAAGTGCAGTTAGGTCCTTTTGACATAAATAAATAATATATTCAAAGACAGAATGTCACCTCAAGTCCATCGACCTCTCATACAGGTCCCTAGCCTTATTGATTCATGAGATATTAAAAAGCTAATGACCTTAGATCTTTTGGGTAAATTCGTTGGTCATGGAGAAGGGTTGACCATCCTGAGTCCTATGACACCTCACTTGACCCTCTCTGATTATTAGTTAGCGAGATATCAACAAAAGTGTAGTTAGGCCCTTTTGACATAAATAAATAATATATTCAAAAACAGAATGTCACCTCAAGTCCAACGACCTCTCATACAGGTCCCTAGCCTTATTGATTCATGAGATATTAAAAAGCTAATGACCTTAGATCTTTTGGGTAAATTCGTTGGTCATGGAAAAGGGTTGACCGTCGAGAGTCCTATGACATCTCACTTGACCCTCTCTGATTATTAGTTAGCGAGATATTAACAAAAGTGCAGTTAGGTCCTTTTGACATAAATAAATAATATATTCAAAAACAGAATGTCACCTCAAGTCCAACGACCTCTCATACAGGTCCCTAGCCTTATTGATTCATGAGATATTAGTTTTGGATCTTTTGGTAATTTAAAAAAAAATAACTCATCTATAAATCATTATTCAAAAAGCCCGCCCGCTTACAAAAAACCCAAGTGCGCATGCGTAAAAACAAAAAACAAACATGTTAATTCATAGTAGCAATCGGCTCTTCACGTGCGTTTCATGTGAAGCTACGTTTAATTTCATCATAGCATTAGGGACCATGGGCCAGTCCATAGGGACCAATCCAAAGGGACCGGTCTAAAGGTTAAGTCCAAAGGGACTCATCAACAAGGACTCATCCACAAGGACTCGTCCACAAGGACCTGTCAACAAGGACTCGTCCACAAGGACCTGTCAACAAGGACTCGTCCACAAGGACTTGTCCACAAGGACTTGTCATCAATGACCTGTCAACAATGACCCGTCCACAGGGAACCGCTCCCCCACCCTCTTCAAAAGCCATGAGTGGGCATGCTAATTCATAGTGGCTTTCCACCGCACACATGTCTCTTGTGTAGAACAACTTTTCATTCCATATTAGCTTTCAAACTCTCACATGTTGCAATTGGAAAGAGAGATTCTCTAAAAAATTACAATTCCACCGCATAGTAGGGGTAGGTTTTATTTTTGGGGTTGAAATATGTTGTTCATAGGAAAGGGGGTATCAGCCCGAGTTCAATGACACCTCATTCGTCAAAATCCGACCACGGATTCGGGAGTTATCGGGCTGCCGCCATCTTGTGTGGAGGGTGTGGAGGAGGAGGCATCTGAACTGTCCAAAACACACTACTCACATTGGAGCACTTAAATCAATCCATATACACTACAGTCTTTACAATATTAGTTGTAACGGCTTCTTGGCTTCCTCTTCTCCTTCCAGACCTTTTTTAATCTCTCCGACATGGCCGCCCTCTCTTCATTTTTAATGGTGTACTGTTTTCGTTTGACTGTTTTTAATTTCAATCTTGTATCCCTACTTCTCAGAATCCTCTTCTCTTTTCTCTCTGCAATTTGTTTCATTGTAATATTAAGCTCGTCTAAATCATTCTGGACCTCAACAAACCAGTTGTTCTTGGTTTTACTTTTCCAAAAGAAATTGAATAATTGTTTCAGTAGTCTGGTGTCTGGTAGTATTACTATGTGGCTGAAAAAGGCAATTCTCCTTTTTCGCATTGATTCATTTTCCCGATAGACTATTTCATTAGGCAGCAGTCTCCATTGTCCATTTACTTGATGTTTTTTATTGATGATTGTCCTGATGATCCTTCTGTCTATTTTTTGGATTTTACATGTTGTTGCTTTGGTATTCATCATAAACAGGGGTTCACTTGCATAAGTTGCTTCAGGTTTAACTACTGAGCCATAATGTTTGAATTTGGCGTTCATCGAGGGAGATTTCTTCTTATAAGTTGACCATGTGACTCGTTGTGCTTGTCTCAGTTTTGTTGTTCTGTACTCTAATGCGGCTTTCTCATTTAGGTTCCAAGTTATACACTGGTCAAAACAATTAGGGGATCAGTTGAGATATCTAGGTTCTGACGTATTGTCATCGGCAGAATGACCTAAAATAATTCGTCGTCTTTCTTGTCGGTTCTACGGAGTGAAGACAACAACAATACGGCAACCGAGATAGTGGTAATAACAGAAAGTTGCTGCAGAGAGGGTTGGTGTAGACGTGTTTTAACTCTACCAAACGAATGCCACAAGCAGTTGGGTTCTGATGGTGTAGTGAGCAGGTAGTGCAATGCAACACCAACGTGACTTACCCGAAGGTATGGCATGGAGAGCCATAGGAAGGTTGGAACCGGGACAGATACAGAGGGAGGTGGCTGCAGCTATTGGAGTATCCCAAAGTGTAATTTCCAGGACCTGGACGCGATTTCAGACAACAGGAACCGTTAAAAGAAGGCCAGGCCAAGGTCGGCCACGGGTATCATCAGCAAGAGATGACCGTTATCTCCGGTTAATGGCCCGCCGAGACAGGAGGCTGAATGCAACTCAGCTGCAACGCACCCTCCAGGCGGCAACAAGATGCGCAATCTCAACACAAACAGTCCGAAATTGGGAAAGTGGCCTTAACGCATGGAGGCCTATGGTGTGTGTCCCAATAAAACCACGCCACCGTTTAGCCCGCAGACACTGGGCGGAGGAACATCAAGATTGGCGTCATAACGAATGGCACCAGGTTTTGTTCACAGATGAGTCAAGATTTTGTGTTCAGCCGGACATTCGTCGTTCCCTCAACTGGAGTGAACGTGGAACTCTGACAATCCCGCTTATGTGCAGGAAACAGCACCATATCATGGTGGTGGGCGAATGGTGTGGGCAAGAGTCAGTATTGGCGGACATACGGACCTCTATGTCGTTCAGAATTGCGCTTTGACTGCTCAGAGGTATCGAGACGAGCTCCTTCGATCGTTTGTTGTGCCCTACGCTGGTGCCATAGGCGATGGTTTCATTCTGGTGGACGGTAACGCACGTCCCCACAGAGCTGCACTGCTGGACAACATGCTTGACGACGAGGGCACTGAACCAATGGAGTGGCCTGCTTGTCCACCGGACTTAAACCTGATTGAGCATGTCTGGGATGCACTTGGCAGACGCATTGCAGCCGGACCAGGACCTCCCATAACGGTAGCCGAGCTGGATATTGCACTCATAGAAGAATGGCCAAATATCCCTCAAGAGCTGATTAATAACCTCATACTGTCCATGCTACGCAGGTGTGCAACTGTCCTGGCCGTCCGAGGTCATCACACATCATATTAGAGGACAACGAGAATGACTTTTTCACTATTATGGTAGCCCCATGGTGCCTCGCTCGAAGTAAACACTATGTAAACCTCCAGTAAAGAGTTGGGACAGCACAATATCGTACTGTAGCACACAGAAATTACAATTGTAACCGAACTTTGAATAAAAGACGTTACCATATGTATCTTATGTATGATATCTCACCTGATCCCCTAATTGTTTTGACCAGTGTGGTTTCCCCAAGATACTTGAACTTTTTTACAGCCTTAATTTGTTTGTTATCATTTAGTTGAAGGACAGGGGTGTCCACCTCGAAGGTTGGCATAATCTCTGCCTTTTCAAATGAAATTTGTAATCCCACTTTTGCTGCTATGTTTTCCAGTTGTTCAATTTGGACTTTAGCCTCTTCCAAATCATTTGCCAGTAGTGCAAGATCGTCTGCAAATGCCAGGCAGTTTAGTTGAATATTTCTGGAAACAAACAACAAAGATAACTGTAATCTTTTGGCAGATCACTTCAAGGACCTTCTAAATTGTGAGCCCCCTCCTTACCAACTCACTTTAGAAACATCAGAATCAAATCCTGATTCAGAACCTACAACAATAGAAGACGTTGTGCGAACAATACTTGAGTTAACAACTAACAAAGCTTCAGGGGAAGATTATATAATGGACTAATGAAACAATTCCAGAAGATTGGAAGAGTGCAATAATCCACCCGTTGCATCAGAAAGGGGATAATACTGACATTAATAACTACAGCAGTCAATTACAAAATTATTTCCAAAATTCTACTCAAGAGACTTGAAGAGCATGTAATTCGAGAATATCAGGCAGGGTTCAGGAATGGTAGGTCTTGCACAGAACAGATTAATAATCTTAAGACCATCCTGAAAATTCGTAAAGGCAGGCAAACGGTGATTACTTTTGTAGACTTCAAAAAGGCCTATGACTCGATAGACAGATCGACTCTCGTTCGTGTTTTGGAAGAATTCAAAGTAGACAGGAAAACTAAAGAATTAATCAAGCGAACACTAACAGGCACCACTTCAAAGGTTAAATTCTTGGGTGAATTATCTGAACCATTTGATGTTAAAACAGGAGTCCGACAAGGAGATGGGTTGTCCCCTCTATTGTTTAATCCTGTTCTAGAAAAGGGAATTACGACCTGGGAGAAAGAAGTTAAAGGAATAACCCTTGGCAGACTACGTGATAACAAAATTCATTTACGGTGTTTGGCCTTCGCTGATCTCGCAATCTTGTCCAATAACAGACAGGAAGCGATTGCCTCCACGGAGAAACTTCACGAAACTGCATCCATAACAGGACTCCAGATCTCATACCAGAAAACACACTACATGGAGGGATCTCTCCGGCTACCATTGACAACCAAATTCGGCAAAATATCTCAAGTGTCTAAATTCAAATACAGTACCTGGGAGAAGTCATCCAACCTTCCGCGTGAAGCAAAGAAAGGATCTCTAAACTGCAAAATGCTTACAGACTCACTTGGAACAGATATAACAAAAAATCAATATCCAGAAATGGAAAATTACGGCAATACAACACTGTAATCAAGCCTGAAGCACTATATGCTTCTGATACGCTGATTATTAGGGGCAAGTCATTAATTAAAGATGTGGAAAAGCAAGAAAGGAAAATCCTAAGAAACTTTTTGGACCAGTCTGTACTGCGGTGGCGTCTAGTAGTTAAGTTCTGAAGTATTGCTAGTAGTCGTTGACGGTGGCGTTTGGCGGCAAAAGTAGGAACTATTTGAAAAATTCAAAGTTGCAGTCCTTACTTGAATTAAAAAACAGATACACACACTAATACAGCCATCGCAATTAACACCGGTTATCAGACACATTCTACACACACCCAAAGTACACGGGGCTATATCCGCGTTGTCGCAGCCCCTAAACTGAGGAACCAACCAACCAACAGGAGGAATCTGGATGAAAAGAAAATCCCAAGACTTATACCAGCACTCGGAGAAAATCTCAGATATATTTAGGAAAATACCATTGAAATTTAACGGGCATATCCTCAGGATGGGCAATCAGAGACTGACCAAAAGAATTCTTAACCTTGCTCTGTCAATGAAAGTTAAAAACACCTGGCTGCCTGAAGTTGGAAAATATCTGCAAGAGATAGGCATCACAGATGACATTGTACTAGACAGAGCTAGTTCAGAGAATTAGTCACCGCTTTGCAGACCATCCAAGCACTATGACCAACAAGACCTGGTCAGATGGTCGCACGAGAAGCCACCGCGAGAAGGTGAACACATTTTGGGAGAAGAGAAAGGCAATGCCATCAGCTAAATAAGTTCAATCGCGCTCCTTAGTCGGGCATGACGAAGAAAGAAAGCAGAATAATTAATACAAACAAGTAGTTCCGTGAAGAACTATACAGCCTATTTTCATATATCCTACTTATGTTAATTGCCACTATCAACATACACAATTTCAGTTTGATTGCTGTAATAGATTCGTAGATATTGAGAACCGACTAAATATTTCGGATGGTCGCCATGTTAGATTTTATATATGTAGGTCCTAGAGTTATGTACAGTTACATGCAGATTATTGTGCACGTGTAGTATTCAAACTTTAATCGCATAATTAGGACACAAGAAGTAACAAGGAGATTTTAAAATTTCGCACAGCTGCCATCTTGAGGTTATGGAAAAAATTGAAATAAATTAGATACCAGTGGATTACCATTCGTATAAGGATTTACTGTACCAAGTTTCACTGCACTCGGATGGTTAAATTGCGAGAAACGTCCATGTGAATATTTATACTTCGCGTCGCCGCCATGTTGGATTTGTGATCACCAGGTTATTTAAAGTCCTATAGGTGAACTTAAATACATAGCCCCTATGAACATTAAGAAATTCAGTTTGATTGCTATAATAGATTCGTAGATATTCAGAGCCGTCTAAATATATCGGATGGTCGCCATGTTGGATTGTTAAATGTATAGGCCATAGAGGCATGTACCATTAAAGGAAAATTATTGCGTAGGCTCATTATTCAAACTTTCACTTCGATCGCATGGCTACATCACAAGAAATAAAAACTTAATTTTAAAATTCGCACAGCCGCCATCTTGAGGTTATGTAAACAGTTGAACTAAATTAGATACCAGTGCATTACAATGTGTATAAATATTTCCTGTACCAGATTTCAGTGCGTTTGGAACATTAAATCGCGAGAAAGGTCTATTTAAAATTTTCAAATTCGCTTGGCCGCCATGTTCGTTTTGTAGTTAACCGGTTTTTGAAAGTCTTATAGATGGACTTTCAGTAGTGCCCTTTATCTCCGTACAAAATTTCAGGGAGATACCGCCAATAGTTACTGAGATATAGAATGCCAGTGAAATATTTCACACATCCGCCATCTTGTGGTTATGTAAACAATTGAACGAAGTTAGATGTCGGTGCATTACAATGTATATAAACATATACTGTACCAAGTTTCATTGCGTTTGGTTGGTTAAATCACGAGAAACGTCTATTTAAAGTCGCAACTTCGCTTGGCCGCCATGTTGGTTTTGTAGTTACCAGGTTTTCAAAGGTCCCATAAGTGAACTTATAGTAGTTCCCTTTATCACCATACAAAATATCAGGGTGATATTGGTAATAGTTTCGGAGATATTGAATGCTGGTGAAATATTTCGCACAGCCGCCATGTTGGATTGGTGAGTCGTAACAAGATTTGAAGGGCACGGTCGGGGTCGCCGGAAATAGTGCTATGAACTTACCGAGTTTCATTGAAAACGCTCCAGCCGTTTAGATTTTATTAGGGGGGGGGGGGGGACCCACACACGAATCACACACACACGCGCACACACACACGGACAAACGGTGATCTCATAAGCCTATGTTTTCAAAATTGAAAATAGGCAAAAAATCGAGGACAAATTGGCTGGAGGAAAACAAGGGGGAATCTGTATGGGATGAACATTGGAGTGAACATAATGAAAAACCTAGATATCTTTAGAACCTCTGTGAATAAGCGCACATTTAGGGTGAAATCAAGCAGCAGACTGGTACAAGATGGACAGAAAAACATAAGAAGCATCACAGTGAGTTCATGAAGAGATTTTGGAAGAAGAAAAAGAAGAATAAAAAGAAGAAGAAAAAGGCAAAAGGTATCATGCCAACTAACAAGTTCCAACGTGCTGTATGAATGGGAATACTGATGATGCTTGGAACTTCGACTCGTCCTCTACAGATGACAACCTACACACTTCTTCATTTTTTGGACTCGTGCCACAAGAAAGAAATTTGTGTACCTAAGTGTTAGGTCAAAGTTGTTTAATAATTAATACTATTAATAGTATTACCCTCTATTTAGGCATCTTGTTATTAATTCATTTCTTTTAAATTGTTGTTTACTCTCTTTTGTGAATAAATTTGTTTTGATTCGGATCTTCCCTTGCTACCTATGTCTTCTGATTTCTCTCCCAAGCCAATTTCACTTTTCGACCTCATCTTTTCTACGTCAGTGATCAGGCTTCGCCCTGTTGCTCCACTTTGTGCTTGTATTAGATGAGTACCATGAAGAAAAAGTGGAAGAAAAGACGTTGTTCCAAGTCGACCACAGAATTACCCCATTCAGTGGGTGGCTCGTGTTGGCTACAGCGTATATTTCTTGTATGCTCTGTTAAATGAAGATGTCACACAAGGCCTTCTATCAACTATAATACTCTTGTTTACGCCGTAAAGGCGGGTCAACGAGCAGACGCAGGAGAGTGACAGTTTGTCTGCACATGCAGTGCGCCCTGCAGAGCTCAGTGCACCTTGTGTGGAGCTCTACTCTACAGCAAGCGTTCTCAACCTTTCAAGACTGTGAGCACCACGCTCATACCATACCAAGTACCCGAGCACCATTAAATCAGATTTGTTGTTTGAGTCTTCTGTCTTTCGACTGGTTTGATGCAGCGCTCCATGCTCCCCTATCCTGAGCTTATCGTTTCATCACTACATATCTACACACCCTGTTTCACATATGCTAACATTAGTCTACCCCTACAGTTCTTATCCTCGACCCTTCCGTCAATAACTAAGTTTCCTATTCCTGGGTGTCTTAGTGAGTGTCCTACCAACCTATCTCTTCCCATTAGCAGTCGCCAGAAACATCTCTCCTCTCCCAATCATCTTAATACCTCTTCATCCGATCTTCATCATTCTCCTGTAACACCACATTTCAAATGCTTCAATTCTTCTCTTTTCTGCTGCTCCAATAGTCCAAGTTTCACTTCCATAGAGTGCCTCACTCCAGAAAAAGGCCTTCAAAAATGACTTCCTAATACCTAAATCTATATTCGATGTCAACAGATTCCTTTTCTCTAGAAATGCTTTAATTAATTTAATTATTTAATTTAATAATGAATGAACGAATGAATGAATGATCGTGTGGCCTCCGGAGAGGCCGAGTTCAGGTCTTTTTAGTTGACTTCTATGGGCGACCTGTGCGTCGTAATGAGCCGCGGGAATTAACCCCAGGAGATTAAAATCCCTGATGGCTCGGCCAGGAATCGAACCCGGGGCACTTTCGGCCAAAGCCTAGCGCACTAACCATTTAGCCACGGAGCCGGAAAATTCAATAATAATACTAATAATGATGATGCAACAAACATGCACCTCAGCGGTAACGTTCTCGCTTGCTGGGCCCTAGGTTGCAGGTTCGTATCCTGGCGCAGTCAGCTGGCATTTGAGGGTGCGCAAATGCGAGGGAGCCGTGTGAGTAGATTTACTGGCACGTTAAAGATCCCATTCGGGGCAAAATTCCAGCACCCCGGCGTCTCTAAAAGCCACAGTAGTTAAAAGGGACGTAAAACCAATAACGTTATTATTATTATTCCTATCTCTCTCGCCCTTAGAAATGCTGAAATAGCTAGGGATACACCACTCATCAGGCATGCTCGCATGACTCATGCAGGTGTTGAAGTCGAGTGGAATAAGTATCTCTCGTGTTACTCATAAAATAGGGATGTCCAATGATTTGTATTATATTTTTCAAAATGATAACAATTCTGGCTGTCAAACCTTGTAATGAATACACTATTATTCCGATCCGTGCAACAGAATTTAAATTGAAGAATGGAGCTTGTACGCTCGAGCATGTTTTGGCTCGTCTGATGAGAGCACCAAATTTCATATAAAAAGTACCGTAGTGCTCGCGAGCACCAGGTTGATAACGTCTCTCCTACAGTAATGGCTAGAGAACGGATTTATCGAAATTATTGTGCGAATGTACTGAAAGACCTTTTTCATTTTTAGCCTATTTTCAATTTTGAAAAAATAGGCTGATGAGATCACCTTTTGTTCGTGTGTGTGCGCGCGCGCGTGTGTGTGTGTGTGTGAGAGAGAGAGAGGAGTGTGCGTGTGTGTGTCCCTAATAAGTTCTATACGGCTCGAGCGATTTCAATAAAACTCGGTAAGATCATAGCACTATTCCCGGCGTCCCCGACCGTGCCCTTCAAATTTTGTTACGTCTCACCAATCCAACAGGGCGGCTGTGCGAAATATTTCACCAGCATTCAATATCTCCGAAACTATTCCCGATATCACCCTGGAATTTTTTACGGTGATAAAGGGAACTACTAGAAGTTCAACAATGTGACTTTTGAAAAACTGGTAACTACAAAACCAACATGGCGGCCATGCGAATTTGCGACTTTTAAATGGGTTTTTCTCGCGATTTAACCAACCAAACGCAATAAAACTTGGTACAGTATATGTTTATACACATTGTAATGCACCGACATCTAACTTGGTTCAATTGTTTACATAACTACATGATGGCGGATGTGCGAAATATTTCACCGACATTCTATATCTCTGAAACTATTAGCGGTATCACCCTGAAATTTTGTACGCCGATACAGGGCTCTACTGGAAGTCCATCTATAAGATTTTCAAAAACCGGTTAACTACAAAACGAACATGACGGCCAAGCGAATTTGAAAATTTTAAATAGAATTTTCTAGCGATTTAATGTTCCAACCGCAATGAAATCTGGTACAGGAAATGTTTATACACATTGTAATACGCTGGTATCTAATTTAGTTCAATTGATTACATAACCTCAAGATGGCGGCTGTGCGAATTTTAAAATTAAGTTTTTATTTCTTGTGTAGTAATCATGTGATCGAAGTGAAAGTTTGAATAATGAACCTACGCAATAATTTTCCTTTAATGGTACATGACTCTATGGCCTTTACAATTAGCAATCCAACATGGCAACCATCCGAAATATTTAGACAGTTCTGAATATCAACGAATCTATTATAGCGATCAAACTGGATCTTTTAATGTTCATAGGGGCTATGAACCTAAGTTCACCTATAGGATTTTAAATAACCTGGTGATCACAAATCCAACATGGCGGCGACCCGAAGTATAAATATTCACATGGACGTTTCTCGCAATTTAACCATCCGAGTGCAGTGAAACTTGGTACAGTAAATCCTTATACGAATGGTAATCCACTGGTATCTAATTTATTTCAATTTTTTCCATAACCACAAGATGGCAGCTGTGCGAAATTTTAAAATCTTCTTGTTACTTCTTGTGTCCTAGTCATGCGATTGAAGTTTGAATAAATACTACACGTACACAATAATCTTCATGTAACAGTACATAACTCTAGGACCTACATATATAAAATCCAACATGGCGACTATCCGAAATATTTAGTCGGTTCTCAATAACTATGAATCTATTACAGCAATCAAACTGAAATTTTGTATGTGATAGTGGTAATTAACATGAGTAGGATATATGAAAATAGGCTGTATAGTTCTTCACGGAACTACTTGTTTCTTACTCTTTGTATTCCGTATATTTTTGGTAACGATTATATTTATTAGTTTTACTTAAAGTTTTGTTATATTATTTTTAGACTTTTTCATATTTAGGCGTCTTCCTCTAAATTTTAAACAATCGAAATCTGTATCATCATATCTGAGTTAAACAGGGCAAATTACTTCGCTGTTCCGCTCTTTCAAAATCAATGACTAACTATCCGACGATTTATTTTCAACACACAATATTAATGTGCTAAACATATTATGACAAATATGAAACTTTCTCAAAAATATTGAACTATTAAACATTCTTTTAGTCTATATGAAGAACGACGCTGCAATAATTGGCATACCACGACGTAAAAGGGATATTAAAGTTTCTGGCAGCAGTCATCCTCTGTGAAGTTTATCACCTAGTTTCTCCACACACACTCGCTCCCTCTCTTGGAAAATACCTGGATGGTACTTTTTCTTTTCATGTTTTGGGACACCTACGCCAAACCTATAGCCAATTGCACGTTCGACAACAGTTGGTTGGTTGGTTGGTTCCTTAGTTTAGGGGCTGCGACAACAGTCATCACAATAACGCGAGTTAAATATTGGATATATTCAAAACTCACCCTAGTATATGGAGCTAGTGACGAAGATAGGAATTAAATCCAGTTTTATAGGTAATGTTTAACTTGCCGACAGCGGTAGCTACGCTCGCTAAAGCACAGTGCTAGGCCATGAGGCCAAGCTATCTGCGGACTCGGTAGACGTGGGTTTAAGCCCCACCGTCGGCCGTCCTTGAAATGGTTTTCCGTGGTGTCCCATTTTCAACTCCAGGAAAATGCTGGGATGGTACCTTCTGACATGCCATGGCTGCTTCCTTCGACATCCTTGCCCAGTTTCATTCATCCTCATTCACTTAATCTCTCATTAACTCCTCTCATGAGATTGGCGTCAGGAAGGGCATCCGGCCGTAAAAACCATCTTCCAAAGAATTTAATCACATCTCATCCCCGACCCCGTTGGAAAAGGGAATAGTAAGGGCTAGATCAGAGGTTCCCAACTTGTAAGGGCTTGAGGGCCAAAATAGAAACTTCGTGTATGGTTGCGAGTTGCACTTTAATAATAGGCTAATTTTCATAAAACTTAAGGCTGGATGCCCTTCCTGATACCACAGAATATTTCAACTGAACATCCTACCCCAGCAATCAGCGGGGTTAGATTTTACTGCTCAAAAACTATTCTACAATTCCATAAAGGAGTGAAATTGGAGATATCAAGAAGAATGTAGTTTTGATGGCGAACAGACAACAATATATGTTTATTTGAATTAATATAAAAATGGCAAACAGAGCCAATAAACTAAGGTCACACTGAAATTAATAATGCTATGAAAACAATACTTACGAAAGGATAATTTGGTAGTAATAAGTTTTCTTTGAATCAATATTAAAATTGGGTTCATTATCCTGTGAGAAAAGGGGACCTGCTTTAGCCAGGTCCTTGGGTCCTGCACTGTGTGATGCGGTGCGTTGTATAACGGATCGCCATCAATTCTTTATCAAATTACTTCGTTCATTTTTGCCGAATACATAATGCTTTAAAACAAGCAATATAATATATTCTTTCATGATAAAAAAAAAATCATTTAAAAGCTTACACGGGCCGCCAGTTGAAAACCACTGGGCTAGATATTCAATACAATATATATAATATGAGTTACGGATAAGATGTCGAAAACTCAGTTTTTTGTTTTTTTTGGCGTGTGGCCTCCTGAAATGCCGAGTGCAGGTGTTTCTAGTCGACGCCCGTGGGCGACCTGCGCGTCGGATGAGAGATGGAATGGATGAAGATGAATACAATTGGGCAAGGATGTGGAAGGAAGCGGCCGTGGTCTATCATAAGGTACCGTCCCAGCATTTTCCTGGTGTTTAAAATGGGAAACCACGGAAAACCATTTCAAGGACGGCCGACGGTGGGGCTCGAACCCACGCGTCTACCGAGTCAGCAGAGAGCTTGGTCCCATGACCTAATGCTGCGCTTTAGCCAGCGTAACCAATGCTGTCGGTAACACTCAAGATGGACAGTCAGTAGTCGGGAAATTCGTGCTACTTGGACCAGTTACAGAAATATGTTTTCTCCTCATTCTCGACCCCGACGAATTGGGAACAACTAGGGGCAGAAATAGGACTGCTAAAAACTAGGTCAGTAACAATTACGCAATTTTTCGTATATTGTAATCATCGAAATAATACGCTGCAAAGATTTTGTTGCTAATTAGTTGTGGGGTTTTCTCCCCCCTATGTACTTGGTGTGAGATCACTGACAACCTGTGTTCCTGTGGTGGCTTTATTAATGTGTGCAACTGTAAATATTAGGGTCGGTAATGGAGTAGGTGCCTCGGGACATGAAATAAAATACTATCCCTGCATTATCCTGAATCAATTCTGGAAGAAACCGTGGAATGACCACACAGGATAGCCGCTATCAACGCCAGGATTGCTGCACCTCCCCGTCATGGTCATGGTGAATGATTAAAACGCGTACGACTATTTTGGGAGGTATGCTGCGACGAACTTCATGATTTCAGAATTTCCCACCCAATGCACCCTAAAAACTTGGCATCATATATTTGAACCACCTATATAATTCACCACTTTTACAAAATCTTTGTTCTAAAAATATACTATTTAAAAATAATAATGGAATTCTCATCCGAAGTTGAGTGGTGTGTGCACGAAGCAAGCATGTAGTGTCCACATTCTGCAACACTAGTAAAAATGCAAAAGTTTCATAAATGTTGCGGAATCGAACCAAAGAACTTTTAACAGCCTGAAGAGGAAGTAAGGAACATGCGATTTCGTTGAGAAGGATGTGAGCTGGAAAGGAAGGAGACGTTTCAAGGAAGCTGGAAACCTTTGATGCTGTGACGGTGCTGAGGAGGTAGAAACAAATTACATTTTCATCTATGCATAACAAAGAGGCAAAGTTCAGCTGGAAAGTGGGCCAATTTTCAGGATCACGAAGGGAATATTCGCAGACAGTTACCCGCAAGTAAGCGTTCATCATCTAAGTAACAACTAATAATAATAAAATTATCGTATGGCCTCGGGTGCTGGGTGCAAACTTTGTTTTTTGACACCCAGAGGGTATCTTTGAAAGGATAATCAGATTTTCGCCTTTCAATACTACTTCAAACTTCAAAGAAAACCTTCCTTATACAAGTACATGCAAATCACATGATGACAGATTTCTACAGAATTATACTGTTGGACAGGCTGATGAAGGGGGAGTGATAGCCCTCGAAACATGTCCCTGTAAGTAATAGTAATAAATAGTATTGAAAGGCGGAAATCTTATTATCAAGGATATAGTTACGCCAATACGGACCTGAATAATCGACATTATGACCCAGAGGGTAGCTTGCTTGTCGAATTTCGTTGTTCCTTGAAGCACTATGAAAGTCTAGGAGGTTAGATATCTAAGCTCCTTGAACACTATAGCGCTTTCTAGTAGAGAAATGAGGAACTTTGTGATGGCGGAAACTCCCGAGATTAATTTTGCCATTATGAACACGGCCTACTAAATTCAAATGGGTTCTTTGACATGCCAACATCGTATGACATGGTGTCGTAATTTTTGCCGCCTTTAAAAAAACTTACCACGGCCAGGAGCGAACCTGCAAGCTTGGGGTTAGTAGACCGACACGTTAACCACTCACCCACCGTGGCAAGATAATAACAACTAAGAGTCTGTAATTGGAATAGACGTTTGGTGACTTTGCTGCTGTTTATACTGAACCCTTTATCCTCTGTTGGATAAATGATTCTATGTTTTATTTCTTCAATTAATAAATATTTCCACCAGCATCATGAAAGTAGCCAGACGGAGATGAGGAAATTTCAAGCATTTGTTGGAGACAGCGGGTACATACCTGAAGCTGTTTGACAAAAGGCTAAATACTTTAGCTGTGAAAGGAAATAGCCTAGCGATGTGTCAGAAGGACAGGTGTTGGCCACCTCAAAAATAGAAGCGACGCGCAGTGAGACATGGTTCTGGTATGTTCATTGTAATATTCGCGCCTAGAAGAAATATGATGCAGTAACGTGAGTGGCTGATGTACATGCTGGACACTCCTACTAAGCCAAGGGCTGATAAAAACCGCCAAGATACAGAAAATGTGGGAACCAATGGGAGAAGAATGCCTATTTAGCGCGGCAGGTCTAGCGTGAGCACGCTCGGCTAGCATTCACGTGGGAGATCGCCTAGACAACATCTCTACGATCGATTCTAGGATTAATGGGCATATTCTTGACCTGCGCTAATTTTCGAGTTCAGTGATATTTATTTCATTCCTGTATCACTATTATTTTGTAAATTTTTTATCTAATTTCCCCCTCTATCCACACCTAGAGCTGGTTCATTTATAGGTGGTGTGAAGAGCTAAGACATTGACTATTACTTTGCGCGTCTACGGACGTAGGATTATTATTTTGTGTGTCGTGGACACAGGACTATTACTTTGTGCGTCTACGGACGTAGGCTGACTATTACTTTGTGCGTCTACGAACGTAGGCTTATTATTTTGTGTGTCGTGGACACAGGACTATTACTTTGTGCGTCTACGGACGTAGGCTTATTATTTTGTGTGTCGTGGACACAGGTTGCATATTTTACTTTGGTTCGTCTGAGGACGGAGGCTGTTATACTTTGCGTGTCATGAAGGACACAGAAATTATTATTAAAAGTGTTAAATTCAGTGTTCGATAGTCACAGTACTATATTTGTAGGGGCAGTATCTTCGATAATTCGCCAACAGACGGTTTTGGGGAAAGAAGTACCCGAACGGCGAATTTAGTAGTCAGACATCAAGTGTATAATAATTTAATTTTTGAATCAGCACTAGAGATGACATCATTGACCATGGAGGAAGCCTGGAAATATCAAGACTCCGTCAAGATGGTTGAGATGAGATAAGAAGAATCCGGTTGGGAGATGGCTGCGGATGTTCTTTGACGGGTGGCTGACTGAGGATGAGTACTGAATAATATTTATTATTATCTGATAAATTAACTTATGGTGTATGGGACATATTTTGTTTTGTAAATAATTTGCTTGTGTGATTAACGTAGTCGATTTAGTTTTGGTCTGACACACCTTTTTGCATGGAAACAGCTCGCATATATTATTAGTAGAAGGTTCTTTTCTTGTTTGTTGTTTTAACTAACGTAGCTATGTGGACGACCGTGTTTGCATACGCTACGCAATGCGGTTAAAAAACGTCTCTCGGAGATATGTTGTGTTTCAGAAGTAGGACTGAAGTAATATAATTATACAGTAGATTGGAGGGTAATTAATTTCTTTTGTTTTATTATTGATCAGATTCAGTGAAATTATTGCCTTTGGAGCAATGTGATTTGTGACGAAGAGCAGTCAGCTCTATCGTAGGTGTTAATATTTTTTTAATTGATTGGGCGAGCATCCATTCAGCCGATCTGTGTGAAAAAAGTATTGTCATTCCCAGATGTGTGTATGTGAGTGTGTGTATTATGTCATTACAAGCGGGAATTTCAGCGTAGACTGATTTCTGGCAGCTTGATGACAAATCCATATTGTGACCTCGCGAGGGCAATTCTGGATATTTTGATTAATGTCTGACCATAGTGGTTGAGTTTGTTGCTGTTGATTCCTTGAGATAAAGGCACAGCTGGTCAGTTATATTTATACACACTGGAGTGGGACGATGACAGGTAATTGAGGAAGAGGGGAGATGTTTCACAAGACGAACTGAGGGTTGCCAGCCAGGTCATTAGGGAGAGTGCCTGTGTGGCTCAGTAATAACTTGTTATACAGAATTAAGAACTGATCAATGATAAAAATTGTTTTAATAAATGGGAGTTGCCTACGAATCACGATAATCTCCGAAGCGTTAGCTTAACATGCAGTTTTGTTCACATAAAGTAATATCAGCCAGTCAGGCTTTTGTTGTTGTTGGTTTATTCCATGTTTATATTCCATTCAGTGACCCGTGAGTCATGTGCTATGCTGTATTTCCTTGTTTGTGTTGAGCAATTTGGCCAGTGTTGGCAGCTCAAAGTCAAGTGCGTCTTCGCGCTAATGAGGGTCCCGAGAGAGATTCCTGTAAATAGTAGATTTAGTGCGTGTGTCAGCATTACTTTTTAAGGGTTTTTATTAATGTCATGTTCCATATCCGTAAACGTTGATTTACGAGATGATTGTTCGTAAGCATCGTGGCTGTTAACCCGTTGTAAACGAACAGTCATCCAAAGTACTCATTCCTCGTAGTTAGTCATCACGCGCACATAAAACCCAAATTGCAAGGTAGTGGAACCAGGATCCACATTTTAAATAAAGGGGAGATCCGTCTGACTCCTCAGAATTGATAGATATTCCTGTCATGGGAAATTCAGGGAGGATTGTTTTATATTTTATTGTTGTTTATTTCTTTTTATGCACTATTAGTCATTAAGTCTTGTTATTATTTTACATCTTGTCACCTTTCTTTCTAATTTATAGTTTATATCCTATGACCCTTACCTCAGTAGAGCACGTTGTTTGGCGAACGTAAACATCACATAGGAACTGAGCGCGACCCCTTGATTAAGATTTCTTACATTAAACACTGCTTTTCTGAAGGGTTCAATACGAAGGATGTTTTCCCAGGGACCCTTTATTGCCAAACTGATATACACCATAGCATCATGAACTATACAACTTGCAGTATTTTTCGACATACAGGGTCTTTCATATAAAATAAGAACGGCGAGCGGCGGCTTTGTTATCCGCTGCTACAGTAACCTTGGCCGAGGTTGTGGCGTGCCACGGCCCCCTGCAGGCTGTAGTATTGAAAGCGCGCGCATAGGCGCATATACTGTACTTAACCTTGCAATAAACGTGCAGGTGTTCAGTCGCCAGTCTGAAACTCAGATGTTAACATGAGGCAGTTATCATTTCAACATTGTATGTATGTATGTAAAACTTATTTTAAGTACGAGTCGGCTCGGCGGGTACGTGATGCATTTGTTCAGCAATTTTCTTCACTACCAGATTCACGTAATTGCAAATAAGTTTGGCACTACTGACTCAGTGCTCAATAAAAAGCATAACATTTGAAATCAGAAACTTTACATTGGCAGTACTCACTCGCGTCAGCCAGAATGTGGTTACCAGATACATTGCCTGCATAATCCAGGAAGGACGACACTTCTAGCATCTTTTATACGGTAATATTTCATACAGGATTGTACACACGCAGCAGGGGGCCGTGGCGCGCCACAAGCTCGGCCAATGCCACCGTAGCAGCGAATAACAAAACTGCCGCTTGCCGTTCTTACTTTATATGAAAGACCCTGTAGTCGCTACCGACTTTGAGACACTTGTTGTAGCTTGCAATCAGTTTGAAGAAATCACTCTGGTAAAACTCTGTGACCTGCTATACAAGAAATTGTCACACAGCCTGCTCTACCGCAGTATTGGTGAGGATTCTTATGGTGATTGTATGTGTCACCTGGTGTACCATCAGCTCGTCCAATAAAACGACAAAACTTACTTTCGGAACTTCCCTCGCATTACGGTGATTTCGTATCGTGGTAATTTACTCCGTATTCTTGAACGTGTGTGTGCGAAATCTGTCTGATAACCTGTGTTATTATGGTGTCCTTTTAACAGTGTGTAATTGGGACTCGGGTTGGGAGGTATGAGGTCGTTGTCTTGTATTAGGTATAATCCCGGGAATTGACTGCAGTAAAGGGGAAAACTACTGAAATCACTGTACCACGAGGCGTACAGGCCTAATGTCAAAATAAGATATTTCAAGTCTTACTAGAGGGGGAGAATTGTCAACGTAGTACCAAAATTCCGTTGAAACGACTCTAGGGCTGCTGCTACACTACTAATCACATACGGGTCTGTGCTCTGTTATGCATGGAGGAAAATTTAATGCGTTTCTACCTTCTCTGCACTGTTACTGCATCAAAGGTTTCCAATTTCGAACTAAGACGTTCGAAGAACTGTTGCAACTCTAGCCGAGCAGCAAGTGCATCTCCATAGCAACAGTCAATGCTAGAAGGGACATCCCTATCTCCCCATTTGGGAAATGGAAGGTCAAATGTATTCTCGCCAATTTGAGCCGTAGGTTGAATGTCAAAATAGTTGTCTACAGTTTACACCACAGTTGTAGGTCAGCTCCGGTTGCGCACTGGTACAGAGGGCAGTCCAAGAGCCTGAGGCATCAATTGCACATGGCAATAGAAAGTCACTTCGATAAAAGAGAACTAAATGATTAGCAATATTCAACATCGGATAAATTCATTTATATCACGGTGATTGATTTACAATTACTTTACAATATTATATCCCCTTTCAAATGGTCTCCGTCTTTTTCTTCCATCCAGTCATCGACCTAAAAGACCTCAGATTAGACTCAGATGCAGGAACGCTATGCTTATTTCCTGGTTAAAAATACCCAAATTTCTGCTCCTTGCAAGCAAACCTTTAGTTAGGGACCCGTGTTGGTGCATGTTATTTGGATATCCTATTCACCAGTTCTGTGTGGTTGTGTATGTAAGGTATTTGATAACCAGTGTTATTGTGGTGACAGAAGTATGAGTAACTGTAACTATTCGGGTCTAGGACTGGGGTAATAGCCTTATGACTATCACCCCAGAAAAGGCTAGGGAGTAAATAAAAAGTAAAATATATTTAATATAACGTTTCAAGAATAAAACAGGGCAAAGAGTAATAATAAATTTCCTCTTCACTCTTGCGTTTCCACAATGGGCTGCCTTGTCACCACACAAGGTACCACCCTATCATTGAGTGGAGGGTATTTTTGTGAGAAAAACCACAGAAATTTGTCGTGGCAGTATTTCAAATTAATCCATCGAAGTTTTCTCGGAACTCTCACTGATAACGCGCTCAGCTGCATTATACATTCTCTTACGAAGTTAGAGTTTTATTGCGAATGTCTGGAACTTGCATTGTGTGGGCCACGAAGGCACAATCTTAAATTATCACGGTATAAAAATAAAATACTCATATAATTTATATATTCACAGCAATTGAAAGACGGAAAATTTCTCATTGTACAAAATTATCCTTCTGAATTCTATCAAATATATCAAACATCGAATATAGATTTAGGCATTAATAAGTCATTTTTGAAAGCCTTTGTCTGGAGCGTGGCACCATATGGAAGTGAAACTTGGACCATTGGTGCAGCAGAAAGAGTAGAATTGAAGCGTTTGAAATGTGGTGTTACAGGAGAGTGATGAAGATCAGATGGGTAGATAGGGTAACATACGAAGAGGTATTAAGACGAGTGGGAGAGGAGAGATGTTTCTGGCGACAGCTTATGAAGATTAGAGATAGGTTGATAGGACACATATTAAGACACCCAGGAACAGCAAGCTTAGTTATGGAAGGAAGGGTCGAGGACAAGAACTGTAGGGGGAGACCAAGGTTAGAATATGTTAAACAGATTGCCTCGCATGTAGGGTGTGGTAGCTATGTAGAGATGAAGTGATTAGCTCTGGACAGGAAGGCATGGAGTGCTACATCAAACCAGTCAAAAGACTGAAGACTCAAACAACATCAAATATTCGAGGAGACTTACTTCGCTAAGAAAAGGTAAAGAGACATTTGCCACATACCTAACGAATATGCTGCGGGTTTACTGAGCAGAGCCTACGAGCAAGTGATGAAGCTCATAATCGGCAATAGGAAGTGGACATTATTTTCTCACAACACTTTGGACATCTTACCTGCAACAAAACAAACGAAACAACTGTATAGTGACATTGAGTCATAGATCATCAACAACAACAACAATAATAATAATAATAATAATAATAATAATAATAATAATAATAATAATAATACTCTTCCTTATTACGAATACCAGCCAAGATACATCATTCATTTTCAAACCTGCATAAACACTGGAACCACGAAATAAGGGCAGACAGATACATGCAGAATGACCGTCCAGATATAATTCTTCTGGATATGAAGAAGAAAATCACATTGCTTATTGATATCACTGTCCCCTTAAACCAAAATGCATTTGCATTATGTAGGCTAATGGATAGAATTACCTACTGAGGGATATAAACGACATGTGGAAGCTAGAACAGGTAATAATTTACATCATTGGCTTGTCTGCAACAAGAGTCTTCATCCAAACGTCGAAGCTACAGATGGTCTCGCTGAGACTTAGGAAAGTAATAATGGAATCATACGGAAGTCTCTAATGCACAAAATGAGCAGTATGTCCCGATCAAAATGGTGTGTTACGTGCGCGATAGCGCAGTGATGAAGCTGCTTTCATCCTTCCTTGTCTGAATCCCAGTTAATGCCTGTAGGATTATCAAGATAAATGTTAAGTTCGATGGTTCTGATTCCACATTAAAAGGACATCCCGTGGCTAATGATCGCGAGATATACAATTTCGTATGTCACCCCTGCATTTTTCAGCAAAGACACTATATTAGTTAGTCAGACATCTTCGCGATATGTCGCGAACACAGTGCCAACGGTGACTCTAGCGGTTAGACCTTTCAACAGACACAGCATATAGGTTATTGTTGAAACAATTCTGCACGTATATTATCTACGAGTAACTTTGCCTCGGAAGATTTGTTCAGTTTTTGGTTGCAGTAATACGTACAGGTGAATACTCGATCATATTTCCAACTTCCGAGGAATAAGCCTAGGTTGATATACTTCCTTTGTTATAGCCTAATGACTTGGAGGTTTATGTTTATATCTATTGGTGCGTATGCAACAAATAGCCAATATACAGTGAGTCTCTCTCACGACTCGGCCGGCCAGCGCACCAAGCTTATCTGCCTCCCGTTGACTGGACACTTCCTGTGACACAGCGCGCACTTCGCAGTTCTGGTCCGTGCTTATAACGTATATTTAGTGTTCATCTGTCGCTCCAACTATTCTCGAGTTGTGAATTGTTACTTTTGTGTATAATTCTCATAATGCCTCTACGTGTGTACAAGGTAGACGAAAGGGTTTTTATGTACGATAATTATGTGAAAACAGAGTCTTGCAGGGAAGTGTTAAACGTTTCATAACACATTTTCCAGGTGGGCGCACTCCACATTGAGTTACCGTGCGGAAGCTCGTAAACAAATTGAGGGGAACTGGTTCTCTACTCGATAAGAAGCGAAGTGTTAACAAACGTGTACTTCACGATGGAAAAGTAAATGAAATCGCAGAACATCCGGAGTGAAATAGCCTCAATTACGGAAGACGAACTTATGCGTGTGAATCGGAGTTTCCTAAGACGATGCCGGAAATGTATTGATGTAGGAGGAGAACATTTTCAACATCTCCTGTCATAAGATATGACCTTAGTTTATTAATTCTTACTTTCTAAATTTTAATTGGTATCTCAGGTGATGCACGGATGAAGTGAGCCAAGTGCTGTTCTGTTCTTATTGCTATGCTATGCCGAGCGGGCAGTTGTGACTCAACGGGAGGCAGATAAACTGGGCGCGCCGGCCGGCCGAGTCGTGAGAGAGACTCACTGTAGTATTCCGCCCATAACAGTGAAAAAATCAACGAATTCGCCTCTAATAAAATCTGGCACCGGGACGAGGACAAGAACTGTAGGGGTAGACCAAGGTTAGAATATGTAAAGACAGTCTCAGATGTAAGGTGTGGTAGCTATGTAGAGATGAAACGATTAGTTCAGGGCAGGGAGGCATGCATCAAACCAGTCAAAAGACTGAAGACGCAACATGAGTTTCTCGCAATTTGGGATCTTCAAATGCCAACCGAATATGTCTCAGAGTATCGTGAGATATCATTCAAAGGGATCTCCCATTCAAATACAGTACTCCCTCTGTAATCCGGCATTTCAGCTCACCGGCACTCCCAGTAATCCGGCGTTTTGTATTCGAGCACGAGCTCAACACTTGATTTGATAATGCGTCCCCAATACTGCACAATGCAGCGCCAAGAGCGATGACTCACGCATGGCCCGCTCAGGTGCTTAGTGTAGGACAGTACTGTAGTAGTGTTGTGTTGAAGATGGCATCCGTGCAGAAAAGACGTAAACATAAAACTCTATCTTTTTTTAGATAAACATGAAATCCTAAAGCGGCTTGAAAAGGGCGAAAAGTTAACTAGTGTTGCTACCGAATACGGTGTTGGTCGAACTACAGTTCCTGACATAAGAAAAAACAGTGATAAAATAAAGTCGTTTTTTAAGACGAATTAAAATTTTAAAAGTAAACGACAGACATTGAAAATCCTAAAGTTGACGATAGCCTCTATGCTTGGTTTTTACAAGAACGTGGTAGGCTCACACCAATTTCTGGTGAAATCCTTAAAGGAAATGCTAGGGAATTTTACCGGAAAATTACAAAAAAGGATGATTTCCCAGAAGGTTACAGGACCAAGTTCTCAAAGTGTCTCTCAGCCGTAAAAATCAAAAGACAATTGATGCATATTTCCAGCCGTCTACTTGCAAGAAATATCGAGAGTTATATGATGTATTTTCGTACTTTTTACTTTGTATAGTACAATGTAATTAATACTGATTTTCAAATGATATCTGCGTTTTTCTCGATATTTTCCAGTAATCCGGCGTTTTCGGTAATCCGGCAGTGCCCTGGTCCGATATCTGCCGGATTACCGAGAGAGCACGTGTCTTTGATATCATTCGGGACCCCAGCCACGCAAAGCACACTTGCTACCCAGTGTATCACGGTGCTGTCAATGATAGATACGAACAGAATGCCCGTCTTCCAGCGCGCCTCACTTGCAGCCAAAGGGTAGACTTCCGTTCCGCTCAGCTCAGCGGTCCCCCTTTGCGTGGTTTCTCCAGTTAGCATATTTTATGGTTCAATTTAAATAATTGGAATGCTCCTGTGGGAGGCTTGAGCCTGTCTGCCCACTACATTCACTATTTAAGTCCCCTCTTCGCGGTTTATAACGACACACGAATGTATAATAACATTCACCATGCATTATCATAGAGAAATATTTACTAATGCTTTGTAATGGAGAACACTTTTTTTTGTGCACGTACATGGAATTTATTGTAGGGAGTGCAATGAAAACAGAAGAGAATAAACAACAAAGAAAAGGGTATGCTTCGTAAGAGATACTCAACTAGAAGATGATGATATATTGTTGCTTTAAGGGCCCTATCATCACGGTTATCGGCTCCTAATGGTTCGGGTGAATGAAAATGATAATATACTGTGAACTATAACTAAAACTCACTACACTCTTACAACTTCATTATCGGGGTTGAAGCCATTTTTCAGTGTTGCCTTAGTAAACAAACGTTTGGTGCTTTTCAGTCGGTCAACACGAATTTTTCAGGATTAAGGTATAACCCAACTCTTTTGGGTACATTCGTGTTGACCGACTGAAAAGCACCAAACTTTTTTTAAAATCTTACAACTGAAACTAACTTCTGACTTACATGCTAGAAGAAGAAATGGAAAACAAAAGAAGAATCATGTAAATAAACGACAGGAGAAATAGAAATGCCCTCTACCCTAGAGGAATGAGGATTGCGGGACTTTGAAGGAAGGAGAGCTATGAAAGGCAGATTGTAAAGGGAAAATAAGTGAGAGTCCGCTCCAGAAGCAAAGGAAAAAGTGGATAAAACTGAACCCAACTCAAGAATCCCTCGGAGTCACTAACTCCCGATCTTACCAGCCGGGAGTCCTTGAGGGTGTGGCACTATCCAGTAGCACCATAAGTGGGGGGGGGGGGGGGGGGTCTACAAACGCCCTGCCTCCTTTGGTTTTGAGCAGAAGGCAGGAGATATCAAGGAAAAAGAAGAGGTCTGAACCCTCGAAGAATGAGGGATCAGGAAAGATAAGACAAGAACCAATTAAAGCGGGAAAGTGAAAGACTCCCTGGGCTTTGGATACCCTAATACCATCGGGATCGGAAGAGAACAAGAGTTGACCGAGGGTGGTCGACAAGAATGATGACAGAGAGGAGCCCGGCACTAGTAAGCAATGCCGGATTCAGCTGGGGTCCCATGGTTGCCTTCCAACTTGCCACCAATCGTGAGCCTCTGGGGTGGTCAACTATAAGATGCCGATAGCGTGCCTGTTGGAAATTAACACCCTGTGGCGTAGCCGTGCGTGTTAATTCGTGCACCACCATCACCACGAAGTGGACTACAGCAAGTCCGCAGGTTGGAATCACGGCACTAACCGCGACTATCCTCAGTGTGATTTTCCCTGTTTTTTTATTGTAATATCTTTCCACTCGGTTGCTGGATATTTGTGGGAGTGCTTTTGAAAAATGGGACGGAAGTGGATCGGACGATCCAGCTGGCAGTGGTGGATCGAACGGAAATGTAACACGCACTGCCTGCTGGATCGCATTACTGAACACTTTCATTTTGACGGTAAACGCTCATGCGAACTCTGGTGTCAACTGATTGAACACAAAGCACATGGCACATAGTCGAAGTCTTCGTATCTGCATTTAAATTATTATATGCTTTAATATGACACATTGTAAGTAGTTGCCAATTCGGGTATTATGTTTCTGCACAATGGCTATTCAAATATTAACCCACATAACGGTAATGCAGTCATCAATATAATATATCTCATCGTGTTTATACGGGACCTAGGCAAGCCTCTAATGCTGAACACTGTCTCTTTATTCACAAGAGGGCCTATTCATAAATCATTTTAAACTCAATTTCACGCAGGAACATTATCGAAACAAGCAAAATATAAATGAAACTTAATTCCGTGATGCAGTATTATTGGTACGTGAATATAAGTCACCATCTTGTACCTAATATTCGTGTGGTCGAAATAGCCGTGGGGTTAACGTCAATGACTGTGAATCTCGGGTTAGAATCCCGGACGGGTTAGATAGTTTTGCTACCAGATTATCGTTTTAAACGATATTTATTATATCAATATGACTAATTTTAACAGAATCCATATGAAATTACGTGTTGGTCTGTGAATCAAGAGGTCCGAGAACTTGGCAAGCTTTTCATGATCTACTGCTGTGCACATTGCATTTACTCGCAAGTTGGCCTATTTATAGGGAATTTAAGGTTATGAGAGGTGTCGCGTTTATTAATCTAGTTGATCCATACCGTATTCTTTATTTAGGCTAGTACTGGTGGAAGGTACGAAACCTCTAATAAAATGAGTTCCGTATTATAAACTACAATATCTGTAAAACACTCCCTTTTACAATGCATTAATATTTGTTCCAAAAATATTATAAAATACCGGTGTATCAACAATTTGCCGTCCTTGAAATGGTTTTCCGTGGTTTCCCATTTTCAACTCCAAGCAAATGCTGGGACGGTACCTTCTGACAGGCCACGGCCGCTTCCTTCCACATCCTTACCCAGTTTCATTTCACCATCATTCATTTCATTTCTCATTAACTCCTTTCGTGAGGTTGGCGTCAGGAAGGGCATCCGGCCGTAAAAACCATCCGCCACAAATACTTCCATCGCATCTCATCTCCGACCACGTAGGAAAACGGGAATAATAAGGGGTAGACACACAATACCGGTGTATCAACAATTTCATGTGAGGTTTCATCTATGTCAGATGTTACACGTCATTACGCGACTACTGTAAGGCTCGTATCTTTTTTGTGCACGGTTCGTATGAACAGAATGCTTGTCTTCCAGCCAGTCTCACTTGCAGCCAAAGGGTAGGGTTCCCCTCAGGAGAAAATAGGGGGGTGTGGTGCAGTGATGAAGCTGCTTGCCTCTCATCAAAGCGAATCGGGGTTGATTCCCTGTCATGCATGTGAGATTTACGAAGTCAAATATCGCGTCCTGTGGGTCGGATTCCTCGTGAAAATGGTGGTCCAGTGGCTCATGATCATGATTTTCAGGGTCAGGTGAAATTACAACCTTCCTTTCTCAAGGGAAAAGGGCTAGTAGGCCTACCTTATTTCATATCCCCGTGTACCTACCCCAGCGTTGTCCCTAATATAATTACACAAACACTATACTACTACAGTATCACAAGATGTACAGGTTATCAATTACGTTCAACACACGCCCAAATACCAAGATGTCTAGCCCCTGAAATGAATTTACAACATCAGAAATTAGTTGGTATTGTTCCCAACAAAGATCATGTATTTGGTTTCCTACGGTTTCCTATTTGTGATGTTGTTGCTCATTTAGAAACTTGCAACATTGTGGTCATTGAGCCCCGAGTACTGAGGTATGTATAGCATTATGTATAATAACATGTGTTATTGTGGTTTTTGAAACGTTATGTGTATTTGTAATCCAGACTAGGATTGGGAGGGAGGCGGCTGTGACCATAAGTTAAGTTCCATCCCAGCATTTGTGAGAGACCACGTGAAACAACTTCCAGGACATCTAAGGTGGGAATCGAATTCACCTCTTCTGAGTTTTGACTGGTTGCAAGGTGCAGCGGTAACGTTCTCCTCTGCTTTGCCCTAGTTACAGGACGGAAACCTGGTAAAGTCAGTTTGCATTTTGGGGTGCGCGAATGCGGGCGGCATATATCACTAAATTTACTGGCACGTTAAAGATCCTCTTCGGAGCAATATTCCGCACCCCGGCCCGGCGTCTTTAAATGCTGTAGGAGTTACAAGGCACGTAAAGTAAAAAGGCCTAACTTTAGTAGCCTATTTTCATATTATGAAACAATAAGTTCCGTGAAGAACTATACAGCCTACTTTTCATGCCAATGATTATTCTACAGTATATAAACCTATCTAGAATAATGACGAAATTAAGTTGGTAATATCGAAATATCTAATTAGTTCAAAATATACCTGTATAATGTAGCCTAATAGAGCACTACAGTTGGCAGCCCATGCGACTGCATATATTCTTAGTTCAATCTCTTAAGGTACAGAATACAAAATTAGGTTGAAGTCCAATGGACGTTACATGCAGTTAGACACTGGATCTATCAGTACGCGTAAAAGCATGTTGCCAACAATACCATGCGTGTGCTGGTCAGAGATAATCTGAAATATTATGATATCTTGTTGTGCTAATTTTGGATGAAATCCATTTGTTAGTATAGAAGTTACATGTATTTTAAATTTGGACATATCAGCAGGCATAGAATCATGTTGGCAGCACTGCCTTGTATTAATTACTCCAAATTAATCTAGAATGTCAGGTGCTATACGTGTGCAAAATATAGAGCTGTTGGCTTGCATACTTTCTGGTATATTGATATTAGTGTAAAATAAATATAGACAGCATTTATTAACAGTTGGCAGCCCTGATTGCTCTTAACAATACTTATAGTCATATCTGTTATGGTACACATAGCACATACGAAATTTGGTTGAAATCCAACTGATAGTATAGAAGTTACATGTATTTAAAAATTGGTCGTATCAGCAGGCTTATAATCATGTTGGTAGAACTGACGTATATAAGTTACTAGAAATTAATCTAATATGTCAGAATATACGTGTGCATAGTTTAAAGCTGTTGGCTTGCATACTTCCTGATATACTGTTATTTGGATAAAAACAAATAAAGAGAGCAATTATTAACAGTTGGCAGCCCTGGTGGCTCTTAAGAATACGCTCAGTTATATCTGTTTATGTACAGATATTACATACAAAATTTGGTTGAAATCCAATTGATAGTGTAGAAGTTATATGCATTTAAACATTGGACCTATCAGAAGGCTTAAAATTATTTTGGCAACACTGTCATGGTTGGCCTCCTGGAAATTAAACTGAAATAGTATTATCTACATGTGTGCCAATTTTGGTATAGCTCCCATGAATACCTTGCAAGATATCCAACATGGAGCTCAAATTTCTAGTGCGTTTCTTTCAGCAGTTGGTAGCACTGACATCATTTTCAAATATGGACGTGAGCTATTCCGGTGCACATCTATACTCATAATAAATTTGGTTTTGATTGCTGCAGCCGTTTAGGAGTTGATAGGGGGGGACACACACACAGCCAGACAGACCGACAGACAGAAGGACAGACAGACAGACAGACAGACACACATTTTCCCAGATCGATCTCATAAGTCTACTTTTTCCTCATTTTTGCAAAATGTGAAAAGTAGGCTAAAAATAGGCTTATGAGAACACCTTTTGTCTGTGTGGTGTGTGTGTCCCTAATAACTTCTAAACGGCTGGAGTTATTGTAATGAAACTCGATGAAGTCATAGAACTATTTTGGCCGACCCCGACCGTGCCCTTCAAATTTTATTACATCTCACGAATCCAACATGGCGGCTGTGCGAAATATTTCACCAGCATTCTATATCTTCGAAACTATCACTGACATCAACCTGAAATTATGTACGGTAATAAAGGGCACTACTAGAAGTTCACCTATGAGACTTTCAAATATCTGGTAACTACAAAACCAACATGGCAGCCAAGCGAATTTGAGACTTTTAAATAGACTTTTCTTGCGAGTTAACCATCTAAACGTAATGAAACTTGTTACAGCAAATGTTTATATACATGGTAATACTCTGGTGTCTAACTTAGTTCAATTGTTTACATAAACTCAAAATGGCGGCTGTGCGAAATATTTCACTGGCATTCTATATCTCCGAAACTATTACTGATATCAACCTGAAATTTTGTACGACGATAAAGGGCTCTGCTAGAGGGTTATCTATGTAACTTTCAAAAACCTGTTAAGTAGTCTACAAAACGAAGTGGCCAAGCGAATTTGAAACATATTAATAGACTTTTCTCGCGATTTTACCATCTGAGCGCAGTGAAATCTGGCACAGTAAATGATTATACATAGTGAAAAGCACTGCCATCTAATTTTGTTCAATTGTTTACATAACCTCAAGATGGCGGCTGTGCGAAATTTTAAAATTAAGTTTTAATTTCCTGTGTCGTAATCAGGCGATCGAAGTGAAAGTTTGAATAATGAAGCTACGCAATAATTTTCCTGTATCGGTACATAACTCTATGGCCTGTACATATAACAATCCAAAATGGCGATCACCCGAAATATTTGGACGGTTCTCAAAATCTACGAATCTTTTAGAGCAATCAAACTGTTTTTTTTTATGTTCATAGAGGCTATGAACATAAGTTCACCTATAGGATTTTCAGTAACCTGGTGAGCACAAATCCAACATGGCGGTGACGCGAAGTATAAACATTTAAATGGACGTTTCTCGCGATTTAAAAATCCGAGTGCAGTGAAACTTTGTACGTTAAATGATTATACAAATGTTAATTCACTGGCATCTAATTTATTTAAATTGTATTCATAACCACAAGATGGCAGCTGTGCGAAATTTTAAAATCTCTTTTTTATTACTTCTTGTGTCCTAATCGTGGGATTGAAGTTTGAATACCACACGTACACAGTAATCTTCATGTAATAGTTCATAAATAAAAATCCAACATGGCGACCATCTGAAAAATTTAGACGGTTCTCAATATCTACGAATCTATTACAACAATCAAATTGAAATTTTGAATGTTGATAGAGGCAATTAACATGAGTAGGATATATGAAAATAGGCTGTATAGTTCTTCACGGAACTACGTGTTGTTGTTTTTTAATTTAATTTTCATCGTTATGCCCAACTATGGAGCGCGGTTGAACTTATTTTGTTAATGATGATTTTTTCTTCTCCCAAAATCTCTTCACCTGGGCATTGAAAATCTTCCCGTGTTCTTCTGTCCATGATTTCTTGGTTCTGGCAGTAATTTTCTCAGAGAAATGATAGAGTCGATCTTGTAAAATTTCCTGTGTAATGGCAATTTCTTGAAGGTATTTTTCTATTTAACGAAGTATTAATTAACATTATTATTAATATTGTTATTAATATTATTATAATTATCTTCTCAGTGTTGTCCCAGGGGCTGCGTGTAGGCTATTCAAGTCCTCAAAATAGAATACATTTCTTGGAAAAGCCGGGAATGGAATTGAGGACCTTTGGATCCGAAGTCTGAATTCGTACCCCGAGACCACAGAAAGCAGCCTTTATATTTCTTCTCCAGACGGGACACTTTTCTTTCGGTCCTATCCCAAATGACTGTTGTAATTGTTGTTAATTCAGTTTAGGGACTAGAGACATGGATTTCAATAAAAACCTGTATTTTTGATGATATTAATAGTAACTTAAGTTATATGTAATGGTAATTATTAAGATAAGGGTTTCTGATAGGTGCCCGGGGACTTGAAATTAGATGCATCCGGGCATTTGGTTGGAGGTAGAGTGAAATATCCTCCATTTAGGATGACTTCTGTCAACGCCGAGATTCGAACCACCAATTTCCGGACTTGTTGTAACTCTCCTTCGCAGTCGTGGTGTATTACTGCCTGGAGTTCCGAAATTCATATGTTCTGATTTTCACGGTCGAGTGCAGTCATCACCGCGATGGTTATTGTCTCTAAGAGAAACAAATTAATATGCAAGTAAAACACAAAGAAAGATACAGTGGAACTTGGATATTTCGAACCTCAAGGGTCCAGTAAAAAAAATTCGAATTATCCAAAAATTCGAATTAAGAAAGTTCTTTGAATAGGGTATAGAAAATAATATTGTATTACGTTTACTAATGATTTACGTTCAACAAAGCAGATTAACATACAGCGGTACTTTATAAAGACTGTATCGTGAATAACCTCAAAAGTTTCAAATGAAAAATAAAACCAAAATGTACTATTCACCTATTTAACGACAGTAGTAATCCAGCAATCTAGTTACGTCTTAGAGGAATCTACTGTTTTTCAAAATAGTTTGAGATTTTTACCGGTTTCCAACAATTAAGTCTCTCAGCCATCACAAAAGAATCTAACAAATTTAAGGAACGGAAAACAGAACTCACGTCATTTCTCCTTTAAACAAACTGCGTAAGTTCTGTGATGTGGGTTGTTGCTTGGGGCTGCACTCGGAACAGTTTTTTTTTTTGGGGGGGGGGAAATTGTCCCAACTGTTTGGCTTTCGATCGACTTTTTATACTAAAAACTTCGAGTTATCCCAAATATAATTCGAGTTAACCACGATATTTTAGCATTGATTGTATATAAAATGCTAGGGACCAAGAGAAAAATTCGAATTAAAGAAGATTTCGAATTATGGAAGTTCGAATTAGCCACGTTCCACTGTACTTCAAAGCCATTTCTGCTAGTTCCATCTTTTCTCCACATAGCATCATTCAAGACGAACTAGCTCTCTAAACCTGACTCTCCAGTTTTCGTTCAAACAGAAGCTGCCAATGGAAGTTTGTAGGGGCTTAGGGCAACTTAGTCATCAGTCTCATCTACTTACTGTATGTGAGTATGGTGTTCGTTTAATAAACTGGGTTATTCTTCTGTAAGTTGTAGTGTGTGTGTGTACGTGAATGTGAATGTCAATATTAGGATTTATAATTTAGGTACTTAGATGTCTGTCACGTTGCGTAGTGGCTCATATTCTTGGCTCTCACCGCGGAGGCCCAGGTTCGATTCCCGTCTCTGCCAAGAAATTTTATTCTGGTTTGAGACTGGAACGGGGTACACTCAGCCTCGTGAGGCAGAACTGAGAAGAGGCGGGTTCGATTCCTACCTCAGACATCCTGAAAGTGGTTTTCTGTGGTTTCCCACTTCTCCAGTAAAATGCCGTGATGGTACCTTACGTAAGGCCACGGCTGCTTCCTACCCAGATCCTAGTTCTATATATAATAAACACACACTAGTACAGACGCCACATTGACAAATGTTATATGACAACTTCAACGCACAGCCAAGTACACGGGGCTACATAACTACGATGCTGCAAAGCCCCAAATGAATCAACAACAAGAAGAGTTATAGATGGTTATCATTGTTTAAGGAGAGGAACCATGAGGCCATCAGCCCCTAGAATTGCGGTAGGTGCCCCGGGAATTGAAATGACAGTAGCTTACAGTGTGCGTGAAAGAGAATCCAGGAAAATACCACACTTATGATGGCCAGCCTCAGCGCCAGGATTTGAAATTAAGATCTTCGAACGATACCAATTGAATCGTGAAACATACCTTAGACCTCATGGCTACACTCATGCGTATGGCAGCATAATCTCAACAGTTTCCGAATATCTGAAGGTGAGATACATGAAGGAAACAAAGACGGGGTCGGAAGTTTTTACATAAAAAGAAAATAGTCTACTACTTATTTAGAAAGATTAAACTGTGGTATTAGAGGTTACTGTATGTCTAGCAAACATTGACCGAATTTTGGTGAAATGGTCAAATTATAACGTTAAGTATAACCGTATTAACGGCTTCCATACTGTACACACAATAATTATGATCTCAAAAAAGCTTTGCGATCGCGGGTTCAAATCCGACCGATGTCGTCGGATTTTTAAGTGCGTTAAAAATCCCTCAGTATGCCGTCCTTCGGAGGGGAAGTAAAGCCGGCGGTCCCATGTCATAGATTTATGGCATGTTAAAGAACCTTCCACTAATTACACCTGTGCCAAGCAAAATTGTATAGGTTAAGAATGTAAACAACGCTCTTAGGTTCCTACATTCGTTGCCAAGAGCCGACTGCAGTGACGTCTGGTAGCGAAGTTCTGAACTAGTAGTCGTTGACGGTGGCGTTTGGCGGCAAAAGTAGGAACTACTTGAAAATTGGTCGTCTGCAGTCCTTACTTGAATTAAAACAGATACACACACTAATACAGTCATCACAATAACACCGGTTATCAGACAGATCCTACACACACCCAAAGTACACGGAGCTACATGACCGCGTTGTCGCAGCCTCTAAACTTATGAACCAATCAAACGAATTAATATTGTAGCTTTTAATTCCAATTACTGGAATATGTGAAAAATAGCCTGGAATAAATTACATGTGATTAAGATTTCGTGTACATTGTTACGGATTATTGAAGAAGAAGAAGAAGAAGAAGAAGAAGAAGAAGAAGAAGAAATAGTCCATAACAATATATAGAAATCTTAAACACATTTAATTTATTTCTGGTTATTTTTCACATATTCCAGTAATTGGAATGATTTTGTGTTGACCGACTGAAAAGCTACAATATTAATTGCTAATAAGGCAACACTAAAAATGGCTTCAAAGTTATCTTTCCTCACATTTTCCTATACTGTAGTGCTAAATACCTTTGGACTATATCTATATATTAAAAATATTTTTGAAAACTTATCCGAGTCCATGCGGCCATCCTATCCGGTCGATTTCCTTCATTCTTTTCTAAATTAAAGGTATTCTTGCACAGATTTGTCATCAAGTATTACAAATCACTTAAATTCCACCTTTCTCAAATAATTTGATTTTTTCAACTTTTTCCAACTTTTTTCAACTTTGAAGCAATCATATATCTTGTTCTAATTGAGGTACGAAGGTTTTTTTCATCTAAGAACACTCAGTGAGTCAAGGACTGTCATTGAGCTCTTAACTATTCACATCGGATGATTCTGAGGAAAGTTATGAGTGAACATTCGATATTACATCTCATTTTTTCAACATTTTTCTCATTGTAGCAATCATATCTTTGATTCTAATGACGGAAATTTCCTATTACATTAGCGTTTTGTATTACAATCGATAAAACGCAGGCTCAAACGCTTCATCGAGTTGGAATCTACTTGCCTGATCCTGTTTTAGGCCATGGAATGTTCTATGTTGCCTTATCCCGAGGAAAATCATTTATAGATGTAGAAGTAGAAATTAAACCTAAGCAAACATTGTATGGAAGGAAGTATCGTGAAATAAAGGTTATAAACTATTACTTAATGTCGAAATTTTTTAATTCCAATACTGAAAAATAATGCTGCGAAGCAGTACGGGCGCCCTAGTAAGTGATGAAATAAGGAAGGAAAGAAAGAAAGAAAGAAACAAACAAACAAACAAACAAATAAACAATGAAAAGAATTTTACAGTAACTCTTTCTTTAGTGAACACATTTCCAAGGAGCCAACTCAAACACAGCCACTTGGACGCTTTCAACGAACGTTTGTGACATATAATAACACATCGTATGGCCTGGGGTGCCTGGTGCAAGCTTTGTTATTTGACGCCCAGAGGACACCTTGCATGTCAAATTTTGTCGGTCCTTGGAACGCTATGAAAGTCAAGGAGGTTAGATATCTAAGCTCCTTGATACTATAGCGCTTTCTAGTAGAAAAAGGAGGAACTTTGTGTCGGCGGAAAATCCCGAGATTAATTTTGCCATTATGAACACGGCCTACTGAATTCAAATGGATTCTTTAACAAGCCAACAACGTATGACATGCATTCTGTGATTTTTGTACATTTGTGACAAAACACAAGTCTCGGTTTCCATGCGATCTTCGAACTGTAGACGTGTGAGCTTGTAGTCGCGCGAGAGCTCGTGAAGGTCTCTAGGCCGCAGCACTGATAAGGCAGTTACCAAATTCTGAAGAAAAAGGATAGGAAAGCTTGAGCCTATTCATGTGTGGATTTAAAACAAGCGCATCGAAGCTTTCACGTTGAAACTGACAACAGAATGAGTCCCATCATTTACAAACTAGTTGGTTTCTGCTCAGGGTGACATGGGTCAAGCCGGTGACGACATTCACTTCTAACGCACGTCAGTTCATTATAAAATCTGCTCTAACACGAGCTTCCGTTGACACTATCAATACTGTAACTAGCACCACAATATATCAAGTAAATATTGAGCATAAAATCACCATCAATATTCGAACCAGGATCTCTTCTTATATTCCGGCCAGGTGCGTTTTTAGTCTACACCATCAACGATCTATGCTCAATCTTGACTCGTTTCCAAGAGGGCACTGAACATCGAGGAGATATACGCGTACTCGGTAGGCGACTATAATCACCTGACGAAGTGCTATTTGGTTAGAATCATGATAATTATAGTTCCCTTCGGCTCTGTCTGTTCCAATCTTGATTTATTTCGTTGCCACGAATCATTATTGTGATTTTCTTGCAGACAGTTTCGATCTTGGCAAGCATATCTGCATGAATTCTACACCCCAATCGTTAACAAACGCACAGTAATACAGCCTTGCTTCACAACAAGGTACTTCAAAGCTTCCCGCATTCAACCAACTGAAGAGCAGTGGGGAATATGCGGAGAGGAATGGTATCAATGCGTGGCCGCTGGTCATTCGCATCTCGAAGCATTCATTCGCTAGAAATTGAATCTGCACCGAGAGAAATGTAATAATGAGACAAAGCGGATAGAGATGGCGGCAGCAGCATTTACATTCTGCGTAGGGACGCCTTGATCAGTCCGTAATTATTCACAAAGGACGAGTGTCTCCGACAGGGTGAATGCGGGGGAAAGAAAAAGTTGGCAAGTGATAGGGTGGTGCATCCAGTGTTCAGGATGAGGATTACTGGGTAGTTTTAGTCACAGGTAATGGGTGGAGTAGGATGCCAAGGTGATGTAAAGGTTTCAACTGCGAGGTTACTGGTTACTTAGAAATAGTTCTCACTATTTGTTCTACCCTGACAATGAACTACGGTACAATAGGCCTACATATCCCTACTCTTACCACGGATTCCAATCTCAAGAACTCTGTAACAGAATGGGTCCTCATAGAACGGTTAGCATACCGTTATTAGCCTACTTTTCACATTTTGCAAAAATGAGGAAAAAAGTAGACACATGAGATCGATCCGGGAAAATGTGTGTCTGTCTGTCTGTCTGTCCGTCTGTCTGTCTGTCTGTCTGTCCTGTCTGTCTAGCTGTGTGTGTGTGTGTGTGTGTCCCCTATCAACTCCTAAACGGCTGCAGCAATCGAAACCAAATTTAGTATGAGTAAAGACGTATACCGGAATATCTCAAGCCTATATTTGAATATGATATCAGTGATACCAACTGCTGAAAAAACGCAATAGAAATTTGAGCTCCATGTTGGATATCATGGAAGGTATGTATGGGAGCTATTCCAAAATTGGCACACATGTAGATAATACCATTTCAGTTTAATTTCCAGGATGCCATAGATGACAGTGTTGCCAAAATAATTTTAACCCTTCTGATAGGTCCAATTTTTAAATACATATAACTTCTACACTATTAATTAGATTTCAACCAAATTTTGCATGTAATATGTGTACATATACAGATATGACTGATGTATTCTTAAGAGCCATCAGAGCTGCCAACTGTTAATAATTGCTCTCTCTATTTTCTTCATCCAAATACTAATATATCTGAAAGTATGCAAGTCGACAGTTTTAAACTATGCACACGTATATTACCTGACATTTTAGATTAATTTGGAGTAACTTATATACTTCAGTTCTACCAACATGATTCTAAGCCTGCTGATAGGACCAACTTTTAAATACATGTAACTTCTATACTATCAGTTGGATTTCAACCAAATTTCGTATGTGCTATGTGTAACATAACCGATATGACTATAAGTATTCTTAAGAGCAATCAGGGCTGCCAACTGTTAATAAATGCTGTCTATATTTTTACCCTAATATCAATATATCAGAAAGTATGCAAGCCAACAGCTCTATACTTTGCACACTTATAGCACCTGACACTCTAGAATAATTTGGAGTAATTAATATAAGTCAGTGCTGCCAACATGAGTCTATGCTTACTGATAGGTCCACTTTTAAAATACACGTTACTTCTATACTAACAAATGGATTTCATCCAAAATTGGCACAACAAGATATCATAATATTGGCTAGAAAGATGTATACCAAAAGCAATCAAAAGAATGTAGGTTCCATTCGCGTGGCTCTGTGTTAGGGTAGCGCGCCTGCCTCGCACCCGGAGGCTCCGGGCTCGATTCCCGGCTCCGTCAGGGATTTTAGAAGCCGACATGAGGGCTGGAACGGAGTGCACTTAGCCTTGTGAGGACAATTTAGTAGCTGTCTGAGAGTGAGGCAGCGCCCCGGTTACGGTGACCGGGATTAATGGCCGAGAGGACCAGGCGTGCTGACCACGCATCACCCCATAATCTGCAGGCCAAATAGCTAGGCAGCGGTCGCTGTCGCTTGGTAGGCCTAGGCCCTTCATGGGCTGCAGCATCATGAGGTTTGGTTTGGTTATTGAATTCCACCTTATTAGTGGTTTTCCGCGGTTCCATTCTTCGATGGGGATGATACGTAACTTAAGGACACAACCACGTCCTGTCCTATCCTATAAGGCATCCAACGTTTAGAATGAAGCACTGGTTAGATAGGGATATTCTTCCCTCTTTCTGTTGCACATGAGACATGTATGACGCTGTCATTTTCTAGCAATCCACTGTTGCCATATCAGTCGAAAATTTTTCTTTGTCGAAAAAACAGCATATTCGGGTAGAACTATGTTTTGCCGATCTTTTTTGTCCTATATTAGAACTACGTAAACTTGATTGAAATGCTGGAAAAAAAATAGATATCCATATTTTTTATAAACGATAAACTGTGTCCCCTTTTTAGTAAAATCGATCTTATATCATGTTGCATTGACTTTGTGATGCCTATTTTTCATACACGTGTAGCTAAATGTGCCTTCTTGATGATGGATTATTGAAATATTTTATACTGGCAATATTACAATTTTCATGTAGGTAAAACGTCTGAATATTCTCTCATAACCGCATAGCAGCATTGAAAAAGTTCGTATGCGGCCAACTTTTCAATTTTTAAAGATAACCATGTCATGTGAGTTTGAGAGTTGTAGAAGAATGTTGGAAGAAGCTTTCTACCTGCTTACCCAGAGTGTAGGTTTAATTGTTTACACAGGCCGGGCTGTTCATTGACCGCGGATTATATGAATGACGTTTCGAAGGACAGCGGGGTGCAGCTTGCTACTCACAGCTTTGTTACTTTGCCCTTCGAGCTTGTATTTCAGTTGTTCAGCAGTCTCTATCTTGAGTGTGTGTGCAGCAGTTCTGTTAGATTTAACGTGTAGTATTTTACGTATTTCACGTACAACAATGGATAGTTTTGGGAAAAGAAAGCGTGGTCAAGTGCTCAGAAGGAGGAAAAGACAGGTCGTAATTAATGTGTTTAAGTTAATTTAAGAATCTTAAACCTAACGAAAGTATAAATAATTTAGTCAATGAAACTGCTCTGGCCACAGGAATATCAAAGACTACCGTTTTTAAAATACGTAGTGAGAGTGGACAGGGTCCAGTACTGTCGCCACGCAAAAAGAGGCTAAGTAATACACTTCGCAAGAATAGCAGGAATGTTAAATATAATGACTTTATAATGACGTTATAGTTAATTTAATTTCGTTGTATGTGTTATGTTAGCCTACTATTATTATTATTATTATTATTTACTTAATTCAAGCCTTCGTCACTGCACAATCGCTGAATGTGCGGAAAGTGTACGCAAAACGCTTTGTACTGCCTCCTCTCATGGAGTGGCAACCCTGCCGTAACGCGCCATAAGACCAATGCTTCATTCTAAACGTTGGATGCCTTTATAGCTACTATTGCAAATACACACACAAAAGTACAGTCACCACCATAATACAGGTAATCAGGTGGGTTCACCATACATATGACTGCTTAGGATTGGTGGCAGTGAATAGGAAATTGATGAATGTTCTTACACTCAAAAAAATATTCGGTGTTTTTTTTTCTAACTTCAGTTTTCCCAATGAAATACTCAATAAAGCAGAGGAAATGTTTAAACGCCATGTACTACTCCCGGCAATATTGGGTGTGCTTAGAGGAATAGCAAAACTTTGCTGTGAGAGACACGTCTGACTGCATTTGTTCAGTAAATTATGCACTTTCATGCACCAGAATACTTTACTGAGTGGATATAAAAATTCATGTCATTCCATCACAATGGAACAAGCTGAAGCGGGAGCACCCATACTGTTTCTGATGTTATTTTGTATTGGGGTTAAGGATATTGTGACCATCAGCCCCGTGTACATTGGTGACAGTTGAATATGGCTGATATCCCGTGTTACCGTGATGTCTGTATTGGTGTGTGTATACTTGTAAAAATGGCTAGAATTGGCCTTAACTTACACTCATACGATATTTTCCAGGCGTAAAATTGGGAAATTAGAGAGAAATTTCAAGTGGGAGTGAAGATTCAAGGAGAAATGATTTCAACTCTGAGATTTGTTGATGACATCGTCATCTTGGCCGACACGCCTGAGGATTTGAATGAGTTTTTGAATGGTATGGACTCCGACTTGAGGAAAGAATTCATGATGAAAATTAATAAATGTAAAACAGAAATATTGGAATGCAGCCACAATAAATCAGAAACCTCTATGGACATCAAATTGGCAAGGGAAAAACTAAAGGAAGTAGGAGACTTCTGTTACTTAGGAAGCAGTGATGGGCGAAGCAAAGAGGATATAAAAAGTAGATTGGCTCAGGCAAGAAAAGCATTTCTACAGAAAAGGAATCTGTTGACATCGAATATAGATTTAGGTATTAGGAAGACATTTTTGAAAACCTTTGTCTGGAGCGTCGCACTCTATGGAAGTGAAACTTGGACCATTGGTGCAGCAGAAAAGAGGAGAATTGAAGCGTTTGCAATGTGGTGTTACAGGAGAATGATGAAGATCAGATGGGTAGATAGGGTTACAAACGAAGAGGTATTAAGACGAGTGGGAGAGGAGATATGTTTCTGGCGACTGCTAATGAAAAGAAGAGATAGGTTGGTAGGCCACATACTAAGACACCCAGGAATAGCAAGCATAGTTATGGAAGGAAGGGTCGAGGACAAGAACTGTAGGGGTAGACCAAGGTTAGAGTATGTTAAACAGATTGCCTCGGATGTAGGGTGTGGTAGCTACAGTATGTAGAGATGAAACGATTAGCTCAGGACAAGGAGGCATGGAGATTTGCATCAAACCAGTCAAAAGACTGAAGACTCAAACAACAACAATTTGGGAATTCACAGAGAGCTAAGTCTAAGATGGCTAGGGTGGGATCGCACAGTTAGCCTCACGAGGCTGAGTGTATCCCCATCCTCCAACCCTCTTTACGGAGCTGGGAATCGAACCAAGTTGTATGGGACAGGAGACTCAATAAGTATTCGTAGACCACAGGACGTGCTGTGAGCAGAAAAGCAGAATATTGATTTGAGCTACCCACATGATTTTCGTCATTGTTGTTTGATTTGAGGGGTTTGGACATCATGGTCATTCAGCTCCGTGTACGTGGATGAGTGTGTGGAATTATGTCTGATATCCTGTGTAATTTTGATGGCTGTATTAAGGCATGTATTTATAATTTATATGAGAATTAGTTAGGCGACGGCCGTGACCTTAAGTAAGGAACATCCCGCCATTGTAATATAAGTGGGAATACACGGAAAACCACTTCAAGGATGTCAGGTGGGAATCTTCTCCGGGGCGGCAGCCAAGAATGCTAGCCGCTACACCACGAAGAGGTCCCACTTGATTTTAGAATATATGACTATTGCTATCTCCGTATTGTTTCGCTGTATTGGGATTGATGTCCGAGTAGTCTCTCAACAGGTGGGCCACATTCCTGTTGGAGCGTGAGTAGTGTCTGAGAACCAACACCTGGAACTTTTGTCTTCCTAAATACAACGACGAAAATGAACCATTACTTCGAGGTGTATATTTTCTTGTACGTAAATCAAAATTTTTGGTTACTGAATTAATGTCGCCGAAGCGTGGTTCAATGAGAAGACACTAAATGTTGCACTATTGGCATACTACTACTGTATGTCGTGTTAACAATCACGTTTTTGCAACAAACAAATTTATTAAATGTAATATTCTGTTGCAAAGTTATCCCAGTAAAACTTGATGTAACAAATAAATTAATGTTTTGAGAAAATGTGCTACATCAGCGGTGTTCAAAGTTATAATACGGTATGCTTGCTAATTTTTGAACAATAATCGCTCCAACATGTGGGTTGTGAAATGATGATTTCTTTGAATGATGAATTCTCAGATGGAATATAAGAAATCGGGTCGATTAATTCTTCACAGATCAATTATTTTGTTTTAACGTGAATACGTCCTGAAGTTAAGTAAAATAGTTTTGTTTCTGCAGTAGTCTAGGTCACTAATGTATTAAAAACGACTATTTTTTTTTCTACAACTACACTTCCACAGGATAGGCCTACAAATTAGGTAAATCAAAATTGAAAGTTTCCTTACGGTGCTGCATTTCTGTTATCCACAATATAGCGTCCGATATGGTGTGTTGAGCCTACTCCCGAGCATATAGAAAGGTTGTTTAATTATCGTGAAATCCTTTATTTAGTTGATAACTATCACTAAGATGTAATTATAAACTAATTGAGCTATAACTGTGAAATATATGAGTATTTCTTGTGCAAATTAGTGTTCTTTAAACAACATGTCCCAACATAACTTGTGTGGCAATAGTAAAAGCAGAAATCGAACCACCGTAGTTGTCGAAATAGAATTCATCACATCGAGAGGATTTCAAAATATGCCCCTTGTCTGGATGTGGTAAAGCATGGTTACCCAACTGTTATGTTGAAAGCTACAGGACACCTTTTCACTCCTCGCTGCAGCTCCGTATTTTCTCCCCACCACATGGAGTGTTTCGTGCGGCCACTGCTTTTCACTTATTAGCACATACAACGACATACTATAACATTTAAAACAAGTAGTTCCGTAAAGAACTATACAACCTATTTTCATATATCCTGCTCATGTTAATTTCTTCTAACAACATACAAAATGTCAGTTTAATTGCTGTAACAGATTCGTAGATATTGAGAACCGTCTAAATATTTCAGATTGTCGCCAGGTTGGATTTTTATTTTTGTACTATTACATTAAGATTATTGTGTACGTGTTGTATTCAAACTTCAATCGCATGATAAGAACACAAGAAGTAAAAACGAGATTTTAAAATTACGCACAGCAGCCATCTTGTGATTATGCAAACAATTGAAATAAATTAGATGCCAGTGGATCAACATTTGTATAAGCATTTAACGTGCAACGTTTCACAGCACTCGGATAGTTAATTCGCGAGAATCGTCCATTTAAATATTTATACTTCGCGTCGCCGCCATGTTGGATTTATGCTCACCAGGTTAATGAAAGTCCTATAGGTGAACATATGTTCATAGTATCTATGAAAAAAAAAATTCAGTTTGGTTGCTGTAAAAGATTCATAGATATTAAGAACCGTCTACATATTTCGGAAGCTCGCCATTTAGGATTGTTATATGTATAGGCCATAGAATTATGTACCATTCAAGGACAATTATTGCCTAGGTTCATTATTCAAACTTTCACTTCGATCGCATGATTACGACACAAGAAATAAAAACTTAATTTAAAAATTTCGCACAGCCGCCATATTGAGGTTATGTAAACAATGGATTTAAATTAGATGGCAGTGCATTACGATCTGCAAAATTATTTACTGTACCACATTTCACTGCGCTCAGAGAGTTAAATCACGAGAAAAGTCTATTAAAATATTTCAAATTCGCTTGGTCGCCATGTTCGTTTTTTTACTTTACAAGTTTATGAAGTATACATAGATAAACTTGTACCAGTACCCTTTATCACCGTACAAAATTGCAGGGTAATATCTGTAATAGTTTCGGAGATATAGAATGTCAGTAAAATATTTCGCACAGCCGCCATTTTGAGGTTATGTACACAATTGAACTAAATTAGACTCCAGTGCATTACTATGTGTATAAACACTTGCTGTACCTAGTTTCATTACGTTTGGATGGATAAATCGTGAGAAAAGTCTATTTAAAAGTCTCAACTTCGCTTGGTCGCCATGTTCGTTTTCTACTTTACAAGTTTATGAAATATACATAGGTAAACTTGTATCAGTACCCTTTATCACCGTACTAAATTGCAGGGTGATATCTGTAATAGTTTCGGAGATATAGAATGTCAGTGAAATATTTCGCACAGCCGCCATTTTGAAGTTATGTAAACAATTGAACTAAATTAGACTCCAGTGCATTACAATGTGTATAAACATTTGCTGTACCAAGTTTCATTACGTGTGGATAGTTAATCGCGAGAAAAGTCTATTTAAAAGTCTCAACTTCGCTTGACCGCCATGTTTGTTTTGTAGTCACCAGGTTTTTGAAAGTCTCATTGGTGAACTTCTAGTAGTACCCTTTATCACCGTACACAATTTCAGGGCGATATCAGTAATAGTTTCGGAGATATTGAATGCTAGTGAAATATTTCGCACAGCCGCCATTTTGCATTGGTGAGACGTAACAAAATTTGAAGGGTACGGTCGAGGTCGCCGGGAATAGTGCTATGAACATACCGAGTTTCATTGAAATCGCTCCAGCCGTTTAGATTTTATTAGGGGGACACACACACGAATCACACACACACACGCACACACACACGGACAAAAGGTGATCTCATAAGCCTATTTTTTCAAAATTGAAAATAGGCTAAAAATCAGTTTATTGCATTTTTGTTCTGTGTTACTTCGACGTGAAAGAACCTGTGTGAGCTATCTACTGTCGACCAAAGTATTATGTGCACTCGAGTTTGAAGGATGTTTGTGAAGTAACCAATAGACCTACATAAAATCCAATAACATCATCATTTTCATCGTTCTATTGCACGTTAGCTCATGTAGGTTTGGAATTTTTAATTTATATTTTAATATTTTTTGTCGCAGTTGGAGCACAAAAAGTGCACGTTTTTAAGCGTGTTTCAACCATGCGTCACATTTAAGAATTATTATCTCAAAAACCCGTCATCAGATCGAATCCAAATTTTAACACAATATACATTGGAATATTGTATGACTGGTTTATTAATTTCAAAATGCTGCGTGTCCAAGAAAAAAGTTGTTATCATTTTTGTAAGGTAACTTTTTCTCGGCTCGGGATGGTTGAAAAATGTAGTTCTTAGTTGCGATGTAATCCTTATACATCAAAAAGTTATGCTGTATGACTGTGAAATACGCAAATTAACTCGCTTATTTTATAACGGTTTGTATTTTTAGGCGGAAATAACACATCGTTCACCACCTACCCGCTCCCGGAAAAGCTGTACAGCGTTGCTTAAATAGAGCCCATCACGCATCATGGCGTGCCTCGCTCGGAAGTGATGGGCTCCATCACAGCAACGCTGTACAGCTTTCCCGGAGCGGGTAGGTGGTGAACGATGTGTTATTTCCGCCTACAAATACAAACCGATATAAAATAATTGAGTTAATTTACGTATTTCACAGTCATACAGCATAACGTTTTGTTGTATAAGGATTACATCGCAACTAAGAACTACATTTTCCAACCACCCCGAGCCGAGAAAAAGTTACCTTCCAAAAATGATAACAACTTTTTTTCTTGGACACGCAACATTTTGAAATTAATAAACCAGGTATACAACATTCCAATGTATATTGTGTTAAAATTTGGATTCGATCTGATGACGGGTCTTTGAGATAATAATTCTTAAATGTGACGCATGGTTGAAACACGCTTAAAAACGTGCACTTTTTGTGTTCCAACTGCGACAAAAAATATTAAAATATAAATTAAAAATTCCAAACCTACATGAGCTAACGTAAAATAGAACGACGAAAATGATGATGTTATTGGGTTTTATGTAGGTCTATTGGTTACTTCACAAACAACCTTCAAACTCGAGTACACATAATACTTTGGTCGACAGTAATCTTCATGCAGAGCGTGTCAGCTTGCAGCTGTGAAACCTGGAAACAATCTTACTCACATGCAGTTCATTTCTGGCACTGTGACGGGTAAGGCAGTTCTACGATGCCCAAAGTGAAAGCAACTACAAGTTATCGTATGCAGCAGTATAATGCAGAGTTTGAGGATAATTTTACTTCTGATGGGAGCGTTCTGTTCTACCAACCATGTGGTAAAACAATCAAGGCTGAACAGTGATCTCAAGTTACACAACACCCCAAGGGCAAGGAACATATTGCCGCAGATTCGCGCCTTCAGAAGAAGTGTCTCGCGATAAGCGTCGGTCATTTGTGATGGACAACCTGACGATGTATCTCGTTGTGTATTGTAATTGTTCAGCAGTCAGTGAGGCAAACATAAATTGCATTTGTGAGTGCTGCATATTGTTTATATTCACATTAATAAACTAAATTATAATTAACTATTTCTACATTTTTGTCACATATTTCAGGTATTTTTAATACATAAAAATTAAATATTTTCCTGATTTTTAACACCTAAAAATCCGAGCCCTAGTCATCACAATTAACACCGGTTATCAGACAGATTCTACACCCCCCCCCCCCCCAAAGTACACGGGGCTGCATGACCGCGTTGTCGCAACCCCTAAACTAAGGAACCAACCAACCATTGTTGAACAACAGACGGTTAATGAAAATGGACAGCAACACGGTGTGTGTTGACTGATGACAAACAGCGTTCTGGACTATCCTGATAAAGTTCCATTCAAGCTCATATAATATGTATTAGTATTCACATGTACCATCGGTGTGTGTTCTTGTAGGGCTAATGCAATCTGCGTGATGGCTAGGATGTGTTTGGTGTCGATCAATATCTGGGTTATTAACGAGATCTGTTCTATTTTATAGGTGTATGCTATTTTTATGTTCACAAACTAATTTACCTGAGGGGTCTAAGACACGCTCCGCTCGGGAACTGGCTATCTGCCGTTTGGAGATCCGTGGTTTGAATCCGGGCGCTGAAAGTGTTCATCCTCAATGTGATATTTTCCCGTTTTCTCCACATTAATTCCTGGGAAACATCGGGATGGTACCTTATTTAAAATGTCGGGCACCTACTGTACCCATGTGAGTAATCTCGATGGAAAATATGCTTCTGCCTCCAGCTAGCTTCAGGACTCGAGGGTGTACCGTCCTCCCACTGAGCAGTTGCATACTTTGGATTTGAGGCTAAAAGGTATCAACTCTACAATGATAAGGCACAACTCTATTCTAAAACTTTAATTCAGTAAATAAAATCATAGCTTTAAACAAACAAACAATCCCCATAACCATAAAACAAAGCAAACACAAATTTACTTCCACAATCCACTAATATGAACATAATATAATCATAACAAAATCGTATCATACCACAAACCTTTACCCTTACGTGAACTTCACAAAGATATTCTAGTGCGCTGATGCACATACAACTTCAGAAACAAACTGTACATTGATTCTACTGTCATACAATGTGACTTCTTTAATTTCACAAAATTACTGATTCATTAAACCATCTTAATTTGACAATTATGTGTACCGTGTGTGTTTTGATCTTTCTTTTCCCACCAAATGCTTTACATGCATTAGCCTATTCTGGTGTTGCACAGCACACTACGTGCAACTCCATAATTATGTAAGCTACCCCTACTTCACTATGTATATAGTTCCACTGCATGCCGTTTTGTGATTTCATATTAAAAATGTTATGTTATTGCTGTGTCGGATGGTACAATTAGACTACCTTGCGCGCGTAGCCTTTGGAATCTAGTAACCAACTTCTGAAAAAGTTGTCAGTGACAGTGCAAATGTAACGTCTAACCATTCGTTAGATAGCTAAAATTATGAACCATCAGGGTGATATAAAATTATCAATGTGTTCTTAAACCACATTGCTTCATTACTCAACATGACAATATTTTATTTCAAGTCATTAACAGGGTCTAAAATCTGTTCTTGTCAACTTGCCTTCACGGTTCGCCTTGACCGTCTCCAGACCCTCTCCCGAGCGGTCTGCACACAATAGCAGTGGGATGGGTCTCCCTCACTAGCTCGACCCTCGCTTTTATGTTTGAAGGCTTACTTCCAAAGCATTGTAAGATTTTACAAGACAAATGCTGTGCTCCCAATGGCACACATATCTCAATGGATTTTAACTGAATATTATGCACACGGGTAGTGAATGAGCTTTATATTTATTCCTACTCCGAGGATACTAATTACTGGCACCAAACTAGGCCCATTTCAACATGAAGGTACGAGGTTCGCAAAACATTGGTCTAGTAGGCAGCCGGTGTCTTAAATAAAATATGCGGTCAGTCTAAGCTGCCGACATTGAGGTTCGCTTCAACAAGCCGAATCACTCAACAATAAGTTCTCGGGAAATCATAGTGTCGAGGTGTCCAAATGTTTGCCTCGCATCTATCATGAGATTCCAATCCGGAACATTTCATCCATCATCACAGTTAGGGTCCAACACTAAACACTCTGGCACAAAGTATATCTCCGCTTACGCCCCCGGCGTAGGAGATTTCATACGTAGAATAGACCACCTGGCTCCTTTACCTAATGTTACGACCTACGACCTATAATAGTAAGAGAAATCTATCAATCACTCTATAAGCTTCTCACATAAGCTGCAAATTCAATTCACTAAAAGCTCTTCCATTCCTGCCATAATTATATTCCCATTAATACAATATTCTGATATCAAACTCTTTCTTTAATCCCGTAATGTAATCTTACTGTATAATCTTACTGCTTGGATCGATAAGTCTTGCAATTAGCGTAACTATTACTTGTTTACAACAATTACCTGATGCGTTCATTAATACCTTTAATATTCATAATTATTATTATTATTATCACTGACATACATTACCAAATCATTCCTCAGTATTATTTGTATTATTCTGACATACATTACCAAATCATTCCTCATCATTATTATTATTATTCTGACATACATTACCAAATCCGACACAACTAAACATCTCAAAACTCGAACAACTGTGCTCGTAGCATTTACATAACTGATTGCCATCTTAATTCATAGTGGTAATGATTAATCCACTTATTGATGCAAATTAACATCTCAACTCTATAAAAATCAATACAATAATGATTAAACCTGGAGGGTCTACCTCCTAATCTGATTCTTACTGGCATCTTTACTGAAATCACCTGACATGCAGTGGCTTATATTCTCCACTTATCCATAATTTGTGGGGTACTCACATATATCTATAGGCTCCTCATGGTGGCTCCAACCAATCATATCCTTCCAAGTCGCCTGCCATGTGCAGGTTTAACGCGACATTTTCATCTTGAATACACACATTTTATGACACATAACTTCCGTTAACCACACGGCACTCTGCATTTCTATAAGGAAGCTATTGCTCCCAAACATGTGACACTTTATAATACTTATAAAACCACTACTTTAACAGATATTTTACATATGCTTTACACATAACACACGTCACTGTGTACACTTTTCATTGCTTGAAATTCCCTAGCAAAGGTATCAAAATTGCAGGTGTCGACGGCATCTCCCGTGCTCCTACCAACTCCTGATTGAAAGTCTGGTTTACCTGCCCTCGGAATTCACCAACAGTTTTTATCCATACTCCTACGGTAAGCTTCATGCGTCGCATAGATATGCTAACTTCCGTCCTGAGCGTTATTATTTGGTATCCTTAAGACATTACCAAATGCTTTGTAAAGTTTCTCCCAGCGCATTCAAGCGTAATTAGACATGAATGATTAGTCGCATTTGATACATTGCGCTTAACACTGTCCATAAATTTACACAAATTATTATTATTATTATTTACAATAGTTCTGCCACTCATCTTACACGGTGCTTCCTAAGTGAACACGCCATTGTTCGTACTGCTGTGTCTACCTGCAGCACGCCTATTATTAATAACTTATTAAATGTTTCACTCAAATGTAGAAATCTTTGTTCGCGCGTCCTTTCATGAGCCGGACCAACATATGTTCCGCCATGACGACTGTCTGCGCCTCTCTTGACAAACTGTGACAAACTGGTGTGAGACTGGCTTTAAGACTCTTTAAGACTGACTTCTGACTGAATGCTCTGCTAAGGGTCGCCCTCCTTATATTGGTTTCACACAAAAAGTAGATCGAAATCTTCCCGCGTGATCTCGGCTCCTCTCCCCGCATGATTCTGGTCTCCAAACCAAGTTCATTGGATCCCTTTTTCTTCACTGATCCCAGAACTATCTGCGTGCAAAAGAATCGCTCGGCCAATTAATTAATATTAATTCCTTTCTCCATCGCGTGGGACGCTATCTCCCGGGGGTTCCCTGGCAACCTCCTCAAATCCAGCCGCGAACAACGATAGTCCTACGGTCCTTCCGCACTTCATTAAATATGCGTCAATTTCGCAGATTAAAGGCTCTAAAATTAGCCTCCTGTCTAAAGATTCACCTGTGGGCAACTCTCACGTCATTTCGTTATTCCAATCACGAGTAATCAATGATTTTTCCTTGTGATCTCTCCCCACCATTCTCATTTCTATTCTCCGTCGGGGAAGAACTGGGTCATTATTCAGGCCCTCACCCTCTTCCAGACGACAGAATGAGGTCAGAAAGAGTGACTTGGCTCCACTGAACACCTCCCACAATTCTGGGCCTATTTGTAAAATGTCAGACTCTGCACTTGCAGTGCTCCAAGCCCCATATAGCCTACACCAAGTAGTATAATAATGCTGTATTCTGCTCAATTTCCCTGCATTATTTTAATAAATAATATCACTGCAACTGAAATCACACCAGTGATTAGATATACACTTCTCTCTAGGGGTTTTTATAATGAAACTCCCTCCACAGACCTCGGGTTCGTTCCCTGGTGGAACCTTTATACTGAGATCACAGTCTCTGAGAACCACGTTCGATTTCAGTCAGCATAACCTCCTCGGGTTCACTACCTTTGTACTAGATCATAATGATACGGTCTATCAAAGATCCAACGTTCACCATTAGGTATCATTGACATCTGGTAGCGAAAGTTGGAACTACTTGAAATTGAACGGAACTGGTAGCTCACCTTAGGGGGTGTCCTCTTGAAGTAGCTACAACCTCTGGCGAGCCGAATATGTCCTCGGACACTCCCGGCATTGAAGTCCATACGATAAATAAATAAGTAAATAAATGATACGGTTACAGCCACTGAATACCACAGGTCATCAAACAAAATTCCATACACATCGATGTGCACGGGGATTATGCCCAAGATGTACCAAGTCTGTATATAAAATTATAACTTCCAATTTTTGATGTGTAACATCTTTCCAATCGGTTGATGGATATTTTTGTGGGAGTGTTTTTGAAAAATGGGATGGAAGTGGATCGGAACTATCGAGGTGGCACCAGCTGGCACACTTCGGTTCGATCGAAAGGAAGTGTGCTCGAACGGAAGTGTGCTAGCTGGCAGTGGTGGATCGAACGGAAGTATAAGATGCACTGCCAACTCGATCGATCCAGCTGGCAGTGGTAAGAGAAACAATGAGCACGCGGTGTCGGAAATTGATACCATGACGTACTCTCGGCCATGTGGAATGTATATGAAATACGAAATGGTAAACTCTCATGCGAACTCTGGTGTCAAGTGATTGAAACAAAGCACATGGTACATGTTCAAAGTCTTTGTATTAGTATTTAAATTGTAAAATGCCTTAATATCAAACATTGTAAGTAGTCGGCATTGCCGGTATTAGAATATGTTTCTGCACAATGGCTATTCAAATATTAACCCATATAACGGTAATGCAGACATCAATATAATATAATCGTTGTGGTTATACGAGAATTGAGCAAGCCTTCATGAACTATTGCTGAATACATTCTCTTTAATCACAAGAGGGCCTATTCATAAGGCATTTTAAACTCAATTTCACGCATGAACATTATCAAAACAAGCAAAATATAAATGAAACTTAATTCCGTAATGCAGTATTATTGGAACGTGGAAATAAGTCACCATCTTGTGCACAATATTTGCGTAGTCGAAATAGCCGTGGGGTTAGCGCCTATGACTGTGAATCTAGAGATCTTGGGTTCGAATCCCGAACGGGGTATATTTTTGCTATCAGATTTTTCATTTTAAACGATATTTATCATATCAATATGACTCACTTTAACAGAATCCATTATGAAATTACGTGTTGGTCTGTGAATGAAGAGGACCTTTTTATAAGGAATTTAAGGTTATGAGGGGTGTCGCGTCTATTAATCTAGTCGATCCATATCGTATTCTTTATTTAGGCTAGTGCTGGTGGAAGCTACAAAACCTCTAATAAAATGAGTTCCGTATTATAAACTACAATATCTGTAAAACACTCCCTTTTACAATAGATTAATATTTGTGCCAATAATAGTATAAAATACCGGTGTATCAACAATTTCACGTGAGGTTTCTTCTATGTCAGATGTTACACATCATATGCGACTACTGTAAGGCTCGTAATTCTTTTGTATTCATGTGCAGGTGAGATTTCCCTGGCCTGTTTCTAAAAGGCTTGGTGAAGTATTTTAGTTTTTAAGAGGAAACGTTTGGGATACCGCTTAAAATAAGCTCGTATATTTAGAATGAAGAACCATCTTGATGAACGAAGATCGATCCAATATTGGTTTCCTGATATATGTCAAAACTACTGTTACTTTTTGCTGATATCTCATGTAATATTTCTTTCAGGTTAGGGTGTTTAAATACTTGTTTTCCCGACCAAAGTAATTGGGCACAATTTGTGTTGACCGACTGAAAATCTTCTAACTATAGACGTGTGTTATGAAACGTAACAAAATATATATGAAATTAGAATTTATTATCAAATTTCTACACATACTGCATAGGTCGTCTGTGAAGTATCATTAAAACTTATGTAACTACGTCCAGTTGTTCGCATTCCTCACAAAATGAAGGTTTTGTGACATGAATCATGAGTTATGATCCTAGATTAACGTCGCGTAAAACAATAATTAACTCTCTTCCTATATAACAACGATATAATCTTCCAAAACACCTGTCATTTGGCCAAACTTAAGATCACCGACTGACGAGTTACAAGTAGATTGGGCGGGAAGTGCCCGAAATAAATTACATGAATTATTTATAAACTTAATAAAACACTCCTCATTGGGCTGATGACCAAGATGTCCCAAACCCGTAAATGGATTGCCAACAAACAACTAAATGTAAATGACATTCGAAACATAGAAGTTAGGAATCATTTCAAATACAGTAGATTTATAGCAAATTAGATTTCACGGAAATAGTAATTAAAACGTGTATTATAAAGTAGCACTTGATTGTGAGATTTAACGTACAGAAAAGTAGGCACTAAAGTAGAATTGACAATACCGCATTCATTCATCAGGCAGATGGAATATATATCGAATTTCCCAGAGTCAGAGTCACAAATTATGTGTTAAAATACATTCCAAAATCTCGTTTTTATTTTTATAGTTTGATTTTTATTAATTTTTTCATGGCTTACAGCCTTACTCTACTACACAATGACCTGATTTCTCTTTCGCCAGCTGAGTTGATGGCCATATGCTCATTTAGCCTGGTGGAATTAGATCTGCTGCCTACCGAACCATCGGTAACGTTTGTGCATGGTAATTTACCTAGTGACCTATTTTCCTGGCTCTCACCTGGATTTTCCCTGATCGATAGTGCATTAATAATCGTGCTCACGGCCGATGAAATCCATGGGCCTAAGAGTTCATTCCAGCTCACAAATGGCAATCATGGCCTGAGCAGATCATTTTGGTGTAAATGCATTTCAGAGAAGTGAGAGAAGTACGGAGAGAAAAGTAGTCATTATTATTTATGAATTTATTTACAGCGTATTTTCCCAATATTGGAAAGCGTTAAGCAATTTGACTAAATTCTTGACGTTCTTCTTATTTTGCCAGTATTGTTTCATTCAGTTGGAGAATCCCAATTCTCTTTCGTCATACCATTGAGGTCTGTAAGGTGTAGGTTTAGGATGTTCTGGTTGGACTTCCCGATTGTTCACTTTGTTACGGAAGGAGTCTCTGTCTGATGTGTCGGTTATGTTAGCAGTTCGCATGTGTTCTTGTACTTCTTTCATCCATGGTGTTGTACTTTTGAGTGATGATATGCAATTTAGTATTCTTTTGGTTAGTCGGGAATTCGGCAGTCTATTTATGTGCCCGAAGAATTTCAATCGTATTTTTCTGAAGTCAGTATTTTACAGTTGTCTTGATTGACTGTAGTCGGTACCCGTCAGGAGTGAGTCTTGCTCCCAGTATTTTCCGAATGATTTTTCGTTCTTCTTTCTTGATGTCTTCAAGATCACATTTCTAATTGAGTGTAAGTGTTTCGCTTGCTTAGAGACTTGCCGGTTTGATGACAGTGTTGCAATGTCGAAGTTTGGTTTGTCTTGACATGCATTTTTTTCTTTATAGAGGTTTTGAATAAGTCCGAGTGCTCTCCTGGTTTTCTGGAGATGGTTTTGTTGTGAGATATTTTCGGATCCAGTAGGTTCGATACATTCTCCCAGATATTTGAAATGTGGGACTCTTTTGATCGTTCCGTATTTTGTTTGCATGTTGTCGCCTTTGTGACTTAGCACTTGAGTTTTCTCGAAGGATATTTGAAGTCCCATTTTTTCGGCGCATTCTTGGAGTGTTTCTATTTGTTTTATTGCGGTCTATTGATTTTCTGTTAGTATAACCAAGTCATAGGTGAAGGCAAGATATGGTACAGAGTGATTGTTTTTACAACTGGTTTCCAGACATTTTGTTTCTTGAGCCCTTTTTCCCATTCTTCCTTGACTTTATCCAGGACAATGTTGAACAAGATGTTTTTCAGTCGGTCAACACGATTGTACCCAATGGTGATAGGTTATTTACTGCTCTCATCCGGACCGCGTGTGAGTCAACCAGCTATTATTATTATTAGCGCATGGCAAGGAAATTATATGCATAATATATACAATATATACACAATAACAAAAAAACATTGATTCACTTCAGGAATTAGTGTTATCCGTTATAGCTGAATGTCCAACTTTTGAACCCACTGCAGTGCCTCCGCTGTTGGTGATAGAAAGTCTTCCAATCTACCTGTATAAGACCGTAGTTGACACTCCCTTAAAATGTGGGGAATGGTCTGGCGAGGGGCTCCACAATCACATTCTGGAGATGGTACAAAGTTCCACTTATAGAGAGAATCCCTGTAACTTCCATGACCTGTCCTGATCCTGTTCAGTCTGGACCAAGTTGCACGTGGTACTGTAGTTGGAATCAGTTAGCAATTGTTTCCCCTCTGAAGATGTTATGTAGGGGCAAGTCAGTGGAGTTATTCCAGCGGCCTTTCCATTCCTTCAAAGCATCGAAGTTGGTGTATGTCATCAGAGCAGCCTCACAAAGAGGTGGAAGTCGTGATTTCAATCTTTGGAGACTAAGAGCTGGTATGTCACCTAGAACGGGTAGCAGAGGATTCTTGCAGATCTTGTTGTACTCTCGAACAAGAGCACTGGATCTTCGTAAGTCAGGTGGCATTATACCAGACAACAGTGGGAGCCAGTGGACTGGAGTTGGTCTGATGGTGCCAGATATAAGACGCAATCTGGTATTCAATTTTGGGTCAATATACTTCGTATACGGGCTATTAAGCCACACTGGAGCACAATAGTCGGCAGTAGAGAAAACCAGTGCTAAGGCTGAAGAGCACAGGATGCTCGCAGCAGATCCCCAAGTAGTACCAGTTAGCTTCTGAATAATATTGTTTCGGGTTTTCAGTTTCTTCGACAAGTTCAAAAGATGTTGCTACTTAACCAGCTAAGTAGCCTGGACAATACAATTACTACTGACCATTTAACAACAATCACATATTCACACTAAGCAAGCAAATTTGGAGTTCAATCACCACTTTCAGTATCATAACAAAATATCACATAGATTATAACTAACAAATATTGACTAGTTGCATTATTTTATCTACTACTGCAACTAAATAAGTGTATATATTGTAAATAATATCACCCATAATTTAGACGTAGATTTAATAGCCTAATTGTAATGGATCTGATGATGATCGCTAGACGAACGGGACTGGTCACCCAAGTGTATTTATTAATCTCATATTTTTAGCCTACTTTTCACATTTTGCAAAAATGAGGAAAAAGTAGTCTTATGAGATCGATCCGGGAAAATGAGTGTGTGTGTGTCTGTCTGTCTGTCTGTCTGTCCTACTGTCTGTCTGTCTGTCTGTCTGTCTGGCTGTGTGTGTGTGTCCCCCCTATCAACTCCTAAACGGCTGCAGCAATCAAAACCAAATTTAGTATGAGTAAAGATTTGTACCGGAATAGCTCACGTCCATATTTGAAAATTATGTCAGTGCTACCAACTGCTGAAAAAACGCACTAGAAATTTGAGCTCCATGTTGGATATCTTGCAAGGTATGCATGGGAGCTATTCCAAAATTGGCACACATGTAGATAATGCTTTTTCAATTTAATTTCCAGGAGGCCAACCATGACAGTGTTGCCAAAATAATTTTAAGCCTTCTGATAGGTCCAATGTTTAAATGCATATAACTTCTACACTATCAACTGGATTTCAACCAAGTTTTGTATGTAATATCTGTACATAAACAGATATGACTGAGCTTATTCTTAAGAGCCACCAGGGCTGCCAACTGTTAATAATTGCTATCTCAATTTTTTTAAATCCAAATACCAATATATCAGAAAGTATGCAAGCCAACAGCTTTAAACTATGCACACGTATATTCTGACATTTTAGATTAATATGGAGTAACTTATATACGTCAGTTCTACCAACATGATTATAAGCCTGCTGATAGTACCAATTTTTAAATACATGTAACTTCTATACTATCAGTTGGATTTCAACCAAATTCCGTATGTGCAATGTGTACCATAACAGATATGACTATAAGTATTAAGAGCAATCAGGGCTGCCATCTGTTAATAAATGCTGTCGATATTATTTTTACCCTAATATCAATATATCAGAAAGTATGCAAGCCTACAGCTCTATACTTTGCACAAGTATAGCACCTGACATTCTAGATTAATTTGGAGTAATTAATACAAGGCAGTGCTGCCAACATGATTCTATGCCTGCTGATATGTCCAATTTTAAAATACATGTAACTTCTATACTAACAAATGGATTTCATCCAAAATTGGCACAACAAGATATCATAATAATTCAGATTATTTCTGACCAGCACACGCATGGTATTGTTGGCAACATGCTTTTACGCGTGCTGATAGATCCAGTGTCTAACTGCATGTAACGTCCATTGGACGTCAACCAAATTTAGTATTCTGTACCTTAAGAGGTGGAACTAAGAATATATTCAGTCACCAGGGCTGCCAACTGTAGTGCTCTATTAGGCTACATTATACCAGGTATATTTTGAACTAATTAGATATTTCGATATTACCAACTTAATTTCGTCATTATTCTAGATAGGTTCATATACTGTAGAATAATCATTGGCATGAAAAGTAGGCTGTATAGTTCTTCACGGAACTTCTTGTTTCTGTATTAGGGAATAACCCATCACAATTGGGTACAATCGTGTTGACCGACTGAAAAATATCCAATTTTGTTTACTAAGGCAACACTGAAAATGGCTTCAAACACCATAATTGGTTTCAAAGATACTCATGCGCTTGCCCTTGCTATACAACTGGCCTAGAATTATAAGGGAGGCAGTTGAAATTCGTAAAAACCCCAATAACTTTAACAGAGACACTGGCTCAGCTAAGTGACACTTGGTTACCAGTTATTAAAGATCTGGGAAGATAGTTCCCCTCTCAGTTTCTCTATTTTTCACCTATTTCAAATTGTACGATTTCCTCTATGGCTTCAGAGTCATGACTTGATCTCCTTTGTTCGTCACTGGAGGAGTTTCCATCTGTTTTTTCGCCGAGGCCAGTATGACGTTGGGTACCGTACCGTTACACTTCCCTTTTGTTTCTGTTTCCTTATATCCATCCCGCCGCCCTTTCCAATTATTTGGACATCCTCATTCTTCGAGGAGTCTCAATTTTTCCCCCGCCCCCTTTTCCTCCTCCTTCCTTACAACTCTTTCCGTCGTTCTAATTAATATGGCGCGTTTTTCTACCAAGGTCCATACAGTAGCTTCTGGCTGCTATCTGGTGACGAACAGAGGAATTTTTCTAGTTTTAGAAAGCTCGTCGACATACATTATTTGGCCACATTGTTTTAATTCTATTGAAAAAGGAGGCAAGGTCACTCTCGAAACTTCTAGAATTTTAAATTATTATTATTATAATTAATAATTATTTTTAGCGTATGGCTTTTAGTGCCGGGAGTGTCCGAGGACATGTTCGGCTCGCCAGTTTTGTAGCTGCTTCGAGACGGACACCCAATGGGTGAGCTACAAGTACCGTTGGGGAGGAAAGTTGGAATGGAAGGGCGAGGAGTTGGAAGGTAGCGGCTGTGGCCTATAGTTAGGGACCAACCCCGGCATTTGCCTGGAAGGAATATGGGAAACCACAGAAGACCATCTTCAAGGTTGCCGGCGGGGGGATTCGAACCACCTCGCCTTCCGGATGTGAGCGACTGCCAACAGTCATGCCGTAACGACCACGGCTAACTCACCCGGTATTAATAATAATAATATTATCATTATCATTATAAGTATTATTTACCATAACGCATACTGAAAGTATGGAAGGCCTAGTGAAAAAGGGCAAACCCCAGACACATATTTTATGATTCCCTCGTTATCGTTTTACCCTCCAGGGTTGGCTTTTCCCACGGAATAAGCGAGGGATCCCACCTCTACCGCCACTGAGGGCAGTATCCTGGAGCTTGAGACTCTGAGTCAGGGATACAACTGGGGCGTGTGACCAGCACTACGCCCAGGCGGCCTCACCTGCAAAGCGAACAGGGGGCCTGATGAAGGGATGGGAAGAGTGGAACGGTTAGGCAAGGAAGTGGGAAGGAGTCGGCCGTGGCCTTACTGTAGGAACCATCCCGGCATTTGCCCGAAGACGAAGTGGGAAACCACGGAAAACCACTTTGAGGTTGGCTGAGGGGGGAATCGAATCCCCTCTACTCATTTGGGCCACCCGAGGCTGAGTAGACCCCGTTCCAGTCCTCATACCACATTTCAAATTTCGTGGCAGAGCCGCGAATCGAACCCAGGCCCTCCGGGGCGGCAGCTAACTATGCTGACCGCTACGCTACGGAGGCGACATTTTATGATTCACTGGCACAATTTACATCTACATTTCTTAAATTTACTAGTTTTACAAATTCATTTGCAGTATTTACACATTTGCAATATTAATAAGATAAATAATATAGTCAATGTTGTCCTGTTTACACTTTCATAACTTCAATCACTCCATACATTCATTCATTCGGATACTAATTCATTCAGCGAGACAATCAATCACTCATACAGACGTTTATTTACACAATTTATTTTCGTATGTGCCGGCCCCGTGGTGTTGGGGTAGCGCACCTGCCTCTCACTCGGAGGCCCCGAGTTCGATCCCCGGCTCCGTCAGGGATTTTAAAACTGACTTTTTAAGACTGTTAGGAAACGTCTTTGAAAGCTGGTAATTCTATTAATATATGCATTTGAAGCAAGCCTTTATTCCATATCTAATTATACTTTCCACTAATCCATAGTATGTCATTCTTAGCACTGAGGTAAGCAAAGTGGTAGTAGTCTAGTAGTTTTGTATACCCCTCACTTCCAAATTTGGAAGTATTCTTTGTAGTAACATGTTTGTACTATTTAAATAATGTTCTATAATTATCATAAAAAATATTAGGTTCCTACAAGGCATTATCTGACAATTGGAGAACAATATCACTGGTGAATATAATCCATGCCTTTCATCATGTCTTACACCGGGTGAGTTAGCCGTGGTGGTTACGGCATGACTGATGGCAGTCGCTCACATCCGGGAGGCGAGGAGGTTCGAATCCCCCCGCCGGCAACCTTGAAGATGGTCTTCTGTGGTTTCCCATCTTCCTTCCAGGCAAATGCCGGGGTTGGTCCCTAACTATAGGCCACAGCCGCTACCTTCCAACTCCTCGTCCTTACATTCCAACTTCCCTCCTTCCCTCCCCAACGGTACTTGTAGCTCACCCATTGGGTGTCCGTCTCGAAGCAGCTACAAAACTGGCGAGCCGAACATGTCCTCGGACACTCCCGGCACTAAAAGCCATACGCTAAAAAAAAAAAATCATGTCTTACGAAGAATTTTAGGAAACTTGTTTGAATGCTGGTAATTCTATTAATATATGCATTTGAAGCAAGCCTTTATTCCATATCGAATTATACTTTCCACTAATCCATAGTATGTCATTCTTAGCACTGAGGTAGGCAAAGTAGTAGTAGTTTGGTATACCCCTCACTTCCAAATTTGGAAGTATTCTTTGTAGTAACATGTTTGTTACGGGTATATTTGTAAAGAGCAAAGTCTCATAATAAATATCAATACACGGCTGAGTTGACTTTACAATAGATACCACGATGTGAGAAGGTGTATGAATTATTCGTCTTGATTTGAGTTTCTACTTGGATTTTGCAAGTTTACTAAGGGAAGAATAATGTTGAAAAGAAACGTTGAACGAAATATTAAAGCAAATTATTGTAACAAAACTGATGTGCCCAAATTTAACTGCTGATATTTCTCCGATTTTTTGACAGCTTACAGTATTACAGTATTTGGTGTCTGCAAATGTGAACAGCTTCTCTGAGCCAATCATACCAGAACTGTTCACAGGGCTGGATTTACCAATAGGCAACAAAGGCCCCGGCCTAGGGGCGCACCATGCTGAGGGGCGCAAAATTAATCCGCATTTTTTTTGCAACTGCAGATTTTTCGATTTCAGCTTTAGAAAAGGATTGTTTTATGATTTATTAGGAGAAAAATTAAGTCGTGAAAATTAATATCAGTTTAATTTGAATAATTCATTATGCATAGTTGTAGGTTATATGATGTAGTGTATATGTGAATATCTGTAAGTGTATAATGAGTCTTAAATGGTTTAAACTTATTGTGATATCCCGTTGGCCTATTTATTTATAGTTTACATATGCAAAATTAGAAACAGTTGATTTCATTATTTTAATTTATTTAATCAATTTTACTTCACAATACGATAGTATAAAATAAAAATTACCTTCACAAAGAACTTTCTGAAGTCTAAATTCTCTCTCCACGATGGTATGAAGAGGGGGCGACGATAACCCATGGGCCTAGGGGCGTATAAAATCTAAATCCGGTCCTGACTGTTCAGTATTTTGAAATTAGCCTTGGTCAGTGTAAACCGTATTGTTTGGAGTATGATATGTGATGCTGTTTGTTCGCTGAATGCATACACATTCAGTAGGCTAATAATGATGTTATTTGTGTCTATAGTTCAACTGATAATAGTTAAGTCAAGCCAGCATATATTGACGGAATCAACGTTTAATTGCGTCGAATGGAGAATACGGGTTGTTAGTTTAGCTTGAGTTACATAATACAATAACTAGCAGTGGATTTACGTGAAACGTGAAGCACAGTCTGAATTAACAACAATGTAGTTAGTGTTTACTTTAAGCGAGATGTAGACATTAGTCTATAATTAGATAGGATCACATGACTCTTCAACTAGTTTCTCTCCTCGCCGCAGTCTGTTTCGGTGGCGTAGTTGGTAGCATGCTGAGCTACTATGTCAAAGGTCCAGAGTTCAAGCGTGTCGTCTCAAAACTCACGAGTCTTAAAATTCACGAGACTCAAAATTCACGAATTTCAAGATGAGCTTTAGTAAAAGTAGGTTCTAATCTTGGCCAGTCTCAAAACTCACGAACCAAGCCATAGCCACCTATAAGGTTATAGGTAGCCATGGCCAAGTCAGTTCATTGGGGAAAGGTCCATTGTTAGAGCCAGCCAGAACTGCTTGCCCTCTTATAATTGGCACCTCTCTCATCAAGATGTTGTTGATTCTTTTAGGGGCTTTGCGTCATCGTGGTCATGTACTTGGATGGGCATAGAATTTGTCTGATAACCTGCGTCACTGTGACGTCTGTACAATACAAACGAAATCCCATTCTAAAACTGGGTGGACAAACATGTGTTGAATGGCAGTGTGCTCTCCGGAGTCGTGAGTTTTGAGACTATTATTATAATGTTCATTCAGCTACTAGTTTATTGTCGTGAGTTTTGATACTATTTTTTACTATTTTTAGCTCATGAGTTTTGAGACGTAACAGGTTCAAGACCGGCCGAAGTCATCGGATTTCTTAAGAGCGTTAAAACTCCCTCTGTATGACTTCCTTTGGTGGTGAAGTAAAGCCCGCGGGCCCCATGTAATAGACTTATGGCAGGTAAAATAACCTTCCACTAACTAAACTTATGTGAAGCAAAATTTGTAGATTAGGTTTGATTAATGCTCTTAAGTCTCAATGCCCGTCACCAGGCGCTGGTTGCGATGGCATCTAGTAGTAGCCAAGTTCACACCTACATGTCGTGGACGATAGCATTTGTTAACGAAAGGAGGAACTACTTCAAATTATCGTCTGCAGTCCTTACTTGAATAAAAACAGACAACACACACTAATACAGTCATCACAATTAACACCGGTTATCAGACAGATTCAACACACAACCAAAGTAAACGGGGCTACATGAACACGTTTTCGCAGCCCCTAAACTAAGGAACCAACCAACTCCTCGCCGCTAAGATTTGTTTTAGGTATTTCATTTTAGGAGCTTGGAGCAACTTGGATTTCAGCTCTGTATACTTGGGTGTGTATTGAATTGTCTGATGACTTGTTTTACTGTGATCACTAAGTTATAATATGTGCAATGATGCACTAGGCTATTGGGATAGGTTACTCAGGATTTCATATAAGATACTATCCCGGTATTAGTCCAGAGAAAGGGCAAAGTGCAGAAACACACTCAGGATGGTTGCTGACAATGGAATTCAAAACTACAATCTCTGGACTTTAACTACTATTTCCACTTTTATTTTACTACTTTTCTAAGGAAAGAAGTTTTAAAAAATAAAGATTGAATCAAATATTAAAGCAAAGTTTTATAACTAAACTGACGAGCTCCCCCTGGCAATCCTAGAGCGTAACATAACGCATACGGATAAGCTGCGGGATACGCACGTAAAATATCCTTGCAGCAAGCATTTATTTTTGCTTTAACAGATCGACAGTTTTGAAGCCATATTTTGCAAATAGCTTCAATATTTGCATATTCTTCAATTTTTAATTTATATTTTTGATAACGAATACTACGCACAAGGACATGGATTTCATTTTTCACATTTCAAGAAGAATAGTAAATATTTATGTTATATAATCAGCCTCGTCAATACTAAAATATGTAGTTTATTATTAATTAAACGAACATGTTTCGATATTCAATGACATCTTCTTTAGCGTTCAAATTAATAGTTTTTAACATTCCTACATACCATAAAATAAAGTCCCCAATTCTTGGATGTAATCCCGAGAACGTCTGGATGGATTTTAACACTTACCCTGCTGATGCTTTAAATGTTGCTCCTCACCCCTGTGCTGGCTGATTTCCAGAATTTATGGCTATGTTCAGAATGGCACAAACTGAATGTGGTATAAGTTACAAATAAATTGAAAAGTCCGTTCGATTTCCGAACCCTTACACTACAAATTTAATACAAATCCGACACGATTGAAAATAAAACTATAATGTAAAAAAATAAAAAAAATGCCGAAAACAGCTGTTGCGCGCGCTCTCGTCCGGGAACGAGCGGGAGCGCTGGCAGAAGTAGAAGGGAGAACTGTCTCTTCGGTTGTGTCAGATTCAGAATCTGTAATGCGAATTATAACCCCAAATATATATACTAGTCATAGAGTAAACTCAACGTTTTTGCGTGAGAAAAATCTGTCCACAAAGAATAAAAACAAAGGAAAGGAAAACAGATTTGACTTACTTGAACTTGCATCGCTTGCCTTCGAACAGATCGATATTCTTCCGCTGAACAGTGACGTGGTGCTATCTAGCGATAGTATGTGCAACTTCATGCTTACTGGCGCCCACACGCGAGTGCTAGAGCTATAATATTACGTTCGTCTCCAACAAAAAGCGCGAGAAATCGATCAACGTAATATTACGCTCGCCGCAGTTTTAAAAAGTTACCTTCGAACGTAATATTACTGCGCCCGCGCTCTAAGTGTTAATGCGGTTTTCACCATTCTGTAAAGGATTTCTCGGGGAAGGTTTCTGTAGAAAAACATTCATTTATGACCAGAGAAAGCCGAGCAGTAACGATTTCAGTGAATCGAGTCGAAGAAAAACCTGCCGTCCGTGCGCCATTTAAGCTTATGCTGGGTAAACCGTTAAAAATATCTATATACTATGAGTGTAAAAGCATGAAAAGTTCTACAAAACGTCCGTGACACCATATCCCTATCTTTAATACATCGCCCACTGTAAGTTTTTTCTTCCAACAATCTCCATTCAGTGGAAATTTAAATGACTAGCTTCGGAGCGAGTTTACGAGCTAGCAAGCGATTCTATCACCCCAGCTTAGGCCAGAACAAAAAGGATGAGTCGTGTCGAGTTAAGACTTCAGAGAAAGGTATATGTATTTTTAGGTTCGTTGTTCACCTCGGCTTTTCTGAATTGCGTCTGGGACCTGCCATCCGTGCTCCTTTTGAACTTACGCTTGGTAAACCGTGCCGGCCCCGTGGTGTTGGGGGAGCGCGCCTGCCTCTCACTCGGAGACTCCGGGTTCGATTCCCGGCTCCGTCAGGGAATTTATAAACTGACGTGAGGGCTGGAACGGGGTGCACTCAGCCTCGTGAGGAAAATTGAGTAGCTGTCTGATGGTGAGGCAGCACCTCGATTACGATGCACTGATCACGCGTCACCCCAATATCTGCAGGCCAAATGACAGGGGAGCGGTCGATTGGTAGGCCTAGGCCATTCACAGGCTGTAGTGCCAGGGGTTATTTATATATTGATAAACCGTTAAAATACAGGGGGAAGCCAGGGTGGGTTGCTAGTCAATAAAATAAAAATGGATATCCTTGCAATAATTTGATTAAAGTTTAAGTTCCAAATATATATTTTTATTTTCAAACATTAGAAGATGCATGTATGTATGTACCAGTAAATAATCCCGTAAGGGCAAGGACCTCCGGTTTCCCCAGGGACGTGCTCATGATTAGGCTTTGAAGGTGAGCAATCCTTGGGAGTTTATTATCTAAAATGACTACACTGTTAGGATATAGAGCTTTGAATTTGAAATTTCTTCCACTTTAAGCTAAAAAAGATATTATTCATAAAACAGTCACACAAGTCCCTGTCCTGCAAATATAAGAACATTAAATGATTGTTTTCAAACACTAAGCAATTAAATGCAACAACACTTATGATCCGATAACATTAACAATAGTGAGTGATTATGTAACAGACTCGTCTCACTTCCTAATTTAATTGTTTGGAGTAATTTCCAACATTTCAGGTTTAAACGCACCTCTGCCAGAAATTTAATTGTACGGGACGGGGTTACACTCAGCCTGCGAGGCAAAACTGAGAACAGGTGGGTCCGGTGGCTTCGGTGGCGTAGTTGGTAGCATGCTGAGCTTCTATGCCCAAGATGGCGGGTTCAATTCCGGCCGAAGTCATCGGATTTTTAAGAGCGTTAAAATCTCTCAGTATGCTTTCCTTCGGAGGGGAAGTAAAGCCGGCGGTCCCATGTCATAGATTTATGGCATGTTAAAGAACCTTCCACTAATTACACCGGTGTGAAGCCAAATTATAGTCTATAGGTTAAGAATGTAAACAACGCTCTTAGGTTCCTACGTTCGTTGTCAAGAGGCGACTGCGGTGGCGTCTGGTAGCTGAGTTCTGAACTAGTAGTCGTTGGTGGTGGCGTTTGGCGGCAAAAGTGGGAACTATTTGAAAAATTCAAAAGTCTGCAGTCCTTTCTTGAATTTAAAAAAAGTCCTCTCGGCACGCCGGAAGGCGGAGGTATATTTCACCGGACAAACTAGAGGATAAGCGAAAATAGGCAGAATACGCAGGTTTTCGTAGAAGGCTCAGACCACATTTATTGCGAGAAAGTAGTTTACAATTTGAGTTTAATTAACTTTCTTTTTCGTCTTTTTATGCATATTTTTGACATTTTATTGAGTTATGGGGACGGTAACCATTTTCGTCATTTGGATTCCATTTTTAGCCTACTTTCGATTTTTGCAAAAAATGAAAGTAGACTTATGAGATCAACACAGGGCGAAAAAAGTGTGTCTGTCTGTGTGTGTGTATGTGTGTGTGTGAGTCTGTGTGTGTGTGTGTATGTGTGTGTGTGAGTCTGTGTGTGTGTGTGTGTGTGTGTGTCTGTGTGTGTGTGAGTGTGTGTACTCTGAATGTCTGTCCCCCCCTATCAATTCGAACACGGTGAATGCAAATTGAACGAAATTTGGTACAAAGGTAGCACTAGCAAAGGACACCTCAGTGTCATGTTTTATATCGCCGCCATCTTTACTAAAACTGAATGGCGGCCACTCAAACGTTCAAAACGTAAAATCAAATAACGACTAACCAAATCATCCGATCTCTACCAAATTTGGTAACAACATACCTTCGTATAGGATGCGTCTTGTGACCAAATTACAAGGTCGTCCGCCATACCATTTCAGGATGGCGGCCGTGCGAATTATGCAAACTTTATAATCCATATCATGGGACCCACCAGTTCCGATTATCGAGCCGAGAATCGTTTTAACTGTTCTAAAGGAAGAGGCACGTTCGAAATTAACAGTTTATTTTGTAATACTATAGTGCAGACGTGATTTTAAAAAGCTGAAATGATTCAGTAATAAGACAAGATGGCAGCGGATATCTTGTGCCGGACTTATATTTCACTAATTTGAGTATTGCATGCAATATAGCGTACTGATAAAAAATAAATAAACTTTGTATGAAAGTAAACCGTTAAAAATATCTATATACTATGAGTGTAAAAGCATGAAAAGTTCTACAAAACGTCCGTGACACCATATCCCTATCTTTAATACATCGCCCACTGTAAGTTTTTTCTTCCAACAATCTCCATTCAGTGGAAATTTAAATGACTAGCTTCGGAGCGAGTTTACGAGCTAGCAAGCGATTCTATCACCCCAGCTTAGGCCAGAACAAAAAGGATGAGTCGTGTCGAGTTAAGACTTCAGAGAAAGGTATATGTATTTTTAGGTTCGTTGTTCACCTCGGCTTTTCTGAATTGCGTCTGGGACCTGCCATCCGTGCTCCTTTTGAACTTACGCTTGGTAAACCGTGCCGGCCCCGTGGTGTTGGGGGAGCGCGCCTGCCTCTCACTCGGAGACTCCGGGTTCGATTCCCGGCTCCGTCAGGGAATTTATAAACTGACGTGAGGGCTGGAACGGGGTGCACTCAGCCTCGTGAGGAAAATTGAGTAGCTGTCTGATGGTGAGGCAGCACCTCGATTACGATGCACTGATCACGCGTCACCCCAATATCTGCAGGCCAAATGACAGGGGAGCGGTCGATTGGTAGGCCTAGGCCATTCACAGGCTGTAGTGCCAGGGGTTATTTATATATTGATAAACCGTTAAAATACAGGGGGAAGCCAGGGTGGGTTGCTAGTCAATAAAATAAAAATGGATATCCTTGCAATAATTTGATTAAAGTTTAAGTTCCAAATATATATTTTTATTTTCAAACATTAGAAGATGCATGTATGTATGTACCAGTAAATAATCCCGTAAGGGCAAGGACCTCCGGTTTCCCCAGGGACGTGCTCATGATTAGGCTTTGAAGGTGAGCAATCCTTGGGAGTTTATTATCTAAAATGACTACACTGTTAGGATATAGAGCTTTGAATTTGAAATTTCTTCCACTTTAAGCTAAAAAAGATATTATTCATAAAACAGTCACACAAGTCCCTGTCCTGCAAATATAAGAACATTAAATGATTGTTTTCAAACACTAAGCAATTAAATGCAACAACACTTATGATCCGATAACATTAACAATAGTGAGTGATTATGTAACAGACTCGTCTCACTTCCTAATTTAATTGTTTGGAGTAATTTCCAACATTTCAGGTTTAAACGCACCTCTGCCAGAAATTTAATTGTACGGGACGGGGTTACACTCAGCCTGCGAGGCAAAACTGAGAACAGGTGGGTCCGGTGGCTTCGGTGGCGTAGTTGGTAGCATGCTGAGCTTCTATGCCCAAGATGGCGGGTTCAATTCCGGCCGAAGTCATCGGATTTTTAAGAGCGTTAAAATCTCTCAGTATGCTTTCCTTCGGAGGGGAAGTAAAGCCGGCGGTCCCATGTCATAGATTTATGGCATGTTAAAGAACCTTCCACTAATTACACCGGTGTGAAGCCAAATTATAGTCTATAGGTTAAGAATGTAAACAACGCTCTTAGGTTCCTACGTTCGTTGTCAAGAGGCGACTGCGGTGGCGTCTGGTAGCTGAGTTCTGAACTAGTAGTCGTTGGTGGTGGCGTTTGGCGGCAAAAGTGGGAACTATTTGAAAAATTCAAAAGTCTGCAGTCCTTTCTTGAATTTAAAAAAAGTCCTCTCGGCACGCCGGAAGGCGGAGGTATATTTCACCGGACAAACTAGAGGATAAGCGAAAATAGGCAGAATACGCAGGTTTTCGTAGAAGGCTCAGACCACATTTATTGCGAGAAAGTAGTTTACAATTTGAGTTTAATTAACTTTCTTTTTCGTCTTTTTATGCATATTTTTGACATTTTATTGAGTTATGGGGACGGTAACCATTTTCGTCATTTGGATTCCATTTTTAGCCTACTTTCGATTTTTGCAAAAAATGAAAGTAGACTTATGAGATCAACACAGGGCGAAAAAAGTGTGTCTGTCTGTGTGTGTGTATGTGTGTGTGTGAGTCTGTGTGTGTGTGTGTATGTGTGTGTGTGAGTCTGTGTGTGTGTGTGTGTGTGTGTGTCTGTGTGTGTGTGAGTGTGTGTACTCTGAATGTCTGTCCCCCCCTATCAATTCGAACACGGTGAATGCAAATTGAACGAAATTTGGTACAAAGGTAGCACTAGCAAAGGACACCTCAGTGTCATGTTTTATATCGCCGCCATCTTTACTAAAACTGAATGGCGGCCACTCAAACGTTCAAAACGTAAAATCAAATAACGACTAACCAAATCATCCGATCTCTACCAAATTTGGTAACAACATACCTTCGTATAGGATGCGTCTTGTGACCAAATTACAAGGTCGTCCGCCATACCATTTCAGGATGGCGGCCGTGCGAATTATGCAAACTTTATAATCCATATCATGGGACCCACCAGTTCCGATTATCGAGCCGAGAATCGTTTTAACTGTTCTAAAGGAAGAGGCACGTTCGAAATTAACAGTTTATTTTGTAATACTATAGTGCAGACGTGATTTTAAAAAGCTGAAATGATTCAGTAATAAGACAAGATGGCAGCGGATATCTTGTGCCGGACTTATATTTCACTAATTTGAGTATTGCATGCAATATAGCGTACTGATAAAAAATAAATAAACTTTGTATGAAATGCTTTATATATAAATAATATACTCCAGTGATGAAATCGTTTAGTATAAATCATTATTTGCTAACAAGTTCTATGTAAGTCATTTTAAATAGAACGATATTCGTTGACACAATTAGCTCAGTGGTAGAGCGTTAGACTATCGCTCAAATGCCTATGGTTCAAACCCGATCAGAGCTAGGTTTTTTGCTTGAAATGTTATATGTTTATTGTTTTGTAATGACTCAGATGTTTTAAAATTAAGCGTTATATTGTGCACATTATGGTGTAAAATATATATTTAATTAAAACATAATTCGCCAGCAGATTTACTCGGGACATCTAGCTGCCAAAAAGGTAACTTACAGATTTTATTGAAAAGTTTCTTCTTCTGGCCGCTAGAATGCACTCGCTCTGTTAGGATTATATTGTTCGATATTTCACCAATAGATGTCACGACTAGTCTACGTGGGGATCCATTGATTACTATACCATTATCATTCTATGCGCATCGAATTTGAAGAATGACAAGATGATACTATGATACATTTTAACTTTTTATTTTAAAGGGTTTGTAACAGCCTAATTTGCGTTACTTGAAAATGTTATTAAGCGTTATATTGTGCACATTATGGTGTAAAATATATATTTAATTAAAACATAATTCGCCAGCAGATTTACTCGAGACATCTAGCTGCCAAAAAGGTAACTTCCAGATTTTATTGAAAAGTTTCTTCTTCTGGCCGCTGGAATGCACTCGCTCTGTTAGGATTATATTATCGAAAATATCCACATAGTTTGTATACACACGTCTCTGTAGGGTCATGGAAAGATTTGTTAATTCAATTAGGGTTGTGAAAGCCATGCACAACCAGACGTGTAAAGACATGCCTCAACTCAAAGTTGGATGTTGCCCACGGCAGGTCGTAATAATAATAATAATAATGTTATTGGTTTTACATCCCTTTTAACTACTGCTGATTTTAGAGACACCGGGGTGCCGGAATTTTGGCCCGAAGGGGATCTTTAACGTGCCAGTAAATGTACTGACACGGCTCCCTCGCATTTGTGCACCCTCAAATGCCAGCTGACTGCGCCAGGATACGAACCTGCAACCTAGGGCCCAGCAAGCGAGAACGTTACCGCCGAGCCACGCAGTCAGTCCGGTCGATTATGTCTCCAGATCCATAACATTCTTGAGATACTTCTTATCTTTCTTTCTTCAATGATGGTAGCAGTTTTTATCTAGATTGTGGCGTTTGGTAGAGGAAAATCGTTTCTATGGCCTTCAACAAAGAATAGTTCTATTATACTCTTTGATAATAACAACGAGTTATAACTATACTCATACATTTAGGAGAAAGTAGGCTATATGTTCTTTACTGAACATCTTGTTATACTTGTGGTCACACTGTCCTTATGCAAGGTTTCGACACTGATGTGTAACTATCTAACGGTATGTTACTTCTTCACGCAAAATATTATCTCCCGCACAGATGTTGGTTGGTTCCTCAGTTTAGGGGTTGCGACAATAGGTCATGTAACCCCGAGTACTTTGGATGTGTGTAGAATCTGTCTGACAAACGGTAACTGATGGCTGTATTAGTCTGTAATTCAGGTAAGGACTCAACTGCAGGGGTCAATTTCAAGTAGTAGTTCCTAATTTTGCTATCAAATAATACGTCAAAGACACCTAGCCGCGAACTTGCCTACTAGATGCCTCCGCAACCAGCTACTCGCAACGAACGTTGGATCTTCCCCTCCAAAGGAAGGACACTGAGGGATTTTTAGCGCTCTTGGAAAATCCGACGACTTCGGCTGGCTTTGATCCCACGACCTTGGGCATAGAATTTCAGCATGCTACCAGTTACGTCACCGAAGCCGCTTCATATGGAAAACTGAATGTGATCTCGTGCAATGGCGTTGTTATAGCAACGTCTGATGGATCATCCCTCATCAATTTAGTAGCGTTGTCATGGCAACCTCTGATGGCTCTTGGCATTTCCTTCTAATTCCAAAATAATTTTGCTCATCCCTTGGCGTAATGGTGTGTCATATCAAAAATTCTTTCAGACAAAAGTTTTAGGTAATTATTAGGGGAATATTGTCCATGTTGTAGGGTTTTGATATTTACCTATTAAGAGAGATGTGATTAATGTTTCCCGAAAACCCACTTTTTCCCACCCCTTTGGTCAATGGTTGGTGCTATAAAAACTCTTCAAACATACATTTTTGGGCCTTATCCAACACATAGTATGAACTTTGAATGGATTCGATATTTCAAATATTAAGAGAGTTGCAGCGATATTTCTCTTTTTCGAAAAAAAGACCCCCCATTTTCACCCCCTTCGACCGATTGTGCCTATTAACGAACAAGACCGACATTTTATAGGTATACATATTATGTAAAAAAATGAAAGTAATTGGTGCAAACTTGCGGTAGTTATCGTGTCCACAAGAAAGTGATATATATACATAAATTATAAATAAAATTTTGAACTGACGAAGGTTTTGGTGTCTGGGGGATGTGAAACGCGAAGATATGTAGAAATTTTCCGGAAGTCGAAACATGGTACCCATTGCAATAGTTAGCTTTCCAATGAAATCTACCTAAAATAGGGAAAAAGCAACGAATCTCCGGTAATAGGTATGAGTGTAATATTCTACATGCCCTATGTTGTAAACAATAACACATTACATCCTTTTTGTCTCTTGCTATTTCATCATACGACCGACAATAAGGAAGTTATTAACGATTTTGTACTTTTTGGCCGAAATTTTCTAAGTCCCAGAAATAACTTAAAAGCTGATTCGAATGAAATTTCAAAAAATTGATTTTTAATACTTTTATTATATTTTTTACGCCTTGTAGGGTCGGAAACCAACATGATATTTTGATGGATTTTTTCGTCACATGCATTTTTGGTTTTAGGTGATAGAATTATTTTCCACTAGGACCCATGCTTATCTATATACCTTTGTTCATTGGTTTCTTTCCAGTATGATCTGATTATGTATTGTAATATTTATAGAAGGGTTTTGAGGTGTCGGAAACAATACGTGATTTTGAGTCTAATTTTATACTCTTTGTGTCGTCTGTATAATGTGAGTTAGTGTCTTTGTAGGTCTTTTTAAGAAGGTATAATATATAATATTTTCTGCGGTGTGCTTTAATTCTGACGACGGATTTTATTTTTCGTCAGCTGAACATTTCCGTTTGCCAGTACTTGACTGCTCTTAGCACATCACTCAAAAATTTAGAAGCGTTGTCATGGTAACCTCTGATGGCACTTGGCATTTTCTTCTAATTCCGAAATCATTTTTCTCATCCCTTGGCGTAATGGTGGTTTATATCAACAATTCTTTCAGACAAAAGTTTTAGTTAATCATTAGGGGAATATTGTTCATTTTGTACGGTTTTGATATTGTACCTATTAAGAGAGATGTGATTAATGTTTCCCGAAAAACCCACTTTTTCCCACCCCTTTGGTCAATGGTTGTTGCTATCAAAAACTCATCAAATATAATTTTTGGGCCTTATCCAACACATACTATGAACGTTGAATGGATTCGATATTTCAAATAATAAGAGAGTTATAGCGATATTTCACTTTTTCGAAAAAAAAGCCCCCCATTTTCACCCCCTTGGACCGATTGTGCCCAGTAACGAACTAGACCGAGATTTTATAGGCATACATAGTATGTAAAAAAAATGAAAGTAATTGGTGCGAAATTGCGGTAGTTATCGTGTCCACAAGAAAGTGATATACATATATATACATAAATTATATATAAACTTTTGAACTGACGATGGTTTTGGGGTCTCGGGTATGTGAAACGCGAAGATATGTAGACATTTTCCGGAAGTCGAAACATGGTACCCATTGCAATAGTTAGCTTTCTAATGAAATCTACCTAAATCTGATAACACACACTAATACAGTCATCACAATTAACACCAGTTATCAGACAGATTCTACACACACCCACAGTGCACGGGGCTACATGACCGCGTTGTATCAGGAACCAACCAACCAACCAACCAACAGGTTGGTTCGATTCCCACCTCAACCAACCTGGAAGTTGTTTTCCGTGGTTTCCTACTTCTACTCCAGGCAAATACTGTACCGTGATGGTTCCTAACTTAAGGTCACGGCTGCCTCCATCCAAATCCTTACCTTAATTACAAATAAACACACTACTACAGACACTAAAATAACACAGGTTATCATATATATTCTATCTATATACTGTATACATACAGGGTGAGTCACCTGAAACTTGCACCGCAAATATTTCGTAAATGGGAAGTGCTATTGATGTGCGGTTTTCATAGACTGGCTTGGTAGTCAGGGGCTCGTATTCTTGGCCTATAAACAGATTTGACTAATACTTCGAACGTGTGTTGTTGTGCAAACGCACACTTCTTACATGGAATAATGCCTATTGACATTAACAAAATAAAAGTAGGGCAAATTAAAATGTCAATGGTGTTTGTTGCAGGATTCTAGTGCAAGTGGTTTGCGAGTGGTCGTACGTTGAAAAGCTTCCACACCGACAGTTGTACATACTGTATATGTGGTAGCACAAACCAAAGAAAAACGAACGTAAATACACTTCTTATACGCGTTCAAAGTAATATTTAGATCTGTTTATAGGCCAAAAATACCAGTCCCCGACTACCAAGCCAGTCTGTGAAAACCGCACATCAATAGCACTCCCCATTTCCGAAATATTTGCGGTGCAAAGTTTAGGTGATTCACCCTGTATTGTACCCAACTGTCATCATGTGGAACATGTGTTCGTATCCCAGCTAACTCACGGTCTTTCGAGGTATGGGACGTTCCTGCCCACCATACGACCACATGCTCAGGATTTGAGTCTACCAGGTAACTACTCTACATGAAAGAAACAACATATTCCTAAATAAACCATTTACTGATCTAAAGTCATGGCTATACAACAAAATACAAACATAGGACAATTTACATTTAATTTCCCACAATGCAAATCAGGGTTATTTTGTGAGTCTCTTCTTAAATTAGTGCTACACTGCACACAAATCTATTTCTAGCTTCCTATCATTGATACTTTCAGACCTCTACGAGTCTCCATAGTGTTCTTTATGTGACACAATTTTACATAACAGGAGTATCACTACACAAAAGTCACATATCACATAAAATGATATTAATTCTGTAAAAATAAAACATTAATCCGTTTCTTACGGGCATTTACTTTCATTAGCATAAATTCATTATTCTATGCCTTAATTAACAAATGTTGTTGTGTCGTGTGAATCATCTTCCTCTTTTCCATCAATATGAAACGCTAAAAAGTGGTACGTTTCCCTTCCAAAATACACATGGACAAAAATGTTTATAGTTTCACCATACAACGATTTTCTGGGTCTGGTCGAAATTATTATCGTTACAAACGTGTCATGTTCTTAGAAATCATCTACCCGTCTGCATAAATTAGCGTGAACTGGCAAAAATGCACTCCAAAAAGATGCCTACGTTTTACTTGGTTCAGTGTTCCTCCTCAGAGAATAACTGGGCCAAATATTATCCGAATTCAAAGATCCGACAATGTATGTGTGTTGAAACACATCATATAATTCAATTGGCATCATCATAACAATCATATCTTAATTACATTTCGAAATATCGAGATTCTTCAGTGTCCCACTATGCTTTTAAAATTAAGGGGATCCGGCCGACCGACCTCCCCTTGCCCTAGCAGGCAATAAAATTAGTTCCAGCTGGCCGCGCAAGATGGCCGCTGTCTCGGTGGACTACTTTCATACCCCTCTCATCTGCTAGCAAGGTCATCTTTGTTAACAATTGCAGTACAGTGGAGTGACCCAGAGTATTGTCTCAAGTAATTGAGTCATTCTGATTATTTAACACCTATAATTATAGTGTATTGGGCTCAACTCGGCTCCTTAATTAACATTCATGGCTGGGGATGGATTCTGTAATAGCCTTGCCGTTCTATGGTGAATACTAGTGGCTTTGGACGCGCATCATAATGAGAATACAAGATTCTCACCAGCAGCTGTCTCAATAATATAAGGAAATCTGCGTTTCCTAAACGACGAACTTTGATTCTTACCTCTCATGGCAGATCAACCAATACATGTGCTCACGGAGTCTCGAAGGACATCCCTTGTGGCAACTATTCCTGCAAGCGATGGATACAGACAGGCTCTGTCCAATTCGCTGCGAATAATATAAGTACGCTCCACGGCGGTACTAACTCGTAGATTAGCCAACTTTTCACCTAACGTGCAAGCTATGCTAGCTTGGTCCCCGCAACTTTATTTACGTAAATCACTGGATTCTACGTTACATTGCTCGCTCAATGCGGCTCAAACAATACTTCTCATAGATGACTCAATTATTGAGGTACCCGCGTCCTCTCTGCAATCATACTTAAGCCAAAGCTTCAAATAGCTCCTAAAAACAAAATATAAATTTACAGGCTTACATTACTTTAATGGTACTCAAAAACAATCCTAAGAATTGACCATATTAAATATTCATTCAACACTTCATTGACACTGAAAAACTCTCGCATCTCGCTATATTTCACGTTACTTTCTTACTGTTTACCAAAATACAGTATCTTTATATTGGACATGACACATTTTGACCGTTATTTAGGCCTGAAATGCCTATTACTTTACTTTACTGTTATCGACCCCAGTTATTATTATTATTATCATTTAACGTTACCGTTACATTCATCACAATTTTAGCCTGACTGGCCATAAACAAATCACCTTCCAAGCCATATTCTACCAAATACGAGTGGTGAAAGCTCGTACAATAAGTGACTGTTACATTTTATTCTTAAAGTGATGTTTCGTTGTATGGTGAACTATTTAGTTAGAATAACATTGTAAATTGGTACTCACTTTTTCATTTTCGCTGGATTATACCAGCACGCCAGCTCCGGGCCTACCATGACGCTTGATTTAAGCCATCATGCTATATGTCACACGACACTTGATTTCACATATTTCCCACATGATAATCATACTCTTATCAGTGGCCTTTCTCACTTTTACACAATACATATTAATCACAATACACATAAACACTTTGGAAAACACTATAATAAGATTTATATACACTTTTTCACTATTTCACAGATTAATCCTTAGTCGGACTCCTCCTAATGCCTGACCCCAGAGATGCGATGACTATGACAACCGCTGGTCTCCGTGAAAGTCTATCTGCGTGTCCGTGTGTTCGATTCTCGTTCCCTTCAATACTGTTTATTTCACCGTCAAGATTACTTGTGATGCCTCTCGGCTCCCATAACTGCAATGATCTTGACGATACTGCGTCATTTATAAGTATGACAATACCTCCTGGTATTCAGTGTCCAAAATCATCCTAAATTATTGCTACGCTGTAGCAAATTACACTTGCGATACATATCTTCTGTAGATTAAATCTTATGCGATTCATGATTTATATTTAGAAGCTGTATGATACGCTTCCATTGTTCTTCAAATATATTCTAACATTTCGTGCACTTATTGGCAGCGTTTAGTTTACGTGTAGACTGCAGATGAACTCAAGACGAACTGAAGACAACTGGCTTGGTATGTGCTGCTTCCTCTACATAAAGGTGTCTCGTAAAATGTAGTCCACAGGACACACGAGAGCGACTCCCTTCTTAAAATAATGTATTTCCATTCAAAATGACGTATGCACCTTGTTCATCTAGTTGTGGAGGTCCCATAATCACTTGCGTGCAAGCGATCCCTTCGGCCAATTAATTACAATTAATTGCCTTATTCCATCGCGTCATGACGCCACCATGGTGATTCCCCTCTGGCTGGTCACCAAATCACTCCTCTCGAGCGTAGGCTCGGTGTTAATACGCTCATTTGGAGATATAGGCTTTAATTTAGGTGTAGGACCACTCCTAAATTATCTCTCCCAGAATATATTCACCTGGGTGTACATTTCACTCCATTTCGATGCTCCAATTGGCTGCAATCATTTAATTTCCGTGGGCAATCATCCCCACTACAGTCTCAAGCGTTGTCCATTGGGGACTCCCAGAGTCATTAATTTCGAGCTGTCTCCTCGGTCCAGACGGAAAAAGTTCCACCGGCGCCCTGAATCTCTTCCCATTCGCTAGCTGCAATTAGTAAAATGTCAAGCTGGCCTGCTTTCACGTTTCTATACTTTGAAAACGTACGTATGACTGCAATTTCTGACAATTATTCCCTTAAACAGCTATGATATTCACAATCTGGCCGTGAAATCATGCTATATTATCATATGTCATTATACATCTCATTGCCCTTCGGGTTCCCTGTAGCTGTTCCCCCTCAGAGATCAATGGTTCGACTCTAGGCAGAATCATGTGCCTGGTCTTCTCTAATAAGACCTGAGTTCGATGCCAGTCTTCCGTGACCGATTGGGCACAGTATATATATACACACACACACCCAAGTGCACGTGGCTAAATTACCACGCTGTCAGAGCCCCTCAAATGAAACAACAACAACATCAGCTTTAACCCCTATCGTCCGATTGATCGGACGTTCGGAGTTCAGTCGAAAAACGACAACGCAGTATTTTTCCGACGGTCCGAATAAATATTTTCCTGGTTATCAAATCATTATTTCATTATAAATGTTTTATCCTAGTAATGGATTAAATGAGACTAGATATAACAGTTTTAATGTTGGTGCCACTGATGATATTGTAGTAGTTGATTAAATTCCAGTAAAGTAGTTGGCGGGAGTCGACTTCAGGTGCCTCTCCTAAAAATATTCTAACATTATTTTTTGTGTAGAAAGCTCTAATTGTTTATATGTGGCGATATATATGTTGTGGTAATAGATTTTTGAAAGGCGGCAAAAATACGACAGCCATGTCATACGATGTTGGCATGTCAAAGAACCCATTTGAATACAGCAGGCCGTGTTCAATATGGCAAAATTAATCTCGGGAGTTTACGCCAACACAAAGTTCCTCATTTCTCTACTAGAAACCACTATAGTGTTCAAGGAGCGTATATATCTAACTCCCTTGACTTTGATAGTGCCTCAACGAACAACGAAATTTGACATGCAAGCTACCCTCCGGGTGTCAAATAGCAAAGCTTGCACCTGGCACCCAAAGCCATACCATATTATTATTAGTCTATTATTATTATTCAGATTCCTACATGTAAATAGCTTTCTCTTCCTAACGACATTTAATATGAACATTGTTTATTAAAATAAGAAAATATTTATTGAATCGACACTTTATTAAATATATAATTGATAGAATAAAGCAACGCTAACTTACATTAATACAATGCCTCAAATATTACATTCAATATGAACAAAAATCCCAACCAATTAACATAAATAATATGACGTTATTACGTGCAAATTACCGCAAGGTAACAAATAGTTCCGTGAAGAACTATACAGCCTATTTTCATATATCCTATTTATGCTAATTGCCTCTATCAACATACAAAATTTTAGTTTGATTGCTGTAATATATTCGTAGATATCGAGAACCGATTAAATATTGCGGATGGTCGCCATGTTGGATTTTTATATATGTAGGACTTAGAGTTATGTACTGTTACATGAAGATTATTGTGTACGTGTAGTATTCAAACTTCAATCGCATGATTAGGACACAAGAAGTAAAAAGGAGATTTTAAAATTTCGCACATCTGCCATCTTGTGGTTATGGTAACAATTGAAAAAATTAGATGCCAGTGGATTAACATTTGTATAAGGATTTACGGTACCAAGTGTCTCTGCACTCGGATGGTTAAATTGCAAAAAAAACGGCCATGTTAATATTTATACTTCGCGTCGCCGCCATGTTGGATTTGTGATCACCAGGTTATTGCAAGTCCTATAGGTGAACTTATGTTCATAGCCTCTATGAACATTATAAAATTCAGTTTGATTGATGTAATAGATTCGTAGATATTGAGATCCATCTAAATATTTCGGATGGTCGCCATGTTGGATTGTTATACAGTATGTATAGGCCATAGAGACATGGACCAAAAAAAAATGATTGCGTAGGTTCATTATTCAAACTTTCACTTCGATCACATAATTACGACACAAGAAATAAAAACGTAATTTTAAAATTCGCACAGCCGCCATTTTGAGGTTATGTAAACAATGAAATTAAATTAGATACCAGTGCATTACAATGTGTATAAACATTTGCTGTACCAAGTTTCATTGCGTTTGGATCATTAAATCGCGAGAAAGTTCTATTGAAAATTTTTAAATTCGCTTAGCCGCCATATTCGTTTTGTAGTTAACCGGTTTTTGATAGTCTTATAGATGAACTTCCAGTAGTGCCCTTTATCTCCGTACAAAATTTCAGGGTGATACCGCTAATAGTTTCAGAGATAAAGAAGGCCGGTGAAATACTTCGCACAGCCGCCATCTTGAGGTTATGTAAACAATTGAACGAAGTTAGTTGTCGGTACATTACAATGTGTATAAACATATACCGTACCAAGTTTTATTGCGTTTGGTTGCTTAAATCGCGAGAAACGTCTATTTAAAAGTCCCAACTTCGCTTGGCCGCCATGTTGGTTTTCTAGTTACCAGATTTTAAAATATGACATAGGTGAACTTCCAGTAGATCCCTTTATCACCGAAAAATATTCCAGGGTGATATCGGTAATAGTTTCGGAGATATTGAATGCTGGTGAAATATTTCGCACAACCGCCATGTTTGATTGGTGAGACGTAACAATTATTGAAGTGCACGGTCGGGGCCTTCCGGAATAGTACTATGAAGTTACTGAGTTTCCTTGAAATCGGTCTAGCCGTTTAGAAGTTATTAGGGCGACACACACCATCACACACACACGCACACACAGACAGACACACGGACAAAAGGTGATCTCATAAGCCTATTTTTTCGTACATGAAAATAGGCTAAAAGTACAGATTAGGCCTCTGTGGTATAGGGTATGTCAGCCGCGAATGACGCTGCCATTCGAAGGGTTAATGTTGGCTTTTCCTGACGTTTTGTATATTTTTAGACAATGTGTGGACGGTATCTAATTGCAGGCCCATAGGCTCCTATCCCCAACGTATATCCTAATAATTACAGTTCGACTACTACAGTCATTACAATAACACCAGTTATCAGAAAAGTTACACGAATATTCAAGATCATGATGCTGAGTTCCCCTTGCACTATCAGGTATAGTGCACAAGGATGGCAAGGGCTATTGGGAGCCCACTCTGCGAGTGGTTACGAGAAGAATCACTGCACATGATTTGAATTTGGACCCTCTCCCTCATTCTCGTCTCAATTCAATCGCGTTATGCTGAAAATTGCATAGCAATTCCCATCAACATATCATCCCTCGTAGGCATTCACATATACAGCATAGTAGACCCACCTCTCTTTCATAATGCCTGCAATATCTCCCACCACCATTTCTAACTCTCGTTTCGGGGGTTATGGTACAGTGGTGAGGCAGGTTGCGCTCTCACCAAGGTGGACCGGGTTCGATTTACGGTGAATGCATGCGAGATTTTCGAAGTGAAATAATACGTCCTGTGATTCGGATTCCACGTAAAATGGAGGTCCCGTGGCTCATGATCACGAGATTAACGGTAACGTCAAACTAAATGCTTCCTCCCTTCCTTCTAACTCTAATTGAGGACCTAATTTTGAAAAGGGTGAAGGTTCTAATGAACTTGTTGCACTAAAAAGATGGTGTCAACAATAGAGTTTCCTTGTTAACTGGCACTTATACCCTTAACTATCAAACGAGACCAGGAATAATAATTCGAAGAGAAAGAGTTTTGTAGAGCTTATTTGTCTTGGATATTGGATCTGATGAAGCTCACTTAACGAGCGAAACATGTTACCCCACAATGTCTCCCTCTTTTATAGTCCATAACAAATAGGCCTATAAATATATTTTTAATCACATGTATTGTTTTCAGGGTTATTTTCTCGCATGCCCCAGTAATTGGGTTTACATTGTGTTGACCGACTGAAAAGTCACAATATCAATACTACATTAAATACATTTTATAGAATTACATAACAATATTTAACTTTCAAACTTTCTTTTCGTACCAGTTCGTTTTTGTAGATTTTTTTTTTTTTTTTTAGCGTATGGCTTTTAGTGCCGGGAGTGTCCGAGGACATGTTCGGCTCGCCAGTTTTGTAGCTGCTTCGAGACGGACACCCAATGGGTGAGCTACAAGTACCGTTGGGGAGGGAAGGAGGGAAGTTGGAACGTAAGGACGAGGAGTTGGAAGGTAGCGGCTGTGGCCTATAGTTAGGGACCAACCCCGGCATTTGCCTGGAAGGAAGATGGGAAACCACAGAAGACCATCTTCAAGGTTGCCGGCGGGGGGATTCGAACCGCCTCGCCTCCCGGATGTGAGCGACTGCCATCAGTCATGCCGTAACCACCACGGCTAACTCACCCGGTGTTTTTGTAGATGGCATTCTAGCACAATGAAAGATACACCAAACAATGTTACAGCAGATTGTTGTTAAACGCTTACTGATTACGCCAAAATATAGAGCAATCTGATCGTAATGCATGAGCAAACAACTAGACACGCGGTACCACATTGAAACAATGGACAGCACAGAAGAATTGCCGCGGGAGATGCTGGCACATTCACGCTTCTCTACCAAACTCAACTGGGCACATTGGACTGTGACAGTCTCTGTTGAACTTCCTACGAACTAAAATAATGACGTGTGGCATATTTACCATTTACCGCCATTTCCGGCATGACCAATACATCCCTTTATAAAAATAAAAATAAAATAACACATTTTTCATATTTCGGCACTTTCACCATTTTCCACTGTTGATCCTCAATTTAGAAATTACTTTACGATGCTCACTGGTTACACTGCAACTCCAAACATTAGCATTTTCTTTTAAACACAGTAAAATGCAACAGCTTGTAACCTATAATTGCTTACTACTCTAGGTCGTAGGGCGATGTACTCACTACATAAATCACACAACTAATGTGTGTATATATATATATATATATATATATATAAAAGAACTAAAAATTAATTGCTTGCACGAGTGTGCTTGCAGGGAACATGACATGGTACATTGGACCAAAGCTGTCTAGTTTTTTGGTGGTATGATTTGGGTAAGAAAACAAGCTAGCAGTAGTGAACTGCTCAGACTTGTTACTAGGTCATTGGAGTTAATACATGCAGGCTTTACTGTGCTCCTTCTTGAGGACTGCAAAATAATTCTTATTAGTGTTTCGTTTGAGCTCTATTGGGAGGTTCTATAACCCATTATTCTTTGGAGGAAGGTAGACGTTTCACTAAGAGGTACTGAATTCATAAACACAACTCGTTGCACTTACAGACAGCTGTGACTGATGGTACCAGAAACAGGACAAAATCTCACTTAAAATCAAGATATCTTGGAGGAATCTAGAAGCTGCTTAATACCAAATTTACATTACACTCTTCATCGCTCTTCTTAATTCTCTAGTATCTTGTTATTTAGCTTCTTGTTCTCATTGACCCTCGTTTTTTTTACGTCGTAAAGATACATTCATTCACAAGGAGGCTGTGAATGACTAGTGCTGCCACTAGATGGTAATGTCTAGCCCTCCCTCAGAGCAGCCATTTCTAATACCATGTCCCAACATGCATACCACCACTAGGCACTACAGATGAATATGATGATGTGAAGGATAAAACTATAGACTGTAATATGAATAATAGTAATAATAATATACTACTAATAATAGACTAATAATAATAATAATAATAATAATAATAATAACCCAATAATTAATTCTCATATTAAATCTACAAACGACGGGCTAAAGAAATTGACCCGCGACCAAAAAAATAAGTTACAAAAAGGAAAGAAAAAGGAGCACACGATATCAATAGAATAATCTGAAATGGGAGATCCACTAAAATATAGGTTACAAGCTGAACCTACCTTGTTGATAAATCATCTATATATTTAAAACGCTAAGGTAATTTTTGTTACCGCGAGATTGAGAGAACGGCTGAACCGATTGGCTTTGTAATGCACTCTGACGAAAACTCATGGCCTGTAGACTTGCAGAGTGTCTTTAAAATAAACAAATATGTTACCATATATTTTTTAATTAATGAAGAAAATGCAAAATTCATGGCCCTGCGCCTGTGCAGAATCAGCTTGGTTCATGACAGACATGTGTCCACCGCGTTTTAAAGTGATAGTTATTTATAAGAATTATAAAGGAGGGGAACATTCATTAATTATGCACGACATATCACTCGTTTCCTTTTCGCTTCCATTTCGACAATATATCATTTTCATATCGTATTTTATCTCTTGGGGAATCCTCCGTGGCTTAGGCGGCAGCACGCCGGCCTCTCATCGCTGGGTCCATGGTTCAAATCCCGGTCACCCCATGTGAGAATTGTGCCAGCAGTATGTTGCAATGTCGAGAGTACAAACTTTTGACGCCGTTAAAGTTGCAATAGTGCCAACAAAGTAATCGTACAACGAATGTAACTTATATAGGAAACTTCTTCAGTAAATATTTTGTCCATTGTCCGTCATGTTTTGACGGGTTTCAACTAGTTTTATTTAATACTAGCTGAAGTACCCGTTCTTCGAACGGCTTACAGTACTTCCTGGCCTAAATAATTAATATATATAATCACACATTCGTAATGTAGTTATGTTATTTCCATGTTGCCAACTACATGTGTAGACTACATGCATTTTCACTCACCTAAACTTCAATCATCCCAAGTAATAATAACAAAAACAAATTAATCACAGAAAATTTTTCTAAGTTTATGTGAGGTAGGAAAGTGAAAATCCTCAGCCTGCTTTCAGTCGACCGACCGGGTCAGGGAATGGAATGAATGAAACCCCTATCTAGCAGCGAGGATATGAAATGTGCCGGCTGCCGAAGCCTGTCGCACTCCCCTTGGGAAATGATTATATGAATGACAGATGACATGAAATGATAGTGGTGATTGTTGGTGGAATGAAATTGTGATAGGGAAAGCCGGAGTACCCGGAGAAAAGCCTGTCTGCCTCCGCTTTGTTGGTGACAAAGTGCGTTTATATATTGGAAATATAAGGTGCGTTCAAAATGTAACGAGCCGGAGGTTGGAATGCGCAAATAGGTGACGACATCGGCTAATCGTGGCGTGTGTAACGATGTGTGGTTCCGACCAAAGCGTGGAAGGTCACAACCCATCGTTAGAGGGCACGCATGCACGTCACGTGACGATACAAAGCGAGCAGCAGCACGCATCAATCGTCCAACCAAGACCAATACAGTAGGCCATTCGACATGCTTCCTGGTGTGGTGGAAGTCTGTGGGGCACCCATTGGGCACACGCTTTCCGCAAGTGCAGTCGTTTCTTCATGATGGTGTGCACACTTCCGACGCTCAATCCGACCACGGCAGCTATGGCGTCTTGGGTAATGAGTGCATCAACCAGCTGGACGTTGTCATCGGTAATGCAGAGGGGTCCCACAGACCAGGCATTATCGGCTAACGATACCCGTCCTTCCCTGAAGCGCTTGTGCCACTCCTTGACCCTTGCAAGGGACATTCAGTGTTCGCCGTACACTTGTGACATTCAGCGATGTATGTCCGTTCCCCCTACTCCTTCCGCTGTCAGAGACCGAACAACACCTCTTTGCTCTTCGTTTGACGCCTCCGTGTCACTGTTTGCAATGCAACTGTCAGCGTTGGATGATTGATGCATGTTGCTGCTCGCGTGGAAGGTCACAGCACGCGTGCCCCCTAGCGACGGGCTGTAACTTTCCACGCTCTGGTCGGAACCACACCTCGCTACACATGCCACGATTAGCCGATGTCGTCACCGGTTTGCGCATTACAGCCTCCGACTCGTTACTTTTGGAACGTACCTTATAAATATCAGCTTCTATGTAGTAAAAGTTAAATAACCTGTCTTAAATATTGAACACCTATCGTTTAACGTCTTCATACTATATTTAAGCATATAAACATTATGCTAAACACATCAAACTTGATAGCAATTATCATATCCGCAATAAGTAATATTGCGGAAACTTCGTACCATGTCATGATGAAGAGTAACAGTAACGGAACAAACTTCAATCATCCCAAGTAATAATAACAAAAACAAATTAATCACAGAAAATTTTTCTAAGTTTATGTCGTGTCTTGTGCGAGATTATGCCTAGTAACTCCGAGATGGTTCATCAGCGGGCTCTTACGGTCTATTTGCGGACTACCAAAGGAGTAGCAAACTGCGCGATACCTCAATTCTTATTTAGAACACCTCCGCTACTTTACTGCGAGAGCTAAACCGTAAAACAGTCTTTCACCTCCCTAAAAAGGCTTCCAAAATTATTGTATATTGAATTTCAGGGCCAAGCAATTAAAACTCAGCAACTTTTCTAGGTTCACGCCGTGTTTTGTGCGTTTTTTTTATTGGCCGTGAAAGGCAAAATACCAACTTTATTGAAATAAATTTACCTGTTCTGCAGTAAGATTAATATGAACACTAAATAAACTAATGTGACAGTCGGTAGTCTTCGACACATTCGTCTGTAAATTTGGGTTTCTGATCATGGTAAAAAACGACAAAAAGCAGATAAATATTGGCCAACAGAAATATGCAGTTAACAAAAAAACAAATCGATCAAAAGGATGAAACCATGCCGTGCAAAGTACAAAGCACTATAACATTGTGAAACAGCGTAAAGATCCAAATACTCACATACAATAACCGGAACAAAGGGTATAAAATTAGACTCAAAATCACGTCTTGTTTCGGACCCCACAAACTACCTCTATAAATAAAACAGTTCATGTAGAGACTAACATAGACTAACATCGCTCTGCGTTGACCGTGTTTTATAACACATATTTAGGTTTTACTCGCTAACCGATGGAGATACACGAAAAGTTGCAAGCACCTTTCGGATAGAAAATTAAATTTTAAAGATCGGATATGCCATCAAAAGTTTGCTATTTCTTAGCGCTCTCTTTTTATTTGAAAAGGAAATATGAAATTTTGAAACCAAAGGGTGTAGTGACGTCACTAAAATGGTCACCATTTTTAAATAGTGCAGAGTATCGAAATCAAAAGTAGCCTATGTGTAAAGCAGCTAAATCAGTTACATCCATGCAAAATTTCATTTCAATCGGACCAGTGGTCCTTGCGTGATTGAGTAACAGACAGGACGACAGATAGACAGACAGACGAACACCATCTCATTTTTTATTAGCCTACTTTCGATTTTTGCAAAAAATGAAAGTAGACTTATGAGATCACTACAGGGCGAAAAAAGTGTGTCTGTGTGTGTGTGTGTATGTGTGTGTGTGAGTCTGTGTGTGTGTGTGTGTGTGTGTGTGTGAGTGTTTGTACTCTGAATGTCTGTCCCCCCTATCAATTCGAACACGGTGAGCGCAAATTGAACAAAATTTGGTACAAAGGTAGCACTAGCAAAGGACACCTCAGTGTCATGTTTTATATCGCCGCCATCTTGACGGAAACGTATTGGCGGCCAAACAAATGTTCAAAGCTTAAATCAAATTACGACTAACCTAATCATCCGATCTCTACCAAATTTTGCAACAACATACCTTTATGGGGGCAGCATCCTTCGACCAAACTAATAGGTCATCAGCCTAATAGTTTGCGGATGGCGGCCATCTTTGTGTGAAAATCGATTGCCCCTATTAATTCGAACACGGTGAAACCGAATGGAATGAAATTTGGTACAGATGTAGCACTAGCAAAGGGCACCCCAGTGTCATGTTTTATATCGCCGCCATCTTGACGGAAATGTAATGGCGGCCACACAAATGTTCAAAGCTTAAATCAAATTACGACTAACCTAATCATCCGATCTCTACCAACTTTTGCAACAACATACCTTTATGGAGGGAGCATCCTTTGACAAATCTAATAGGTCATTAGCCTAATAGTTTGCGGATGGCGGCCATCTTTGTGTCAAAATCGATTACCCCTATTAATTCTAACACGGTGAAACCGAATGGAATGAAATTTGGTACAGAGGTAGCACTAGCAAAGGGCACCCCAGTGTCATATTTTATATCGCCGCCATCTTGACAGAAACGTAATGGCGGCCACCCAAATGTTCAAAGCTTAAATCAAATTACGACTAACCTAATCATCCGATCTCTACCAAAATTTTGCAACAAAATACCTTTATGGAGTAAGCATCTTTTGACAAATCTAATAGGTCATTAGCTTAATAGTTTGCGGATGGCGGCCATCTTTGTGTCAAAATCGATTACCCCTATTAATTCGAACACGGTGAAACCGAATGGAATGAAATTTGGTACAGAGGTAGCACTAGCAAAGGGCACCTCAGTGTCATGTTTTATATCGCCGACATCTTGACGGAAACGTAATGGCGGCCACACAAATATTCAAAGCTTAAATCAAATTACGATTAACCTAATCATCCGATCTCTACCAAATTTTGCATCAACATACCATTATGGAGGGAGCATCCTTTGACCAAACTAATAAGTCATTAGCCTAATATTTTGCGGATGGCGGCCATCCTTGTGTGAAAATCGATTCCCCTTATTAATTCGAACACGGTGAAACCGAATGGAACGAAATTTGGTACAAGGGTAGCCCTAGAAAAGGCCACCTCAGTGTCATGTTTTATATCACCGCCATCTTGACGGAAACGTAATCGCGGCCACCCAAATGTTAAAGGCTAAAATGTAATTACGACCAACCTAATAATCTAGTCTCTACCAAATTTTGCAACAACAAATCTTTATGTGGGAAGCATATTCTGACCAATCTGCTAGATCATCAGCCAAATAGTTTGCAGATGGTGGCCAAGTATGTGTGCAAATCGATTCCCCCTCTCAATTCAAACACGGTGAAACCGAATTGAACGAAATTTGGTACAGAGGTAGCACTAGCAAAAGGCACCTAAGTGTCATGTTTTATATCGCCGTTATCTTGACGGAAATGGAATGACGGCCACCCAAATGTTAAAAGCTTAAATTAAATTTCGACCATCCTAATAATTTGATCTCTACCGGATTTTGCAACAACATGCCTTTTTGTGGAAAGCATCTTATGACTGACTACAAGGTCATGAGCCCAATAGTTTGCAAATAGCGGCCATGTATGTGTGCAAATCCATTCCCCAGATCAATTCAAACGCGGTGAAACCGAATTGAATGATTTTTTTTTACAGAGGTAGCACTAGCAAAGGGCACCTCATATTCATGTTTAATATCCCTATAGCACGTTGTATTTCAACAAGCTACTACAACCAACATTCAATTATACTCCTTGAAAAGGACAAAGAGTTATAACAATACCCATGCATTTAGGAGAAAGTAGGCTATATGTTCTTTACTGAACATCTTGTTTATATATTAGTTTGATGAATAATTAAGTGTAATTATTCGACTCGTCAGTACATAAAATTGTTCATTATAATTCAGTTATGGGGTGCTTTGGGCCTTCAATTGTTTTATCATATCAGCTGTTGAGATACGCTCAATACTGCAATGGAGAGAGGCAGCAAATTCGGAGTTCCAAGTTCGAATCCCAGGGCTGGCGGCAGTCATCCTGGGTGTCCTTTTTCCTCGGGTGTTACCAGACAACTGCCGAGATTGAACAATATTGGCCACCTATCCCAAGCCTAGCTCAAACTAATTTCATTTAGGCTACCACAGTCAACACAAAAACAGAGGTTATATGACAAATGTTAGGAACAACGGAGAATACCAGGCTGAAGGCAGCTCCGTGCAAAGCTTGGTTATATGTGGGAAGACTGTATGAAGAGACCAAAGCAGAAAACATTATAGCACATCTCCAAGAGGGGGTATCATAGAAAATATAACATGTGAAGAGATAGATATTAGAGTGCCAAACAAGGCTTTAAAGTGAGTTTCAACTTCGATGATCTGAAAAAAAACGAAGGACCCATTATTCCGGCCACGAAATGTGATAGTACGACCCTACCGCTTTCCAAGACAAGGTCCAGGACTCATAACTACAAGTACAAGTAAGCCCACACAATGACTATTGGATACAAATTCAAGTCGAGTAAACTATATTAATCCAAGTATTAGCGAACCGAGAGATAGGACTAATTCAATCAGGTTACAGACATTACTATGGAATATTGAGGGAATTACAAGTGCGCTAGAGCTTGCCCCGAACAACCTACTACAACGATACGACAATGTGTTTCTTAATGGAATTTACGGATTAGGCACAGCAATGTCGATAGTACCTTCCACAAATCCGATAATGATAGCTGGAGACTTCAACTGCCGCATTGATGTCCCATGCAGGAAAACAAACGCGTTATTTGAATACTTAGAAGAAGAGGGCTTTTCCTTAACGAACAAAAGTGATGAGAAGACATACATAGCTTTCAATGGCACAAGCACGATAGACCTTTTATTCATAAGCAACGACATAAAAACATTACATCAAGAAGTAATATCCAATGTTGTAGCAAGAACATGGGAGCAATAACAACCACCCTCTCAGTTAACATCAATATAAACATTCAAAAAAGCTCCAGACCCCTATTTCGCGGAACACAGACATGAACAAAATGAGCACTATAGACATGGAAGGAATCACGAACATAATCACATCTGGAAACATAGACGCCGCGGTAACACTGATCGAGAATCATATCAAGGACGCAACTCCTAAGATAGTCAAATTACAAGAAAAGCAAAACCATGGTTCACTACCGAATGTTACCAACGGAGGAAGGAGGCGCTAGCAGCATTGCACAAGATAACAAGAAGTTACGTGGCGAACTAAAGAGCCTAATTTTCTTAAAATTTAAGATTCATGCTAATGATTAATCTATATGGACCTATCTAGAATAATGAAGAAATGTTTAAAGTTGGTAATATCGAAATTTCTAATTAGTTCGAAGTATACCTGGCATAATGTAGCCTAATAGAGCACTACAGTTGGCAGCCCTGGTGACTGAATATATTCTTAGTTTCATCTCTTAAGGTACAGAATACAAAATTTGGTTGAAGTCCAATGGGTAGCATGGACGTTACATGCAGTTAGACATTGGATCTATCAGTGCGCGTAAAATCATGTTGGCAACAATGCCATGCATGTGCTGGTAGGAAATAATCTGAAATATTATGATCTGTTGTTGTGACAATTTTGGATGAAATCCATTTGTTGGTATAGAAGTTAATGGTATTTTAAAATTGGACCTATCAGCAGGCTTAGAATCATGTTGGCAGCACTGACGTATATTAGTTAGTCCAAATTAATCTAGAATGGCAGATACTACACGAGCGCAATGTTTAGAGCTGTTGGCTTGCATACTTCCTGATATATTGATATTAGGGTAAAACATAAACATCATTTATTTACATTTGGCAGGCTTGATTGCCGTTAAGAATACGCATAGTCATATTTGTTATGGCACATATAGCACATACGAAATTTGGTTGAAATCCAATTGATCGTATGGAAGTTCCATGTATTTAAAAATTGGTCTTATCAGCAGGCTTAGAATCATGTTGGTAGCACTGACATACATTAGTTGTTCCAAATTTTTCTAGAATGTCCGGCACTATACGTGTGCAAAGCTTAAAGCTGTTGGCTCGCATACATTCTGATATATTGGTAGTAGTGGTTTTGTGAGAGTTCTAATGCCACCGCCACCGCTCCACCGCTGGAATACTAAAATGACAATATCTCGCGAACCAATCAGGCTAGAGACTTGTACGAGGTGTCATTGAACTCGGGCTGACACCCCATTTCCAATGGACAACATATTTCTACCCCAAAATAAAACCTACCCCTACTAGGGGGTTAAATTGTAATTTTTTAGAGAATCTCTCTTTCCAACTGCAACATGTGAGAGTTTGAATGTCAATATGGAATGAAACGTTGTTCTACACAAGAGACATGTGTTCGGTGGAAAGCCACTATGAATTAACATGCTTTTTTTCCGTTTCTTACACACATGTCCACTCATGGCTTATGTAAGAGGGCGGGATTTTTAAAGATGGTGGCTGTAGTGTAACCTAACCTAACCCAACCCACGAGGGGTGATCAAAACGTTTTCCAAGTGGTGCTTGTCGATAGGCAAACTGATAAACAAAGAGGGTCTTGTCAGGCCTTGAGGCGAGAGCCCCTGTTATTGTTGACGAGCCCCTGTGGTCGGGTCCCTATGAACGGGTCATTGTTGACGGGTCCTTGTTGACGGGTCCTTATTGATGAGTTCCTATGGACGGGTCATTGTTGACGGGTCATTGTTGACGATTCCTTGTTGACAGGTCTTTGTGGACGGGTTATTAATGACAGGTCATTGTTGACGGGTCCTTGTTGACGAGTCCCTGTGGACGGGTCATTGTTGACGAGTCCTTGTGGGCAGGTCCTTGTGGATGAGCCCCTTTGGACTGATCCCTATGGACTAGCCCATGAATTTATTTAAATTATGTCAAAGGGCCTAACTACATTTGCGTGTAAAGCAATTTATTGAACTGACGTTGTTCACCAACACCCACTAGTATAATGTGATAACTATATGAAAGTAAAGTGACGAAATACATGTGAACATACAAGGGATCTAACTTGTTGGATGGATGTGTTCTAACGAGTCATTTGTAGTTGAAAGAGAATAATACATGTTCTTAAGATGTTAAAACTGAGGAGATGGTATGTGCAGTAAGACGTCTTGTTATATTTCCTGTGTCATATTACAGACATGGCAGAGAGCGCACAGATCTGTTGCTATTACTAACGCTGCAGTAATTTGAAACTGCAAGTATTCGTTAAGACAATGGGTGATGATCATGCAAAGTTAGCAGTTATTGGATATTACACAGGTGTTCCTTCCGGTGTCATGTTGCTGACATGGCAGAGAGCGCACACTGCTGTTGCTATGACTGACGCTGCAGTAATTTGAATCCTCAGGTGTTGATCAAGACAATGGGTGATGATTATGCAAAGTCAGCAGTCATTGGATACCACACAGGTGTTCCTAGTGTGCTTTGGACTCTCAGCTGTATTGGGAAAGGAATTGCAATGATCTGCAAAAAACTGCTGACACGAGCGATGAGAGTTTATATAAGAGGGTGTCATATATCTCCCTACTGTCAGTCTTTATTTCTCGCTTTGAGTGAACAGTGCTCTATTACTGCTCAAGAGTTGTAAAAAAGCCGTTTTGGTAGAAAATCATTAAATTATTTGCAAGGTAAGTACTTATTATTAATGGATTGTAGTCTTTTATTACTAATTGATGTTGAAGTTATTGATTGGAATGTATTTATTTATTGATTGATTGATTAATTTGTTTACAGATAATTGGGTACCTGAAGGTTACCAGATTCCTACAATCTGTTCATTCAGTGGCAGCAGTTGATCAATTATAAAAAGGTAAGTGCCCCTCTAATAACTTTTAAACAGCTAGAGTATTATTTTCCAACGTTCACCACTACATGTCAGTGAAAATGGTATATTTAGCAGTCAAAAGTTGGAACTACTTGACCATGATGTGTAAAGCTAAATTTGTAGGTTAGATTTTGATTACCACTCTATTAAGTTCGAATGTTCATTGCTAGGTGTCAGTGACAGAGGGAATATTTAAAGTCTTCACCTCAGTTCACTTAACTTTACCTAACTTAACCTTGTCATGTGACATGTTTTACAAGTTTTAACTTGTTTTAAGACTGACTATGACGTCACACTTAGGTCACTTAACTGGCGATCGCTGGTTTCCAATATGTGACATGTTCTACAAGTTTAGACTTGTTTTAAGACTGGCTATGACGTCACACTTAGCTCACTTAACTGACGATCACTAGTTTCTATCACGTGACATGTTCTACAAGTTAAGACTAGCTATAACGTCACACTTAGCTCACTTAACTGGTGACCGCTGGTTTCTACCACTCTATCAAGTTCCAATGTTCACCGCTAGGTGTCAGTGACAGTTAGAACTACATGAAGTTAGACTTGCTAGGAGTTCACAGATGATCGATTTCAATACCCTGCTATAACCATTGACTGGAATGTAATTAAACTATTTATATTGTACTTTTGTTTATCATTTATTAACATTTATGATTTCTTTCTTTTATAGGTAATTTCGAAAGTGATCTTTATGTTCAAGTGTGGTGACTGTAAGAAACAGTTCTCAAGACCCGACAGGCTCAACGTCATGCAAGTACAAAACATAATCAGAAAATGTTTGTATGCAGTCATTGTGCTACAACATTTAACAGACAGGATAGTCTTGGACGGCATGTAAATCTAAAGCATGTCAGTACTGCACCATTTTCGTGTTCAGTTTGTGAACTTGGTTTTTCTGCTGTAAAGCGATATCAATTCCACATGGTTGAAGTGCATGGAGAACAACAGGAATTGAAATCTGTAAAACCATCAACTAGCACGGAACCTTTAAATGATTGTGATGCTCAAAAGCGTAAACGTTCTCAAGATTGTGAAAATAGTCATGCAACAAAAAGAAATAAGAATGGTGAACCTTCGATAACCCATTGTGATGTATGTAGTATTGATATACCTTTATCAATCATTCATGGACATTTACGCAGTATTAATCATAAAAAACAACGCTTGCCATGAAAGAAATTCTGGAAATATTCAACAAATTGGTAGTGCATTTAAAAGTCGAAATGCTAGTTACAGACTTTATAGTGAAGAAAAAACTCAAAGTATTGAAACATTTTTACAGAATGTTCAACCTACTGTGTTTGGCTTAGTAGAAAATGTTTTAGTAGAGCATAAAACAATTAAAATGAATTTTGAACTTTTTGGACTCTATGTAAAAACTGGGAGTGACGGTGAAATTATGGATATCAAATCCTTTAATACAAAAAACATAATTGTTAGCGAATCAACTAATATTAGTGATATGTATCGAAATATTTCAAGTGCTATCATTGTAAAGAGTGACGAGTTCCAAGAAAGGGAGTCAGGCTGGGCGTTGGTTGAAGTACTTTATTTAGAAACCAACATGAATAAATATAACCCCCTTCGAGCATCATCATACATTGATTTGCCAGGATGGATTAAACGAAAGGGAGCTGTTGTGAATGTTTTGAATAGTGATCAAGAATGTTTTGCGTGGGCTGCAACCTCAGCTCTCCATCCAGCAGTGAGGGACACGATGAGAACATCATCATATCCTCACTATTCTTCAGTGTTAGATTTAAAAGAAATAGAATTTCCTATGGCGATAAAAGACATTCAACGTTTTGAAGAGCTGAACAATGTAAGTATTAATGTTTATGAAATTGAAAATAAGAGTATAGTTGGTCCTCTATATAATACTCAAGAAAAAAAGGATGCTCATGTAAATTTACTATACATAACCGAAGGTGAAAATGCTCACTATTGTTGGATAAAACATTTAAGTAGACTTGTCAGTAGTCAGGTTTCAAAACACAATGGTAAAAAGTGGTTGTGTGATGGCTGTTTGCTATATTTCCAGAAAGAGGATCAACTATCACAACATCAAGAATGGGGATGTAATCATGTTCGTACGGTATTACCGACTCCTAAAAATAACATTCTAAAATTTAAGGATTATGAGAAACAGCTTCGACTACCATTTGTTATATATGCTGACTTCGAGGCTTTGCTAAAACCATTTAATACATGTTCATCGAATCCAGCCCAACCTTTTACCAACACTACTCACATTCATGAACCTTTTAGCTTTGCATATTATATTAAATGTAGTTATGATGACTCTTTAAATAAGTTTGAGCTCTATAGAGGACCTGATGCACCTAAAGTTTTTATGGAAAGGCTTGAGAAAGATGCCATCCGTATATCCTCTATTTTAAATACGATCATTCCCATGGAACCACTAACTTTATTAGAGCAAATGAATTTTGAAAATGAAACTAATTGTTTTATATGTGGTGAATGTTTATATACAGACAGGGTTCGCGATCATGACCATTTAACAGGACAATATCGTGGTGCTGCTCACCAAGAATGTAATTTAAATTATAGAGTAAGTAAATTCATTCCGGTCATTCTACATAACGGTAGCAAATACGATAACCACTTGATCGTTAAAGAATTTGGAGCTTCAGATGTGAAAATTGATGTGATTGCAAATAATAAGGAACAATACATATCGTTCACAAAATACATCAAAACTGACAACAAGAAAACCATTAAACTGCGATTTTTAGATTCATTCCGTTTTATGCCGAGTAGTCTTGATAAGCTGGCTAGTAATTTAAAATCAGATCAGTTTGATGAAATTCAACGTGTCTTTCCTAAAGAAGATGATTTTAATTTGATTTGTCAAAAGGGTATATTCCCTTACGAATATATTAACTGTGTGGAACGTCTTGAGGAGTGTTCTTTACCACCGAAAGATGCATTTTACAGTTCCTTAAACACAAGTCATATCAGTGATCAGGAATATTTACATGCACAACGTGTATGGGCACAGTTTACCATTCAAACTTTAGGAGAATTTTCAGACATATATTTGAAGACAGATGTGTTATTATTAGCAGATGTTTTTGAAAATTTTCGGAATGTTTGTATGAAAACTTATGACCTTGATCCTTGTCAGTATTTCACAGCTCCTGGGTTAAGTTTCAGTTCAATGTTGAAAAAAAAAAACGAAAGTAAATTTAGAATTAATGACTGATATAGACATGATCAATTTTATAAAATCATCAATTCGAGGTGGATTAAGTCAATGTAGTGGACGGTACTCTAAAGCGAATAATAAATACATACCTAGCTACAACCCTTGTGAAGAGTCAAAGTATATTGTCTACCTCGATGCAAATAACCAATATGGTTGGGCTATGAGTCAATATCTACCACTGAAAGATTTTCGCTGGCTGACACAACCTGAAATTGATGTCTTACATGTTGACACTCTTAATGATAACGATGATAAAGGATATATTTTAGAGGTAAATCTTGAGTACCCTAAAGAGTTACATGATGATCATAATGATTTACCATTTTGTCCTGAGAATATGAAATCTCCATACATCACATCACGAACAAAAATATTAATTGCTAATATAAATAATAAATGTAAATATGTAATACATTATCGAAACTTGAAACAGTGTCTACAGCATGGATTGAAATTAACTAAAATTCATCGCGTATTGCAATTTCATCAGTCAGCATGGCTCAAACCGTATATTGATCTAAACAATAATTTAAGAACACAGTCAACAAACGCGTTTGAAAAAGATTTTTATAAACTCATGAATGATAGTGTTTTTGGAAAGACTATGGAGAATGTTGATAAACGAGTTGATGTAAAGCTGATAACAAAGTGGGAGAATGATGGTAAAAGGTATGGTGCGAGCAACTTAATAAGCAAGCCTAACTTTCATAGCTGTTCAATTATTCATGAGGATTTAGTTGTAATACAAATGAATCGTCTTAAAGTAACTTACAACAAACCCATATATGTGGGTTACACCATTCTGGAATTATCAAAAACACTTATGTATGAATTTCACTATGATTATGTAAAGAAAAACTATCTTGATAATGCTAAATTACTCTACACAGACACAGATTCTTTTATTTATGAGTTTAAAACTGATGATTTTTATGAGGATATCAAAACTGAGCTAAATAGGTTTGATACAAGTGACTATCCCGAGGATAATATTTACCATTTACCTCTAGTAAACAAAAAGGTTCTTGGGAAATTTAAGGATGAATGTGCTGGTGTTATTATAGACACCTTTGTAGGCACAAAACCTAAATCATACAGCTATATAACAATTGATGATGTAGTAGTAAAAAAAATAAAAGGAGTGAAAAAGAATGTTGTTAGTAAAGAGTTAGATATAAGTGATTATAAAAACTGTATAGTTAGTAACCCACCTGTATTATATAAGAAAATGAGTGTATTTAGAAGTAAAAATCATCAGCTACATACCAATTTGCTGAACAAAGTTGCTTTAAGTAATGAAGACAACAAACGATTCATTATACCCAACACATTTGATACTTTTGCTTGGGGAAACAGTCGCATTGACGACTATTACTTTACTTAAGTCTAATGATCACTATATTGTAATATTTGTAGTGTGTTTTATATTGTAATATTTTTTTGTAAAAAACTGTAAGTAGAATGTATAATGTTAGGCTACTGTAGTTTAGTAAAAATAAGATAAGTAATACATTTTAGTGTAAAATGTTTGCTTTTGTATATTACGAAAAAGATTTTTAAAAAATGTACAGAATGTGTGAACTAAACAAGGGAAATGCAAAAATGTAAAGTGGAAAATTGTAAATATCCATGTGTGAAAAAGTGAAATAGTTATCACCATTGACACCCTTTGACATTATTTGGATAAAATGCAAGGGCCAGTCCATAGGGATCAGTCCAAAGGACCCGCCCACTGCTGCCACTGAATGAACAGATTGTAGGAATCTGGTAACCTTCAGGTACCCAATTATCTGTAAACAAATTAATCAATCAATAAATAAATACATTCCAATCAATAACTTCAACATCAATTAGTAATAAAAGACTACAATCCATTAATAATAAGTACTTACCTTGCAAATAATTTAATGATTTTCTACCAAAACGGCTTTTTTTACAACTCTTGAGCAGTAATAGAGCACTGTTCACTCAAAGCGAGTAATAAAGACTGACAGTAGGGAGATATATGACACCCTCTTATATAAACTCTCATCGCTCGTGTCAGCAGTTTTTTGCAGATCATTGCAATTCCTTTCCCAATACAGCTGAGAGTCCAAAGCACACTAGGAACACCTGTGTGGTATCCAATGACTGCTGACTTTGCATAATCATCACCCATTGTCTTGATCAACACCTGAGGTTTCAAATTACTGCAGCGTCAGTCATAGCAACAGCAGTGTGCGCTCTCTGCCATGTCAGCAACATGACACCGGAAGGAACACCTGTGTAATATCCAATAACTGCTAACTTTGCATGATCATCACCCATTGTCTTAATGAATACTTGCAGTTTCAAATTACTGCAGCGTTAGTAATAGCAACAGATCTGTGCGCTCTCTGCCATGTCTGTAATATGACACAGGAAATATAACAAGACGTCTTACTGCACATACCATCTCCTCAGTTTTAACATCTTAAGAACATGTATTATTCTCTTTCAACTACAAATGACTCGTTGGAACACATCCATCCACCAAGTTAGATCCCTTGTATGTTCACATGTATTTCGTCACTTTACTTTCATATAGTTATCACATTATACTAGTGGGGGTTGGTGAACAACGTCAGTCCAACAAATTGCTTTACACGCAAATATAGTTAGGCCCTTTGACATAATTTAAATAAATTCATGGGCTAGTCCATAGGGATCAGTCCAAAGGGGCTCATCCACAAGGACCTGCCCACAAGGACTCGTCAACAATGACCCGTCCACAGGGACTCGTCAACAAGGACCCGTCAACAATGACCTGTCATTAATAACCCGTCCACAAAGACCTGTCAACAAGGAATCGTCAACAATGACCCGTCAACAATGACCCGTCCACAGGGACTCATCAACAAGGACCCGTCAACAAGGACCCGTCAACAATGACCCGTCAACAATGACCCGTTCACAGGGACCCGACCACAGGGGCTCGTCAATAATAACAGGGGCTCTCGCCTCAAGGCCTGACAAGACCCTCTTTGTTTATCAGTTTGCCTATCGACAAGCACCACTTGGAAAACGTTTTGATCACCCCTCGTGGGTTGGGTTAGGTTAGGTTACACTACAGCCACCATCTTTAAAAATCCCGCCCTCTTACAAAAGCCATGAGTGGACATGTGTGTAAAAAACGGAAAAACAAGCATGTTAATTCATAGTGGCTTTCCACCGAACACATGTCTCTTGTGTAGAACAACGTTTCATTCCATATTGACATTCAAACTCTCACATGTTGCAGTTGGAAAGAGAGATTCCCTAAAAAATTACAATTTAACCCCCTAGTAGGGGTAGGTTTTATTTTGGGGTTGAAATATGTTGTCCATTGGAAAGGGGGTGTCAGCCCGAGTTCAATGACACCTCGTACAAGTCTCTAGCCTGATTGGTTCGCGAGATATTGTCATTTTAGTATTCCAGCGGTGGAGCGGTGGCGGTGGCATTAGAACTCTCACAAAACCACTACTATTGGTATTTGAAAAAAAAATAGAGAGAGCATTTATTAACAGTTGGCAGCCCTGGTGGATCTTAAGAATACGCTCAGTCATATCTATTTATGTACACATAGTACATACGAAATTTGGTTGAAATCCAATTGATAGTGTAAGAGTTATATGCATCTAAAATTGGACCTATTAGTAGGCTTAGACTCATTTTGGCAACACTATCATATATGGCCTCCTGAAAATTAAACTGAAGTTTTATTATCTATATGTGTGCCAATTTTGGAATAGTTCCCATGTATACCTTCCAGGATATCCAACATTGAGCTCAAATTTCAATTGCGATTTTTCAGCAGTTGGTAGCACTGACATCATTTTCAAGTATGACATTGAGAGGTTCCGTGTATAGATCTTTACTCATACCAAATTTGGTTTCGATTGCTGCAGCCGTTTAGGTGTTGATTGACACTCATACACACACACACACAGACAGACAGACAGACAGACAGACGGACAGACAGACAGACAGACAGACATACATTTTCCCGGATCGATCTCATAAGTCTACTTTTTCCTCATTTTTGCAAAATGTGAAAAGTAGGCTAAAATGGGCAAGCACACGTACAGCACTACAAGAGTATGTCGAGAAAAGAAGATATTATAAGGAGGTAGTTAAAAGAGCAAAGGAAAGCTATCAACAATTGAAGGAAGCTCAACGAATATAGGAGGATGAAACAAACCCTTTCTCAGCCCTAAATCCCAGAAGACCCAAATTCCCTAAGGACATTCCTATGACAACGTGTATTCAGCATCTTACCGCAACCCTACAAGCGCGGGACACCAGACCTATTCAGGTTAGCAACCCTTCTCAACTACCAGTGCCGATCACGGCAGAAGATGTCCTAATTGAGATAAACAACTGCGCAGAAAAGAAAGCATGTGGTCCAGTTACTATTCACTACGAGCACCTGAAGATGACAGCACCGCTGTTAAAAGGGCTATGGGCAGAGCTAATGAACGAATGTTTACTTCAAGGTCACATACCGTCAAACTGGAGAGCCTCGACTTTGAAGATGCTATATAAAGGACAAGTTTTTTTTCGTGTAGCCTCCTGAGAGGCCGAGTGCAGGTCTTGCTAGTCGACGCCCATGGGCGACCTGCGCGTCGGGATGAGAGATGGAATGGATGAAGATGAATGAAACTGGGCATGGATGTGGAAGGAAGCGGCCGTGGCCTGTCAGAAGGTACTGTCCCAGCATTTGCCTGGTGTTGAAAATGGGGAAACCACGGAAAACCATTTCAAGGACAGCCGACGGTGGGGCTCGAACCCACGCGTCTACCGAGTCAGCAGAGAGCTTGGCCCCATGACCTTACGCTACGCTTTAGCCCGCGTAGCCACTACTGTCGGTAAGGAAAAGGTAATACAGGAGACCCGAATTCTTATCGTGGTATCGCTTTGGGAAACACAATCTTTTTAAGATCTTTACGAAAATACTTACTAGAAGACTCACAGATTTAGTTGACAACAAGATACCTGAAGAACAGTTTGGCTTCCGGAAAGGAAGGAATACACTAAAAGCCATTAACTGCCTTTTAACGAATGTATAAGACACTCTAAGACAGAAAAGAGGAAAGCTATATGCAGTATTCGTCGACTACATTAAGGCGTTTGATCTAGTGAGTAGAAACACTTTGCTCAGGAAACTTAAAAATATGATCGGAAATTAACATTACCTTTTTGGGATAATAAGGGACATTCTCCATAAAAACAGCCTATAAATAGACGACAGTATAGTTCAATCAGAACGAATAGAACAAACAAATGGTGTACTTCAGGGTGACCCTTTGAGCCGTTACTATTTAACATAGCTACAGCTGATGTCATTGAGGCTATTTACCTTGAGGGAGCGAAGATTTACATCTACGCGGATGATATGGTTGTGGCATCGACATCAAAAGAAACCTTGCAATTGTCCATTGATAAACTTACCATATGGGCTCAACAAAACGAAATGACGATAAACTGCACCAAGACAGTAATGCTGGCATTCCGCAAAGGCGGGAAACTATCCGCAGATGAGCATATACTACTAGATGGGGAACCCCTAGTCAACGTAAATCATTTCAAATACCTAGGTGTAGTAATGCAAATGCAAGGGAACATATTCACGCGACATGTCATGGATAGAACAACATCCGCCATAATAGCAATGCAAGACATAATGCAACTGGGAAATCTATCTTTACAAAGCGCAATGAATTTATTCAGAACGAAAATAACTCCAATAGTGACATACGGCATTCAAATAACTTGGGATCATTTGACACAAAGTAACCTTCGAGAGATAGAAATAGTTAAGTCTACTTTTCTAAAGAAAATTCTGCACTTATCAAAATACATGCCATCTCGTCTAACGTACGTATTAGCAAGGGAGACTTTCTTCATAGAAGACCTGCGTTTGGAGAACTCCCTACCATCAACAGTGCAATACGGGAGACTGATCGAAGGACTAACTTCAAGCATAATGCCATATGGTCTGATTTCTATTCCACAGAAGCTCTTATGTCGACGGACTGGATGAATGCCAACTTTGAACTACGGCATACGATCACCCGTTTTGCAGTCCACGGTTTTCATTTTAAGATATGCTCAACAAGAGGATTTCATGACCCAGGCCCCCAATGCACCTGCTCTCTGTGTGGTAGTGCTTGTGACAGATCACGCCATTCCCTGCACCCAGAGGAAAGTATCGCTAACACGCTTCTGCTGCAAATTACTATATAGCAAACAGAGCCAGTCAGACACTTGGTATAATTATAGACACTTAGATGGATAAGATATAAGTTATCGGTGTTAGTTTTGTATCTCGGCATGGCTGTTAGCTGCAATAAATGATTATTAAAAGCACACACATATGAATGGTGGTATTGATCAAGGATAACCTAAGTCCCCAATTGAAGCAGCATCAGCAACTATACAAATTTAGATATATAGCGAGAGCGTTAGACAATAGTCCCTAGCAAGGTAGTCATACTCCGCAGTCTGAGAGCAGGAAAACGGATGGCCATCGTGATTCAAATCCGTATATCTACAACATAGGCAGGTGTATGAACTGACTACCCCACACCGGTCCACGCCCAATGAAATAATTTCCTATCATTAATGTAGTGGCTGAAATTATAGTGTTCTATCCGAACAACAACCAAAGCTTCATAGCTCCGTTAAGGTTGAGATATTAAGTCATATTTATCCCCTATTTTTCACATTTCTATGGGTTGGGGTGATATGAGCGCTAATTGTAATTTGTGGCTCGATAATAAAATACTAAAGGGGCACATGACCTCGTAGTTTCGCCCCTTAAAACAGCAATAACTAACTAACTAATAAAATACTAAACATAGCTCAATATGAAAATTGGAGCTGAGAGATCCCGTTAACGCATCCAGCACTTCCAACCTCAGTTCTATCTTTCCAGACATAATTATGTGTGACATAATCCAAGACCAACTCGAGGTGTAGCGGTCAGCATTCTTCGCTGTCGCTCCGGAGGTTCGAGTTCGATTCCAGGCTCTCCAAAAAACTATAATTCTAGTCAGAGGGCCGGAACGGGGTACACTCAGTGTCATGAGGCAGCACTTCCTCGATCATTCTGGAAGTAGTTTGCAGTTGTTTTCCACTTCTACTCCAGGAAAATGCCGGAATGGTCCCCAACTGAAGTCCACGGCTGCCTCCTTCCCAATCGTCACACTACTAGATACACCACATTAACACAGGTTATCAGACAGGATATACACACACTCAAGTACTCGGGGTAATGCTTACGATGTCCAAGCCCATCAAATGAAACAACTCATAATCCAGTTTTCGGTTCTCAACAAGCACCTAAAATGAGATTATTATTATTATTATTATTATTATTATTATTATTATTATTATTATTATTTATTTGTCAAAAATCAAACAGAAGTATGGAAGGCCTAGTGAAAAAGGCAAGCCCCACATACATATTACATGTTTCATTACTGTTACCGTAGAATACACCATTCGATTCGCTCGCCTTCTGGCGTAGTCTTCTCAGCTAGCTTTAAGAATGAACCCCGTTTCAGCCCTCGGAGATTTTTCTTGTCAGACCAGGGTCTTTGAGGCGACCCATGTACTTGAGTGAGTACAGAATTTTGTCTGACAATCTGTGTTATTGTAATCTGTGTATTTGTTACTTGGACTAGGATTGGGAAAGAAAGACGGTTGGCTGGCATTTACCTGAAATAGATGTGGGGAAGCTGCCGAAAACCCCTTCTAGGATTGGCCGAAGTGTGAATCGAACCCATCTCTTCTCAGTTCTTCCTCACGAGGCTGAGTTTACCACGTTCCAACCTTCAGAACAGAATTGAATTTGTTGGGAGAGCTGGGAGTCCAATCCAGGACCTTTGGGACCTGAGTCTGAATACCTACTATATTACGTGACTAGCGTCTACAGTACATGAGCAAACAAAAGGGATCGAGTGATAAAGTAGGAGGATGCTTAACAATAATGTTTCGGATGGTGCATTGAATCTATGGAGCAGATCAATTCACTGTGATTGTAACTAATTGAGATAATAACGAGATGCACTCTAAGTTAACCCAAGCTTAAGTGTGGATTAAGTGGTAAGCTACGAGCATAAGCTATCCGTGACTCATTATTAGTTACTAAGTGGATTCAGAAGATAAGCTACCACAGAACTCCGCCCTAGTTTGGAAGCATTACAAGCTGTTATTCCTTACTGAACACTTCCTGAAACCAGGCTGATGGCTTTGCAGTTAAACTAGGGAATAGTTCATCATAGAGAATTATTTGTGCATAATATTTTATCCTATAAAGAGTATCTCTTGTGTAATGGTGAATGGTATTCCCATCCCTCCCAGGGGTTGGCGACCACGGGAACCAAGCTGAGTACGACATCGCTTCCACTTACTTCTGCCAGTCTCCTCTCACTCATCTTTCCTGTCGACCTACCTTGGCCAACTCTTTGTTCTCTTACGATCACAACGGTGAGGATCCGAGGCCTAGGGTATCTTTCAATTTCCCACCCTAATTGGTCCTTATCTCATCTCATTTGATCCCACATTCTTCGAGGGGTCGACATCTTGTTTTTATTTCATGGCACCCGTGACGGTGCTACAATCCTCAGAGGCTCACGACTGGTGAATTCGGGATTTGGTGACCCCGAGGGATTCTGGAACTGGTTTTGAGTTCTGACTTTTGCCATTGCCTTTTGGGTGGTTCCCCTCCCATTTCACTTTCCTATCGGTCATTCATGGCTCTCCTTTCTCACAAGTCCCTAAATTCTCATTTTTCGAGGGTTGAGGGCATTTCCTTTCCTTCTGTCTTTTAATTACTTCTCTTTCTAGCATTTACTCTTCTAGTATGTAAGTCAGTAGTTAGTTTTAGTTACGGTGTTCATTTCATTTTCATGATGATGCAAACCATTAGAGGCCGATAACCCAGATATTAGGCCCCTTAATACAACAACTATCATCATCATCAACATCATCGGTATTCCCGTCAAACATTCCTCAGAAGCCTAGGCTTTGCTCGCTTCATAAGGTGCTCTTATAGAGAAAGTTGTTGTTGTTGTAGGTTCATTTGTGTCAACGTGGTTATCCGTTCCAAGATATGGGGTATCTGTAAAATATGTCTGATAATCTTTGTTACCGAGGTGTCTGCAATAGCGTGTGCAATCGTAATTGTGGCTATGATTGGGAAGAAGCATGCGTTGTGTTTAGTTAGTAACCATTCCGACTACCCTGAGCAGAATTGTGAAACGACCGAAAACCATTCCTAGGATGTCTGAGATGGAAGTCAAACCCATCACTTTCTCGCAAGGCAGCGTGTACCTCGATTAAACCATTAGAAATGAAAATCCACAGCCTGCTTCCAGTCTCCGACCGGGTCAGGAATGGAATGAATGAAGCCCCCATCTAGCGGCGAGGACAAGAGTTTAGTGCTTTTCAGTCGGTCAACACGAATGTACCCAAAAGAGATGGGTTATGCCCTAATCCCTATATCCCTATATATATTATAATTGTGAAAGTCTGTGTGTGTGTTAGTTTGTTACCTCTTGACACTAAAACGGCTGGACGGATTTGGATGAAATTTGAAATGGAGACAGCTTATACCCTGGGATAACATATAGGATGCCTTTCACCCAGAAATAAATCATTGTTCCCGTGGAACGAGCAACATAACAGAAAAGTCACTAAAAATACTCAACTGGGACAAAATATCGAAGTTGTCGCATAAAGAGCGGACACAGCTCATTTTACGCCCCTCGATGCGAGAAACAATACTCGGTAGCTCCTTACGGGACACCGAAAACCACTTTTTAAGGCCCTAAAACCAATATTTTCAAAGATATTCGCAGAAAACTATCTTCGCTCTGATAAACTGAACTAATGGAAAGTCCGTTTCCATGGCAACACTACCTCAAGGTATGACATCCGATTTTATATAAATCCCTGTAGGAGGCAATGCCAATCCATTTGTTATCTTTTTCAAGATATATATAAACACAATAAGAACAGGGTAGCGCGCCGGCCTCTCAACTGGGGGCCCTGGGTTCGATTCCCGACTCCGTCAGAGATTTTTGACACTGACGTGAGGTTTGCAACGGTGTGCATTCAGATTCGTGAGGACAATTGAGTAGCTGTCTGATAGTGAGGCAGCGCCCCGGTCACGAAGAACAACATTAACGGCCGAGGGATACGATGCACTGACCACGCGTCACCACAATATCTGAAGGCCAAATGACTGGGAAGCGGTCGCATTATAGGCCTAAGCCCTTCATGGGCTGTAGTGCCAGGGGTAAAAAAATTAGAGGAAGCGCCTTCTAATACCGCCTTTAAGTTTTAAACACTACAGTAGCGGCTACTAAATAAAGGTAGCGATCAAGCTACGTTCAATTTCATCAACACTGGGCTCACAAATCCCGTATATTTCAGTACAAATATCAGTCTGGTCGTTATGTCAGTAGCAACGAAGCTCTGTGGCGGCTATTGCCGTTTCCGTAACACTAAAGGCATCCCGCCGTCTCATAGTCGGTGGCGTAGTCGGTAGCATGCTGAACTGCTGTGCCCAAGATAGCGGGTTCAAACCCGGCCGAAGTCGTCGGATTTTTTTAAGAGCGTTGAAAATCCTTCAGTATGCCTTCCTTCGGAGGGGAAGTAAAGCCGGCGGTCCCATGTCATAGATTTATGGCATGTAAAAGATCCTTTCACAGACTAAACTTGTGTAAAGCAAAATTGTTAGGTTAGATTTCGTCAGAACGCTCTATCAAAGTTCCAACGTTCACCACTACGTATCATTGATATCTTGTGGCGAAAGTTGGAACTACTTGAAATTGAACGGAACTTGTAGCTCACCCTTTAGGGTGTCCGCTGGAAGCAGCTACAGACTCAGGCGAGCCGAACATGTCTTCGGACACTCCCGGCACTAAAAACCATACGATAAATAAATAGTCAATGTGCACTTATAAAATTGTGAACTACCTTTTGCAAAATTTACACAAGACGTGATTTTGAAAGCACTCTTCTGTATGTTGAGGTACAGATATATACCACATGGAAAGATACAATAAAATGTTGGCAAATCTGAGTTTAAGGAACTGCTGATCAGGATAGGCATTGTGTTAAATCTGCAGAAGCTTTCGGTACAGGTTATGCATCCCATGTTCGTAACATAGAATGTTTTCCTTTGACAATGCATCTACACCATGTGCGAGGGCAACGCATTTCAAAGATCTCTAAAAACACAGTAATCAGGAAATTGGAGAAAATGTATAGTGGGAGAGAAGATTCAAGGAGAAATCACTTCGACTCTGTGATTTGCTGATGACATCGTCATCTTGGGCCAATACGCCAGAGAATTTGAATGAGTTTTTGAATGGTATGAAATCCGTCTTGAGGAAAGAATTCATGATGAAAATCAATAATTGTAAAACAAAAAAAATGGAATGCAGCCGAAAAAGATCAAAAACCTCTATGGACATCAAATTGGCAGGTGAAACGCTACGGGCAGTAGGAGACGTCTGTTACTTTGGAAGCAAAATAACCAGTGAAGGACGAAGCAAAGAGGATATCAAAAGTAGGTTGGCTCAGGCAAGGACAGCATTTCTACAGAAAAGGAATCGTTTGACATAGAATTGAAGCGATTGAAACGCGGTGTTACAGAAGAATGATGAAGATAGATGGGTAGATAGGGTAACAAATGAAGCGGTATTAAGACGAGTGGGAGAGGAGAGATGTTTCTGGCGATTGCTTATGCAGAGAAGAGATAGGTTGGTACGACACATATTAAGACACCCAGGAATAGCAAGCTTAGTTATGGATGGGAGGGTCGAGCCCAAGAACTGTAGGGGTAGACCAAGGTTAAACAGATTGCCTCGGATGTAGGATGAAGTAGCTATGTAGAGATGAAACGATTAGCTCAGGAGAGGGAGGCATGGAGGTCTGTATCAAACCAGTCAAAAGACTGAAGACTCAAACAAACAACAACAACAATCAGGAATTTTAATTACCCACAGAGGCATCTGGAGAATTTCAATCCCAGGGATGTAACACTGGAAGAGACTGCATAATGTGCTCCAGCGGCCAAGGTGAGAGATATTTCACTGTGGGTCTATTAATAGCGACATGTTGTCGTTCAAACCATCAATAATTATGGCAAAATTACATTGTGAATAGCTTAAGGAAAAATACTTTTAAATCCCCATATTCCGATAGATTTGCCATTCCAGTGTGCAAGAGTGCAGTTCCCTTTTCCAACAATATTAGCAATTTCCATTAACAAAGCGCAATGACACACTTAACAGCAGCAGGTGTACATTTAGAAAAAAACATTTTTTCCCATGAACAACTGTATGTGGCCTGCTCACGAGTATCCGGACAACATAATTGTTATGTCTCAGCAGAAGATGGCAAAACCAAAAAGTAATTTTCAAATGTGTTCACATAAGGTAACATCATACCCTGTGGACTTTCTCAACTATATGAAAGTCCCACTTTGCTGCTCATATCAATACACTGTATGTATTAGAATTTTCAGAATTAGAATGGACCCACCTGTAGCCGCGATTGATGTGATAGAATAGACCAATTTTCAGCAATAATGCATCGTCCCAATTGTCTTTATCGCGAGCGAAGCCGCGGGTACCTGCTAGTCCTGAAATAAATTACATGAGATTAATAAAATAATGGATCTGATGATGATCGCTTGACGATCGAAACTGGTCATCCTAGTGTTTTATTAATCTCATGTAATTTATTTCAGGATTAGGGCATAACCCATCTCTTTTGGGTACATTCGTGTTGACCGACTGAAAAGCACTAAACTCTTGTTTACTAAGGCAACACTGAAAATATGGCTTCAAGCACCACAATAGCGGCGAGGATATGAACTGTGCCGGCTGCCGAGGCCTGACGCACTCCTCTGGGGCAATGATTAAATGAATGACAGATGAAATGAAATTATAGTGGAGAGTGTTGCTGGAATGAAATTTTGACAGGGAAAACCGGAGTACCCGGAGTAAAACCTGTCTGCCTCCGCTTTGTCCAGCACAGATCTCACATGGAGTGACCGGGATTTGAACCACGGACCCAGCGGTGAGAGGCCGGCGTGCTTCCGCCTAAGCCACGGAGGCTTCGATTAAACCATTAGACCAGATGGAAATTTCTTGGCACAGCCAGAAATAGAATGTCAAGCAAGCCGGCCGTTGCACCATTAGGAGATATTTGTTCTAAAGAGATGTAGCCTACTGCCCGCAAAAGAAACGATGTTCCTTCATCGGGAGTTTTATAATTTTTCAGACGTGTTTGGGAACCACAGGGCTTTGAAATGAGTCACTCGTTTAGTTGTGCCTCTCTCTCAACATTTTTGTTTCACTCATCAGTCACTTATTTTTCTCAGACACCATTAATCTAGAGAAAAGGTGGTTTTCATTTCTTAATTAATGAACGTTGTCTTTCCTTTCCAGATATATTACTTCTTGGGTTGTTCTGATCTCTGCTTTTTCCATGAATAGGACTGATAATCTAGTTCATATGATCCCTAGAACTCAAAATGTTATCAGAGATAGTGTAAAGAGTGCTTTTGAAATTGCGTAGAGGAATTCAAAGTAAGATAGTGACTGTTGTTGTTCTTGTTGTTTGAGTCTTCAGTCTTTTGACTGGTTTGATGCAGCACTCCATACCCATCTGTCCTTAGCTAATACACACATCAAAAAAAGTTTTGCATCACCTCGGTTCCCAGATCTCCGGCATATAGACGTTGACTGTGTATATTGTATCCAAGATACAGTCCCTTTGACTGTTCATAGATGTCACTAAAACTGCTCAAAGATGTAAACAACCATGCATGAGCAGGGCCTATTAGACGGAGGGGGTACGACAGCCGATCAGTTCCAGTCATTCCACCAGGACGAAGGTACGCTGCTCATGTTGTCTGTAGTTCTACCATGCCTAGAAGGTCAATACCGCAGTTCGATCGCGTCCGCATTGTTACTTTGTGTCAAGAAGGGCTCTCAACAAGGGAAGTTTCCAGGCGTCTCAGAGTGAACCAAAGCGATGTTGTTCGGACATGGAGGGGGTACAGAGATACAGGAACTGTCGATGACAGGCCTCGCTCAGGCCGCCCAAGGGCTACTACTGTAGTGGATGACCGCTACTTACGGATTGCCGCTCGGAGGAACCCTGACAGCAATGCCACCATGTTGAATAATGCGTTTCGTTCAGCCACAGGACGTCGTGTTTCAACTCAAACTGTGTGCAATAGGCTGCATGATGCGCAACTTCACTCCCGACGTCCATGGCGAGGTCCAGCTTTGCAACCCCGACACCATGCAGCGCGGTACAGATGGGCCCAACAACATGCTGAATGGACCCCACGGAATTGGCATCACGTTCTCTTCACCGATGAGTGTCGCATATGCCTTCAACCAGACAATCGTCGGAGACGTGTTTGGAGGCACCCTGGTCAGGCTGAACGTCTTAGACACACTGTCCAGCGAGTGCAGCAAGGTGGTGGTTCCCTGATGTTTTGGGGTGGCATTATGTGGGGCCGACGTACGCCACTGGTGGTCATGGAAGGCTCCGAAACGGCTTTACGATACCTGAATGACATCCTCTGACCCATAGTGCAACCATATCGGCAGAATATTGGAGAGGCATTTGTCTTCATGGACGACAATTCTCGACCTCATCGTGCACATCTTGTGAATGCGTTCCTTCAAGATAACGACATCGCTCGACTACAGTGGCCAGCATGTTCGCCAGACATGAACCCTATCGAACATGCCTGGGATATGTTGAAAAGGGCTGTTTATGGACGTCTTGACCCACCAACCACTCTGAGAGATTTACGCCGAATTGTCGTTGAGGAGTGGGACAATTTGGACCAACAGTGTCTTGATGAACTTGTGGATAGTATGCCACGACGAATACAGGCATGCATCAATGCAAGAGGACGTGCTACTGGGTATTAGAGGTAGTGGTGTGTACTGCAATCTGGACCACAAATGCTGAAAGTCTAGCTGTATGATGGTACAACATGCAATGTGTGGGTCTCATGAGCAATAAAACGAGCTGAAATGTTGTTTGTGTTGATCTCTATTCCCTTTGTATTTAAAGGTTCCGGAACTCTTGGAACCGAGGTGATGCAAAACTTTTTTTGATGTGTGTAGCTTCATCTCTACATAGCTACCACATCTGACATCCGAGGCAAACTGTTTAACATATTCTAAGCTTGGGTAAATCTAAAATTTATAAATAATTGAAATCAGTTTCAACTTGTACAAGGTCATGATATTTGCTCACCAGGACTTCGTGATTTCGACATCGTTACTTTTTGTTGGTTAATGGTATCTTCGAATGATGGAATTCGTTTCTGTAAGAAGCTGTTCATATTTTGACTGTATTTCAAAATATGTTGTGCATTGGGCAAGAGACTTGCCATTCAAAGAGAAACGTTTCGAATAAGCTCTCGCGTAGTTTCAAATAGACCATTTTATAAATAAATTCCTCTTCTCCCAAAGGGTTTTCTTCTTCCCTTTTTTATATATCTTGTTTCCGAATAAACAATTAGAGTAGGCTCTCCTTGCTTTACGATCTTATTCCATTAGTTCACCATATCAGCACTACGAAATTTCCAAAGTAGCAGCAGCCATCTTTGTGCTTCATGTAAAGCTTCTTTAGTTCTGTGTTTCCCCACTACAACAGATTCCTCAGTCATAGCAGCCATTTTTGTGCTACCTATATAGTGTGTTGTTCATTCGTTAAGATACTTTCTCCATAGTGGCGGACTGAGTTAATATATCTACATTCATCCCGTTCACGGCATCTTTCTCACTGTCCAATCCATTTCACGGTGATAGACTCCAAGTACTAACTTTACTCGAGCAGAATCAGAGTGCAGATAATAACATACCAGTACAAAGACAGTACAACTATGGATTTTCTCAGGAATGCTACAATCACGTCTCCTTACAACAACTCATCGCAATTGCACCAGTTCACACGTCAATAGCCCCAATCAAGATTTCTGGACACGTTACAAGTCCAAGCTTCACTTCCATAGAGCGCTACGCTACAGAAAAAGTCTCTCAAAAATGACTTTCTCTTGATTAACCTGGAGTACACTTTTTCTTAAAGGTATGTTACATTTTAATTCGAGCTCCATTACTATGTTTTAATGTATTCAAAAACAAATGATATATGCTGCGGTTCTTTGTCAACGAAAGAATGACGAAATGTGTTATCAGCGTAAATCCATCGGTAAATCAATCAAATTGAACACGAAACCACTAATCATTTACTGGAGTTCCTTGTGAACATAAGAACGACGGAGAGCGAAACGGAAGGAGTGATAGTTAGGTGAGTGATAATAGGTGTTTTCTTATCGAAATAGATGATTATTGTCAGGCTGATGATTGGAGCCCAGGGAACGATTACTTCTCATTTCCTAACGTTTGTCGTCCCCTGGGCAGTCCTATATCTAGAAGAGTGATCACCTGATCACCATCATTGCCACATCCGCTATCAAGGGATCTGGAACCACGTGTACAGCTTTTAAGTAGATAAATAAATTAATTTTTGCGTTTCGATTACTTGGTAGACGTACCTGGATTATATTTTTTTGTATTTAAAATTGTATTATGTTTTTGTACAAAACATCTTCAACCATTTCATAAATTGTATACTCCACAGTCCATTTCTATTTTAATTCAATCATTCTCATTTCATATTATGTAGAGAAAATATATGCTAAGCTTTGTAATTTTGGCAACCTTGAAATAAAGGAAGGATTAAGAATAAAATAGAAAAATAATTGTTGATTTAAATAATTATCTTACACGTTATTGGTGCAACTGGTAAAAGTGACGTATGAGTGGAATAGCCAACATAATTAGCATTAAACACTACCATAGGCTAAAGAGTTAAAGTGCACACGAAGTGGTAGGAATAATGTTTATTTTCTGATTAAGTAGTGCATCAGATGCATTCCTGAAATATTTACAATCCCTCCAATATTGAGGGTGATGGAAAAAGAAGAATTCTGCGAAAACCAAGAAAAATTAGAATACTCTGCTTCTCATAGTCAGATATATTCAGGGTTGGAAGACTACAAGGTTTAACTAATACAGTAAAGGTCAGATAAGAAGTTTGGAAACGTAGAAGTGGGGGAGGCAATGTTGGAACTCCGAACACAATGAACACAATGAATAATAAAAAAAGAGCCTTACAGTAGTCGCATATGATGTGTAACATCTGACATAGAAGAAACCTCACGTGAAATTGTTGATACACCGGTATTTTATACTATTATTGGCACAAATATTAATCTATTGTAAATGGGAGTGTTTTGTAGGTATTGTAGTTTATAATACGGAACTTATTATTTAGCGTATGATGCTTACAAGACAGTACTGTAATTAATAAATATAAAATTTCAAATAAACAATTTACAGCATTAGGTCCCTTCATATATGGGCTGCCAAGTCTTGAATCCATTCAAGAGCTTGGGAGTGGCTGCATGGAGCTCTTCTAAGGTCCCAGAGTACATATATAGAGGGCATTCCTGCACGACATGCTTGATGGTTTGCACTTATATCCACAATCACAAAGAGGCGAGTCTATCCAACCCCACTGATGTAAGGCTGCTCTAGTTCGAGCAGTGCCCCATCGAATTCTGTTCAGACGGGACCAGACAGCTCTTTTTATTAGATGATTTGTAGCTTCCACCAGCACTAGCCTAAATAAATAATACGTTATGGATCAACTAGATTAATAGACGCGACACCGCTCATAACCTTAAATTCCTTATAAACAGGTCCTCTTCATTCACAGACCAACACGTAATTTCATATGGATTCTGTTAAAATGAGTCATATTGATATGATAAATATCGCTTAAAATGATAATCTGGTAGCAAAAATATCTACCCCTTCCGGGATTCGAACCCAAGATCTCTAGATTCACAGTCATAATCACTAACCCCACGGCTATTTCGACTACGCAAATTGAGTGCACAAGATGGTAACTTATTTCCATGTTCCAATAATACTGCATTACGGAATTGAGTTTAATTTATATTTTGCTTGTTTTGATAATGTTCCTGCGTGAAATTGAGTTTAAAATGCCTTATGAATAGGCCCTCTTGTGAGTAAAGAGAGTGTATTCAGTAATAGTTCATGAAGGCTTGCTCAATTCTCGTATAACCACAACGATTATATTATATTGATGACTGCATTACCGTTATGTGGGTTAATATTTGAATAGCCATTGTGCAGAAACATAATACCGGCTACTTACAATGTTTGATATTAAGACACTTTACCATTTAAATACTGATACGAAGACTTCGAACATGTACCATGTCATTTGTTTCAATCATTTGACACCAGAGTTCGCATGAGCGTTTTCCGTTCAGTATGTCATATACATTCCACATGGCCGAGAGTACGTCATGGTATCAATTTCCGACACCGCGCGCTCATTGTTTCTCGTACCACTGCCAGCTGGGTCTTACCACTGCTACTTCCGTTTTCCACCACTGCCAGCTAGTACACTTCCGTTCGATCGATCGAGCGGGCAGTGCATACTTCCGTTCGATCCACCACTGCCAGCTCGATCGTTCCGATCCACTTCCGTCCCCAATTTTCAAAATCACTCCTACAAAACTATCCAGCAACCAAGCGGAAGATGTTACACATCAAAAATACTTTTCTCGTGCCTTTAACGTGAAATCCATCAAACATTTATTTATCTCACTTTTTTCCACTGAGGCCTGTTTCTACCTCCACCAATCATCACAAGTTATGAGTAAGATAATTTCTATACGGCAACGACACAATCAAGCGCAGATAAAATTAATGTGTCAGTCTCTGATGAACTTTGGGCATTGTTGTGCAAATCAAAAAGGGAAGTATTACAGGGACATGCCGCTGCACGCTGATGCTTATATTTCATCACCATACATAACCCATAAATTTGCAACAATTCTGCACGCGATTACTGTAATTTCGTTTTGAATTACATTTCATAATATGTACCGTCATTTGCAAAGCCATAGTGAGGGGCTAGCGAACTCTTCAACCAACGGTAAACTAAACGTTGAACGCGTTTCATTATTATTACATTCAATCATAATCAGTTCAGATGAGGGGGAGAGTGCAAGGGTACAACAAGTTCTACAAGGTTTGGTAGTAGGGTTAGTCGGCAAATTTGGCCAGTGGAGCAACCACAGCAGGATTGGAGAGTCAGTTGCAACCAGCTGTGGTAGGATATAACCTTATTGTCTCTTATCTCTGTACTGTGGGTGCTCCAACACCGCAATACATACATGGAGTACAATAATTGGATCGTCTGCTGTACTCACTACCTTCATCGTGCGTGATTTTATTTTTGCAAATTATAAATAGGATGAAAATGGAAAACGAATGTAGGTTTATGAAATTAATCAGGGGTGAGGTGTGCATGTATGTTCGTTCTTAGATCGTATAACATTACTTGGATAACTGTGGTATTTATAGAGGTAATACTTGCAAACAGAGTCTCAATCAGGAGTGAAAAGGATGCTTTTCATAAGATATATTTTTCTTTTTTTAAGCTTATGACTTTTAGTGTCCGAGGACATGTTCGGCTCGCTAGAGTTTCTGCTTCCATGGGGTGAGCTACAAGTACCGTCGCGTGTGGAGTGAGTCCGGGGAGGAAAGTGTGAATGTAAGGACGAGGAATTGGATGGTAGCGGCTGTGGCATATAGTTAGGGAACTAACCCAGCATTTGCCTGGAAGGAAGATGGGAAACCACAGAAGACCACCTTCAAGGTTGCCGGCGGGGAGATTCGAACCTCCTCGCCCCCCGGATATGAGCGACTGCCTGCAGCCACGCCATAACGCCCACGGCTAAGTCACCCGGTTTCGTATTAGATAAAAACTAATCGGTCGGCTTGTTCGGTCCAATTGCCTTGGTGACTGGATACATTTGGGCTAACCACACGGTCATAGAACCAGCGACGCATCTTTCAAGTGTCTACCGTATCAGCTGTCGATGGTAGGTTGTGCGCCTATTATGGTTTTAACGGGTAGGCCCAAACGGGGAATCAGGGTTGAATTCCGGAGCGGGAGCCTGACGAACGGCTACCATATCCAAAGAAGGCAGTACGTGCACAAATTACGCACTCCCGGTTCGGGGAGATAGTGACGAAAAATAACAATACGGGATTCATCCGAGGCCCCGTATTCGGTATGTGCACACTTTAAATCCTTTAAGGAGTATCCGTAGGAAGGCAAGTCTGGAGCCAGCAGTTGCGGTAATTCCAGCTCCAATAGCGTATTTAACTGAATAGCTGATCTGATTTCGACCAAACAACGCATTGATCAATTTTCAACTACAAACATCTGCCTATCATACTCTTCTTTAAAATTGGTACAGTGAATCGCAAATAAAAAACCAATATCAGCTTTACAAACGCCCTTTTAAATTGCGTATCCAGTTTAACAAATTTTAAACATGGTGTTACTCACCGCTAGCAGCTGATTTATTAACCTTGACATGATTTTCTGCAGCGAACAATGAAAATAAAATTAAAAAAAAAACGGGTTTGACATATTCTGCCAAACTACCTACAAATAGTGCACCGCGTAGTTCAATAGGTAGATGCATTGTCCTTCTGTGCATTCTTCTAGCTAAATAATTGATTTTTAGAAGCAAAACTACCAGTAATAAAAATACAACCGGGTAAGGACTGCAGATGATCAATTTCAAGTAGTTCCTACTTTTGCTACCAAATGTTAACGTGATGCAATCGCAACCGGCACCTTTCGGCGAACGTTGGAACTTAATAGAGCGTTAATCGAATCTAACCTACAAATTTAGCGTCACATAATTGTAGTTAGTGGAAGGTTCTTTTACAAGCCATTAATCTATGACATGAGCCCACTGGCTTTACTTCTCCTCCGAAGGAAGGCATACTGAGGGATTTTGAACGCTCTTAATAACTCCGATGACTTCGACTTGGTTTGAACCCGCGATTTTGGGCGTAGAATCACAGCATGTTACCAACTACGCCACCGAAACCTCTAGATAATAACAGAACTTAGTACAAGGTTAATTCCTGGCACAAATGAAGCCAGACATGCAACTCAGAAATTTAGTCCGTTTGATGTTAATCATCATCATACTAATATATAAAAATGAGATGGTGTGTGTCTGTCTTTCTGTCTGTCTGTCTGTCTGTTACCTAATAACGCAAGAACCACTGGTCCGATTTAAATGAAATTTTGCATGGACGTAGCTGAAATACCAGGTTTACATATAGGATACTTTTAATTTCGATATTTTGAACTATTAAGAAATGGCGACCATTTTAGTGACGTCACTACAACCTTTGGTTTCAAAATTTCAGATTTCCATATCAAATAAAAAGAGAACGGTAGGAAATAGCAAACTTTTGATGGCACATACGAGCTTTAAAATTTAATTTCCTATCCGAAAGGTCCCTTTCACTTTTCGTGTATCTCCAACGGTTAGCGAGTAAAACCTACTTTTGTGACGTCACTACACCCTTTGGTTTCAAAATTTCATATTTCCATTTCAAATAAAAAGAGAACCCTAAGAAATAGCAAACTTTTGATGCTATACACGAGCTTTAGCATTTAATTTTCTATCCAAAAGGTTCTTATCACTTTTCGTGTATCTCCGACGGTTAGCGAGTATAACCTAACTTTGTGCAATAAAACACGGTCAACACCGAGCGGTGCAGTATATCTCTATATATATAAATAGATAATTTGTCTGTTTTTTTTTCTGAATTTCTACGGAAATTTGAGTTATTTACACGTTTCAGACTGTTTTATGATAGATGCGCGCGAAAATAATGTTTTGGTCTGTCTGTTTGTTTGATTGTCTGTGGACAAATTTGTTCCCTTATAACTCGAGAACGGCTGGGTGTATCAACGTAAAATTTGGTACAGATATCCATCAGAGGCACGACACTAATCATTGATGTAACCCTTCTCCGTACCTCTCATAAAAGGGGGCCTACCCCCTTAAAATGCATGCTGAAATAGGAGTAGAAGGACGAGACAAAAATCATTTTCAGGCCCTCGATATGAGAGACAAAACTCGGGGGCCCTGAAGGGTCCCCGAAATCCACATTTTAAGGCCCTAAAACCAACCGCTTTTGAGATATTCCCAGAAAACTAATTTCATTTAATAAACTAATGAACGAATACAAGCCGGTAACCATGGCAACAGATTCTCAGAGGTCCATCTATTGCTGTAAGACGCAATGCAATTCCATTAATTACATTGGTGTGAAAGTTTGCAAACGGCTAGAAGGTTATCACGGAACCAAATTAAGCTGTAGAATTCATCAATACGTATAATGCGCTTAAGGGGGTCAAGGAGTACAGTAGAATTTTTTCACGCGATTTACACCTCCGGGTGTGGTACGGCAGGTCTATTATATTCCTATCCCTATATTATATTATTATTATTATATTATGGCGTTCAACGAGGAGACAAAGCCCCCTCGGTGCCAGAAACAAAACTTGGGGGCCCTAAAGGGTCCTCGAAAACTACATTATAAGGCCCTAAAACCAAAAGTATCTGAAATATTCCCAGAAAACTAATTTAATTTAACAAACTAATGAAGGAATGGAAATCGCTAACCATGACAACATTATCTCAAAGGGTGGCATCCAGCTTTCCATCTATTTCTGTAAGAAGTAATGTCACTCTATTTATTACATTTCTGTGAAAGTTTGCAAATGGCTATACGGTTATCACGGAACCAACGTAGACTGTATAATTCATCAATGCAATTAAGGGGGTCAAGGGGTAACCTAGATTTTTTTCATGCAATTTTCACGTGCGACATATAGTACAGAAGGACTATTATATCTCCAAACATTTGCAAAGTGAAATGCCATGCCCTGTGGTTCAGATTCCACGTAAAATGGAGGTCCCGTGGCTTATGATCACGCGATTAATGGTCACGTAAAACTACAATCATCCTTTATTTCTCCAAACAGCAACATTATTTTCAAAAATTCCTGAGTTGAATCAGCATTTTTTGCGGCTTTTAGGAATTTGGGCCATTTGAGACTAAAGAACCTGAATTTTCATGCACCACAAGCCTTTATAATTTATGAAAGAGGTCTTCCTGTGTATGTGGACCTAACACAACGTAGAGGGTCATTTTTTATGTGAGGTGTATTGCGTTTCGTCTACAAGCCTTTCAATTCTATTTCACGTCAAGAAGTACAAGTTAGGTGAATTTAGTTTGAGAGCAAATTTTAACTAATCTTTCTTTTGTCGACATACGGGTTCATCGTAAGGATGATTTTGTTTGATACTGTATGGCAGATATACCCATATTTGGATATCTGGGTGATATGTTGTAGACAATAGAATTGTCTGTCTGTCTTTCTGTGTATCTTTATGTACGCCTATAAATCGTGTTCGTAGGCGTGGTGCATCGTAAAATTAGGTATGGTAAACAAGAGTCAATACACCAATCATTTATAAAACTCCTCACCGTACTTTTCAAACAGTAGAAGGGTGGATATAGGGAAAAACTTCTGAAAATACATGCTAAAATAGGCGAAATATAAAAAATTATCCTAGAAGGACGATCAAAGCATATGTTGCGCTTCTCAATGTGAGACACAAAATTCGCGAGTCTATAAGGGGTCTCCGAAAACCACATTTTAAGGCCCTTAAATTAACAGTGTGTGTGGTATTCCCTGAAAACTAACTTCGTTCTGATAAACTTATGAAGGAATGAAAAACCGCTAACCATTGCAACAGTAGCTCAATTGATAATGTCTGGTGTTAATATATAACACCGTTCGAAGGACGGGTACTTCTGCTATACTAATATATAAAAATGAGATGGTGTGTGTCTGTCTTTCTGTCTGTCTGTGTGCTACTCAATAACGCAAGAACCACTGGTCCGATCTAAATGAAATTTTGCATGGATGTAGCTGATTTACCAAGTTTACATATAGGATACATTTTATTTCGATAATTTGCACTATTAAAAATGGCGACCATTTTAGTGACGTCACTACACACTTTAATCAAAACTTCATATTTCCTTATCAAATAAAAAGAGAACGCTAAGAAATAGCAAACTTTTGACAGTACATACGAGCTTCACTTTTCGTTTATCTCCAACGGTTAGCGAGTAAAACCCACATTTATGACGTCACTACACCCTTTGGTTTCAAAATTTGATATTTCCATTTCAAATAAAAAGAGAACGCTAAGAAATAGCAACCTTTTCATGGCATACATGAGCTTTAACATTCAATTTTCTATCCAAAAGGTCCTTAACACTTTTCGTGTATCTCCAACGGTTAGCGAGTAAATCCTAAATTTGTGCAATAAAACACGGTCAACACCGAGCCGTGCAGTATATCTCTACATATATAAATAGAAAATTTGTCTGTTTTTTTCTGAATTTCTACGGAAATTTGAGTTATTTACACGTTTCAGACTGTTTTATGATAGATGCGCGCGAATATAATGTTTTGGTCTGTCTGTCTGTCTGTTTGATTGTGGACAAATTTGTTCCCTTATAAATCGAGAACGGCTGGGTGTATCAACGCAAAATTGGGTACAGATATCCATCAGAGGCACGACACTAATCATTGATGTATCTCGTCTCTGTACCTATCATAAGAGGGGGCATACCCCCTTAAAATACATGCTGAAATAGGAGTAGAAGGACGAGACAAAGCCCATTTTCAGCCCCTCAATGTGAGAGATAACATTCGGGGGCCCTAAAACACATTTTAAGGTCCTACGTCCAACCGTTTTTGAGATATTCCCAGAAAACTAATTTAATTTAATAAACTACTGAACGAATGCAAGCCGATAACCATGGCAACAGATTCTCAGAGGTCCATCTATTGCTGTAAGACGCAATGCAATTCCATTAATTACATTAGTGTGAAAGTTTGCAAACGGCTAGATGGATATTATGGAACCAAATTAAGCTGTAAATTTCATCAATATGTAAAATGCGCTTAAGGGGGTCAAGGGGTAGTCTAGAATTTTTTCACGCGATTTACACCTGCGGGTGTGGTATGGCAGGTCTATTATATTCCTATCCCTATATTATATTATTAGTAGTAGTATTATATTATGGCGTACAACGACGAGACAAAGCCCCTCGGTGCCAGAAATAAAACTCTAGGGTCCTCGAAAACTACATTATAAGGCTCTTAAACCAACAGTTTCTGAAACATTCCCAGAAAACTAATTAAATTTAATTTAACAAACTAATGAAGGAATGCAAATCCGTAACCATGACAACATTATCTCAAGGGGTGGCATCCAACTTTCCATCTATTTCAGTAAGAAGCAATTTATTACATTTATTACATTTCTGTGAAAGTTTGCAAATATAAGGTTATCACGGAACCAACGTAGACTGTATAATTCACCAATGCAATTAAGGGGGTCAAGGGGTAATGTAGGATTTTTTCATGCAATTTTCACGTGCGACATATAGTACAGAAGGTCTATTATATCTCCAAACAACAACATTATTTTCAAAAATTCCTGAATTGAATCAGCATTTTTTGCGGCTTTTAGGAATTTGGGCCATTTGAGACTAAAGAACCTGAATTTTCATGCACCACAAGCTTTTATAATTTATGATAGAGGTCTTCCTGTGTATGGGGACCCAACACAACGTAGAGGGTCAGTTTTTATGTGACGTGTATTGCGTTTCATCTACAAGACTTTCAATTCTATTTCATGTCAGGAAGTACACGTTAGGTGAATTTAGTTTGAGAGCACATTTCAACTAATCTTTTTTCTTTTCTTTTTTTTGTCGACATACGGGTTCATCGTAAGGATGATTTTCTTTGATACTGTGTGGTAGATATACCCATATTTGGATTTCTGGGTGATATGTTGTAGACAATAGAATTGTCTGTCTTTCTGTGTATCCTTATGTACGCCTATAACTCATGTTCGGATGCTTGGTGCATCGTAAAATTAGGTATGGTAAACATGAGTCAATACACCAATCATTTATAAAACTCTTCACCGTACTTTTCATACAGTAGAAGGGTGGATATAGGGAAAAACTTCTCAAAATACATGCTAAAATAGGCGAAATATAAAAATTATCCTAGAAGGACGACCAAAGCATATGTTGCACTTCTCAATGTGAGACAAAAAATTCGCGAGTCTAAAAAGGATGTCCGAAAACCTCATTATAAGGCCCTTAAATTAACAGTGTGTGTGATATTCCCAGAAAATTAACTTCGTTCTGATAAACTTATGAAGGAATTACAAGCCACTAACCGTTGCAACAGTAGCTCAATTGATAATGTCTGGTGCGTCTCTAATAGCAACAGTACTAAAAAAGGGATGTAACACCAATAACATTGTTATTATTATTATTATTATTATTATTATTATTATTATTATTATTATTATAATGTCTGGTGTTAACACCGAACACCGTTCGAAGAACGGGTACTTCTGCTAGTACTAATATATAAAAATGAGATGGTGTGTGTCTGTCTTTCTGTCTGTCTGTCTGTCTGTCTGTCTGTTACCTAATAACGCAAGAACCACTGGTCCGATTTAAATGAAATTTTGCATGGATGTAGCTGAAATACCAGGTTTACATATAGGATACTTTTAATTTCTATATTTTGCACTATTAAGAAATGCCGACCATTTTAGTGACGTCACTACACCCATTGGTTTCAAAATTTCATATTTCCATATCAAATAAAATGAGAACGGTAGGAAATAGCAAACTTTTGATGGCACGTACGAGCTTTGAAATGTAATTTCCTATCCGAAAGGTCCTTATCACTTTTCGTGTATCTCCAACGGTTAGCGAGTAAAACCTACTTTTGTGACGTCACTACACCATTTGGTTTCAAAATTTCATATTTCCATTTCAAATAAAAAGAGAACCCTAAGAAATAGCAAACTTTTGATGCTATACACGAGCTTTAGCATTTAATTTTCTATCCAAAAGGTTCTTATCACTTTTCGTGTATCTCCGACGGTTAGCGAGTATAACCTAAATTTGTGCAATAAAACACGGTCAACACCGAGCGGTGCAGTATATCTCTATATATATAAATAGAAAATTTGTCTGTTTTTTTTTCTGAATTTCTACGGAAATTTGAGTTATTTACACGTTTCAGACTGTTTTATGATAGATGCGCGCGAAAATAATGTTTTGGTCTGTCTGTTTGTTTGATTGTCTGTGGACAAATTTGTTCCCTTATAACTCGAGAACGGCTGGGTGTATCAACGTAAAATTTGGTACAGATATCCATCAGAGGCACGACACTAATCATTGATGTAACCCTTCTCCGTACCTCTCATAAAAGGGGGCCTACCCCCTTAAAATGCATGCTGAAATAGGAGTAGAAGGACGAGACAAAAATCATTTTCAGCCCCTCGATATGAGAGACAAAACTCGGGGGCCCTGAAGGGTCCCCGAAATCCACATTTTAAGGCCCTAAAACCAACCGCTTTTGAGATATTCCCAGAAAACTAATTTCATTTAATAAACTAATGAACGAATACAAGCCGGTAACCATGGCAACAGATTCTCAGAGGTCCATCTATTGCTGTAAGACGCAATGCAATTCCATTAATTACATTGGTGTGAAAGTTTGCAAACGGCTAGAAGGTTATCACGGAACCAAATTAAGCTGTAGAATTCATCAATACGTATAATGCGCTTAAGGGGGTCAAGGAGTACAGTAGAATTTTTTCACGCGATTTACACCTCCGGGTGTGGTACGGCAGGTCTATTATATTCCTATCCCTATATTATATTATTATTATTATATTATGGCGTTCAACGAGGAGACAAAGCCCCCTCGGTGCCAGAAACAAAACTTGGGGGCCCTAAAGGGTCCTCGAAAACTACATTATAAGGCCCTAAAACCAAAAGTATCTGAAATATTCCCAGAAAACTAATTTAATTTAACAAACTAATGAAGGAATGGAAATCGCTAACCATGACAACATTATCTCAAAGGGTGGCATCCAGCTTTCCATCTATTTCTGTAAGAAGTAATGTCACTCTATTTATTACATTTCTGTGAAAGTTTGCAAATGGCTATACGGTTATCACGGAACCAACGTAGACTGTATAATTCATCAATGCAATTAAGGGGGTCAAGGGGTAACCTAGATTTTTTTCATGCAATTTTCACGTGCGACATATAGTACAGAAGGACTATTATATCTCCAAACATTTGCAAAGTGAAATGCCATGCCCTGTGGTTCAGATTCCACGTAAAATGGAGGTCCCGTGGCTTATGATCACGCGATTAATGGTCACGTAAAACTACAATCATCCTTTATTTCTCCAAACAGCAACATTATTTTCAAAAATTCCTGAGTTGAATCAGCATTTTTTGCGGCTTTTAGGAATTTGGGCCATTTGAGACTAAAGAACCTGAATTTTCATGCACCACAAGCCTTTATAATTTATGAAAGAGGTCTTCCTGTGTATGTGGACCTAACACAACGTAGAGGGTCATTTTTTATGTGAGGTGTATTGCGTTTCGTCTACAAGCCTTTCAATTCTATTTCACGTCAAGAAGTACAAGTTAGGTGAATTTAGTTTGAGAGCAAATTTTAACTAATCTTTCTTTTGTCGACATACGGGTTCATCGTAAGGATGATTTTGTTTGATACTGTATGGCAGATATACCCATATTTGGATATCTGGGTGATATGTTGTAGACAATAGAATTGTCTGTCTGTCTTTCTGTGTATCTTTATGTACGCCTATAAATCGTGTTCGTAGGCGTGGTGCATCGTAAAATTAGGTATGGTAAACAAGAGTCAATACACCAATCATTTATAAAACTCCTCACCGTACTTTTCAAACAGTAGAAGGGTGGATATAGGGAAAAACTTCTGAAAATACATGCTAAAATAGGCGAAATATAAAAAATTATCCTAGAAGGACGATCAAAGCATATGTTGCGCTTCTCAATGTGAGACACAAAATTCGCGAGTCTATAAGGGGTCTCCGAAAACCACATTTTAAGGCCCTTAAATTAACAGTGTGTGTGGTATTCCCTGAAAACTAACTTCGTTCTGATAAACTTATGAAGGAATGAAAAACCGCTAACCATTGCAACAGTAGCTCAATTGACAATGTCTGGTGTTAATATATAACACCGTTCGAAGGACGGGTACTTCTGCTATACTAATATATAAAAATGAGATGGTGTGTGTCTGTCTTTCTGTCTGTCTGTGTGCTACTCAATAACGCAAGAACCACTGGTCCGATCTAAATGAAATTTTGCATGGATGTAGCTGATTTACCAAGTTTACATACAGGATACATTTTATTTCGATAATTTGCACTATTAAAAATGGCGACCATTTTAGTGACGTCACTACACACTTTAATCAAAACTTCATATTTCCTTATCAAATAAAAAGAGAACGCTAAGAAATAGCAAACTTTTGACAGTACATACGAGCTTCACTTTTCGTTTATCTCCAACGGTTAGCGAGTAAAACCCACATTTATGACGTCACTACACCCTTTGGTTTCAAAATTTGATATTTCCATTTCAAATAAAAAGAGAACGCTAAGAAATAGCAACCTTTTCATGGCATACATGAGCTTTAACATTCAATTTTCTATCCAAAAGGTCCTTAACACTTTTCGTGTATCTCCAACGGTTAGCGAGTAAATCCTAAATTTGTGCAATAAAACACGGTCAACACCGAGCCGTGCAGTATATCTCTACATATATAAATAGAAAATTTGTCTGTTTTTTTCTGAATTTCTACGGAAATTTGAGTTATTTACACGTTTCAGACTGTTTTATGATAGATGCGCGCGAATATAATGTTTTGGTCTGTCTGTCTGTCTGTTTGATTGTGGACAAATTTGTTCCCTTATAAATCGAGAACGGCTGGGCGTATCAACGCAAAATTGGGTACAGATATCCATCAGAGGCACGACACTAATCATTGATGTATCTCGTCTCTGTACCTATCATTAGAGGGGGCATACCCCCTTAAAATACATGCTGAAATAGGAGTAGAAGGACGAGACAAAGCCCATTTTCAGCCCCTCAATGTGAGAGATAACATTCGGGGGCCCTAAAACACATTTTAAGGTCCTACGTCCAACCGTTTTTGAGATATTCCCAGAAAACTAATTTAATTTAATAAACTACTGAACGAATGCAAGCCGATATCCATGGCAACAGATTCTCAGAGGTCCATCTATTGCTGTAAGACGCAATGCAATTCCATTAATTACATTAGTGTGAAAGTTTGCAAACGGCTAGATGGATATTATGGAACCAAATTAAGCTGTAAATTTCATCAATATGTAAAATGCGCTTAAGGGGGTCAAGGGGTAGTCTAGAATTTTTTCACGCGATTTACACCTGCGGGTGTGGTATGGCAGGTCTATTATATTCCTATCCCTATATTATATTATTAGTAGTAGTATTATATTATGGCGTACAACGACGAGACAAAGCCCCTCGGTGCCAGAAATAAAACTCTAGGGTCCTCGAAAACTACATTATAAGGCTCTTAAACCAACAGTTTCTGAAACATTCCCAGAAAACTAATTAAATTTAATTTAACAAACTAATGAAGGAATGCAAATCCGTAACCATGACAACATTATCTCAAGGGGTGGCATCCAACTTTCCATCTATTTCAGTAAGAAGCAATTTATTACATTTATTACATTTCTGTGAAAGTTTGCAAATATAAGGTTATCACGGAACCAACGTAGACTGTATAATTCACCAATGCAATTAAGGGGGTCAAGGGGTAATGTAGGATTTTTTCATGCAATTTTCACGTGCGACATATAGTACAGAAGGTCTATTATATCTCCAAACAACAACATTATTTTCAAAAATTCCTGAATTGAATCAGCATTTTTTGCGGCTTTTAGGAATTTGGGCCATTTGAGACTAAAGAACCTGAATTTTCATGCACCACAAGCTTTTATAATTTATGATAGAGGTCTTCCTGTGTATGGGGACCCAACACAACGTAGAGGGTCAGTTTTTATGTGACGTGTATTGCGTTTCATCTACAAGACTTTCAATTCTATTTCATGTCAGGAAGTACACGTTAGGTGAATTTAGTTTGAGAGCACATTTCAACTAATCTTTTTTCTTTTCTTTTTTTTTGTCGACATACGGGTTCATCGTAAGGATGATTTTCTTTGATACTGTGTGGTAGATATACCCATATTTGGATTTCTGGGTGATATGTTGTAGACAATAGAATTGTCTGTCTTTCTGTGTATCCTTATGTACGCCTATAACTCATGTTCGGATGCTTGGTGCATCGTAAAATTAGGTATGGTAAACATGAGTCAATACACCAATCATTTATAAAACTCTTCACCGTACTTTTCATACAGTAGAAGGGTGGATATAGGGAAAAACTTCTCAAAATACATGCTAAAATAGGCGAAATATAAAAATTATCCTAGAAGGACGACCAAAGCATATGTTGCACTTCTCAATGTGAGACAAAAAATTCGCGAGTCTAAAAAGGATGTCCGAAAACCTCATTATAAGGCCCTTAAATTAACAGTGTGTGTGATATTCCCAGAAAATTAACTTCGTTCTGATAAACTTATGAAGGAATTACAAGCCACTAACCGTTGCAACAGTAGCTCAATTGATAATGTCTGGTGCGTCTCTAATAGCAACAGTACTAAAAAAGGGATGTAACACCAATAACATTGTTATTATTATTATTATTATTATTATTATTATTATTATTATTATTATAATGTCTGGTGTTAACACCGAACACCGTTCGAAGAACGGGTACTTCTGCTAGTACTAATATATAAAAATGAGATGGTGTGTGTCTGTCTTTCTGTCTGTCTGTCTGTCTGTCTGTCTGTTACCTAATAACGCAAGAACCACTGGTCCGATTTAAATGAAATTTTGCATGGATGTAGCTGAAATACCAGGTTTACATATAGGATACTTTTAATTTCTATATTTTGCACTATTAAGAAATGCCGACCATTTTAGTGACGTCACTACACCCATTGGTTTCAAAATTTCATATTTCCATATCAAATAAAATGAGAACGGTAGGAAATAGCAAACTTTTGATGGCACGTACGAGCTTTGAAATGTAATTTCCTATCCGAAAAGTCCTTATCACTTTTCGTGTATCTCCAACGGTTAGCGAGTAAAACCTACTTTTGTGACGTCACTACACCCTTTGGTTTCAAAATTTCATATTTCCATTTCAAATAAAAAGAGAACCCTAAGAAATAGCAAACTTTTGATGCTATACACGAGCTTCAGCATTTAATTTTCTATCCAAAAGGTTCTTATCACTTTTCGTGTATCTCCGACGGTTAGCGAGTATAACCTAAATTTGTGCAATAAAACACGGTCAACACCGAGCGGTGCAGTATATCTCTATATATATAAATAGAAAATTTGTCTGTTTTTTTTTCTGACTTTCTACGGAAATTTGAGTTATTTACACGTTTCAGACTGTTTTATGATAGATGCGCGCGAAAATAATGTTTTGGTCTGTCTGTTTGTTTGATTGTCTGTGGACAAATTTGTTCCCTTATAACTCGAGAACGACTGGGTGTATCAACGTAAAATTTGGTACAGATATCCATCAGAGGCACGACACTAATCATTGATGTAACCCTTCTCCGTACCTCTCATAAAAGGGGGCCTACCCCCTTAAAATGCATGCTGAAATAGGAGTAGAAGGACGAGACAAAAATCATTTTCAGGCCCTCGATATGAGAGACAAAACTCGGGGGCCCTGAAGGGTCCCCGAAATCCACATTTTAAGGCCCTAAAACCAACCGCTTTTGAGATATTCCCAGAAAACTAATTTCATTTAATAAACTAATGAACGAATGCAAGCCGGTAACCATGGCAACAGATTCTCAGAGGTCCATCTATTGCTGTAAGACGCAATGCAATTCCATTAATTACATTAGTGTGAAAGTTTGCAAACGGCTAGATGGTTATTATGGAACCAAATTAAGCTGTAAATTTCATCAATATGTAAAATGCGCTTAAGGGGGTCAAGGGGTAGTCTAGAATTTTTTCACGCGATTTACACCTGCGGGTGTGGTATGGCAGGTCTATTATATTCCTATCCCTATATTATATTATTAGTAGTAGTATTATATTATGGCGTACAACGACGAGACAAAGCCCCTCGGTGCCAGAAATAAAACTCTAGGGTCCTCGAAACTACATTATAAGGCTCTTAAACCAACAGTTTCTGAAACATTCCCAGAAAACTAATTAAATTTAATTTAACAAACTAATGAAGGAATGCAAATCCGTAACCATGACAACATTATCTCAAGGGGTGGCATCCAACTTTCCATCTATTTCAGTAAGAAGCAATTTATTACATTTATTACATTTCTGTGAAAGTTTGCAAATATAAGGTTATCACGGAACCAACGTAGACTGTATAATTCACCAATGCAATTAAGGGGGTCAAGGGGTAATGTAGGATTTTTTCATGCAATTTTCACGTGCGACATATAGTACAGAAGGTCTATTATATCTCCAAACAACAACATTATTTTCAAAAATTCCTGAATTGAATCAGCATTTTTTGCGGCTTTTAGGAATTTGGGCCATTTGAGACTAAAGAACCTGAATTTTCATGCACCACAAGCTTTTATAATTTATGATAGAGGTCTTCCTGTGTATGGGGACCCAACACAACGTAGAGGGTCAGTTTTTATGTGACGTGTATTGCGTTTCATCTACAAGACTTTCAATTCTATTACATGTCAGGAAGTACACGTTAGGTGAATTTAGTTTGAGAGCACATTTCAACGAATAATTGTCTTTCCTTTTTTTTTGTCGACATACGGGTTCACCGTAAGGGTGATTTTCTTTGTTACTGTGTGGTAGATATACCCATATTTGGATTTCTGGGTGATATGTTGTTGACAATAGAATTGTCTGTCTGTCTTTCTGTGTATCCTTATGTACGCCTATAACTCATGTTCGGATGCTTGGTGCATCGTAAAATTAGGTATGGTAAACATGAGTCAATACACCAATCATTTATAAAACTCTTCACCGTACTTTTCATACTGTAGAAGGGTGGATATATGGAAAAACGTCTCAAAATACATGCTAAAATAGGCGAAATATAAAAATTATCCTAGAAGGACGACCAAAGCATATGTTGCACTTCTCAATGTGAGACACAAAATTCGCGAGTCTATAAAGGATCTCCGAAAACCACATTATATGGCCCTTAAATTAACAGTGTGTGTGATATTCCCAGAAAATTAACTTCGTTCTGATAAACTTATGAAGGAATTACAAGCCGCTAACCATTGCAACAGTAGCTCAATTGATAATGTCTGGTGCGTCTCTAAAAGCAACAGTACTTAAAAGGGATGTAACACCAATAACATTGTTATTATTATTATTATAATGTCTGGTGTTAACACCGAACACCGTTCGAAGAACGAGTACTTCTGCTAGTGTCTAAATAAAAGTGAAATACTCTTTGCTCCATGGGCCTCCAGTGCCTGCTTTGAGTTAGTTTTCTTTTCGCTTAATTGATTGACACTCTGGTCGATGGTGTAAATCCTGCAAATCAACAATAGTAGTAGATGCTATTCCTAGGTGTCTCAGTATTTGTCCTTGCAAGCTCTTTCTTCTGTTCATTAGCTGTCACCAGAAACATCTCTCCTCTCCCACTCATCTTAATACAGTACCTCTTCATTTGTTACTCTATCTACCCATCTGATCGTCACTCTCCTGTAACACCACATTTCAAATGCTTCTACTCAATTCTTTTCTGCTGCGCCAACAGTCCAAGATTCACTTCGATAGAGTGGCACGCTCCAGACAAAGGCTTTCAAAATGACATGTCTGTCTGTTAGGTAGTCAGCCCGGAGGCTGGTGGGATCCTCAAAAAGTGACACTATTGGTTATGTGGGCTGAAACCCACAAAAACCAAAGGGAGCACTATAATGAGGCGTACTAAGCATGGCGAAGAGTGAAGTAGTTTGCCATTGCTTTCCTCACTGAGTCAGTGCAGCAATACCAACTCTACCAAATTCTACATTTGATGTCAACAAACGATAATGATAATTGAATCGTGATAAATTCACCGTGCAATTATTAAAATTCCACCCTGTGACGTGTGGTCGTCAAAATTTTAGTAGTGTTGGAATTGTAATTATTTACGTCGAAATGTGGAATATGTGTCCCGGGACTTGTAATAAGGTGATATTCCGGTATTTACTCGCTGAGAGTATAAAATATACACTAAAAATCACATTCACTATGGCCACTGTCAGCGTCTTAATTAGATCTTCTATATTCGAACTTGTTGCAGTCGTAGTCGCTTTCTTTTTCTTTTTTCGCTATCATTTTACCCTCCAAGATCGGCTTTTCCCACGGACTAAGCGAGGGATCCCACCTCTACCACCTGCAGTCGTAGTGCACGATTTAATGCACATGGCTACGTCGCAGTATCTTCCAATAATATATCATTCCACCGTGGTCACGTATAAGACTTGAGCTAGAGGCCACATGTCGCTCAGATAGCGACCTCACAAGAGCTCGTTTTGGCCGAGTTCAGCAATGCATGAAAAGTGTTCGCACTTGTACAGTCAGGCAGGACACTATCTCATAAGGCTGTATGCTGGTCACATATGTTCACTCGTCGCACAAAATATCTTCAAATATATTAGCTTTTGTGGAGGGCACAAGCTGTGACACAGTAGGCTACTGTACTGTCACATACAAGATATCTTAGTGGACCGGCAGGATCGCAATTGGATTGTAATAATTCACATAACCGAGTGGAAGGAAGGAAAGACGAAATAAATAAATAAAGAAAGAAAGACAGAAAGAAAGGAAGAAAGAAAACAGAACAGTGTTATCGAAGAAGACTGCTGATTTTCTAATCAGTGGAGAAAGTTGGAGCAATAAGCCTACAGACTACATTTGAAATCTCGTCTATATAGACTGGCTGCGTGGCTCAGTGGTAACGTTCTCGCTGACTGGGCCCAAGGTTGCAAGTTCGTATCCTGGCGCAGTCAGCTGGCATTTGAGGGTACGCAAATGCGAGGGAGCCGTGTCAGTAGATTTACTGGCACGTTAAAGATCTCCTTCGGGGCAAAATTCCAGCACCACGGTGTCTCTCAAAGCCAGAGAAGATAAAAGGGACGCAACAACAAAAACTTTATTATTATTACTCATCTATATAAATAAGATTCAATAATGCAAAAGTTTGGTGCTTTTCAGTCGGTCAACACGATTGTACCCAAATGAGATGGGTTATTCCCTAATCCTGAAAAAAAAGTATACTACATGAGATTAATAAATGCACTTTGATGACCAGTTTCGATCGTGAAACGATCATCATCAGATCCATTACACTTAGGCTATAAAATCTATGTCTGGAACATCTGATAATGATCGCTTGACGATCGAAACTGGTCATCCAAGTATATTTATTAATCCCATGTAATTTCTTTTAGGATTGGGGAACAACCCATCGCATTTTGGTTACAATCGTGTTGACCGACTGTAAAGCACCAAAGTTTTGTTTACTAGGGCAAAACTGAAAATGGCTTCAAACACCATAATTATGCTTCAATATTTTGTCTTTCATCGTTGTATTAACAGGAAATTATATTTTTATGCATTTTGGATCATTCTGTAACAATTGGGACCAGTGAATCGAAATAGTTATCTATTTGTCAGTGTTCATCCGTTACTTCAGTTTATGAATTTTATTAATGAAATTGAGTCGTCCAATTGGAAAACTCGATTAATCCACTTGTGAATAAGGATCATGTCGTAACATTATTTATTTAATTATTTTATTTTATTTTATCATTTTAAATGATTATGTCATCTTCGCTGGGGTCTGGCATTACGTTACGATGACGGGACGAAATGTGCTGAGAATACACTGAGGTGTGTGACGTCATAGTACTGCTTGAGCTTCCTCCTTTTCCCGCGCGCTCCGGTGAGCGTGACGTCCTCCAGCCAGCTACCTCCTTTGATCTTGGGTTGCACTTGCTTTATTATTTTATTTTTTATTTTTATTTGTTATGTATACAGTGTGGTCCACCCGCCCCTTATTATTTAGTTTTATGAAACCCAACTAACATCGCATTTCTCCCGATGGTCGATATTGCTCTGCGCTGTGACTGTGTGACAGCAATGTAATTGGGTCATGGGTCTAGCAAAGAAAAACCGACCTTAAACTTTTCCCCGCCAAATACTATGGCCCATTCTACTAACATATGACTTACTGCTCCTTGAAATAACACACATACACGTAATACGATCGAATTAATAGCTTACGCCACGTGATCTGTATTAGTAGAAAGTTAAATCAACACCATAAACCGTGATTGAAGACTTTGAGATGGACTTAAACGTTTGAGGTGGGACGGCTACAGTAACTATAGCACGTTTAGCGTGCCGCACCTACCATGTGTTGGTGGCTGAGAGCAGTTGGTCACTAGTCGTGGCCGAGTGAGGTACGTGTGTGCGCGCTGTGTGACCGCATTGGAAGAGTGTACGGTTCCTAATACCGGTGCTTCCTTAGTTCCACGGGTGTACTGACCTCCCGTGTGTCATTCGGACAATACTTTTTCAAGTAGTGTTCCAGATAGGACAACAAAACCAGAAACCCAGCTGAAAATCATGTCCGGATACCAGAGGAAAAATACCGTACGCTGCCAATGGGACAGGCAGAGTTCTCGCCCCTCACCAGGAGAAATTCACCGCTGGATTGGCGATACCCTCCGGTTGACTGTCGACCAAGTAGAAGCCATCCAATTAAATGCGCACGAAAAAACCATGTACATCAAGGTAATCAGCATATCTACTTATCAGAAATTGTTAAATACTTTTGCAGATCCTATTAAATTTCAGTTTAGCGTGCAGTATCTACCATGTGTTCGTGGCTGCGAGGGTTAAAGCCTGACCGTATGTGCTGGGCGCGAGCAGGTAGAATGCTGCATCGAATCCAGTAGCAGGCATACTTTTTTGAACGAAAGCCCACATTCCATTTTAGTCGGGATGTAACTACACACATCAAAAAAAGTTTTACATCACCTCGGTTCCAAGAGTTCCGGAACCTTTAAATACAAAGGGAATAGAGATCAACACAAACAACATTTCAGCTCGTTTTATTGCTCATGAGACCCACACATTGCATGTTGTACCATCATACAGCTAGACTTTCAGCATTTGTGGTCCAGATTGCAGTACACACCACTACCTCTAATACCCAGTAGCACGTCCTCTTGCATTGATGCATGCCTGTATTCGTCGTGGCATACTATCCACAAGTTCATCAAGACACTGTTGGTCCAAATTGTCCCACTCCTCAACGACAATTCGGCGTAAATCTCTCAGAGTGGTTGGTGGGTCAAGACGTCCATAAACAGCCCTTTTCAACATATCCCAGGCATGTTCGATAGGGTTCATGTCTGGCGAACATGCTGGCCACTGTAGTCGAGCGATGTCGTTATCTTGAAGGAACGCATTCACAAGATGTGCACGATGAGGTCGAGAATTGTCCATGAAGACAAATGCCGATATGGTTGCACTATGGGTCGGAGGATGTCATTCAGGTATCGTAAAGCCGTTTCGGAGCCTTCCATGACCACCAGGGGCGTACGTCGGCCCCACATAATGCCACCCCAAAACATCAGGGAACCACCACCTTGCTGCACTCGCTGGACAGTGTGTCTAAGACGTTCAGCCTGACCAGGGTGCCTCCAAACACGTCTCCGATTGTCTGGTTGAAGGCATATGCGACACTCATCGGTGAAGAGAACGTGATGCCAATTCCGTGGGGTCCATTCAGCATGTTGTTGGGCCCATCTGTACCGCGCTGCATGGTGTCGGGGTTGCAAAGCTGGACCTCGCCATGGACGTCGGGAGTGAAGTTGCGCATCATGCAGCCTATTGCGCACAGTTTGAGTTGAAACACGACGTCCTGTGGCTGAACGAAACGCATTATTCAACATGGTGGCATTGCTGTCAGGGTTCCTCCGAGCGGCAATCCGTAAGTAGCGGTCATCCACTACAGTAGTAGCCCTTGGGCGGCCTGAGCGAGGCCTGTTATCGACAGTTCCTGTATCTCTGTACCCCCTCCATGTCCGAACAGCATCGCTTTGGTTCACTCTGAGACGCCTGGAAACTTCCCTTGTTGGGAGTCCTTCTTGACACAAAGTAACAATGCGGACGCGATCGAACTGCGGTATTGACCTTCTAGGCATGGTAGAACTACAGACAACATGAGCAGCGTACCTTCGTCCTGGTGGAATGACTGGAACTGATCGGCTGTCGTACCCCCTCCGTCTAATAGGCCCTGCTCATGCATGGTTGTTTACATCTTTGAGCAGTTTTAGTGACATCTATGAACAGTCAAAGGGACTGTATCTTCGATACAATATACACAGTCAACGTCTATATGCCGGAGATCTGGGAACCGAGTTGATGCAAAACTTTTTTTGATGTGTGTACATTGCCAAATTTATTGCCTTACGACGTATTTTTGTGAAGAGTACGTTGAATTTTGATGATTTATAAAGAGAATACGATCTAATTGGTACGTTATGCCACGTGACCTGCAATGGCATAAAATTAAGAAACTGGCATGAATATTAACATAACATATCGAAGTGTTTTTCCGGAGGTCCGGGTTCGATTCCCAGCTCTGCCAAGAAATGTAATACTTGTCTGAGGGCTGAAATTGGGTACACGTAGCCTCGTGAAGCAAATATGAGAAGAAGTGGGTTCGATTCCCACCTCAGCCACCCCGGAAATGGTTTTCCGTGGTTTCCCACTTCTAATCCGGCCAAATTCCGGGACGGATTCTATCTTAAGGCCACGGCCGCCTCCTTCCCAATCCTTAATTGCAAATAAATACATCAATACAAGCCCGCAATAACTCGGGTTATCAGACAAATTCTACACACACATCCAAGAAAACGGGGCTAAATAACCGCGATATTCTAGCCCCTCAAATGAAACAAAACAACAACATATCGAAGGATATTCTGATCGCCAGTGCTTGCATCGAACAATGGCATTATTAGCATACTTTCGATTTTTGCAAAAAATGAAAGTAGACTTATGAGATCTACACAGGGCCAAAAATTGTGTCTGTCTGTCTGTGTGTGTGTGACTGCGTGTCTGTGTGTGGAGTGTGTGTACTCTGAATGTCGCCCCCCCCCCTCCCCCCGTATCAATTCCAACACGGTGAAACCGAATTGAACGATATTTGGTACAGAGGTAGCACTAGCAAAGGACACCTCAGAGTCATGTTTTATATCGCCGCCATCTTGATGAAAACGTAATGGCGGCCTCCCAAATGTTAAAAGCTTAAATAAATTACGACCAACCTATAATCTGATCTCTACCAAATTTTGCAACAACATACCTTTACTTGGGAAGCATATTTTGACCAAACTACAAGATCATCAGCCCAACAGTTTGAATATCGCGGCCATGTATGTGTGCAAATCGATTCCCCCTATCTTTTCTAACACGGTGAAACCGAATTGAACGAAATTTGGTACAGAGGTAGCACTAACGTAGAACACGTCAGTGTCATGTTTTATATCGCCACCATTTTGACGGAAACGTAATGGTGGCCACCCAAATGTTCCAAGCTTAAATCAAATTACGACTAACTTAATCATTTGATCTCTACCAAATTTTGTAACAACATATACTTGTATGGCGAGCGTCGTTTATCTGAACTACAAGGTCATCAACCCATTAGTTTGCAGATGGCGGCCATGTATGTTTGCAAATTGATTCCCCCTATCAATTCAAACACGGTGAAACCGAATTGAACGAAATTTGGTACAGAGGTAGCACTAGCAAAGGGCACTCCAGTGTTATGTTTTATATCGCCGCCATCTTGATCAAAACGTAATGGTGGCCATCCTTATGTTAAAAGCTTGAATCAAATTACGACCAACCTAATAATCTGATCCCTACCCAATTTTGCAACAAAATTCCTTTATGTATAGAGATTCTTTTGACCACACTACAAGGTCATCAGGCCAATAATGTACGTATAGCGGCCATGTATGTGTGCAAATCGATTCCCCCTATCTTTTAAAACACGGTGAAACCGAATGGAACGAAGTTTAGTACAGAGATAGCACTAGCAAAGGCCACCTCAGTGTCATGTTTTATATCACCGCCATCTTGACGGAAACGGAATGGCGGCCACCCAAATGTTAAAAGCTTAAATCAAATTACGACCAACCTAATAATTTGATCTCTACCAAATTTTTCAACAACATACCTTTTTGTGGGAAGCATCTTTTTACTGAACCACAAGGTCATTAGCCCAATAGTTTACAGATAACGGCCATGTATGTGTGCAAATCGATTCCCCATATCAATTCAAACACGATGAAAATGAATTGAATGAAATTTTTACAGAGATAGCACTAGCAAAGGGCGCATCATATTCATGTATAATATCCGTATAGCACGTTGTATGTAAGAAGCTACTACAACCAACAATCAATTATAATCCTTGAAAAGGACAAAGAGTTATAACAATACCCATGCATTTAGGAGAAAGTAGGCTATACGTTCTTTACCGAACATCTTGTTTTGTTATTAAATTTTAACAAAAAAGTCTTAGCATATCTTTAGGCCCGTATCACACGACACTCGCTGGCAAGGAAGCTGCTGTGATCGCTGGTACAAAAATCCTGTATGATTCTGTTCTCTTCGTCAGTACACCTGCTTGTATGACCGAAGTGTATCACACGCTGGCATTTTGTACGCTAAGTTGTATGAAATAAAACCGAAGGGCTGTCATTTGAGGGCATTATTTGCTGTTCTTTCGCCTTATTAACGCAAAGCGGTCGCGAAACTTGTTTTAAGTAAATTAGAAAACATGCCAAGTACTGAATGAATGCATTCCATTCAATATTTAGGATCTAACTGTAATAATTTATTATTTTACCATACGCGTTAATAAGAAGCGCAATAAAAACCTCGAGAGTGTGTTTGAAATGTGTGAAAGTGTTATTGCGCCCGCTCGCTCTTTCGAAGATCCCGGGTTCAAGAATATCCAACGGCAGAATTTTAAAATTCTTTTTAACTATTTTATTATACCCTCCCTACCTCGTACAGCAAGATTTCAACTTGGTTTTGTTCACATTATCTACGAAGACGATAGGGAAAGCTACTTACTTGTCTCATTTAAATGGTTACTTTCCCTAAATACTGTTCAAAACCATGGATGGATACTATTCGTTATAATTATTATTTTTTAGTCGATTTTACCCACCAGGTTAGGTTTTCCCACGGACTCAGCGAGGGATCCCATCATTGCCGCCTCTATGGGCAGTGTCCCGGAGCTTGAAACATCTTGTCTGCGGGATACAACTGGGGAGGTGGAATCAGCACCTCGCCCAGGTGGCCTGACCTGCAAAGCGAACAGGGTCCTCTTGAGGGATGGGAAGGGAGGGGACGATCGGGAGGGATAGGCAAGAAAGAGGGAAGGAGGCGGCCGTGGCCGTACGGTAGATAACATCCCGGTATTTGCCCGAAGGCGAAGTGGGAAACCACGGAAAACCCCTTTGAGGATGGCTGAGGTGGGAATCGAACCACCTCTACTCATTTGGACCTCCCGAGGTTGAGAAGACCCCGTCCCAGTCCTCATACCTCGTTTCAAATTTCGTGGCAGAGCCGGGAATCGAATCCAGGTCGTCCTGGGTGGCAGCTAATCACGCTGACTACTACGCAACGGAGGCGTCTCTATTCGTGATAATTAGAATGTTAATAGTTCAATATTTATCCCAGAATCATAATATGACACGTTCTGTAATTACTGCCTTGATACGAGGCTCAGCGGTAACGTTCTCGCTTGCTGTGCCGAAAGTTGCAGGTTCCTATCCTGGCGCAGTCAGCTGGCATTTGAGGGTGCGCAAAAGCGAGGGAGCCGTGTCAGTAGATTTACCTTCACGTTGAAGATCCCCCTTCGGAGCAAAATCCGGCACCCCGGCGTATCTAAATGCCAGAGCAGTTAAAAGGGACGTAAAACCAATAATGTTATAATTATCTGTATTTACTGTATGTTTGGGGGCAAATGACCTCGTAGTTCCGCCCCTTAAAACCTCACTAAATAACTATTACTGTAAGTGTATAGCAAGCGCTTTTCGCACAGACGCCGTTGAAAGAAATTATAGTTTCGGTCTGATGTATTTATTCGTGAGCCTACCCACATAACAAATCTATTTGTCTGAGTGAGTCGGAGTTTTCCTTTAAACAAAGGTGGTCAAAATTTCGAACACTTGCTACCTTGAATATACAGGATAGGCTACCTTGCTTTCGTTCTACAGATCATTATGTCGTCGTCCAATCTGGCTGCGTACCATCGGATAAGTACGGTCATTTTCAGGACCTAATAAAAAAATCACTCGTTGGAACAGATAGATATGCGTCCATAATACATCCACAATAAACGACATTAAGAAAAAAAATGCGCTAGTCCAAGGTTCGAACCTATTACAATGCGACTTCGTTGACGCTACTCCAGCACTTCTTGATTTAGCCACCTTGGCTACGGAGAACCATGGTGTATTGCTGGCACGTATTGGGTCTATTCGTAGACGCTTCATGTCCAAATGTAAGAAGGTGTCATTCGGAGCTCTGATCGTTTCAATCATGCATTATATTTGAGGTCATTGAAAGAATACTGCCACTATTGATTTCTAATATATTCGCGAGGATGTACTCAACGGTAAAGTTGTACAATGGACGTAAAGGAGCAGGTACGAATGTTTTTAGGATGACTGTCATATACGCGTTAGTTGGGTTGCCTTCCTCCAAAAAAAATAAGGGGCTGGTGGACCACACTGTATATTATGCTAACGGACTTCACTCAGCATTTGTAGCATTCGTAGCATTTAAAATGATATAAAGTCTAGTCTTTCAGATCGACTATCAGTGGTTTTTTACTTTATTTTGTTTTATTTTGTTTAATTTTTAATTTTGTTTTGTTTTACCTTGGTATAAATGGTTTTGATTTGTTTTATTTGGTTTTTGTTTTTATTTTGTTTCGTTTATTTTTTTATTATTTTTTGATTTGCTTTGATTTTCCAGAAAACAAACACAAAACAAAAAACAAAAACACGAAGCAAAAAGCAAAATTCAAACACAAAAGCAGAAAACAAAAAAATCAAAACACAAAGCAAAAAGCAAAATTCAAAAACAGCAAAAGCAGAAAACAAACACAAGACCAAAACAAAAAAGACGAAGCAAAAAGCAAAATTCAAAAACAAAAGCAGAAAACAAAAAACAAGAAACATAAAGAAAAAAAGCAAAATTCAAAAAAGCAAAAGCAGAAAACAAACACAAAACCAAGAAAGAAAAGCAAAAAGAAAATTCAAAAGCAAAAGCACAAAGCAAACACATAACCTAAAACCAAAAAACACAAAGCAAAAAGTAGGAAACAACAAACACAAAAGATACGTGAGGCAAAGTCCAGAGAAACGTTTCTCATGAAAATGATTCTTATTCACAAGTGGATTAAGCGAGTTTTGTAACTTGACGACTTGACATTTTATTTTTTTGTTTATTTATTTAGGGGCTTGGCGGCATCGTGATCAAGTATCCCCGTGTACTTGAGTGTGGGTGTGTTTGACGTTCGACCGATGAACCACAACACAGCGAAGGCAGAAAGGGAATGAGACGGGAAAGTGAGCGAGAGAGACAGACATTTAGTAGTCTACGCCAACCGGTGCTGCACGGGTGATAGTGCCAGAAGCACACCGGTGTGCAGCCGTCCATGAATTAACCAGCAACTATTCTTTAAGGGCAAGCTTCGGAATTCTGTTGCCATCAATTCCTAGAACGTGTTTTTCCAATTTTCTATGTTTTTGTAAAATCTATCATTCAATGAAAATATATTTAATTGATACGTTATTTATTCACTGCTCGTTATACCTTATCACTCAAAATATACTGGAAATTTATTTGGCCTAAATAATTGTCAGTGTTTCCAACGTCAGTGCGTAGATACTGGTTATAACTTGAATAATTGAATAGCAAGTGATGAATTTTGAATTTTAAACTAGGCTCTACAATACTTCACAGAATGTGTTGTATTCAGGGAAAGGTGCTCCTTATGGTAGTACTTTTACCTCTGCTCTCAGAGGCGTACACTTTTGATGATAATTTAATTTTGTATGAATATAAGATAGCAGTTACCTTGCTCGTAGCTCCAGCGAGGAAGACATCCATCCAGATAAGTAGTAGCCTTTACTATACAGTACAACCATAGTTGACTTTTACAACCATATAGTCACTCCAAACGGACAAACTCCGGATTTCTATCTCCATTTTAGCATTTCACCTAACGTCATATATAGCCTATTACAATTAGCATACACCGACAGTTTCATTACCAATACCGCAACTAAACAATTGAACATATTGTAAATATTTTCACCTGTATTTTCAAACATATATTTTATAGCCTAAGTGTAATGGATCTGATGATGATCGCTTGACGATCGAAACTGGTCATCCTAGTGTATTTATTAATCTCATGTAATTATTTTTCAGGATTAGGGTATTAACCAACTCTTTTGGGTACATTCGTGTTGACCGACTGAAAAGCACCAAACTTTTGTTTTGCTTCCTCATTATACTTGAAATCGGTGGTTGCATTTGTCATAACAGTAATTAAATTTCATATGGCCGGATAATGTATATGCGGATGAAGTCAGTATGCGGTGGAAAGAATACCTTGAAGAACTATATGATGGGAATGTATCTAATAAAACGTGGTATATTGAATCGGAAGATGATATAGAAGAAGATGATTAGGGCCCTGTTATCACAAGAAGAGAATTTGAATCAGCGCTTGGAAGAATAAGACAATAAAGCTTGCGGTCCAGATAACATACCGGGAGAAATACTAATGAATATGGGTGAGTAAATGAAAGACCTGCTTTATTATGCAATCTGCAGATGATATGATAGTGGTAAAATTCCTGAAGACTTCGCCAAAGAAAGGAAGCAGTGCAGAATGCTCTGAACACAGAACCATAACACTGCTCTCTCATGCATCTAAAATTTTACTATCAATACTAAAAGCCAGAATAAATAACAAACTTGATTTCCAAATTGATCCAGATCAGTTTGGTTCCAGGAAAGGAATGGGAACAAGAGAAGCAATCTTGGCTCTACGAACAATTTTAGAAAGAAGAATGGAGATGAATAGAAACATATGTATAGCATTTGTAGATATTGAAAAGGCCTTTGATAATGTAAGTTGGGACCAACTCTTCAAAATTATTAAATCTTCGGGATTAGACTGGAAGGATAGGAGGCTGATACGAGGGCAGATCAAAAAGTAAGTTGCACTTCCCAGTTATGGCCATTTATTACACCACCTATACAACAGCAACACGACTATAACGACATACAATGTAACGTCACTTTTCCACATAGTTTCCAAGAGACTCCAAACATTTCTGCAAACGCACAACCAACTTGTCGATACCGGATGCATAGAAAGTTCCTCCAGCGTTCTGCATCCACACGGAGACAGCGACCTTCACCTCCTCATCGGTCTGGAAATGTCGACCACCGAACTCCATTTTGAGCTTACCGAACAGATGAAAGTCACATGGCACGGGTCCTCGACGTTGCGGGCCTGCCTTCGCGTTATTCGTCCGTGATATCCGTGCGTCCGGCTTCGAATTGCTGACACCACTTTACGATCCGTTGCCGGGAAATGGCCCGTTCCCCATACACAGCCCTAATTTCACGATGAATGTCCGTGCAATTCTTCCTTTTGGCCCATAGGAATCGGATTGACGCACGCACCTCATATTTGGAGTGAACGTCCAGTCGAAGCGCCATTGCATTTGGCCGCTATTCACACCATACAAGACGAGACACCACAGCGACCTGCCTAACAGATGTGTGGGCAGTGTCTGTCCCTTTCTGCGCTGTGCCCACGTTTGCGACACACAGCGCGCTACTGCAGCGCGTTAGTGCAGCTAACTTTTTGATCCACCTTCGTACTTCAACTTGATGAAAATCATACCACAATAGTAAACATCAAAGGAAGCAGTCAGGAAGTAAAAATCAGGATGGGAGTAAGACAGGGTTGCCCCCTTTCACCGTACCTCTTCAATGTATTCATCGAAAAGGCTATAAATAAGTTCAAAACGAACACAAAAGGAATTAGAATAAATGGACAACAAATCCATTGTATTCGCTTTGCAGATGATATAGTAGTGGTTGCAGACTCAGAAAAGGATTTATCCAAGATGATGAATATACTGTCATCATATTTAGTAGATTTATACTTAAACATTGACGTGAAAAAGACAAAAATATTAGTTGTAAGTAAACATCCTTAGCGATATCACACCAACATCAGGCTTGCTAACAGAGTAGTGAAACAAGTCACCAGTTTCCCTTACCTCGGAAGTTGAATCACAAATGATAACCACTCCAGCAAAGAGATAAGAAGAAGAATAGCGCTTGCCAAACAAGCATTCAGCAACAAAAGAACTCTTCTGACCAATATACATCTAGATATTGATATTAGGAAAAATTTTGTGATGTAATTTGTGTGGAGCGTACTCTTATATGAATGTGAATCTTGGACAAATCGAGAACAGGATAGGAAATGGCTTGAAGCGTTTGAGATGTGGGTCTGGAGGCGAATGCTAAAGGTCAGTTGGACTGAAAAAAGAACAAACGAAAGTATACTGCGAGAAATCCAGGGGAAGAAACTGCTCATGGTAACAGTACATAGAAGAACAGCTAAATTCATTGGACACACCATGCGTCATAATACCTTTCTAACCAATCTACTAGAAGGAAAGGTCTTAGGAAAGAAGGGACGAGGTCGACCTAGGAAGAAATTCCTTCAAGTATTGATGCAAAACGTAGGATGAGGTTCCTACTGTGAGATGAAAAGACAAGCTGTAGACAGAAGACAATGGTTGAATCGACAAGGCATTGCCTTTAGACATTGATTGATTGGATAATGTATAAAATGTTAGAACATATTCATTGTGTTATGGATTAGAGGACGTCGTACGTTTATCGCCATGATTTACATCCCCGTTTTGACAACATACAAATCTGCACCAATGGATGATGACCGTTGCCTCCTTGGAGAGACTGACATTTTTTATAAAGTGGCAGTTTCGATATGATAAAATAGAATGTACACAGTCGGATGGTATTGATGTAGCCAATTGGGGATTGTGTTATCAGTAAGAGTAGAAAGCCGCATCAAAATACTGTAGTGCACCTCCTGGTATAGCGGTTAGAATTCCGGAGGTTCGGGTTCGATTACTGGCTCTGTCAAGGATTTTAATTCTGGTCTGAGGACAAGAACAGGGTACACTGAGCCTCGTGTGACAAAACTGAGAAGAGTTGGGTTTGATTCCCACCTCAGACATCCTGGAAGTGGTTTTCCGTGATTTTTCACTTCTACTCGTAATATAAGGCCACGGCTGCCTCCTTCCCAACCCTCACTTGAATTAAAAATACACACATTACAACAGACACCACAATAACACAGATTACTATATTTTAGCCTACTTTTCTCATTTTGCAAAAATGAGGAAAAAGTAGACTTCCCAGTGTGCCCATTTCAACAATGAAATATGCAAATCACAGTTTGCCAGCAATGCTCAATCGGGAGTATCGGGGTTCATAGTTTGTTCTCCCACTCTGTGACTTACACACTTTGTATTAATCATAGGATACACTTCCAAAAATAAACTAAAATCAAATCCTACTGTCAAAACATTTAATTATCCAAAATATGGCGCTACAAAAATTAAACAAATGAAAATACTGACACTACACTTCACACTTGTTCAAAGTTGAACAAGGAATTCATATTAAACAATTAAAAATTAATAATGACTGGTTTTCCAAAAACCAACAAAACTTCAACTAAGTTTCACTCCCATATGGTGTCAATTCAAATTCTTCAAATATCGAGCTCCAAATGGCTCGGTAAAGTTTACATACACTGTGCTAACCATTAAACAGAAATAAATTAATATTTACATGAGTATATCTGTTTCTAATCATAACATCAAAGCATGGCTAATCATTAATTTATTTTGGGCTCTCACAATGCTCATATGTTACCATCCCTCTCTCTCAAGCTACCAACTCACTACCGTGATTGGAAAAATTTGCGTATTCCCGAGCTATTGAAACTACTGAGCAAGTCAAACTTAAGATTACTCCCAAAACCTTAATGTCTCCATAAAAACTCGTGAATCACTGAATCGTTAAATAATAAAATTAGGGATTTATCATTTTGTCTTCAAAGACAATTATATCTTAAGAAAGCAACGATCTGAACTCTGCAAGCGATAATAATGGATATAAAGGGACCTCGGTTCAACTACCGGGTCGTTAAAATAATCTTAAACACTTCTGTGTGTTGTGACTCAGACATCCCGTTCCCCAACCTACCGCAATACAAGAGGGTAAGGGTCTGTCTTAACTACTGAACCCGAGGAGGTTATGCTGACTGGAATCGAACGTGGTTCTCAGAGACTGTGATCTCAGTGTGAAGGTTCCACCAGGGAACGAACCAGAGATCTGTAGAGGCAGTTTCATGGTAAAAACCCCTCGAAAGAAGTGTATATTTAATCACTGGTGTGATTTTGGTGCAATGACATTATTTATTAAAATAATGCAGGGAATAATGAGCAGATTATAGCATTATTAGACTACTTGGTGTAGGCTATACGAGGCTTGAAGCACGGAGAGGACAGAGTTGACATTTTACAAATTAGCCCAGAATTGTGGGTGGGGCTCAGTGGAGCCATGTCCATCTCTGTGACCCCATTCTGTCGTCTGCAGCAAGGGGGAGGCCTGAATAATGACCCAGTTATTCCCCGACGGAGAATAGATTTGAGTAGTGGGAGGAGAGATGCCCAGGAAAATCATTGATTACTCGTGATTGGAGCAACGAATTGAGATGAGAGTTGCTCACAGATGAATCTTGTGGCAGGAGGCTAATTTTAGAGTCTTTTACCTGCGAAATTGTGGCAGATTTAACGAAGTGCGGAAGGACTGTAAAACGACCATTGTGCGCGGATAGATTTGAGAATGTTGCCGAGGAATACCCGTAAGATAGCGTCCCACGCTATGGAGAAAGGAATTAATATTAATTAATTGGACGAGCGATTCCTTTGCACGCAGATAGTTTTGGAATCTGTGAAGAAAGAGGAACCCAATGATCATGGTTTGGAGACCAGATTCATGCTGGGAGAGGAGCCAAGATTTCGCGGGAAGATTTCGCTCTACTTTCAGTGAGAATCTGATATAAGGGAGTAGACCCTTGGAGTTACGCTCAGTTACAACCAGTGACACTCAGTCGAAACCCAGTCTCGCACATTTCAAGCTCAGTCTACGCGCAGTTCACGTGCAGTGTGCACCCAGTTACAGCCCAAGTAGCAGTCTTATGCAGTCTTCACGCTCAGTTTACGTTAGAAGTTACCCAGTGGTAACTCAGTTGCAGTAAGTTGCAATCAGTATGCAGCAAGTACGAGGGCAGTACGAGACAGCATGTAAGCAGTGTACAGCAGTCTTCAAGTAAGGTACGAGCAGTCTTCAAGTGAATCTTCAGTCAGGTACAGCCACTTTGAAGCATGTTCGTCAAGGCAGAACGCATGGCGGTTCTACTCATAATAGACGCCGAACAAAGACTGGTACAGGTAAATGAAGCATTTTATAAGCTTATATGAATAATAGTCGTGCTATAGGCATGATCAGCAGTACGAACTATGCCGTGTTCAGTTACGAAGCACCGTGTAGGCTAATGGCAGAACTATTGTAAATAATTATTTGTGTAAAGTATTGGACAATGTTGAGCGCAATGTGTATAGTATTGACTGATCGTATGTGTGTAAATACGATGGTATGCGCTAAATGAAACTCTATGACGTGTTTGGTAATGTCGTGAGAGTACCAGATGATAAAACTCAAGACGAGATCTAGCATATTTATGCAGCGCAGGACGCTTACTGTAGGAGTAAGAAATAATAAAAACTGTTGGTGGATTCCGAAAGCAGGTAAACCAGACTTTCAATCAGGAGTTGTGGATTCCTTAGAGATGCTGTCGACACCTGCAATTTCGATCTTTGCTAGGGAATTTAGCATTGAAAAGTGTATAAAGTGACGTGTGTTAAGTGTACAACATATGTAAAATATCCTTTAAAATAGTGATTAGATAAGTGTTTCATATGTGTGGGAGCAATAGCTTCCTGAGAGTTATGCAACGTGTCGTGTTGTTGATGAAAATTATGTGTTATAAAATGTGTGTTTGCAAGATGAATATGTCGCGTTAAACCTGCAAATGGCAGGCGACATGGAGAAATATGATTGGTTGGAGCCACCATAGACGCCTATAGAGATGTGAGTACCCCACAAATTATGGTTATGATGATGTAGAAATATGGGCCATTGCATGTTGTGATTCCGTAAAGATGCCCGTAAGAATCAGTTTAGGAGGCAGATCCTCCATGTTTAATCTTTATTGTGTTGATTTTTATAGATTTGAGATGTTAATTTGCATCATTAAGTGGAGTAATTATTCCCACTATGAATTAAGAATGGCAATCAATTATGTAAATGTGACGAGCACTATTGTTCGGATTTTAAGACGTTTGGCTATGTCGGATATTTTGGTAAAGTTATGTGAGAATAAGAATAAAGTAATGATTTTTGGTCATTTATGTCAGTGAGATTAATAAGAATAATAAATTAATGATTTTTGGTCATTTATGTCAGTGAGATTAATGGTAATAATAATAATGAATATTAAAAGTATGAATGAACATCAGGAAACAAATAAATGTTGTAAGCGAGAGATTTACGCTAATTGCAAGACTTATCAATCTAAGCAGTAATATGATACAGTAAGATTACATTACAGTAATTAAGGAAAGAAGTTTTATATCAGAATATTGCATATATTCAGTAATGATGCCAGTAATGAAAGAGCTTTTAGTGGATTGAATTTGCAGCTTATATGAGAAGCTTATAGAGTAAATTGTTAGATTTCTCTTAATAATATAGGTCGGAGGGCGTAGCATTGAGTTAGGGGCCAGATGGTCTATTCTACGTATGGAAATCTCCTATGTCATGGGCATAAGTGGAGATATAATTTTATGCCAGAGTTGTAGTGTGTACCCTAGCTCTGAGGAAGGATATGAAAGTGTTCCGGGTTGGGATCCTGTGATAGAGACGAGGAGAACGAGGACACCTCGAAACTCTATGATCTCCCGAGAACTTATTAATGAGTTATTTCCGCTCGTGGTAGCGAAACTCATGGCGGCAGCTGCAGTGAGCGCCTATATTTTACTTGAGACATCGGTCACCCGTCAGTCTAATGCATTACGAACCCCGAACCTTCATGTTGAATGGACCCGTGTGAGGCCAGTCATTATTGTTATATCCTATGTGTAGGAGTAATTAAAAAGCTCATTCAATACCTGCTTGCATAATAGTCAAGTAAGATCCTTTGGGATATATGTGTCGGTCAGACAACAGTATTTGTCTTGTAAATCTTTACTGCTTAGAGAGGAAAGCATTCAAAACCTTTAAGGAGGGTCGAGGTAATTGGTGGAACACCCATTCCACTTTCTATTGTGTGCGGATTCCCCTAGCCGAGGGTCTGCAGGCTAAACTCGAACCGTCAAGGCGAGTTGAAAGGGACAGATTTTAGACCCTGGTAAATGACATATGATGAAAGATTGTTATGTTGAGTAATGTAGCCATGTGGTTTAGGAACACATGGATAATTATAGAATATCCTGATGGTTCATTATTTTAGCTATCTGACGAATAGTTAGATGATGTATTTGCACTGTCACTGAAACCAAGTTTTGAAGTTAGTTACCAGATGCCAATCGCCACGAGAGCGAGGTAATCTATTGTACCATCCGACACCAGCTATAACGTAACGTTTTATGTAGGAATCACATACAGCATGCAATGGAACCATATAAATAGAGGAAGTGGAGGGGTAGCTTACATAATTATGGAGTTGCACGTTGATTGCGGTGCAACGTCAGAATAGGTAAATGCATGCAAGCATTTGTTTGGTGAGAAGAGAAAAATCAAAACACGCACGGCACACATAATTGTTAAAACCAAGAGGTTTAAGGAATAATTAATTTGTGATAATAAAGAAGTCACATTGTATGACTGTTATGTTAATGTACAGTTTGTATTGAAGTCGTAGGTGCATCAGCGCACTAATATATCTTTATGTAGTTCACATAAGGGTACAGCTTTATGGTTTAATATGATTTTATTATGATTTCATTTTTTGTTTGTTTGTGGATTGTGGAAGTAAATTTTTGTTCAATTTGTTTTTATTGGTTTTGGGATTGTTTTTGTGTTTGAAGCCATGATTTTCATTTACTGAATTAAAGTTTTAGAATAGAGTTGTGCCTTATTATTGTAGAGTTGTTACCTTATAGCCTCAAATCCAAATTATGCACTGCTCATTTGGGGGAACGGCACGTGCCTGAGACCTGATGCTAGCTGGAGGCAGCTGCATATTTACCATCGAGATTACTCACATGGGTACATGGGATTTGATGTCCTATACTGTGATTTGAGCTATCGGTACAACTAAAGTCGGTCAGATTTAATGCACACAACTCTATTAAAGTAAGAATTAACGAAGTAGGGAATGACCGCTCCTATCCTAGCTAAGTTCCGATACGTACATATAAATTTGGTAGATATGTAAGTACAGTTATACTCCTTTGTAAGTTTGACACTCTTATTATCATGGCCCAAGCAACGTGGAGCGGTATTAATTCATTATGGAACCGCCTGCGTCAGTGCAATATGAGCGATCTTGGCATTGCACATGCGTGGCATACATGAATGATAACTGCTATTTATTTATCATGGCGCCCAGGTACGTGGAGCTTATGGGATTTAGGGAAAACCCATAGATTTTTTATGGTATTTCATGGGGAAAACCATAGTAATTGTTTTGCCTCAAACTGTGTTTGAGTGATTTTTGAATTCAGTAGGCTTTTTATGTAACGCAGAATCTCTCTATTGAGAAGAGAATTGCCCAAGGGTATGAGCGCTACATACCAGATCCACAATCTACCATATATTATCAGGTTTTGTACGACTTCACAATATGTGTGCAGTGTTTGATGTTTCTCTTCGAAACGTATCCACATATTTTTCCAGGAAGCCTGCCTGCATATTTAAGTGTGTTATTGTAAAATGTCAGGTACGGAGGAAATCTTGCAGGTTATTGCAGGATTGAAACAGCATTTTGATGCTGTTAACGAGCAGAATAAACTGGAAGCCAAGGCTTTCCAGGATAGCATAAACACTCGTTTAGATGCAAATCAGGTTGCAATAAATAATAACCAGATTGAATTAAACAATAAGTTAGGTCAAATGCAAGAGGTAATTAAGACCGAAGTAACAGATACTGTTGTAAGCGTTGTATCGGAAATGCAGGTTAAAACTGATAAACGTTTCGAGGCTATAGAAGCCAAACTTGAGGGTAATTTACAAGCGTGTAAACATGCTCAGGCGGAAACCAACAGTAGATTAGATGCGTTGGCTAACGATATTAAGGATATTCAAATCCAAAATGAGGCGAATCTCGAACGCCAAGCGAAACAATTCGCAGAGTTTACAAAAACGGTAGACCAGAGATTAGAGGAGAACGACTCCAAATGGGACCAGAAATTGAAAAGCTATGCTAGAGCAATTAACGGTGACCTCAAGAAACAGGACCAGAATATATTAGGTCAATGCCAGGAAATAGGCGAAATTAAGGCTATCGCTCATGAAAGTCAGGAGCTGGTAAGCAACGTGAAAAGTTAGATGGGCAAAGTTCATCAAGAACTGGACCAAGTTCAAACTGACATTGTCATAGTTAACAAAAGGCAAGAGGAGAATAGAGGTGAGATCACCAAGGTCCGGAATGAATTGTCTAAAGTCAATGGACACATTCAAGATGAAATTAAAGGGTTAAGAGAAGAACTCGAAATAAGAGAAGGCCAGAAAACAGAGGCAAGCGACAAGACCCTTGCTCAAATTAAAGAAGATGTAGGGGATGAAATATCCCATATCAAACAAAGTCTGAAAGAAGACAAGGTGAAAATCTTTCAAGTAGCCGAGGAAAACCGAGATAGGCTTACAAGAATACAGAAAGAAGTCATTACTCGCCTAGAAAGAGCAGAGATGCGCCACAATCAAATGGAGACTAGGATAATAGCACAGGAGGAAACACTTCTGAAAGGTCCTAAGTCAAGTGAAGGCAGCATGGAGGATATGAGGAAAACAAGGTGGGCAGACTTGGAAACCCAACCTATGAGCAGGAATGCTACAGGCCCAGGGGAAAGTCCTTATATGACGCCAGGTGTACCAATTGCGGCATCGACGCCACATGAAAATGCTATGCACACCCAGGTGATAAACGTCATTAGGGCAAGCGAAGAAAAACCAAGGAAATTTTCAGGTAGCTACTGTAGTATGACACCAAAATATTGGTTAAAGGAAGTGATTGAATATCTAAATGATGCACGAATACCGCAGGAGCGTAGGCTACGTGCTATAGAGAAATTAACAGAAGGGGAGTGCGCACTATGGTTTCGCAGCTTCCGTTACACTTTTGATACTGTTGAGGAGTTCCGTGAGGCATTCTTGAAGAGATATTGGGACGCCGCGACTCAACAGAATTTACGGTTGGATTTATATGCAAAGAAATACAGTACTAATAATCCAACAAAGTACGCAGAATTTTTCATATCGCAGATGTGTCGCTTTAAAGAGCTGGATCAAAAACCAAGCGAACTGGAGCTATGTATTGCTATCGCCAAACAGCTTCCATACGAGATCCAAAGGCTACTAATCTCGGCTAATGCGAAAACTGCTATGGAAATGGAGACAGTTCTAAGGCAACTGGACCTCACCACAGCAAATACAATGCGTCAGAGTCGAACCGTGGAACAAGTCCACGTGACCAACACACAGACTGACCAACAGCAAGCTCCAAGGAACAACAAAGCTACGAGCACAGAAACATTAGATTCCTATGGACGGCAATGGGAACAGGAACCCAGAAGATGGCAGTCAAAGTTCAAAGGAAATACTAATAGAGGAGGAAGAGGTCGAAATTCGTGGAATAAGCAGAATAACAGGGGTAAACCGTACCATAACAATGGAGGTAATAATGGCCAAGAAGGCAATAATAGAAATTGGAGACCCCAAGAAAGAAGAAGTAACTTCGATGACGAGGTAGAAGAACGATACCATGCTTCTTTGCGATACCTCGAAGAAAGGGGAGATGAGCCCCAGAAACAACAAGTTCGATGGCAAGAAGTCATGCAGAACAGGACATCGCCAGACAGATATGGAGATGGAGCTAAGAGTTTGGAACTACAGCGCAGCGAACAGGAGAGAAGAAACTCCAAGGGGGCGGGCGCTGAAGAAAAAAAAACGCCAAAATTAGAAGAGTTTGAGACTGATAGATGGAAGTCTATTAACATCATCAATTGGATAGCCAAACCAGAAGAACTGATTGAGGATACAGGAGGACCACAGGTCATGGTCAAGAGAGAATTGCCTATTATAATTGTAAGAGTGGCAGGATTAAAAGTCAGAAGTCTGCTAGACACAGGATCAACAGTGAGCCTGATGACACAAGCTCTATATAATGAAATAGCCCGGAGAGAGAACGTTTTGAAAATACCGATCTCTAGTGTCAAGATTAAAGGGGTAATTCCAGACCGAACAATGATATGTAAATACCAGGTATTCCTAGATTTACAGATAGGAGGCTCTATTTTCTCCCAGAGTTTTCTGTTAGTAAACAAATTGCCTTATAACCTACTCATTGGGGCAGAGTTTATAAGGGAATACAGAGTGATAATCGACCTAGCACAGGACAGGGTTATGTTCCATGTGAATGATGAAGCTGAAGGCTTAGAGGTCGCACTCAATGAGATTGAACCAGGATCAAGTGAACAAGTATGGCATACATACAGAGATGTGGCTGAGGAAGGAGTATTAGCTATTGAGCAGTTAGAAGAGGAGCTTAAAACACTAGCCACAGACTTGGAAAAAGATCTGGAACCCAAATTGGAAGAATATATTTCGGAAAAGCTAGAAGAAGCGAAAATTGGGCTAAAAGAGAAGGAAAATTTAAAGCAGTTATTACTGGAACAGAAGGAAGTCTTTGATTCGAGACCTGGTCGGATAAAGAACTTCACTTATGCTTTTCAAGTCAGTGATTGGACACCATTTAGGCAGAAACCCTACCCTATAGCTGAAAAGCATTATGCTAAAGTGAAAGAGGCAATTCAGGAGATGTTGGAGGCCGGTGTTATTGAGAAGACACCTACGCCTTATGTAAGTCCATTGGTAATTGTACCAAAGACAGACGGATCTGTCAGAGTCTGCCTGGACCTGAGACGCTTAAATTTGCGAGTTATTCCGGAATTTGACCAAGTGCCACCTATTAAAGAGATCCTCAGGAAGTTTAAAGGGAAAACCATATTCACAAACTTAGATATCACATCCAGTTTCCACCATCTTGAATTAGAGAAGAAAACTAGTCTGTTGACAGGATTTATGTTTGATCAACATACATTCACATTTTTAAGGCTACCTTTTGGGTTGAAAACAGCTGGTTCAGCCCTGATAAGAGCGTTAGATCGCAATCTATCAGATGAGGTTAAAGAGAGTACCATCAGATATGTAGACGACATTCTACTCACATCAGAATCTCTGGAGGAGCACATGAGAGACCTGAAGAAGTTGCTAGATGACCTTCGAGAAGCTAACTTTAAGGTTAATATCAAGAAATCGCACTTCTGTCAGAGGGAAGTTAAATTCCTAGGGCATGTCATTGATGCAAATGGAGTGAAGCCTAACCCAGATAAATTGGAGGTAATTCGAAATTTCCCTCGACCCACGAAAGTAAAGCACGTCCGACAGTATTTGGGAGTAATTGGATTCTTTTCGAACCACTGCCCAAACTATACTGCGACAGTAGCACCCCTGCAGGACCTATTGAAGAAAGGCGGCAGATGGAATTGGACGGAGCAATGTCAGGAAGCATTCGTGAGGTCAAAACAAATGCTTTTGGAATATGTGAAGCTGGGATACCCGGATTATACCCAGAAGTTCATCATACAGACGGATGCATCACTTATTGGGATTGGAGCGATGCTATTCCAGGAAAATTTTTATCGCCTTTATAAGCAGGAGACTGAAAGTCCATGAGAAAAACTACACGATCACAGAGATAGAGTTGCTCGCAATTTTGTACGCGTTGCAATCTTGGCACAAACTCGTGTATGGCTTCCGAATAGTCCTCAGAACAGACCATAAAGCTTTAACATTTTTGTTAAAGACAGATTTGTCTAGCCAGAGATTGACAAGATGGTCCCTGTATATCCAGCAGTTTAATGTGGAAATTGAATACTGTCCAGGGAAAGAGAATGTAATACCGGACATATTAAGTCGTTACCCTAGAGAAGAGGAAGCGCTAGCTGTCCAGATTGAGAATCGAGATCAGAAGACGTTGGATGACTTAAGGAACCTTACCAACCTACAACGCGAAGACCCATGGTTGAAGATGATGATCGATTACTTTGAGGGACGCTCAGCAAGGGGAACTGCGATATACAGAGAGGCGGAGGCATTGGCAACAGAGTATGTATGGTATAATCAGATATTACACAAGTGGGACGATGTAGATCATACACGTCAAAGGATTGTAATTCCTGCATCTTTGCAGAGAAGATTGGTATGGCTAGCCCACAGAGCATTTGGACATCCGGGGATAGATAAACTCTGTGCTCTGTTTAAGGAAGCATTTACTTGGCCAAAATTGAGAGAAACGGTGAGAAATACTATTAGAACATGTGATCTATGCCAAAGGGTTAAGCCAAATCCCTTTTTAATGAGGCAACGACCTATCCCGTTGTTACCGGAGAAGCCAAGGCAGCTATTGAGTATAGACAACTTTGGACCATTGCCTAGAGCACGTAGAGGCAATAGACACATTTTTGTAGCCATGGATGTATTCTCGAAAATGGTGGTGTTATGCCCCATACAAAAGACAAGTTCAAAACAGGTCTTGAAGCGCCTGAAAGAGAGAGTTATTCCGATTCTTGGGAAGCCGGATAACATTCTCTCGGACCACGGAAGTTGCTTTACAAGTGCAGAATTTCGTCGAGAACTGGAAACTCTAGGAATTAGGCAGATTTTATCTACCATTCGCCATCCTGAGGCAAGTCCAGTTGAAAGAGTAATGAGAGAAATCCAGAAATACATGAAGATCTACTGCTCGTAGGAGAATTGGCGTTGGATAGAATTTCTAGAAGTCATTGAATACTGTATAAATAATACTGTACATGAGGCGACAGGTCAGGTTCCCGTGACTCTACATCTGGATCAAAGACCAGAGAGACCGTGGACTGGTGTTATTCCATTGCCAGTAGACGCACAGCCAGGTAGAGAATTGAGGATCCAACGAACCTTTGAATATCTCAAAGCACAGGCGGAGAGACGTCAGGGAAGAAATCGTGCGAAGAGGTATCATAGACCGCTTCTCGTGGGAGAGAAAGTGTTAATAAAGAAACCCGCCAGTTCAGATCCAGAGGCACGCAAGTATAAAAAGTTCAATTTTTCTTACCACGGCCCGTTCGAGGTGATAAGAGACCTCCAGAACAATGCATACAGGTTGAGGCACCTAGAAAATGGAAACGAGGTCGTTATGAACGTAGCCAACTTAAAAATGTATTACTCGCCAGAAGAATTCGACGAACAGGAAGAAGTGTTGGTAACGCACATCCAAATCAACGGGGAGAGCGAAGTCAGCCAAGCAGTCAGACCTGAAAGTTGGAACGGCAAGACGGGACGAGAAGCAGACAGTTTACCCAGTGTAAGCGAAGAGAAGAAAGAATGCCAGTGTCTGCAAGAATTCTATGAAGAAATGGTCAGATTGGCGAGAGAGGTTGAGGCCATAAACGCGACCCTCCGCATGGAGAATGAACAGCTTAGGAAGAAGGCCGAGTGTGGAAGGGGGAACAGTACTAACCTACTCGCAGCCAGACGAGTTGAAGGACCCCAGATGTAAACATAGACAGTGGTAGACAGTCAGCTGGTTACTTATAGAAAGCCACTTGCAATTGACTTTTATAAGTTTCGCAAGGGGAATATGAACCCGAGGAGGTTATGCTGACTGGAATCGAACGTGGTTCTCAGAGACTGTGATCTCAGTGTGAAGGTTCCACCAGGGAACGAACCAGAGATCTGTAGAGGCAGTTTCATGGTAAAAACCCCTCGAAAGAAGTGTATATTTAATCACTGGTGTGATTTTGGTGCAATGACATTATTTATTAAAATAATGCAGGGAATAATGAGCAGATTATAGCATTATTAGACTACTTGGTGTAGGCTATACGAGGCTTGAAGCACGGAGAGGACAGAGTTGACATTTTACAAATTAGCCCAGAATTGTGGGTGGGGCTCAGTGGAGCCATGTCCATCTCTGTGACCCCATTCTGTCGTCTGCAGCAAGGGGGAGGCCTGAATAATGACCCAGTTATTCCCCGACGGAGAATAGATTTGAGTAGTGGGAGGAGAGATGCCCAGGAAAATCATTGATTACTCGTGATTGGAGCAACGAATTGAGATGAGAGTTGCTCACAGATGAATCTTGTGGCAGGAGGCTAATTTTAGAGTCTTTTACCTGCGAAATTGTGGCAGATTTAACGAAGTGCGGAAGGACTGTAAAACGACCATTGTGCGCGGATAGATTTGAGAATGTTGCCGAGGAATACCCGTAAGATAGCGTCCCACGCTATGGAGAAAGGAATTAATATTAATTAATTGGACGAGCGATTCCTTTGCACGCAGATAGTTTTGGAATCTGTGAAGAAAGAGGAACCCAATGATCATGGTTTGGAGACCAGATTCATGCTGGGAGAGGAGCCAAGATTTCGCGGGAAGATTTCGCTCTACTTTCAGTGAGAATCTGATATAAGGGAGTAGACCCTTGGAGTTACGCTCAGTTACAACCAGTGACACTCAGTCGAAACCCAGTCTCGCACATTTCAAGCTCAGTCTACGCGCAGTTCACGTGCAGTGTGCACCCAGTTACAGCCCAAGTAGCAGTCTTATGCAGTCTTCACGCTCAGTTTACGTTAGAAGTTACCCAGTGGTAACTCAGTTGCAGTAAGTTGCAATCAGTATGCAGCAAGTACGAGGGCAGCACGAGACAGCATGTAAGCAGTGTACAGCAGTCTTCAAGTAAGGTACGAGCAGTCTTCAAGTGAATCTTCAGTCAGGTACAGCCACTTTGAAGCATGTTCGTCAAGGCAGAACGCATGGCGGTTCTACTCATAATAGACGCCGAACAAAGACTGGTACAGGTAAATGAAGCATTTTATAAGCTTATATGAATAATAGTCGTGCTATAGGCATGATCAGCAGTACGAACTATGCCGTGTTCAGTTACGAAGCACCGTGTAGGCTAATGGCAGAACTATTGTAAATAATTATTTGTGTAAAGTATTGGACAATGTTGAGCGCAATGTGTATAGTATTGACTGATCGTATGTGTGTAAATACGATGGTATGCGCTAAATGAAACTCTATGACGTGTTTGGTAATGTCGTGAGAGTACCAGATGATAAAACTCAAGACGAGATCTAGCATATTTATGCAGCGCAGGACGCTTACTGTAGGAGTAAGAAATAATAAAAACTGTTGGTGGATTCCGAAAGCAGGTAAACCAGACTTTCAATCAGGAGTTGTGGATTCCTTATAGATGCTGTCGACACCTGCAATTTCGATCTTTGCTAGGGAATTTATCATTGAAAAGTGTATAAAGTGACGTGTGTTAAGTGTACAACATATGTAAAATATCCTTTAAAATAGTGATTAGATAAGTGTTTCATATGCGTGGGAGCAATAGCTTCCTGAGAGTTATGCAACGTGTCGTGTTGTTGATGAAAATTATGTGTTATAAAATGTGTGTTTGCAAGATGAATATGTCGCGTTAAACCTGCAAATGGCAGGCGACATGGAGAAATATGATTGGTTGGAGCCACCATAGACGCCTATAGAGATGTGAGTACCCCACAAATTATGGTTATGATGATGTAGAAATATGGGCCATTGCATGTTGTGATTCCGTAAAGATGCCCGTAAGAATCAGTTTAGGAGGCAGATCCTCCATGTTTAATCTTTATTGTGTTGATTTTTATAGATTTGAGATGTTAATTTGCATCATTAAGTGGAGTAATTATTCCCACTATGAATTAAGAATGGCAATCAATTATGTAAATGTGACGAGCACTATTGTTCGGATTTTAAGACGTTTGGCTATGTCGGATATTTTGGTAAAGTTATGTGAGAATAAGAATAAAGTAATGATTTTTGGTCATTTATGTCAGTGAGATTAATAAGAATAATAAATTAATGATTTTTGGTCATTTATGTCAGTGAGATTAATGGTAATAATAATAATGAATATTAAAAGTATGAATGAACATCAGGAAACAAATAAATGTTGTAAGCGAGAGATTTACGCTAATTGCAAGACTTATCAATCTAAGCAGTAATATGATACAGTAAGATTACATTACAGTAATTAAGGAAAGAAGTTTTATATCAGAATATTGCATATATTCAGTAATGATGCCAGTAATGAAAGAGCTTTTAGTGGATTGAATTTGCAGCTTATATGAGAAGCTTATAGAGTAAATTGTTAGATTTCTCTTAATAATATAGGTCGGAGGGCGTAGCATTGAGTTAGGGGCCAGATGGTCTATTCTACGTATGGAAATCTCCTATGCCATGGGCATAAGTGGAGATATAATTTTATGCCAGAGTTGTAGTGTGTACCCTAGCTCTGAGGAAGGATATGAAAGTGTTCCGGGTTGGGATCCTGTGATAGAGACGAGGAGAACGAGGACACCTCGAAACTCTATGATCTCCCGAGAACTTATTAATGAGTTATTTCCGCTCGTGGTAGCGAAACTCATGGCGGCAGCTGCAGTGAGCGCCTATATTTTACTTGAGACATCGGTCACCCGTCAGTCTAATGCATTACGAACCCCGAACCTTCATGTTGAATGGACCCGTGTGAGGCCAGTCATTATTGTTATATCCTATGTGTAGGAGTAATTAAAAAGCTCATTCAATACCTGCTTGCATAATAGTCAAGTAAGATCCTTAGGGATATATGTGTCGGTCAGACAACAGTATTTGTCTTGTAAATCTTTACTGCTTAGAGAGGAAAGCATTCAAAACCTTTAAGGAGGGTCGAGGTAATTGGTGGAACACCCATTCCACTTTCTATTGTGTGCGGATTCCCCTAGCCGAGGGTCTGCAGGCTAAACTCGAACCGTCAAGGCGAGTTGAAAGGGACAGATTTTAGACCCTGGTAAATGACATATGATGAAAGATTGTTATGTTGAGTAATGTAGCCATGTGGTTTAGGAACACATGGATAATTATAGAATATCCTGATGGTTCATTATTTTAGCTATCTGACGAATAGTTAGATGATGTATTTGCACTGTCACTGAAACCAAGTTTTGAAGTTAGTTACCAGATGCCAATCGCCACGAGAGCGAGGTAATCTATTGTACCATCCGACACCAGCTATAACGTAACGTTTTATGTAGGAATCACATACAGCATGCAATGGAACCATATAAATAGAGGAAGTGGAGGGGTAGCTTACATAATTATGGAGTTGCACGTTGATTGCGGTGCAACGTCAGAATAGGTAAATGCATGCAAGCATTTGTTTGGTGAGAAGAGAAAAATCAAAACACGCACGGCACACGTAATTGTTAAAACCAAGAGGTTTAAGGAATAATTAATTTGTGATATTAAAGAAGTCACATTGTATGACTGTTATGTTAATGTACAGTTTGTATTGAAGTCGTAGGTGCATCAGCGCACTAATATATCTTTATGTAGTTCACATAAGGGTACAGCTTTATGGTTTAATATGATTTTATTATGATTTCATTTTTTGTTTGTTTGTGGATTGTGGAAGTAAATTTTTGTTTAATTTGTTTTTATTGGTTTTGGGATTGTTTTTGTGTTTGAAGCCATGATTTTCATTTACTGAATTAAAGTTTTAGAATAGAGTTGTGCCTTATTATTGTAGAGTTGTTACCTTATAGCCTCAAATCTAAATTATGCACTGCTCATTTGGGGGAACGGCACGCGCCTGAGACCTGATGCTAGCTGGAGGCAGCTGCATATTTACCATCGAGATTACTCACATGGGTACACTACTTAGCTTGTTTTATTGCATGGAGAAGAGCCCACAGTCTCGCTTCACAAGGGACTGGTTTATTCAGCTTTTACACACAGCTGTTTCAAATGCTTTTCTCTGAATGACAAGGCTTACGATACAAAATAACTACAAAACAACATATTTAGTTTCTTCAGACCTTATTCTCTTAACTTCGGTATAGTATAATTATGAAGTGTCCTCATTAGCGGGTAAGAGAAATTCAATAATACAACCAATATTAAGGGGTTTCAACATGGACGACTCTGAGTTCGATCCTTTCAAATGCCTCGGGAGCAGTATCCCAACTTTGAGGACTTATAACATTTGCGACTTAGGGTAGGCCTCGCCCATTACCAGCGCTCATAATACAACATAAATGGCACCCTTTTGAACATACAACACACAATGCCTCGTGATCACTATCACAACTTTGAGGACTTATAACAGTTCATTTACCACGACTAACTGTCCCTCATAATTACTTTTACCGAGCATTTAAACGCATTCCTAGCGTGACAAATTACTTCAATGCGCGACATGGCGCTCATACATTAATTAGCCAAGTTGCCTTCAAAGAACTAAATAATTTCAAATCAACGTTTGATCTACGTTTCAAAATATATATTACTCTTCCTCCATTAACAATAATCATTTTTACCATAAAGAACATGTATTCACTACATTTATTAATTCATCTAAAGGAGCTCTCAAGCTACCACTTTCCATATAAAATTCATCACAATATTCATTCATATAATTTATTATTACTATTATTACGCTTGCTTTACCATATTTATATCATTTACCATTTAAACTGATATTTTACTGAATATTTTCCACAAGGGATTCATTTATATTCCACATATTTATTTTATTTCCATCAAATTAATTGTTCAGATCGCGCAATCTTTCTTTCACCTGTTATTAAACATCCCTACTCTCACTCATGAGGATTATATGCAAATCTTCCCAAAACACATAATAATGAAATTGTTACTCACATGACTGTACGGTCATCGACGGAATTTTCCAACGATGGAACATTTTCGCCCACCAACTTCTTCTTAAGCCATATTCATGGTTATATTTACACTCAATGACACTTTCTTAACAGCACATAAAATATATACCCTAATCACTTGGAATATAATGAATACCATTTTGTATTCGTTTTCACTTAACACAATACAATTTCACTAAAAATATTACACTAAAAAGCCTCCGTGGCTTAGGCGGCAGCACGTCGGCCTCTCACCGCTGGGTCCGTGGTTCAAATCCCGGTCACTCCATGTGAGATCTGTGCTGGACAAAACGGAGGCAGACAGGTTTTTCTCCGGGTACTCCGGTTTTCCCTGTCAAAATTTCATTCCAGCAACACTCTCCACCATCATTTCATTCCATCTGTCATTCATTTAATCATTGCCCCAGAGGAGTGCGTCAGGCCTCGGCAGCCGGCACAGTTCATATCCTCGCCGCTAGATGGGGGCTTCATTCATTCCATTCCTGACCCGGTCGGAGACTGGAAGCAGGCTGTGGATTTTCATTTTCATTACACTAAAAAAATTCACTATATTTACATTACATAAAAATTCTATCACTCTGGCGTTAGATAATCGCCTTACACACGTGATTTCTTTTCTTTTCCCGTTTCCAAGGGTTGCACTATATGTACGTCGGCTTCCTACTCTGAAGAGATGATTGAAAGTCTCGATCGAACTAACCTCACTGAAACGGCTGATCTTCTAATTCTGGGTTTGACTATCGGCTTCTATAACTTTACTGCACGATGTCGTATCTTGCTAGACGCTAACTTGTTCGTCTAATAAAAGTCTATCCTTGATGTATTACTATTTTGATCGCTCGAACTTGTATATCGGTGACCTAGTAATTTCCTTGTATTACTTTTGATTCGTAGCTTATTGGAGTACTCCCCAATGTTCGACTGTTCATTTGTCCACCTAGACAAAGCCTGGAACTTCGATTCCTAATTTTTATCGTCCTTCGCTCTAGCCCCCTCAATTCAGGAACACTAGGCGTTACTATTTCGTTCTACCCTGATTTGGTTACTTAACGTAGATAGAACTGTCTATTTCAATATCCTTGGGTACTTCGAAACCTTATGAAGCCTCGGTTCTTTAACTGAACTATATATTCGAGTACCTATCGCCGGTTATTTCTTAAGTCCACAGCCTAAACTTTGACTGTACTAGTGAACTTTATCGATAATTGTTCCTGCGTGCAGCGTCTAAGCGCTCACTAAAATGACTTGTTGTACTTTGCGACACAGTATCACGCTCTCCGGCGTCTTTTATAAATTGAATGTACTTTGATGCAGCACTCCTGCACTAGGAGTTTACTTGTAGCTTGTCTGTATTTAATGCTCCAACGTCACGCTCCTCTGGGCTGACTGATACTTAGAGAAACAGTACCACGCTCTCTGGCGTCTCTGGTAAACTGAATAATTGGCGAAACTGTACGACCCGCCTCAGCGGTCGCTCAAGACTGAATTGATGGTGATACAACCGGACGCCACCTCTCGGGCTCTCGGAATAACTGTATGTACTTGTTGATACAGCGACGCCCCCCTCGGGCTGTCGGAAACTGCATTGACGATGATAGTGACACAGTGTCACGCCCGTGGGCTGACAATAACTGCATGCTCTTCCTGGCACGTCCAGGAGTTTTATCCAAATCTGCGGCAAAAAGATCAAATCCGCTTCTTCTCCAGCACTAACTTCTGAAGTAATTGTCGTATAATTTTGAAAAATATATCTCTGGAAAGCTCTTGTTTTAAACGTAAACTGATTTCTTTGATCATGAGAATCGATCACACAATTCCAAGATATTAAATAATTTGGCTCCTCAGATATGTGGGTGGTGAGGTTTATTTTTCCCTCTCTCCCAACTCTGGGCTCGGGGAATAACTAACTACGTCATGCCACGTCTGCAGTTCTTTCCGGTGCAAATATTACAAACTTTTTCCCCACACAAAAATCTCTATTCCAGAATGATCAACAATGATATGTTCATTTCATTAATTAAATGCTTGCAAATGGCTTAATTTTAATTATTTCTCTTCTTGCGTCATTACAAGGTTGTCATTTTATAGCTGAGTAAGGTCTATTTCCGAAACTCATTCTCCCTCACTCGTCGTGGAAAGTTTTTCTCGTTCTATTAATAATCATGCGCCAGCTCCTTATCGATGCGTCAAGCGTGATCTCACGTCCGCATGACTCGTAGTCACCCGTTCTTGCGCCACATTACAACAGCCCATCTTCTTAAAATCTTTTCAAGTCATTCTAAAGACTGCATTATTTCCTTTCTTCTTTTGCATATAAAATGGATTCGACGCTTGAACCAATTTCAGATGGGTTCACCAGATCGATTCGGGAAAATGTGTGTCTGTCTGACCCCCACCCCCCCCTATCAACTCCTAAACGGCTGCAGCTATCAAATTCCAACTTGGTAAAAGTAAAGATCTATACCTGCATAATCCCCGCCAAATTTTAAAATTGACGTCAGTACTACCAACTTCGGAAAGATCGCAATTGAAATTTGAGCTCTATTTGGAATATCTCAGAGGTTATGCATGGGAACTATTCCAAAGTTGGTACTCTTATAGATAATAACATTCCAGATTCATTCTCAGAACTCTGTACATGCCAGTTATGCCAACATGATTCTAAGCCTGCCGATAACTCTAATTTCTAAATACATGTAACTTCAATATACTATCGATTGGATTTCAACCAAATTTCGTATGTACTATGTGTACTACAACAGATATGACTGTGCGTATTCTAAAGAGCCACCAGGGCTGCCAACTCTTAATAAATGTTCTCTCTATTTGATTAATCCTAATATCTATATATCAGAGTGTATGCAAGCCATCAGCTCTAAACTTTGCACACGTATATTACCTGACATTCCAGATTAATTTGGAGTAACGAATTTACCTCAGTGCGGCCTACATGATTCTAAGATATCTGATAGTTTCAATTTTTAATTACATGTAACTTCCATGCTAGCAAGTGGATTTTATCCAAAATTGGCACTATAATATATCGTAATATTTGAGATTAATTCTGAGCATCACATACATGATATTGTTCCCAACATGATTTTACTTCTTCTTCTCCTCCTTCTTCTTCTACTTCGGATGCTTATCCATTAATGGATGTTAGCGACCTCATGATGCATCTTTTGCTTATGAACTGCGATGTGGAATAATTTATCGATGCTGGGTAATCCACTGTTTTATGATTTTACGCGCACTGATAAATCCATGATCAAACAGCATGTAACGTCCATACTATGCATCAGACTTCAACCAAATTTTGTATGTGCATTCCATAACCTAAGAGATGGAACTAAGAATATATTCAGAGTCACCAGGGCTGCCAACTGTAGTAGGTTATTCTATTAGACTACACTATTTCAGGTGTATTTCAAACTGTAGTACTTAGAAATGTTAGTATTATCAACTTGATTTCGTCATTATTATAGATAGGTTTATATAGATTGGCATGAATTGTAAATTTTAAGAAAAGCAGGATCTTTAGTTCGTCACGGAACTACTTGTTCTTTTTCATTTCTCGTGCCTCCCTGGCATTGGGAGAGTGTGAGTTCGAATCCCACCTCGGCCGACGTGGTTTCCCATTTTCACCACGAGGTAAATATCGCGACGGTTCCTTTCAATAGGTCCACGGCCGCTTTCCTTGCAAAATCCCTTCCCTGACCCGTCCTAAAAATAAAATAAATGGCCATTGGCTGCATTAATCAAATTATTATATTTTATTTTATTTTATATGCTTCCTCGACTTAAAAGGCTGCTAATATACAAAGCTTAACAACCTTCATAATAAGGTAAAAGGAGAAAAATATGAGGTCTACAAGATACTAAACTATGAAATGTATCTCATACATATAAATAAGAATTAAACTGAATAGTGGGCAACTCGCAACTAAAAATAAATCTATATATTTAAAACACTAAGGTGATTTTTGTTAACACGAGATTGAGAGAACGACAGGACCGATTTACTTCGTAGAGCACTCTAACGAAAGCTCTTGGCCTGTAGATTTGCAGAGTGTCTCCGAAATAAACAAATATGTTACAGTATATTTATAATTAATATAGAAAATAGCAGAATTCTTGCCCCACACGCAAGCGCACAATCCGCCTTGGCTCATGACAAAATGGCGGAGAGAAGTCTATTAAAATATAATATTATTTAATAACTCTACGCGCCCATGTATAAAGCTTCCATCTAATTGAAAACATACTTTAAGCAAGTTCTGACAGTAAAATATTGTAACAGAACGAACGTATACGAATGAGCAACATTGATTTTTTTGTTAATGAAATGGATTATTTTCTTCAGACAGCGGGTTTTGAAGATAGTGAATGGTTCCGTCTGCTACTGAACGAGAGTGCGCGAATAGCTATTTGGTTAAGGTGACTGACTGTGGATCAAAGGAGCGCAGGTTCGATCCTATCTCTCGCCCGTTTTTACCACTGAAATATTGTTTTATCAACGAGTATTAGTAACGATGGCATATTGGCTTTCACGGCCGGTGAATTAAAACCCAGCAATTCTTCTAGGTTTGTGCCGTGTCTTGTGTGGGGTTTCGCATAGGACACCAAGCAGGCTCATCGGCGGGCTCTTGGTATTCCCGCCCGGACCCCCACAGGAGTGACGAAGCTTGAGCTTTTAGTTCTCGCAGTCAAGTGGTGCAGTTGCACCTAATATAAAGGGAGGTGGCGCGCAGTTCGTCACTCCTATGGGGGTCCGGGCCGGGACACCAAGAGCCCGCCGATGAGCCAGCTTGGTGTCCTAGGCGAAACCCCACACACGACACGGCACAAACCTAGAAGAATTGTTGAGTCTTAGTATTAGTAACGTTTTATGTCAGTTAAATATACATATTTCTACATTCCCTCTCAATACGTTTTATTTCCGTTTTACCATTGCATTACAGCATGTGATCAAAAGAGCTAACTGTTGTCCTCAATACGCCGTGTGAATATCTGCAATCAGTTCCAGTAACTGACCACAGATGGCAGTACCTCGCCCGTATAGTCCCAATAACTGACAACAGATGGCAGCACCATTGCATCGACATATTTAAAACACAAGACATGGAGCGTTTTCACGTGGTAGTTATTTATGAGAATTATAAAGGAGTGGAATATTTTCTATGATGTCTCCACGATATGTGTACTGGAATAGAGTTATAATAATAACGTTTTATTGCGCAAAAGTTGTGCAAAATTAGAAATAATATGCAAGGTAAGATGCATTTCAGCCAATGAAGTAATCTATGATGGTCTTCCCTCTATTCCTACAATGAAGAACGTGATAACGTTCACAGATTCAGTCACACAGCTCACAGACACTGGTCGGGTCCGGATCATGGAATGTCTTTGTCTTGCACATTCTATGGTGGAAGCCGTGCTCAGCCAAACAGGTCACAAAGTGCCGCAAGTCCTGTTTCGGTTCCATCCATGCTCTGTTGGTCATAGCCTCGGTCGAGTAGAACTCTTCCCAGATTTCCCTTCTATTCAACGTTCTTTCTGCTAGAACCCTCTTCCAGCAGGTCGTAGTATGCAAAGCGAACTTGAATCTGAAATCCTCCATCAAGAAGGGTTCCCGAGAGTTATACAAGAAGGGAAATGATGAAGAACATTAACTGGCAATTGAATGTGTAGGCTATGTTGTTTATGTACCTTAATATTGCAATTTCTTCCCAATGCTTCGGTGGTCAAGTTGGTAGCGTCCTAGACTAAAAGTTATAATTAGGATGCATCGTCGATATACTCTTAAATTATTTTAAAAAAAGTAATTTTCCAGGCACTCACGCATGTCCACAATTGCTTTCCCCATGAGAGAAACTTGGCAAACACAATTCGTTTGAAGGGCTCCGAAATCGTGGTCACTCAGCCCCGTGTACTTTGGTGTGTATATGTAAAATATTCTATGATAACCTGTGTTATTGTGATGGCTGAATTAATGTGTGTATTTGTAATTAAGGTGGGGAATGGCAAGGAGACGGCCGAGGCCTTAAGTTAGGAACCATCCCGGTATTTGCCTTGAGTGGAAGTGGGAAACCACCGAAAACCACATCCAAGATTGTCGAGGTGGGAATCAAAACTTCCTGTTCTTAGTTATACCTCAAGAGACTGAATGTGCCCCGTTTTTGCCCTCAGACCAGAATTAAATTTCTTAGCAGAGCAGGAAATGTAACCCGGGTCTCCGGGGCATTAGCCAAGAATGAGTGGGCTTCCATGTGTTAATACGATTTTTGACATGCACGGGGCATAGAATTCTAAAACTGCCTCCATTAGGGTGACTGCCGAAGTGAGTATTGAGTATAGGCCTATGCTCATTCCAGTAGTTGGCGAAGTGATTCTATGTTCCCCTGCAAAATATACTGCCATAACCTATAACAGGTGATGGCAATTGCTTATTTAGAGCAGTTTTGTACTGCTTATATCAAAATGAAGAACGTCATTCTGAGCTGGGTTTTCAAGCTATTTCAAAACATTTCGCTGGCAGGAACAATTATAAGGAATTTATTTTAAGCGATCAGTCTCATCGCATTCTCCTCACCAACCAACTTCAGTATGAAAGTCTCTGGACGGTCATGTTGAACTTCAATGTATAAGGCAATTGTTTAATGATTATTTGATTAGAGTACTGAGTCTAACTACGCAGTTGATTTCGGCAATGGAAGTATTATTTACCATTTAATATTTAGCGGCTCCGTTATTGCAGGACACTATAGTGTTATCGAATAATACGAAGCCGCATTTAAAATCCAATATAAATAGGCCATTTCAGAAACAATTCCAGATATTATGCAATACAGTGTAAGGTCCTTGACGATCAAATGTAAACATTGTTCTACATTGTATTTCTCTTGCGTAAAATCTACGCGTGGTTACTTTAGCCTTTACTGTTGTGATGGAAAAATTGATCTGCTGTGGAATATAAAAAAATTGCCAAGCTGCAACAATGTAATGATATTAATTTAAAAGTCATTGAACTTATATCCAGTAGTTCAAACACATACATCAGCGTTAACAGATTAGATACTGAAGGTGAAAGCCAGCTACGTCATTTCCCTATTATAGAATTCTTCAATTCCTTGGAATTAAGTGATTCGCCTCCACAAACTCCGAACGTTTGAGCCATAGTTATGCTCCTTAGAAATTTGAACGTTTCCCAAGGACTCCTATATGGAAACATATTAATTGTAAGAAATATGTAAGAAATTGCTTGGATTCGGATATAACAGGTGCAGTAATATTAGGCACAGAGCTCAAATCCTACGACTTGATTTAACACCTTCCGATAAAACACTTGCAGGTACAGTACATTTTCTTTTAATAGGCAACAATTTCCTATTCGCTCGGCCTACTTTATCACAATCAATCAAGCTCAAGGAGAAACTCTGGAACGTATTGGGCTATTTACATCATAATTTTTTCAGTCATGACCAGCATTATGTTGCAATGTTGAGAGTGCTATCTTTTGACTCCCTTAAATTTGCAATAGTGCTAAAAAGTAATCGTACAAAGAATGTAACTTATATAAGAAGCTTCTTCAGTATTTTTATTTTTCCATTGTCCGTCATGTTTTGACGGGTTTCAACTAGTAAGTAATTAAAATAGCTGTTCAGGCCTAAAATTCACATGAAAATCCACAGCCTGCTTGCAGTCGACCGCCGGGATCAGGGAATGGAATGAATGAAGCCCCCATCAAGCGGCGAGGATATGAACTGTGCCGGCTACCGAAGCCTGTCGCACTCCCCTGGGGCAATGAGTAAATGAATTACAGATGAAATGAAATGAGAGTGGAGAGTGTTGCTGGAATGAGATTGTGACAGGGAAAACTGGAGTATCCGGAGAAAAACCTGTCTGCCTCCGCTTTGTTCAGCACAAATCTCACGTGGAGTGACCAGGATTTGAATCACGGACCCAGCGGTGAGAGGCCTGCATGCTGCCGCCTAAGCCACGGAGGCTCTGCTTAAAATTCACATAATTCACGATTATAAGTCATTTCTCAAACTACTAATAGATCTTTTTAGGGCCGTTACTGCTATGGTGTTTATGGTGGTATTGGAGATCTGAAATTTTCTACATGTTGTAGAAAAATGAGAAGGTATTGTTCTCCAGGCCCCCACTAGTAACCCAGTAACTTCTATATTTTGAAGGTTTAGGGGCAGATGAACTCGTAGTTCCGCTCTTAAAACAACAATAACTAACCAACTATCTTGAAGGTGGTATTTTTTTTCTTTGTAGAAAGGGACTGTAGTCTCGTAAATATAAACACATACACACGAAAGTCCTCGGTTCTAAATGACCACGATGTCGAAACCTCTCAAATGAAACAACATAAACAAAGTGCTGTAAGAACGCATGCGTGGCTACAGCTCTAGCTCAGTGACGCCAACGTACCGCGTATTGTGGGCTGGGTTTGCTAGGCAAAAGCAATGGGAGACCAATAGGGTTACTCGCACAGATACATACAGTACATTGTGGTAGAGTGGAACCTGTTGGTGGTTTACAGAACTGTGTTATTAACATCTGTGTTCTGTGATTCATTGTACTAGCTTCAATTTGAATATCAGACGTGTGTGTGTGCTAAACACTCACATGTGCCACCACAGGTCGTTTTAAAACCCTGCAAATACGTGCCACATTCCAATAAAACTAAACAGTGTCGCATAGTAATCGAGCTATGTATCCATTTTATGTTGTTGTTGATTCATCATGTAATCCCGTGTACTTGGGTGTGTGCGTGTGGAACCTGTCTGATAACTTGTGTCGTTGCGATGGCTGCGATAATGTGTGGTATTTGTAATTGGGCTAGGATTTCGACGACAGCTGCCAAGGCCTGAAGTTAGGAACCATCCGAGCATTTGCCTGGAGTAAAATTAGAAAACGACAGAAAAACACTTTTAAGATAGGTGAGGTGGGAATCGAACGAACCTCATTTCACTTCTGCCTCCTGATGGTGAGTGCACCTAATTTCATACCTCAAACCTGAATAGAATTTCTTGGCAGAGCCGGGAATCGAACTAGGACCTTTTGGAGAGACACAACGGATTTTATGTTCGACGATGTCGACGTGTAAATATTATATGTCAGAAAACTGTACTATAATGAGGCTCATTATAGTACATGTTTTCATTATCGGGCAGTTTCTCCCACCAATCAGAGCTCAAGAAACAGTTGTTTGACCAATTACGTAAGGATAGCATCGCACCTGCGCGGAGTTCCAAGGCCTTCTAATTTAAATTTCACTGCGTGGCCTAGTGTCATAGTGGGGTAATCAAGGAGGCCATGGTCAAATACAAGGTATTCTCTGCGTCCCATGTGCTCTGTTCAGTACATAAAACTGACAAAATCTCGACAGGTATTTATGAATATTTATGTTCGAACACAATATAGTTTTAATAATTATCAGCGAACATAAACAGTCGTATGCAACTTGCCTATAATGGTAATTAATACACTCGTATGGAAATTATAACAAGTAATTCCGTGAAGAACTATACAGCCTATTTTCATATATCCTACTTATGTTAACTGCCACAATCAACATACAAAATTTCAGTTTAATTGCTGTAACAGATTCGTAGATATTGAGAACCGTCTAAATATTTCAGATGGTCGCCAGGTTGGATTTTTATTTTTGTACTATTACATTAAGATTATTGTGTACGCGTGGTATTCAAACTTCAATCGCATGATTAGACAACAAGAAGTAAAAACGAGATTTTAAAATTACGCACAGCAGCCATCTTGTGATAATGCAAACCATTGAAATAAATTAGATGCCAGTGGATCAACATTTGTATAAGCATTTAACGTGCAACGTTTCACGGCACTCGGATACTTAATTCGCGAGAAACGTCCATTTAAATATTTATACTTCGCGTCGCCGCCATGTTGGATTTGTGCTCACCAGGTTCCTGAAAGTCCTATAGGTGAACATATGTTCATAGTCTCTATGAACATTAAAAAATTCAGTTTGGTTGCTGTAAAAGATTCATAGATATTGAGAACCGTCTAAATATTTCGGGAGCTCACCATTTAGGAGTGTTATGTGTATAGGCCATAGAGTTATGTACCATTCAAGGACAATTATTGCCTAGGTTCATTATTCAAACTTTCACTTCGATCGCATGTTTACAACACAAGAAATTAAAACTTAATTTTAAAATTTCGCACAGCCGCCATCTTGAGGTTATGTAAGCAATTGAATTAAATTAGATGGCAGTGCATTACAATCTGCAAAATCAATTACTGTACCACACTTCACTGCGCTCAGAGAGTTAAATCACGAGAAAAGTCTATTAAAATATTTTAAATTCGCTTGGTCGCCATGTTCGTTTCGTACTTTATAGGTTTATGAAATATACATAGGTATACCTGTATCAGTACCCTTTATCACCGTACAAAATTGCAGGGTGATATCTGTAATAGTTTCGGAGATATAGAATGTCAGTGAAATATTTCGCACAGCCGCCATTTTGAGGTTATGTAAACAATTGAACTAAATTAGACTCCAGTGCATTACAATGTGTATAAACATTTGCTGTAACAAGTTTCATAATATTTAGATAGTTAAATCGCGAGAAAAGTCTATTTAAATATCTCAACTTCGCTTGGCCGCCATGTTGGTTCTGTAGTCACCAGGTTTTTGAAAGACTCATAGGTGAACTTCTAGTAGTGCCCTTTATCACCGTACACAATTTCAGGGCGATATCGGTAATAGTTTCGGAGATATTGAATGCTAGTGAAATATTTCGCACAGCCGCCATGTTGGATTGGAGAGACGTAACAAAATTTGAAGGGCACGGTCGAGGTCGCCGGGAATAGTGCTATGAATTTCCCGAGTTTCATTGAAATCGCTCCAGCCGTTTCGATTTTATTAGGGGGGGGACACACACACGAATCACACACACACGCACACACACACACACACACACACACACACACACACACACGCACACACACACGGACAAAAGGTGATCTCATAAGCCTATTTTTTCAAAATTGAAAATAGGCTAAAAATCGCATACGCTCGTTTTATTAACATACTCATGTCTTAATCATTGCCATTATAGACTCGTTGAATAATGTACTATACTTTAATTTCTTAGACAAGTTATATAATCAATAACTAAAATAAATTCAACCTCATTACTAATCACCTTCGCCATTAATACTGACATATATATAGGCCTACTGTATAGGCCTACATATTAATTGGTTATCCCCCAACCTCCGTTCCACCCAGTGTCTCTGTGAGGAATCATTCCTCTATTGTTGCAAGAACGGTGTCTGAGAACTGTCATTTGTAGCTCTGAAAAAAAAAAAAAAACACAAGTATTAGTTAATTATCACTATTAAAATAGGCCTACGCGTTTCGACCTTCAAGTGGCCATCATCAGATCCTGATCACTTTGTTGAGGTTAAAATTTTCACTGTTATAATTCCACTACTATTGTAGCTAGTCTTTTGGTGTTTATAATACGATTCGCAATTTGAATCTCGTTATAGGCTGCGTTAGTTTTTTCTTTTTTTTTCTAAAAGTTTTTATGAATTACGTGAGTACTGGTGCACCGTCTGCTGAAAAGTTCGGTGAATGGGTCTATATCACGAACGAATTGTTGGCTTACCTGAAACAGCCGTTACTATCCTTCGAAGTAATCCCCGTGGATGGTTATGCACTTCTTAGAACGGCTGTGCAAGTCCTGGCATAGTCGTCCTGAGGGATAGCCTTCATTTGGGTCGTCACAAGGCGTTGGATGTCCGAAATGTCCGAAAACCTTTGGCCCAGGGCTTTTCGGTGAGCCTGGACCCCGATACTCCATACTTCGACGCTTGCCTTCGAGGTCGTAACTCAGGCACCAGGTCTCGTTACCCGCGACGATGGTTTTCAGGACCATTCAATACCTCGGAACATTCACCATTCTCACTGCCACCCGACGAACAGGTGATCACGTTAGGTTGCATAAATTCACCGTTCCCTCTGCCGCCCGTCTATCAGATGAGCAAGGCAGGTTGCATAAATTCACGATTCCCTCTGCCGCCCGTCTATCAGATGAGCAAGGCAGGTTGCATAAATTCACCCTTCCCTCTGCGCCCGTCTATCAGATGAGCAAGGCAGGTTGCATAAATTCACCCTTCCCTCTGCCGCCCGTCTATCAGGTGAGCAAGGCAGGTTGCATAAATTCACGATTCCCTCTGCCGCCCGTCTATCAGATGAGCAAGGCAGGTTGCATAAATTCACCCTTCCCTCTGCGGCCCGTCTATCAGATGAGCAAGGCAGGTTGCATAAATTCACCCTTCCCTCTGCCGCCCGTCTATCAGGTGAGCAAGGCAGGTTGCATAAATTCACGATTCCCTCTTGCTTTCAATTTAGAGTTTTGACGACCCAAACTGAAGGCTATACCTAAATAAGACTATGCCAGGAGTTTCCACGACTTGTTCAGTCGTTCTCAGAAGTGCATAACTATCCACGGGGATTACTTTGAAGGACAGTAACGGCTGTTTCAGGTAAGTCAACGATCCGATCGTAATATAGCCCATTCACCGAACTTTTAAGACAGAGGGTGTACATATGCACGTGTATACAATTTAGAATAACACAATGCAATAATAAACAAACAAATTTTACCAAAAATAGCATGCACTAGAAAACTCTATTTGTAACGTTTACTTAGTACAGTATCACCGCACAGTAGTGTTGATTTGTCACCCGACTCGTCGCTACTAGTGAGGTGAGCTTCGGGCCTAGCTTAGTCAGCTTGACGTCATGTGTGACATCTGTTATCGGAAGTTATAACTGAGGTTGGAATGAATTATCGTTGTAACTGAACTGAACTGACTGAGCTTGGAATGACTTATAGAAAAATGTATATTATGGATTCTGGAACTGTTTTCATTACTATCGCAGGCCATTTAAGCCGTCGACCACAGCATAGGTACCTTCCCATTTTGGCTGCCATTCGATCTATTAGACGGTTATAGGACCCTGCGAAACTACCTATATTCAGGTCTTGGTTATTTGAAAATAGACACATGGTGCATCCTCTATTTCTCAAATATCCCTTCCCAAATGCATTCATCGCCTCATTTTTACTTGTGCTGAACACTCTTTGTCATCTGATACAATTGGTTATGGTAAGAGGCCGATCGCTAACTTGGGTCTAATTAAGGAACGGTTATTGAAGGAATTTTGGAAGGAAGTCGCCCGTAGATCTGTTGAAAGGAACCGTCCCAGAATTTGCATGGTGGCACAAATATGAAATCATGGAAACCATTTTCAGGACGACCGAGGTGGGAAATGAACCACGCCCTCCCGACGCCTGCGAGGCACAATGTAGCGCGTTAGGGCTCTAGGACACCAACGCCGGTATCAGTATTATATACTTAGCCTTAATATAGGTACATCTGAAGGTTGGCTTGACGAACAGAAAATGTCATCCCTTCGCCCGTAAGCCACAATGCTGTTTGTGCCTTTCAATTCTCATCTTTGATGCAAGTCGCGAACTCCATGACGTAAGTGGACATACACTTCCACTAAATATTTTATTTAAAGTTCAGTTTTCCATGGCCACATGCATAGGACATTTATACCTCGACTAGCGGAAGTACCCGCTCTTCGAACGGTCTTCGGTATTAATAACCAAACGTTATCAATTGAGATACTGTTCCAATGGTTAGGGGCTTGTCATTCCTTCATACGTTTATCAGAACGAAGTTAGTTCTTTGGGTATATCGCAGACACTGTTAATTTAAGGCCCGTAAAATGTGGTTTTCGGAGACCCTTTATAGACTCCCTAGTTTTGTGTCACACATTGAGAAGCGCAACATATGCTTTGGTCGTCCTTCTAGGATAATTTTTATTTTGAAAAGTTGTCCCTTATACCCACCCTTCTATGAGAAATACGTTGAAGAGTTTTCTAAATGAATGGTATATTGACTCATGGTTACAATACCTAATTTTACGATGCTCCAAGCACCCGAACATGGATTATAGGCGTACATAAACATAAAGATATATCAACTACACAGTATCAAACAAAATCATCTTTACGATGAACCCGTTTGTCGACAAAAGTATGATTGATTACTTAAAATGTGCTCTCAAAATAAATTCATTTAACGTGTACTTCCTGACGTGAAAATAATATTGAAAACTTCGTAGACGAAACGCAATATATGTCAATTTAAAACTGACCCTCACCATTGTGGAAGGTCCCATCCCCAGGAAAACCCCTTTAATAAATTATAAAGGTGCATGGAAATTCAGGATTTTTAGTCTCCAATGGCCCAAATTTCCAAAAGCTGCAAAAAACACTATTCCAATCCAGGAATTTTTGAAAATAATGTTGCTGTTTGGAGATATAATAGACCTTCTGTACAACATATCGCATATCGCACGTGTAAGTCACGTCTAAAATTTCTAGGGTACCCCTTGACCCTCTTAATTGCATTGTGAATTTTAGACTCTATGTTTGATTCCATGACAACCTTATAGCCATTTGCAAACTTTATCAGAAATTTAATAAATTGACTGGCTTTGCTTCTTACAGAAATAGATGAAAAGTTGGATGTCACCTCTTGTGACACTGTTGTCATGGTTACCGGCTTGCATTACTTCATTAGTTTCTTCTTGTTCTTCTTCTTCTTTCGGATGGGCCAGCTAAGGACCACGACGTTCAACTTTTCAGCTTGGCAAGGGACTTGATGTTTGCCCAATATTCGCCAATTCTCTGGCTATGTTTCTCCTTCCTCTCCTTTGTCCAGATGATGCCGGTTTTCTTACAGAGTGGTATGTCCTGAAAACTCTTCTGTTTAAGTATCTTTCTGAGATGTGATCGGCTTCTAATATCACTTTTCATTATCTTCTGTTCTTGGATATTATTGTTAACTACTGTTAGCGACGGTGTCACGCTCATTCTCTTCCCCCAGTAGTTGAGAAGCCGGTTGGTTAGTCTTGTTGGGTTCATCCATGAGACATGTCCATAGAAAGCCAGACGTCTCTTCCTGGCCACATCTGTTGATTTTCTCAGTATATCTATATAGCTCCTGATTTGGTCTTCTTCTGTACTCATCATCTATTTATTAGTTTATAAAATAAAAGAGTGCCATATCCCCTCCAGGGACGTAGGCGACCTGAATAGGAGCCCTTGTCTAAGTCAAGGGATCACTAACCAGGCATCCCGCGCCGGAGTTTGCGTGTGGTAGGGTGGCCAGTTCCTTTCCATTCCTCCTCCTACCATAGCATCCGGCAGGTTCCTATTTTGCATCGCGAGGCTGGGAGACCCCGTACCAGACCATACCAAGACTTTTAAATTCTTGGCAGAGCCAGGGATCGAACCCGGTACCTTGGGGGTTACAGCCATCAATGCTAGCCACTGCGCCACGAAGTGGTCTTTATTAGTTTATTAAATGAAATTAGGTTTCTGGGAATATCTCAGAAACGTGGTTTTCGAGCCTTAAAACGTAGTAGCCACCGAGCCACTGAGGGGCTGAAAATGAGTTTTGCTCGTCCTTATATGCTATAATATAATAATAATCATAATAATAATTTTATGTTCGACCCTCACTATTATGTGTCAGATAACTGTATCATAATGATGGTCATTATAACACTGTTTTTCATTACGATACAGTTTCTCCAGCCAATCAGAGCTCGTCCATTGACCAATTAGGTAACGATAACTTCGCGCATGCGCTCAAAATCCAACATGTCGGACATAAACACAACAGCGAACTATCATAAATTACCGACATGGAATACGCACCGTCCATATGTTCGCGTAAATAAACTGGCGAATATGAGACAAGAAATAGCACTGTACCTTAATATCATCAACCCTAATTTCTACACAGCCTTCAAACGACTCCAGTGACAATATTACTGAGGGACGGCAGATGTAAACATATGGCCTGCATATGGCATTGCAAGCACACAGAGCGCATGCGTTGGTCGTTCAGAGATCTTGAAAGACAGAGAGATGTCTCGCACTCGCTCTCCGATAACAAAATTCTTGTGGCTGACTCTCAACAGATATTTATGAATATTTATGTTAAAACATATAATAAAGTTATAATTACCGTCGAACATAAACAGTCGTATGCAACTCGCCTATAATGGTAATTAAGACACTCGTATGGAAATTATAAAACTCGCATACGCTCGTTTTATAAAAATACTTGTGTCTTAATTATAGCCATTATAGGCTCGTTGCATAATGTACTATAAAAATATAGGAATAGGGATATAATAGACTTTTAGTTCCCCTTGACCCCCTTAAGCGCATTATATACGTATTGATGAATTTTACAGCTTAAGTTGGTTTCCTGATAACCTTAGGCTATAGCCGTTTGCGAACATTCACAGTAATGTAATAAATGGAATGGCATTGCGTCTTTCAGAAATAGATTGACTTCTGAGATTGTGTTGCCATGGTTACCGGCTCGCATTCTTTCAATAGCTTAATAAATGAAATTAGTTTTCTGGGTATATCTCAAAAACTGTTGGTTTAGGACCTTAAAATGTGGTTTTCGGGGCCCGTAGGGCTCCCGAGTTTTGTTTCTCACATTGAGACGCTGAAAATGAGCTTTGTCTCGTTTTTCTACGCCCATTTCAGCATGCATTTTAAGGGGGTAGGCCCTCTTTTAAGAGGGGCAGATGACCTCGTAGTTCCACCCCTTAAAACAACAATAACTAACTAAGCTCTTTTATGAGAGGTATGGAGAAGAGTTACATCAATGATTACTTTCGTGCCTCGGATGGACTTCTGTATCAAATTTTACGTTGATCTACTCAGCCGTTCCCGAGTGATGAGCGTGCAAAGTTGTACACAGACAAACTGACAGACAGACAGACAGACAGACAGACAAAAATTTGTTTTTGCGCGCAACCGTCCTAAACCAGTCTGAAACGCGTTAATAACTCAAACTTCCGTGGAAATTCAGAAAAAACAGGCAAACTTTCATTTTTATATAGAGAGAGATGTACAGTTCGACGGGAGTGTACAGTATACTCACTTAGAGCAAGGGGTTGTCTTACAGACACAACGAAGATAATGGAAAGGAACAACATGGTGCTCTACGAGGTCTTACCGGCAATATGTGACAATTAACTTGGTGCGTTACTGAGGTCTCGAAGCTCAACAAGTAGTTCCCTGAAGAACTATACAGCCTATTTTCATATATCCTCCTCGTGTTAATTGCCTCTATCAACATACAACATTTATGTTTGAAGGTTGTGATAGATTCGTAGATATTGTGAACCGTCTAAATATTTCAGATGGTCGCCAGGTTGGATTTTATGTACTGTTACATGAAGATTATTGTGTACATGTGGTATTCAAACTTCAATCGCATGATTAGAACACAAGAAGTATAAACGAGATTTAAAAATTTCACACAGCTGCCATCTTGTGGTTATGGAATCAATTGAAATAAAATAGATGCCAGTGGATTAACATTTGTATAAGCATATAACGTGCAAAGTTTCACTGCACTCGGACGGTTATATCGCGAGAAACCTCCATTTAAATATTTATACATCGCGTCACCGCCATGTTTGATTTGTGCTCACCAGGTTACTGAAAGTCCTATAGGTGGAACATTTCAGCTTGATTGCTGTAAAAGATTCGTAGATACTGAGAACCGTCTAAATATTTCCGATGCTCCCCATTTTGGATTGTTGGCCATAGAGTTATGTACCATTAAAGGAAAATTATTGCGTAGGTTCATTACTCAAACTTTCATTTCGATCGCATGATTACGACTCAAGAAATAAAAACTTAATTTTAAAATTTCGCACAACCGCCATTTTGAGGTTATGTAAACAATTGAACTAAATTAGATGCCAGTGCATTACAATGTGTATAAACATTTGCTGTACCAAGTTTCATTACGTTTGGATGGTTAAGTCACGAGAAAAGTCTATTTAAAAGTCTCAAATGCGCTTGGCCGCCATGTTGGTTTTTTTAGTTACCAGGTATTTGAAAGCCTCATAGGCGAACTTCTAGTAGTGCCCTTTATCACCGTACACAATTTCAGGGTGATATCGGTAATAGTTTCGGAGATACTGAATGCTGGTGAGAGATTTCGCACAGCCGCCATGTTGGAACGGTGAGACACAATAAAATTTTAAGGGCACGGTCGATGTCACCCAGAATGGTGCGTTGAACTTACCGAGTTTCATTGAAATCGCTCCAGCCGTTTAGAAGTTATTAGGGGCGGACACACACACACACATCGCACACACACGCACACACACGCACACACAGACACACGGACAAAAGGTGGTCTCAAAAGCCTATTATTTTTTTCAAAAATGAAAATAGGCTAAAAATTGTGAGCACTGAATTTAGCTCACGTGAAATAACCATTGAGTTCAGGCCCCACCTGTATTGTTTTCTTTCAGTGGCATCGAGTCCCCTGTTAGGGAACTGAGAGAGACTAATGCTCGTAAAGCCACTTCCTGTCATACGCTACGGAACTCAGTGCACTGCAGAACGTACTGCGTGGGAGGCCAGGTGTATTAACAACAAGTAGTTCCGTGAAGAACTAAAGCCTATTTTCATATATCCTACTTATGTTAATTGTCTCTATCAACATACAAAATTTCAGTTTGATTGCTGTAATAGATTTGCAGATATTGAGATCCGTCTAAATATTTCGGATGGTCGCCATGTTGGGTTGTTATATGTATAGGCCTTAGAGTTATGTACCATTAAAGGAAAATTATTGCGTAGGTTCATTATTCAAACTTTCACTTCCATCGCATGATTACGACACAAGAAATAAAAACTTAATTTTAAAATTTCGCGCAGCCGCCATCTTGAGGTTATGTAAACAATTGAACTAAATTAGATGTCAGTGTATTAAAATATGCATAAACAATTACTGTACCATATTTCACTGCGCTCAGATGGTTAAATCGCGAGAAAAGTCTATTAAAATATTTCAAATTCGCTTGGCCGCCATGTTCGTTCTGTATATTACAGGTTTTTGAAACGTACATATATGAACTTGTAGTAGTGCTTTTTATCACCGTACAGAATTTCAGGGTGATATATGTAATAGTTTCGGAGATATAGAATGCCGGTGAAATATTTCGCACGGCTGCCATCTTGAGGTTATATAAACAATTGAACTAACTTAGATGCCAGTGCTTTACAATGCATATAAACATTTGTTGTACCAAGTTTCATTGCGTTTGGATGGTTAAATCGCGAGAAAAGTCTATTTAAATGTGTCAATTTCGCTAGGCCGCCATGTTGGTTTTGCAGTTACCAGGCTTTCGAAATTCTCATAGATGAACGTCTGGTAGAGCCTTTACAACCGTACAGAATTTCAGGGTGATACCAGTAATAGTTTAGGCGATATAGAATGCCGGTGAAATATTTCGTACAGCCGCCATGTTGGATTGGTGAGACGTAATAAAATTTGAAGATCACGGTCGGGGTCGGCCAAAATAGTACTATGATCTCACCGAGTTCCAGCCGTTTAGAAGTTATTAGGGACGCACACACACACACACAGACAGACAGAAACCCATACGCAGACACACACACACACGGACAAAAGCTGATCTCATAAGCCTTTTTTTTTTTTCATAAAATGAAAATTGGCTAAAAATGAATCTGTATTGAACTGAATATTACTCCAAGTATCGACCGAAAAGAGGTTATGACTTTGGCGGATGTCGTTAAAAGTCTCAATTCCCTGCATCGATATTTACAAGATCGCCACAATCCATCGCAACTGCATTTTAGAAACAGCAGTTTCCAATGTAAAACAAAAGCATATTTATGTATTTTGGAACTTTAACTTTAATTCAAATTATTTTTAAATATATCCATTTATATTTTCAATGTTAAATTAAGACTGAAGGCTCAAACAACATATTTATGCATTGACATGGTGAATTATATAACACAAATGATGTATATACAAAACTAGAAACCCGCTCCGACTTCGCCCGGTTTCTTTCAGAGTTTCCCCAGCCTAAGCTTAAAAGGCGCACGGACAGCAGGTTTTTCTTCGACTCAATTCACTGAAATCGTTACTGCTGGGCTTCCTTAGGTCATAAATGAAAGTCTTTCTACGGACTCTTCTCTGAAGTGATAACTCGACACGACTCGACAGTTTGATGTTGCCCGAGACTGGAGTGATAGATTAGTTCACTAGCTCGCTCCGAAGCTAGTAATTTAAATTTCCACTGACGGAGGTTGTTAAGAAATGAAGCCGTAACATCATTTATAGCGGGTGATGTATTAAAGATAGAGATATGCTGTCGCTGACTTTTGCTGAGCTTTTCATGCTGAGCAATGCTTACACTCATATTATATAGATACAGTAGTGTTAACGGTTTACCCAGCGTAAGCTTAAAAGGCACACGGACAGCAGGTCCTTCTTCGACTCGATTCACTGAAATCGTTACTGATTGGCGTACTTTGGTCATAAATACATGTTTTTATACGGAAACCTTTCTCAAGAAATCCTTTACAGAATGGTGAAAAATGCATCAAAATCCATCCAGTGGTTCTCGAGATTACCCTTTACATCCAAGAATCGGGGGTTGTGTTTTATGCTATGTATAGATAGCCAGCAAACGAAGTTCAGTAAATGTTTGATTGCATCTCCTTTATAAGAAAGCAGTAGTAATGAACTACCGTGGGATCTCCCTCCTCTCGATAACAAACAATATTCACTCGCAAACCCTTCAGATCCGGGCAGAGAAGCAATTTGATTCACAATTGGGTGAATACCAGAAAGGGTTCAGGAACTACGGTTATGCGCAGAGCATATCATGAATCTTAAGCCTGTTATTAGAATTTAAATTTGATTACTATAAAATTGTTCATAGTTTCATTTGATCTCTCTATAAGAAAAGAGAAATGCAGTAAAAGTGACACGAAGGTAATAAAATAAAGTGATTAATGTTGTGATTCATAGTTGAAGCTCAGAAATTATATGTTGTAAATTTATCTTAGGAGCTTGTGACGTATTTGTCATTAGCCACTTGTAGTTGGTTATCAGAAATACGACGTTCAAGGGAATCTTCGTCAACTTCAGAGAGGCATACGATTCGATAGATCGACATACACCCCTAAAAATTCTAAAGAAAATGGGCCTAGACAATAAAACGAGATCAATTATATCTAACAGACCTTACACAACACTACCTCCAGAATGAAGGGAAACGCCATGGCCATACGTTAGGTAGCACCGCTGCATTTGCTTGGTGCACGTGTGGGAAAACCACGAAAAACCTTTTCTAGAATGGCTAAAGGGAATTCAAAACCCACTTCATCTCAGTTGCCCTCCCGAGACATAGTGAAAGCCGTTTCAGCTTTCAGACCAGAATTCTATTTCTTGACCGAGCTAGGAATGTGGCTGGTTGGTTCCTTAGTTTAGGGGCTGCGACAACGCGGTCATGTAGCCCCGTGTATTGGGTATGTGTAGAATATGTCTGATAAGCGGTGTTAATTGTGATAGCGGCTTCAGTGGCGTATTCGGTAGCATGCTGAACTGCTGTGCCCAAGATAGCGGGTTCAAACCCGGCCGAAGTCGTCTGATTTTTAGGAGCGATAAAAATCCTTCAGTATGCCTTCCTTCGGAGGGGAAGTAAAGCCGGCGGTCCCATGTCATAGATTTATGGCATGTAAAAGATCCATCCACAGACTAAACTTGTGTGCATCTACATTGTTAGTTTAGATTTCGTCGGAACGGTCTATCAAAGTTCTAACGTTCACCACAAGGTATCATTGATATCTGGTGGCGAAAGTTGGAACTACTGGAAATTAAACGGAACTTGTAGCTGACCCTAAGGGTGTCCGCTGGAAGCAGCTACAGACTCAGGCGAGCCGAACATGTCCTCGGACACTCCCGGCATTAAACGCCATACGATAAATAATAAAATAAAATCGTGATGATTGTATTAGTGTGTGTTATCTGTTTTAAATTCATGTAAGGACTGCAGACGATAATTTCAAGTAGTTCCTACTTTCGCTACCAAATGCTACCGTCCACGACGCCTAGCTGTGAACTTGGTTACTACTAGATAAGAGCTAGAAATCTAACCCAACTCATTTGAAATACGCATCCCTAGAGCATATAAGGAAGCCTTGATCCGTGTTAACAGGTTAGGTGCTTGTGTTCGGCCTCATTACTTTAACGCAGCCACAGTCGGCAGAGGCTGGGCGTCTCTTTAAGAAATTGACGTTTTCCAAGCAGACTCTCCAGACAAGAGCTCTTCCTGGCATCCGTCTCATTATTCTCGCAAGAGGTGTGGCGTCAAGGTCGAGGAGCAGTCTGGTGACGCTGCAAGACGCTCCACTCGACAGAGGAGAAATCACACCCCTACAATATGACCTGTGGTTTGAGATAATGTGCAATGGATACAAGGATCACTTAGCGTAGCCATTCGCGTGTCACTACTGCATTACTGGCAGTCTGAGGATCAAATGTTCGAATTCCAGCAGTATTAGTGACCGACCTATGTGATGGTTTTAGCCGTTTAATCCAAACTCACCTTATGCAGATGGTGCTATTGCTGATCTATACATAGACATCTTGGTTTGCAGAATACACTCAATCTTATATTGGTCGATGATTGGTTGCTGATCTTGCCATCCGCTTTATAACTGAGAGTGGGTTAGAGTTGGTAATGTAAATTCTCAAGTGTGCATTCACTCCAAAACTTGCTCTTTTGCACAAATTCTGATTTTTTGTTTTCGCTATATTTGTGTTTATTATTATAAGTATTAGTTCTTATTAATTTTTTGTATTATAATTTTAGTAATTTTTCATAGTTAGGCGTCCACTCTATATTTTAATTCATTCTTTATTCTGTGTTAAGAAGAGCAGATGACCTCGTTGCTCCGCCCCTTAAGACAACAATAACAAGTTCCGGAGTATCTACCTCATCCCCGACCATAAAAGTACTGTTAAACACACTATGACATTCATAACAAAAACACAGGTTATCAAACAACTAAACACACACCCAAGTACACGGGGTCGATGACTATGATGTCCCAAACCCCTAGAATAAATTAACAATAACGTGCAATAAGTACTGGGCATGTGTCTGTGTGTTCAACAGGCAGGATACCAGCGCAGCCGAATGCGCTAATTCAATGAAGAGTTACAAACACTCAGATTAGACGTTGTCGGCGTCCATTCTATGTGTGAATTATGTCCAGGTATTTCCATAGGCAAATGGTGGGATCGTGCTTACTCCGAGGCCTTAGCCACATGTTCAAATCCTAGACCCTAATAATAACAGTAACAGACACTACCATAGTAGCACAGGTTATCAGATAGTATGTGTGCAAGTTATCTTAACTCTCACCTCCCTAGTTCCAATCGGCCGATCTCGGCTATCTTCGCAGTCAATAACCAATGCTACCAACACAGCGCAGTTGCACAGTAGTATGCATTCTTGGCTGTCAGTCCTAAGGTCTGGGTTCGAATCCCGGTTCTACGACGATATATAATTCTTGTCTGAGGACTGGAACGTGGTAATCTCAGTCTCGTCAGGCAGAAGTGAGAAGAGGGTGGGTTCTATTCCTACCTCTGCCACCCTAGAAGTGGTTTCCCACTTATATTCCAGGCGATGCACTCCAATTCCCGGTTCTGCCAAGAAATGTAATTCTAATTTGAGGGTTGGAACGGGGTACACTCATCCTCGTGACACCAAACTGAGAAGGGATGGGTTTGATTCCAACCTCAACCATCATGGAAGTGATTTTCCGTGGTTTCCCCACTTCTACTGCAGGTGAATGTTGGGCAGGTACCTAACTTAAGGCCACGGCGCCTCCTTCCCTATTCTCACCTGAATTACAAATAAACACATAGCTACTATAACTACATATACCACAATAATACGGGTTATCAGACACATTCTATACACCCAAGTACACGGGGCTAAATGAACGCAAGGTCCACGACCCTCTAAGGAAATATGTTGTTATTAATTAATTTGAGGGGCTTGGAACATCTTGATCATGAGCCCGTGTAGTTGGGTGTATTGCATTTGTCTGATAACCTGTGTTATTGTGATGATTATAGTAGCGTGTGTAACTGAATGAGGGACAGCAATAGGGTAGGTATCTATTTATTTTCCGTGTCCAAATCAAATTAGATTTTGCCAGTAAGTAGCAACATTTATAGCATTAGCATTTGCAGCCAAAAGATCGTATTTTGAACATATGTCCTCCATCAAGGGACAGATCAGCAGGTGTTCTGGATCTTGTAACATGCTGCAGTCACAGAACTCATCATTGTTGACGAGCATGTTCCATTTCTTGAGATTGTTCTTGCAGCCTGTTCAGTTGGGTCTGTGATCTCTGTCTTCCATATCTTCACACGGACAGCTTCTTGAGAGCCTTCGAGGGCTGTTACTCCCCTCAGAAAGCTGTTTCTGGACTTAAGTCTCTGTCGGGCTGGTTGTTGGCTGGTAGGTGCTATCCCGGTATGTGCCTCGAATGAAACAAAAATAACAAAAACAAGAACCTATACACCAGTGAAGGTGGTTGGCTACAGTAGCCTACTGTAAGAGACCGAGGGAGTGCACCATTCGCACATTGTCACTGCTTTAGAATTGGGAGAAATAACTATTTGAAATGCGGGATGGATTTTCAATATCCAGGCCATCAACTCTGCTTTAACGCTCTCCTGTATTCTACCAGTTCTGTCTCTCTTTCCCATTTCCTACTTCCCTGCCAGCGACGACTCGAGATAAAGTAGTATATTTCAAGTTACCACACTAGGCAAGCGGGAACTGGGTGCAATGAAATGGAAGATGAACTCACAACGTTATATCTGTATTCAAGCGTCGATTACATTTCTAGTCTCCTACAAGTCAGGGTCAGCCAGAAACTTTGCTCGTGAAGAGCCCTTCCAGCTTCCGAATCCTTCCCTCTACATTTGAAGCGAGAACATCTCTCCAACTCAGCTGAGAGACAGACGAGCTAGTTGGCCGAGATCACATGTCAGCGCAATGACTTGCATTGCAGCTCGCAAGCGAGCAACATTCAGCAATAAGCCAGAGCGCGGCCGTCGCACAGTGGGTCAAAATCGAAATCTAGGGGGACAAAATTAATTTACGTTTAAATCATGAATTTAGAGTGAAAGCAACGTATATTATTTGTTTACTTCATAATAAACATCAGTTAAGACCTTTTTAAGCTACGTCTACACATGCAAGAAATTGTCTATGACTAGGAGTTGGATAGAGCATTCAGTTAGCTCTTCAGAACAATTTTCTACCTCTAATTTATTTTTAACAAAGTCACAAAGTTGCACTTTTGACATAATCGTCGAACCTAGTGCTTCAAACAGTTGTAAACGTGTGAGAACTGGTTGCGCGGCATCTTCTAAAACATTAAATAACTAAGTAAGTTGCAAAAAGACGCTAAAAATCTTGTAACAGGCGTAAACTACAATACTTTATCTACATTTTAAAATTAAGTAGAAAGTTACGCAGAGTGACGTGACATACTGAAAATCTAAGTGAAAATATAATTTAAAAATAACAGTTAAATATTATATAATGCAAATATAGCTAAAAGTACGTAACAATTACGCCCATTAATAACTGAAACACGTTACAAAGATCATACCTTCAGCTGCATGTTCCATCTAAAAGCATCGCACTAACCACAAAGATAACCAAACCACAGCCACTTACATTCACCCTCCAATTCAGACTGATCGAACAGTGGTGACAGATTTACACAAAGATGCTATTATATCCCAGAATAGTGAGCGGCAATTGTATTAGAATGCTGTAGAAGTATTCAATTTTGATTTTTTAATTATGAAAATAAATAATTTTGTCCTCCTAGATTTCGATTTTTACCCACTGTGCGTCGTAAAGTGCGTGGCCTCATGCACTACACTTTGTGACGTGACGCTAAGCGGGCTGTCTCCCGAGGCCTCCCGCCTACTTGAAGTCAAATAATGCCACCGAGAATCCCGATACCAACTCAATTATTTTACAGAATATGGCAGTTAATATCATAGCTTTCAGTCAATCAATGAATGGAGTGTGTGAAATATACCCTGTGTTTTTTAGCGTATGGCTTTTGGTGCCGGGAGTGTACGATGACATGTTCGGCTCGCCAGTCTTGTAGCTGCTTCGAGCCGGACACCCAATGGGTGAGCTACAAGTACCGTCGCGTGTGGAGTGTTGTCTGTGGAGGAAAGTTTGAATGTAAGGACGATGAGTGGGAAGGTAGAGGCTGTGGCCTATAGTTAGGGACCAACCCCGGCATTTGCCGGGAAGGAAGATGGGAAACCACAGAATACCATATTCAAGGTTGCCGGCGGGGGGATTCGAACCTCCTCGCCTCCCGGATATGAGCGACTGCCAGCAGTCATGCCGCAACGACCACGGCTAACTCACCCAGTACCTGAAATAATTTACGTTTAATTACGATTTATATATATTGTTTCGGAGAGCCTCCGTGCCTTAGGCGGCAGCACGCCGGCCTCTCGCCGCTGGGTCCGTGGTTCAAATCCCGGTCACTTCATGTGAGATTTGTGCTGGACAAAGCGGAGGTAGACAGGTTTTTCTTCGGGTACTCCGGTTTTCCCTGTCACAAATTTAATTCCAGCAACACTCTTCACTATCATTTCATTTCATCTGTCAATCATTCAATCATTGCCCCAGGGGAGTGAGACAAGCTTCGGCAGCTGGCACAGTTCATATCATCGCCGCTAGATGGGGCTTTGATTCATTCCATTCCTCGACCCGGTCGGCCGACTGGAAGCAGGCTGTGGATTTTCATTTTCATATATTGTTACGGACTATTGAAGAACAATATGCAGAGTGTAACTATGTAAGTGGGAAAGCTCCGCGGATTCGATAGAGGACCTGACAAAAAGAAAAACATGACCTGCAAACATATGGTGTATGTGCGTTCGTTGCCTTTTTACAAGTATTGTTTGTGGTGTGCATATCCCAGACGGCGGCACGATGCTAGTTGGTTATTTGTAGAGGGCACACAGGCCACTTGTATGTTTCGTCGCTATTCAAGTCTGTATGCGTTTTTTTGCATTCAAAGCCACGTGATGTCAGGTGCTTATCAAACACGTAAACTTTGAATTTTTGAAATAGCTCCTACTTTTGCCGCCAAATGCCACCGTCAACGACTACTAGGCCTAGTTCAGAACTTAGCTACTAGACGCCACCGCAGTCGGCTCTTGGCAACGAACGTATGAACCCAAGAGCGTTGTTTACATTCTTAACCTATACAATATAGCTTCACACAGGTGTAATTAGTGGAAGGTTCTTCAACATGCCATGAATCTATGACATGGGACTGCCGGCTTTACTTCCCCTCCGAAGGAAGGCATACTGAGGGATTTTTAACGCTCTTAAAAAATCCGACGGCTTCGGCGGGTTTGAACCCGCTATCTTGGGCATAGAAGCTAAGCATGCTACCAACTACGCCACCGAAGCCGCCACTTACATTTTGATAATATATGATTCCCATACCTTGTTTTATCTTCTGGGGGACATTACCAATTCAAATTACTAATCATGATTACTACTGCACCCGAAATATGTTCTCATTCTATTTCTCCTTCTCTTTCTCCATCCCTTTCTCTTTCTCCTTATTCTTCTCCTTCTCCTTGTCCTTCCCCTTCTTCTTCTTTTCCTTCTTCTTCTCTTAGCATTTATCCCGCTGAATTTCAGGGTCTGCTGTTCTGTACTTTCCTTTTCACTTGATGCGGTCTTGAGCATCGTCAAGAGAGACTTAAGACACATGCATATCCTCCCGCAGTTTGAAAAGCCAGCGCTTCTTTGGTCGCTCTCGTGGTCTGCGGCCCTCAGGACTGATGTTTAATGGTCTTCTCGCAACGGAAAAACCGCTCCTACTTAGTACGTCGCTATACCATCGCAAACGGTTCTCTCTCATCTTCTCAGGGATTGGGTTCACACCAAATGCCGTTCGAACATCTTCTTTTCTGACGTAGTCCAGTTTTGAGAGTCCTATTGGCCAGCGAAGCATCTTCATTTCCATGTCTCCCTGTGGCTGACCAACATTTGGTTCCATACAGTGTCACTGGTCGAATTACTGATTTATAAACACGGCGCCACTTCATCCAGGCAGCGTTGATTATGCTTCGAACATCTGGGAACGTGTCACGTGGCAGCCTGTGAAGAATATCCAAACAACTAACCGGGAAATTAGAAGGGCCCCAGGCCTAGTGCACTGGGAAGACGACCATTTCCAACAATGCGTCAAGTACCTTTGTTTGACCAATGACCACAAGTGGAATACCCACAGCAGCCACTCTTCATGTGAATACTAAACCAGAGACAAGGAGAAGCAGACCCTTTCCATGTGTACTGGAGAAGTGACCCCAGATATTTAAATTGAGATGTTTTAGGAATCACAGCGCCGTCGATGTTTATTGACAAATCACTTTGTACCCCACACACTAGGTACTCAGTCTTCCTGATGTTAAGTCGCTGGCCATATCTGTCCAAGGAGTCTTTCCAACGTTTGACTAGGTGTTGCAAATATTGACTGAATTAACAGACGACCATAACATCATCGCCGGAAATATGTGCTAAATTACGTAAATATGTGTTTTTATTTCTTTCTCATTCAACGATGTCAGCCATGTTCGACAGGCGCATGAGGTCTCATCAACTGTTACCAAGGCGCACACACCGAGGCGCACACATTGACGTCACTACCGGTACCAACATGTAGGATACAACATATACTCCACAGGTCCGATATGGATAAAGAATATTTATGCGTGAGTACCCCAGTGTGCGTGACGAAAACCAGGGGTGTATACAGTGTCTTTCATATAAAGTAAGAACGACAAGCGGCAGTTTTGTTATTCGATGTTGCGGTGGCCTTGGCCGAGCTTGTGGCGCGCCATGGCCCCCTGCTGTACTATTGAAAGCGCTTGCATAGTACATACGAGGGCTGGTTTCTTTTTAGCCTACTTTCGATTTTTGCAAAAAATGAAAGTAGACTTAAGAGATCAACACAGGGCCAAAAATTGTGTGTCTGTCTGTGTGTGTGTGTGTGTGAGTGTGTGTGAGTGTGTGTACTCTAAATGTCTGTCCCCCCCGCCTATCAATTCGAACATGGTGAAACCGAATTCAACGAAATTAGGTACAGAGGTAGCACTGGTAAAGGGCACCTCAGTGTCATGTTTTATATTGCCGCCATCTTTAACAAAACGTAATGGCGGCCACTCAAATGGTCAAAACCTAATAATGCATTACGACCAAACTAATCATCGGATCTTTACCAAATTTGGTACCAACATACCTTCATATGGGACGCGCCTTGTGCCCAAGCTACAAGGTCAACAAATGTACCATTTCAGGATGGCGGCCGTGTGAATTATGCAAACTTTATAATTCATAACATGGGACCCACCAGTTCCGATTATCAAACCAAGAGTCGTTTAATCTGTTCTAAACGACGTGGTTCGTTCGAAATTAAAAGTTTTATTGTAATATTATAGTCTAGAAGTGACTTTAAAAATCTGAGTCGTCTCGGTTATTTGACGAGATGGCAGCTGATCTCCCGTTCTTTGATCTATATTTTACTAGTTTCAGTATGTTGAAAGAGAAGGAGAAATAGAAGGAGAACATATTTCGGGTGCAGTAGTAATCATGATTAGTAATTTGAATTGGTAATGTCCCCCAGAAGATAAAACAAGGTATGGGAATCATATATTATCAAAATGTAAGCGGCGGCTTCGGTGGCGTAGTTGGTGGCATGCTTAGCTTCTATGCCCAAGATAGCGGTTTCAAACCCGCCGAAGCCGTCGGATTTTTTAAGAGCGTTAAAATCCCTCAGTATGCCTTCCTTCGGAGAGGAAGTAAAGCCGGCTGTCCCATGTCATAGATTCATGGCATGTTAAAAAACCTTCAACTAAATACACCTGTGTGAAGCTATATTGCATAGGTTAAGAATGTAAACAACGCCGACTGCGGTGGCGTCTGGTAGCTAAGTAAAATTCACCTACTTAGCTATCAACTCTCATTCAGAATTAAGTAATTAACTTCCTATTTGTCGATTCTAAAACAGTTGTGCTCATGATTTCACTTATTTAACTTATTTACTTTGACAGTGTAGTGGAGGTTCTTTCGTATAAATTGAGATGAACGTGTAGTGTGCTGCGATGTACATCTAATTAGCACTCCAATAAAGAGGGAACCATCGCAATATTCGTTTTTTCTCAAGAAAGAAAAGAAAAGGCGAATAAAGTGAACGTCTTTCTTTGCATTTTAAGCATCTATATCTCTTCCATTGTATTTCTCTGCCATATTCTAAAGAGAACCAGTTTCCAGTGTTGCCATATTAACAATTAATATTGTAGCTTTCAGTCGGTCAACACAAAAATCATTCCAATTACTGGAATATGTGAAAAATATCCTGAAATAATTTACACGTGATTATGATTTATATCCAGGGTGTAACTAAATATGTGGCAAAGCTCCGGGTATTCGATAGAGGACCTGACAACAAGCAACACGTGTCCTGTAAGCATATGGCGTATTTGCGTTCGTTTCCGTGTTACAAGCATTAGTTGTGGTGTACATAACACAGCCCGCTTCACTATGCAGGTTGGTCATTTGTGTTGATAAAGTGTACGTTACTACTTACAGTTCTCTACAGAAGGTGCTCAAAATGGCTACCACGAGCTGTAATGCTGGCGTCTATGCGCCGCATCATTGACTGTCACACCCGCTCCCATATTCCCGGCGTCTGTCGTATCTGCTGACATCCTTGCTCTGTTCAATGGCGCAGTATGTTCACGTTATGAATCGGTGTGTCATACACAATGGCTTTTAAATGACCCCGTAAGTAGAAGTCTAATGGGTTGAGATCAGGAGAACGAGCAGGTCACGATGTCAGTCCCTGACAACCTATCCATTTGTTTGGGAATCGCTGATGTAAAATTGTTCTAGCAGCAAGAGGAAAATGAGGCAGTGCTCCATCATGTATGACCATATGCGCTGAATTAAATCCAGTGGAACGTCTTGCAACAAATCAGTTAAATATTTCGTTAAAAAGGTGCAGTATGACGTTCCTGTCAATGTTCCTGGTAAAATTTATGGACCAATTAATATGTCACCGATTATTCCAGCCCACACATTAATACTCAACTGTGTTTGATGTGAGGTTGCACAACTTCTCTCGGAATTGCATCAGCCCAGACATGCGTATATTCTTTCAATAATTAATTAATGTATTCATTTATAGTTGTTTGCAATGCTTCCTTGTGATTTTCTGAAACATAATTATAAAAGAAGGGAAATACAGAAGACCTAATTCATGGCAAGAGCTTAAAATTATATGAACAAAGTATTTAGGAGAACTGGGAGGGCTGTGTGTATACATTGTTTACTTATCTTAATACGACACGCTCTTACCGTTGTTTTCGTACCGTAAGTGGTTGCGTTGCAGATTCTGAGTTCATTATGCAGTGCTGGAAAGGGTTCGATTCCCACTTCGGATAATTCTTTTTTATTTCCGTATTCATCTTTCACAATTTTAGAAACTTGCGGCACATTGGTCATCAGCTCCGTATATTTGGGAAGATGTTCCACTGATCTGATACCCTGTGCTTTTATTGTGACTGTAATAGTATGTGTAACTATAATAATTAGGGCCAGTAATGAGGTAGGTGCTCGAAGACGTGAAATAAGGTACTTTCTCGGCATTAACTTGGAGAGAGCCCACTGTTTACACCGGAATTCGAACCTCCATTCTTCGGACCTGGTTCAGCTCACCATCATGATCGCGGTACGCGAATTTAGGCGCACGAATACGCCGTGGGACTAGATTATTTAATTTTTTCATTTATTTAACAATTCATTAATTCATTCAATAATTATTCATTCAATAGTTCATTAATTCTTTCAATAATTAATTCATTTATTCAACAATTCATTACTTCTTTCAGGAAATATTCATTCAATAGTATATTAATTATTTCAATATTTAATGTATTTATTCATTTACCGCACTCAATTAGTCATTCAATAATTCAAGCATTCACTTAAGCTATTATTTCAATAATTCATCTTTTAATCATTCATTCATTCATTCATTCAATAGTTAATTCATTCTTTCAATAATTCATTCATACAATAATAAATTAATTCCATTATTCATCAATTCGTTATTTCAATAATTTATTAATTCATTCAATATTTAATTCACTATTTCATTAATTCATTCATTCTTACAATAATTATTTAAATCAATAATTCTGTCCATACTTTATTCATTCAATAATGTATTTATTTAATAATTAATTCATTCATTAACTAAATATCAGCTCAAGGTCACCCAACAGAATTATGGTTCCATAGCTAATTGACAATGCAAGCGGGACGACAAAATTGGAGAGTAGTTTGCCTATATGGGTCCAACTGAAAAGATCTACACAAGGCAGCTGAGGCCATATGGTATTATTATTATTATTATTATTATTATTATTATTATTATTATTATTATTACTCCATAATGTAGCTTTGGGGCTATTAGGTCGAGTTGAAATTTAAAACAACCGACGAGTTTCGGGAAAGAGTTTGCACCTTTGTGAATGTTATAAAGAAAGAAGCAATGCGTTAACAATGGCAAGTAGCTTACAAAGATAAAAAGATATAAGAGAGGAAGTCATGTAGAAACATAAATTGCTACTCCATGACCTCCCGAGACCAAGAAGAAGATTGTAACGAAACTATTACTAACCCAAAAATCAACAACATCACGAAATATCGTTGCTGGAAAATATTCCATGTATTTCATGATCTCGCTGCGAGAAACAGAACCGCGATAAAGAATATGCAAAAACCTGCAGATGAAATTCCGCTCCGCAGTGAGTAGAAATTGAATATCTGTTTTGATCGTGTGGGTGTGTTGCAACTACAATACCTGTCAGTTGGCTGTAACATAATACCACGCAGCCACCATATTTCAATAACATTCGATTAAAAGCGCTCATCATGGAAATCAATGTACAGATCACCATCTGATGCAGATTTCACATTGCTTACAGTCTCAATTAATGTTCATTCACATTTACTGTACTGTAAACAGCAGCGAACATATAGGCCTATACTGTACAATGTTTTATTAAGGAAATGCTATGTTCTTATAAATATCTTTTAGCCTAATTTCATTCTATGAAAGACAAGCATTGCTAGTGTCGGGTTTTATCCACGTGCACGCGTGCGTGTCTCTATCCATTGTTGTTGTTGTTCATTGATGGACGTGGTCATCGAGGTCATCCACCGCATTAACTTGAATCTGTGTAGAATTTGCTCGATAATCATTGCTATTTTGATATCGAAATCCAGAGTTCAACAACATTTTAGTGAAAAATTCTACATATAACTTACTTGATAGCACTTGTTTGCTTTTCATGGTTTTACTGGACAGTGCTAGGCGAGATTGTTTCTAATTACACCTCCATAGTCGCCCAATAACACCGAGCTCACGAACTGGATTGAGTTGAAACGTGCTGTACATTTCACACAAGTTTGCTAAATAAAAGTTTAGTTAACAATTGCCCACGTTTGGTACTTTTACTACCCAGAACCAAAATCACCAGGGTGAAATGGAATTAATCCCGAATTCCTTGTCAATTGTGGGAACAAGACTCGTAAATGGCTTGCTGCTTTCCTTTCTAATATAATGATCACTGGTAAACTACCAAATGCTTTCAAGGAAATGAAAATCATAGCTGTATTGAAACCTGGTAAGCCAGCTCTCGTAAGCTGTTGCTACAAACTTCTGGAAATACTCATCCTTAACTGAATTGGTTCGAAGATTTATGAAGTAACACCTATTGAACAAGCAGGCTTTAGACCAAGTAAAAGCTGCAAAGATCAAGTACTAAGTCTCACCACTCATATAAAAGCAGGGTTTCAACAACAACTTAAAACATTTGTTGCTTTTGTTGACCTTACAGCAGCCTATGTCACGGTATGGAAGGATGGATTACTCTACAAACGGATGCGTATCATACCATGTCAAGCTATGAACACGCTTACTGTATAAAATATGCTGTCTGGAAGACATTTCCAAGTGGTTGTTGGGACCAAAATAAGTAAGCAAAAGAAACTGAACAATGGACTAGCACAAGGTTCGGTTTTAGCACCAGTGCACTTTAACTTGTACACATCAGACCTCCCTATAACACATTCGAGAACATTTATTTATGCAGATGACGTGGCTTTGGCAACTCAACAAAGAACTCTTAAGAAGAGCGAACTTATTCTTTCCTCAGATCTAAGCATTATTAATAAATACTTCAATAAATGGAGACTAACACCGAATCCTAGAAAGACTGAAGCTAGTGGTTTGTTTTCACTTAAACAACAGGTTGTCAAATACAAAGATGAATGTCTTCTTTAATGAGAAAGTCCTCAATCATCAACATTTTCCAAATATTTAGGCGTTACTCCCGATAGAACATTGTCCTTCAAGAAGCACCTGCAGAACACTGCAGAAAAACTAAGATCACGCAATAACATCTTGCAGAAGATATGTGGAACCACATTGGGAGCTATAGCAATAATATTACAATCTTCTTCCTTAGGACTTGTCTATTCAGCTGCTGAATACTGTGCACCGGTGTGGCTTAACAGTCCACATGTGAAGCAGATTGATGTCCAATTCAATTCGGCGATGAGGATAATATCAGGTTGCATCAGGACCACTCATCTGTACTGGCGTTCACCTCTAAGTCACATTTCACCACCTGACTCATGTATTCAAAACTCTCTCCTGAGGGAATATCAAAAGATAATCCCCACTCCACTCCACTTCCTATTCATTCTTACATAGCTTTGGTAAAGATAAGTCGCTTGAAATGCCACCGACCACCCATCCTAACAGCGGAATCTCTACAGTTAAATAATTTTCAAATTGACAACAAGTGGTGTGAGGTATGGAATAATTTATTCCATGAGAGATATAGAAACTTCATTGATCCTGCCAAGAAACCAGCTGGCATGGAGCTACCACACCATACATAGAAATCACTCAACAGGATCTGAACGGGACATGGGGTCTGCACAGACAGCTTATACAAATGGAATAAGGCTTCCTCACCTCAGTGCGACTGTGGCTTTGAAAGACAGACTATTATGGGAACCGCAAAGACTTTCATGATGCAACACAGCCTGCTCATGATTGGATTTCAATTTAAATATTAACTTGTAAACCTCAACATTTTATAATTTTCTTACTGTGGAATATGTGTCTTCTCATCAAAATTGATTTTAATATTTATAGTTCTTGTAAATGCTAATGTATATGTTTAATGTGTTCCTTAGCTTGTAATTAAGTAGATGTACTATGCCATACGTTAAATAAATTAATTAATACCCAGTACCAGACAAACTCTTTCTAATGATAACTCCCTCGATATCCCATGACACCGCGATTCCGAATCGGACTGAACTGAAAGGCACCATACTGCGCATGCGCACTATGCTTGATGAAGTCATCCGGTGGAGGTGGGCAGTGAATAACATTCGTTCAGCTTTAAAATGACACCTTGGGCGTTCGGATGAACCATCAAATTTTACCGTTGATTCATCACAAAATATCTGATGATATCATAACATCGGTACAGCCTAGTTAACACCCCCATACCTGTCATGAATCATGAAGAAGTCCTACGTCAAAATAATGCCATAACTTATGAATTAGCCCTCGTGTATGTGAAAAAATGAAAATCCACAGCCTGCTTCCAGTCTCCGACCGGGTCAGGAATGGAATGAATGAAGCCCCCCCATCTAGCGGCGAGGATATGGACTGTGCCGGCTGCCGAGGCCTGACGCACTCCTCTGGGGCAATGATTAAATGGATGACAGGTGAAATGAAATGATAGTGGAGAGTGTTGCTGGAATGAAATTTTGACAGGGAAAACCGGAGTACCCGGAGAAAAACCTGTCTGCCTCCGTTTTGTCCAGCACAGATCTCACATGGAGTGACCGGGATTTGAACCACGGACCCAGCGGTGAGAGGCCGGCGTGCTGCCGCCTAAGCCACGGAGGCTTTCTCGTGTATGTACACGTGATTATTTAATTAATGCGGGGGAAAGGCCAAGGAGGTTAAGAGATAGCATAACAAGACAGAAAATACCTTCCAGTTCAGTGCAGGCAGCGGGAGGTGACAGCCGGGCGGAAATGGACCAGAAATTGGCCAAACAGCTAAGCGCACGATCCACAATAACCTGACCATTTAATAGCAACCGCATAATCATACCAATAAAGCAAACTTGAAAGTTAATCACCACTAACAGTAACACAACACAAAATCACATATCTTGATACGTGTGCTAGTTTAATTACTACCGCTACTAAGTAAGTGTACGGTATATTATTGTGAATATCATAACCCATACTTGTAGATATAGATTTAATAGCCTAAGCGTAAAGGTTTTGATGATGATCGCTTGACGATCGAAACTAGTCGTGGCGTAGTCGGTAGCATGCTGAGCTTCTATGCCCAAGATAGCGGGTTCAAACCCGGCCGAAGCCGTCGGATTTTTTAAGACCGTTAAAAATCCCTCAGTATGCCTTCCTTCGGAGGGGAAGTAAAGCCGGCAGTCTCATGTCATAGATTTATGGCATGTTAAAGAACCTTCCACTAATTGCACCTGTGTGTAGCTACATTGGATAGGTTAAGAATGTAAATAACGCTCTTAGGTTTCTACGGTCGTTGCCAAGAGCCGACTGCGGTGGCGTCTAGCAGCTAAGTTCTGAACTTGGCCTAGTAGTCGTTGACGGTGGTGCTTGGTGTCAAAAGTAGGAACTACTTGAAAAATTCTAAGTTGCAGTACTTAAATTAAAAAACAGATAACACACACTAATACAGTCATCACAATTAACACCGGTTATCAGACAGATTCTACACACACCCAAAGTACACGGGGCTACATGACCGCATTGTCGCAGCCCCTAAACTTAAGAACCAACCAAGTGTGTTTATTAGTCTCACGTAAATTTATTTCAGGACTAGGGAACCACCCATTACAATTGGGTACAATCGTGTTGACCGACTGAACGACATTACATTTTGATATTTTAATGTATTCTTAATACTGATCTCTTGGGCCACCATTGCCTTACTTCATAACACACAGCTTGTACGTATATAGATAGTTTACATACAGTCGAGGAAAGAAATACAGCATCAATGAAATGTCGCGACCGTAAAGATACATTTCCTTTGCCCCGCTGCATTGTGAGGCGTTTTCAGAGATTATCCGGTATTAGTGAGAGAGGACGAAATATATATGAAACCAAGATGGCTTTTCTACAGAAGAGCGAAGCAACTAAAACAAAAATAAGACGAAGAACGAGAATAGAGTGGAACGAAGAGAGTATTGAGCGCCACGATGGAAGAAACAGAAGACGCTGCGCGACGCTTCTCGGAAGTTGGAAGTTATTGCATCTTGATCTGTCGCGCTCGGGTGCTCCACAAATACGCAGGTTGAGGTATTTCGTGCTCCGTAGCCTTCCTATTAGACAATAACATCGCTGTGAGACAGACAGACAGACATATGAAGAATGCTTCAATAACTTACTTCAGAGTAAGGGGTGCAATTTCATTACGTCACTCGTACAGCAGTAAATTTATCCAATACTAGCAGTAGTGCCCGGCTTCGCCCGGCGGATTTGTTTGTTTTATGGATGATAATGAATACTACTACAGAATTAGCACATAATACTTAAACTAACAGAAAAAAAATATTTTAAAAATATAACTTTTTTGGTGGTGGTGGGGGTGATAAGTAGTACAGTATAATGGACGTAACATTCAGGTCATTTTCCCGTAATGATAATGACAATAATGAATAGGGAAACGGCTATTTACTAACTACAGTACTGACACATTTAATTTACAAACGAATTGAAAAATATGATTAGAAAGAGGAGTATGTGAAATGAAAGACACTGCCTAGGGCCTATATCTCATTGGCTGTTAGAAAAGTAGAGATCAATAGTTTCGTCTTTTGTCACATAGTGCCATAGGAAAATCATCAGAGCACTTTAGAAAACTTCGGCTGTCTCGAGCTCCTGAAGTAGCAATAGTGTCATTTATCGTCACATAACGCTCAAGGATAAGGATCTGAATAAACGAAAGTAAATTTGAAAGCACCAACGCTTATTGCAGCTGATTACCTCTATGTACTGCACCAACACCATCGCACTTATACAGAGGCATAATATTTTTATGATGATAACTGTTTTAATGGGCCTAAGAAATCTTCTTGCAATAATTACTCCCAGTGTCTCCAATTTAAAAGCAGCGCACGTTGTAACTATTTTCGCAATTCTGGTAGGGTGACGTGATGCAGCTCGCATTGCCAGCCAAGGACTGACTTATTAAAATATTCTTACAGTTACACTATACGGACATGAATGATTCTAGGACCTTAAAAAGTAGTTTTCAAGCTCATTTTGTCTGTTGTTCAAAATGTAGGGAATGGAGAGAGTTGTCCAAAATATCAAGTGGACAGTGTTACCCGCAGGGTTCCAAAGGGTAAGTACATTACGTTTGGTTAAGATCGGTGAAACGATGTAGACTTGTGTCAAAGGGCCTAAATGCAGGGAATGGAGTGGCCTGTCCGAAATTTCACGTAGACGGTGTCGCTCGTCGGGTTTCAAAGAGTAAGTATGTAAAATTTGGTTCAGATCGGTGAAACGGTGTAGATTTGTGCCAAAGGGCCTAAGTGTAGGGAATGGAGTGGTCTGTCCGAAATTTCGTGTAGAGAGTGTTACTTGCAGGTTTACAAAGGGTAAGAATACACATTTTGGTTCAGATCGGTGAAACGGTGTAGATTTGTGCCAAAGGGCCTAAATACAGGGAATGGAGTGGTCTGTCCGAAATTTCATGTAAACCGTGTTATTCGCAGAGTTCCAAAGGGTAAGTATACAAATTTTGGTTCAGATAGGTGAAACGGTGTAGATTTGTATAAATAACAGACCGACAAACCAAAATTGAGCTTTATACCGTATTTACACATGCTAGTGCAACAATAACAATAACGTAGGTTACCACAAAAATTCTGCACTCCATGTACACGGGGCAACATGACCACGATGTCTAAGCCCCACAAATGAAATATTAACTGTGGATACGGTAGCATAGAGAATACTACAGTCCAATAAATCCTTGAGCAACACTAAAAAATGGCTTCAAATACCATATCCTATCTCCAATTTACACATGCTAGTGCAACAATCATAAGAACGCAGGTTATCACAAACATTTTACACACACACCCATGTACATGGGGCAACATGGCCACGCTGTCTAAGCCCCGCAAATGAAATAACAACTGTCTACACATGAAAACTGCAAAACGGTGATAGGAGAATGTAGGAATGTTTGCCACTATTTTTCTCTGACAGGATAGCATTACATTACAATTTGCTAATATGCTGATTTACTGTGCATACGATAGCATAGAGTCAAATACATCCTTGAGCAACACTGAAAAATGGCTTCAAATACCATATTCTATCTCCAATTTACACATGCTAGCATAGAGAATACTACAGTCCAATACAATCCTTGATCGTCAATCGGTCAGTTTTCTCATGTGTCCTTTAGCAAATTGTACCGGACTGTCATGATACAGAGTAAATCGTTGTTGCCTAGTGACAACCTGTCCATCAATGGTGCGGCGTTGACTGTCATGATACAGTGTTAGTCGTTGTCGCCTAGCGACAATATGTCCGTCAAGTTATTAGATCGGTGAAACGGTGTAGATTGGTGCAATAGGGCCTAAATGCAGGGAATGGAATGGTCTGTCCGAAATTTAACATAGCCTAAACTATTCCTCTTTAATCAGGCTATCATATACAAAAATAATTTTTCGAATCTGACTGGTAGTTCCACACAAACAAACCCACAAACTCTTCAGCTTTATTATATTAGTATAGATTCTATAACGTCTAAAGATATAAAACAGTATCGATGCTTACCAGGTATAGTAATACAACTTTTTCTTACGGCTAGAAATGGTTAGTAGCACACAATATTCAGAAATTACCCTTAAGATAAGCAGGTATATTTATTTTGCAAAGTTCTAGCACCGTATATCCTGTGATGTGACCATATAAACCTGGGCTTTAGAACGAGTAGGCCTACTTTGCTGCTAATGATGTTACTGCAATCCGTCACACAATTGTGCTTGAAGAGTTGCCGAACATGTTGGTGCTTGGGGCCGTACTTTCTTTCAGATGCCCATTCCATATTGTGTCGAGTTATCTCACAACAGTGATTGGTTGATATTTAGTTATAGGGGTTGTAATTTTTGTTTTAACGAGTGGAACATCGAGATCATCTAAAATAATTGCTAACAGATTCTAAAATTGTATTGGCCAATATTAAGTAATGCCGGAAAAAATTCTTGTAATGGCGTGCCCAGCTTAATATTAAACTTAAACTCCCGAGTAAAATCACAACACTTTATTTGATACATGTATGCAGTAAACCCAAACAATGTTGGAGTATCCAGTATTCTTGGCTCTGAAAGTTAAATGACCAGAATGCTGATGACAGACTTTTCATAGCGTATTGCAGTATAAGGACTCAGCGGGACAACTTGAACTGGCAGCTGGACAAGAGAAAGTCCACCATTTATGGACTGTGAATGTTAAATGGTGACAGTGTGTATACATTAGCTGTAATATTTATAATAATAAAGCCACAGTTTCCTTAAAGCAGTGCGGCTTAATGTAGTCAAGATGTTGGCTCACGACGATGTTGGCAGTTCATTCTAGCGCTTAACACATTGTCTAGGAGTACATAAAGAGAAACAAATATGCAACATAAAGAATTTCTCCATGAAATAAGTTTTTTCTTTGTGCGTGTGCACAAGAGTGAATAGAATTCTAACTTTGATCACAAATACAGCACGTCCAAAAACCATAATTGCTCCTCAATACTATCAATTTGTTTGTGCAGATCTCCGACATGTGTGTTTGTAATTAATATATCAGGAAAGGCTTTACATATCTGCAGATTCCCCCTCGATTTCATATGCTTTACTAATATATAAACACCACACCGTTGAACAGTTCCTGAAGTGTATAGAAAGCAGAAACCACCTGGTTCTGCTCTCAGTTGCGAAGCGAGTCATCAGAAAATAATTTATTAAATAACTCTGATGGTTCGTAAATAACAAGGGCGTAGTTTCAATCTCTATAATTCATGGTATCCTTCTTAATGGTTTCATATTTTAATGTTCCTTACCTCTTATCCGTTCTCGAGTATTATTATTTAGATATCTATTAACAAAACTTATAGACCTACAGTACACATTTCTATGTAATTATGTTACTATTTTACAGTGTAATATATAATAACGTAGGCTGCGTGGGGCAGTCGGTAGAAGCGCTGAGCTTCTAACTGAAAGGGAGTGGTTTCGATCCCCACCCAGGTAGTGGATTTTAGAAACAAACCTACCACTTTCGGAAACGCAAATAGCCCTGGGGTTCACTCAGCCTACACCAGAAATGAGTACCAGGGTAATTCCTAGGAGCAAAGACGGCTGGGCGTAGAGCTGGCAACTCCATCCCATCTAGTGCCGATGTCACAAAAAGTAGAAGCCTCTACCTTCCACTACTCCCAGGGCTTCCATTGCCTTTACGGAGTTGGCTTTGCTTCGCTTTGCTTTGGCTTTGCTATTATATTTAGGCCTACATAAGTGGCTTTTAGTGTATACCCGGTCATAGGGTGAACACATGCAGGACATTTTTCTTTGATCACCGACCGTGATTTTATTTTCAACTCTAAAGCTTCAAATTTAAATACAACTGACAAAGTTAATAATGGTATTCCTCAAGCAGCAATAAAAAATGAGTACATTTATACGTATTCGAGACAATAGTAAACGGTGTCAAGCCCATAATCTACCAGAAGCCACAAGAGATAGGTCTGAAAATACTTGAAAGGCTTACGTAGATGGCGATTCAACAACAGAATGAAAGAGCTAATTTTGCATTGCCTGCCGAATGTTGCCGCAGTCTTGAACGGTTATGACAAACAGCCATTGAGCTGATTCATTTTTCAGTTCTGTTTTACGAATTTCAGATATTACATATTATGTTTTATCATACGAAGTTCCATTATTCTTATTTATTTTCCGTTTATGATTTTATTGTCCTTGCTGCAACACTTCACTCGGAGCGGCCGGCACGAAGTAACTCAGGTGACGTCACTGCGCGACAGCGGCCGATATGACTCGTCTTGCTTATTTCTACCAAGGATTTCTGTATTATAACTCAATCCAAATTTAAAAAAAAAACAGTAGTATTATAAAATATAATAAGTTAACATTTTACGAAGTCGGAAATATATGTTGAAAACCCATTAAATAAAAGCAATTAACACCGTAATACAAAAAAATACATTTACATTCTTCTCAGAGCCTCCGTGGCTCAGGCGGCAGCACGCCGGCCTCTCACCGCTGAGTCCGTGGTTCAAATCCCGGTCACTCCATGTGAGATCTGTGCTGGACAGAACGGAGGCAGACAGGTTTTTCTCCGGGTACTCCGGTTTTCCCTGTCAAAATTTCATTCCAGCAACACTCTCCACTATCATTTCATTTCATCTGTCATTCATTTAATCATTTCCCCAGGGGAGTGCGTCAGGCCTCGGCAGCCGGCACAGTTCATATCCTCGCCGCTAGATAGGGGCTTCATTCATTCCATTCCTGACCCGGTCGGAGACTGGAAGCAGGCTGTGGATTTTCATTTTCATTTTTCACATTCTTCTCAAACCTATGTGTTTGACTTAAAACATATTCTCAGCAACCCAACTATTCTAGAAATGGTGATCTAATATAATAATCTTATTTCCGTTATTGAGATTACCAAGGTGTTAAGTGAATATTATGGTTCTGAAAATTACGCAAACACATAGCCTACATAATGAGGCAATTTTACGATAAAAGTAGACTAAAATGAAACAATGAATGTTATTTATTTAGTCATTCCCGCTATTTTGTTTTCCATTGCAGAACGAATGAGCGTATTCCATACCCAGGAAGATGATTAGTTGTTAGTTGAATATAAATATCAAGGTGTATGTTCTAGAGTTTGTGATAACATGAATATCTAAAAATTAATATGAAGATTATATTGGTGAGAAATATTTGAAAATTTCCCCTGTTTACTTCCTATAAAATTGTTATTTATAATGCCTCTGGAGAAAATACCATGAGATTTCTTACGTTCTTTTCAAATTATTTTGTCTGTTCCTACTGCTTCAAACTTGTAGATGTTACTGATATGAGAAAGCCAGGGACTCAACTCTTCTTTCTCCTTCATTAATTCTAACTGGTTTGCAAAGAAAAGAAAAACTGGAATTGATTCAAACCACTAGTCTTCAACAAACACAATTGGATGAAATAGTAGTTTCATTTTTGTCTGGAGAACAGACAGAGTGCAGAAGTTAGAATATAAATCATGAGCCAAAGATGAGAGAAGAAGAAAAACAATTCGTTGTAAACTCTGTCATGGCTCGGAGTTTGGAAAGAACTTAATCAATAGTGGGATATCTTGGGTCTACAGAATGAGTGAAACATAATTAACACAATCCAGTTCTAAAGTTCAATTTCTTAACTGCAAGTGAGGTAGGAAATAAGTATCTCAGAAATATCTATAACAACAATTTAAATGTATCACATACATGTACGATATCACCTCTGTGGTTGGAACATCCAAATAGGCTACATTAACGTGTCTTCTAGTGAATAATTTAAAGCAATTATCATTAATTCTTCAATTACAATATTATTAAAGTTTTCTTCTGATGAATACATTATTTGTTTCATTCTCTGTTATAGTTGTTGTTGTTGTTGACGATTCATTTAAGAGCATGAACATCTTTTGGGTGTGTTTATTATTTTTTGATAACCCGTGTAATTGTTTTGTCTGTAGTTGTGGCTTAGTTCGTAATTGAGGCTAGGATTGGGAAGGATGCGGCCGTGACTTTAAGTGAGGTACTATCCGGCTATTTGGCTGACAAAGTAGTGAGAATAAAAATAAAACCACTTCAAAGATGGCTGAGTTGCGATTCATTTGTCTTGTATGTTTTTTTCTACCATCAGACCTTTTAATTATTGTAGCTTTAAAAAATGAAAATCATTTACTTTCACGTTCTGCGTGCTATACTCAATGTGATGGTCTTTTATTTATCACAAGAAATGTCTCATATATGATAATTTTACATTACTAAATGCTTAGTTATGCCATTGGTATAAGGAGAGAAAAAGAAGATGCGAAATGATGAAGGAATATTGAAAAGAAAGGGAGGGAAGAAAACGATGGTTACTATAAATTAGTATGTGGTCTCCACCATACCTCACTGGAACGATTAATAATAATAATAATAATAATAATAATAATAATAATAATAATAATAATAATAACAATTCAGTTTTGTTCTGTTTTATTTCAGCAAACGCTAAGCCCGTGCATCGAAATCGTCACCCATCCTTATGGGTGAGTCAGGAAAGAATAGCTCAATTCTTGTGGATTTAGCAATTAAAATTGTAGCTATCAGTCAGTCAACATAAAATAATTACAATTACTGGAACATGTGGGGAAAAATGAAATACATTACATGTGATTAAGATTTATATATAGGCTATATTGTAACGGACTATTGAAAAAGAAGAAAACTAATGGATGACATGTTTCGCTCGTCAAGCGAACATCACCAGATACAAACAAGAAGTTCCGTGAAGAACTATACAGCCTACTTTTCATGCCAATGATTATTCTACAGTATATGAACCTATCTAGAATAATGACGAAATTAAGTTGGTAATATCGAAATATCTAATTAGTTCAAAATATACCTGGTATAATGTAGTCTAATAGAGCACTACAGTTGGCAGCCCTGGCGACTGAATATATTTTTAGTTCAATCTCTTAAGGTACAGAATACAAAATTTGGTTGAAGTCCAATGGACGTTACATGCAGTTAGACACTGGATCTATCAGCATCCGTAAAAGCATGTTGCCAACAATACCATGCGTGTGCTGGTCAGAAATAATCTGAAATATTATGATATCTTGTTGTGCCAATTTTGGATGAAATCCATTTGTTAGTATAGAAGTTACATGTATTTTAAAATTGGACATATCAGCAGGCATAGAATCATGTTGGCAGCACTGCCTTGCATTAATTACTCCAAATTAATCTAGAATGTCAGGTGCTATACGTGTGCAAAGTATAGAGCCGTTGGCTTGCATACTTTCTGGTACGGTATATTGATATTAGTGTAAAATAAATATAGACAGCATTTATTAACAGTTGGCAGCCCTGATTGCTCTTAACAATACTTATAGTCATATCTGTCATGGTACACATAGCACATACGAAATTTGGTTGAAATTCAACTGATAGTATAGAAGTTACATGTATTTAAAATTGGTCGTATCAGCAGGCTTATAATCATGTTGGTAGAACTGACGTATATAAGTTACTCGAAATTAATAAAAATGTCAGAATATACGTGTGCATAGTTTAAAGCTGTTGGCTTGCATACTTTCTGATATATTGGTATTTGGATACAAAAATAAAGAGAGCAATTATTAACAGTTGGCAGCCTTGGTGGCTCTTAAGAATACGCTCAGTCATATCTGTTTATGTACAGATATTACATACAAAATTTGGTTGAAATCCAATTGATAGTGTAGAAGTTATATGCATTTAAACATTGGACCTATCAGAAGGCTTAAAATTATTTTGGCAACGCTGTCATGGTTGGCCTCCTGGAAATTAAACTGAAATAGTTATATATATACGTGTGTGCCAATTTTGGAATAGCTCCCATGCATACCTTGCAAGATATTCAACATGGAGCTCAAATTTCTAGTGCGTTTTTTCAGCAGCTGGTAGCACTGACATCATTTTCAAATATGGACGTGAGATATTCCGGTGCACATCTTTACTCATACTAAATTTGGTTTTGATTGCTGCAGCCGTTTAGGAGTTGATAGGGGGGGGGACACACACACAGCCAGACAGACCGACAGACAGAAGGACAGACAGACAGACAGACACACATTTTCCCGGATCGATCTCATAAGTCAACTTTTTCCTCATTTTTGCAAAATGTGAAAAGTAGGCTAATAAGCAAGACAAATATCTCTTCAAAACAGTACCATATCTACAGTGACACCCACAGACAGTCTCTGCCCTCCAAAAACAAAAAAAAACAAAACCGACAGAAAATTTAGTAAGTATGGTAATTATTACTGATATATATTAAAGCATTAAGCACCTGAAAAGAAAACTATTTATTTTAATGTTGAAAAACTTAGAAATGACTATCCTATCAACAAACAAGTAGTTCCGTGAAAATCTAAATAGACTATTTTCATGTATCCCACTGGTCACTTCTTGCCTATTACAAGGATTTTCCGAGAAACATCTATATAAATATTTAAATTTCGCATCGCTGCCATGTTGAATTTGTGTTCATCAGGTTATTGAAAAGCCTAAAATTACTTGAGTTAATAGCCTCTATCAACATACAAAATTTCAGTTTGATTGCTGTAATAGATATTATTCAAACGTTCACTCCAATCGCATGATTGGAAAACAAAAAATAAAAAAATAAAAATTTAAATTTAGCACAGCTGCCATCTTGTTGTTGTAAAAATTGAATTGATTCAGATGTCAATAGTTTAAATCTTGTATACATATTTATCCTACCAAGTTTCACTGCGCTCAGTTGATTGAAACTCGAGAAAATGTAATTTAAATATTTAAACTTCACTTGACCGCCATGTTAGTTTTGTACTTACCTGTTTTTAAACATTACAATTGCTCAACTTATCTGAGTAATTTCTAGCACCGTACTGACATTCAGGGTGATATCAGTAATAATTTAGGAGATATAGAATGCCGGTGAAATATTTCGCACAGCCGCCATGTTGGGTTGGTGAGACGTATAAAATGTGAAGGGCACGGTCGAGGTCGGATAAAGTAGTACTATGTTCTTACCGAGATTAATTGAAATCTCTCCAACTGTTTAGATTTTATTAGGACATACACACACATACACACACATGAACAAAAGGTGATCTCATAAGCCTATATTTTCATAAATGATATAATATGAAGGCAACAAACTGACTTCTTCCCCTAAACTAATTTATGAAGGTGTAATTACTATTGCTGTCATATATATTTAAGCAGTAAGCCCTAAAACTACCGTACTGTAGAATTGTAAACTAATATTCGGAAACGAAATACATGTACTCTATTTTGACGTTTGAAAGCTATAATTACAACAAAAATATTGTTTGTCTACTGCCAATGTGTTGAAAGATCTGATGTTGATGCTTGTGTAATGTCTACAGACTGATTAGATAACCAGTTTTGGTGTAGGCTTTAGTTAAATATATATTTATGAATAAATAATAATTTGAGTTCTATGATTTTGAGTTGTTGCTGTTTGAGTCTTCAGTCTTTTGACTGGTTTGATGCAGCGATCCAGGGCTCCCTGTCCAGAGATAATCGTTTAATCTCTACATAGCTTCCACACCCTACGTCCCAGACAATCTTTTTAACATATTCTAACCTTGGTCTACCCCTACAGTTTTTGTCCTCGACCCTTCCTTCCATAACTAAGATTGCTTTTCCTGGGTGTCTTAGTATGTGTCCTACCAACCTATCTCTTCTCTTCATTAGCAGTCGCCAAAAACATCTCTCCTCTCCCACTAGTCTTAATACCTCTTCGTTTGTAACCCTATCTACCCATCTGATCTTCATAATTCTTCATAATTCTCCTGTAACACCACATTTCAAACGCTTCAATTCTCCTCTTTTCTGCTGCACCAATAGTCCAAGTTTCATTTCCATACAGTGCCACGCTCCAGACAAAGACCTTCAAAAGTGACTTCCTAACACCTAAATCTATATTCGATGTCAACAGATTCCTTTTCTGTAGACGATTGATGCATGCTACTGCTTGCTTTGTATCGTCACGTGACGTGCACGCGTGCCCTCTAGCGACGGGCTGTGACCTTCCACGGAACCACACCTCGATACACATGCCACAATAAGTCCATGTCGTCACCGGTTTGCGCCTCCGGCTCGTTAATTTTTGAACGCACCTTATATATCCTCTTTGCTTCGTCCATCACTGGTTATTTTGCTTACAAAGTAACAGAAGTCTCCTACTTCCTGATTCTGATTTATTTTGGCTGCATTCCAATATTTTTGTTTTACATTTATTTATTTATTTATTTATTTATTTTCATCACGAATTCTTTCCTCAAGACGGAGTCCATACCATCAAAAACTCATTCAAAACCTCAGGCGTGTCGGCCAAGATGACTATGTCATCGACAAATCTCAGAGTTGAATTTATTTCTCCTTGAATCTTCACTCCCACTTAAAAATTTTCAACAATTTCCTTCATTGCTTGTTCAATGTAAAGATTGAAAAGTATGGGTGATAAGTTGTAGCCTTGCCTTACACCTTTCTGAATACCAGCTCCTCTCGCATTTCCTTCAACTCGAATGACTGCTGTCTGGTTTCTGTATAGATTGTAGATCACCCTCCTATCCCTGTACTTTATTGCAATCGTTTTCCAAATGTCAAACAATTTAGTCCAATCAACGTTATCAAAAGCCTTTTCTAAGTCTACAAATGTCATGAACGTTCTCTTATCTTTCCTTATTCTACCTTCCAAAATCAGCCTAAGACTTAGTACAGCTTCCCTTGTTCCTACATTTCTTCTGAAACCAAACTGTTCTTCACTCAACTCCGTTTCTATCTGGCTTTCCATCCCCTTGTAAATTATTCTAGACAGGATCTTTGAAGCATGAGTAATCAAGCTGATTGTACGGTAATCTTCACATCTGTCAGCTCCCACTATCTTTGGTATAGGTATGATAACATTCTTCTTGAAATCAGAGGGTACCTCACCTGTCTCATAAATCCTACACTCCAAGAGAAATAACCTGATCAGACCTTCATCTCCTTTGCAGCGTAGCAACTCAATCGGTATATCATCTATGCCTGGTGCTTTGTTCCTGCTTAAGTCCTCCAATGCTCTATCAAATTCTGATCTCAATATTAAATCTCCTTTTGCAACCTCATCAATTTCTTCCTCCCTTTCCATTACATGATTCTCAATCTCCTTTCCCTTATACAAACACACTATGTAAGCTTTCCATCTCTCAACCTTTTCTTCCCTATCTGTTAGAGGCTTTCCATTTGTGTCCTTAATATTACAGCACTTAGTCCTATTTTCCCAAAAGTATCTTAATCCTTCGATAAGCTGTGTCTACTTTTCCTAATTTCAGACAATTTTCTATAACTGTACATTTATATTTCAACCATTCTTCTTTAGCTTCATTGCACTTCTTGTTAATGTCATTTCTCAGACATCTGTATTCTGCTTTGCGCTTTTCATCTCTTACATTCTTGTGTTTCCGCCTTTAATCCATCAATTCTAGTATATCCTGAGTGATCCACGGTTTTGTACCTATTCTTTCTTTCCTACCAATGTGTTCTTCTGCGGATTTTGTTATTTGATTCTTCAAAAGTGCCCATTCGTCTGCAATTGAAGTTTGTTTAGGGTTTTTCATTAGTCCTTCCTTTATACTCTTCTTGAATCTTTCGTTTACATCCTTCTCTTTCAGTCTGTCTATTGCCCACCTTTTTGGCTTTTGACTTTTCTTCAGATTCTTGAACTTTAATCTGCATTTCATAACAACCAGATTGTGGTCAGAGTTTATGTCAGCACCGGGATATGTTTTACAATCCAAAATCTGGTTTCGAATTTTGAGTAGCTTTTATAAAAGCATGTACGAGTACCTCTTCATCAGTTTTCAGATTATGTAAGAATGAAATACCGTATCCAAGTGGAATTAGATCAGCGAGGGCTGGTGATGCGGGTAGGTCTATATGGTACTTCTGCAGAGGCACAGTGAAGACTGGAACATGCCCTCACATTATCGAATTACTTCTCCGAAAAACGAAAGCAATCCCTGCCCCCTCGCTTCTCGAGTTAATCCAGTTATTGGCCAGTTTCCTCCGTGATCTCTGTTTGGGTAAACTGGTCTGCACATGGAGCTTCCGGAGAGATTGATCAACGATCTGACCGCCCGCGACGCAACGCTCTAGCAAAGATGGTGAACGGATCACACGCTCCATTTTCAGAGAAGTTATATCGAGACTCAGGTTAAGTTGAAGCGACAAAAAGAAGAATGCTTATAACAGCTTGGTAAAACGTTAATAATTTTTTGTGATTGTTCGTACAGATGCAAAGTTCATAGACCACCTCATGGTGTAATGGTTAGCGTAGATAGCGCTATCCTGAAGGTCCCTGGTTCCTTTTTTGCTCCTGCCAAAAAAAAAACTATAATTCTGGTGAGAGAGCTGGAACGGTGTCCAGTCAGGTCCACCTCATGCCGAAGAGGCTACCAATATTCGCTGTCACCACTGAGGTCCGAGTTCAATTCCTGGTGTTGTCATGAGGCAAAGCTCTCTGCTGACGCGGTAGACGCGTGGGTTCGTGCCCCACCGTCGGTCATCCTTGAAATTGTTTTCCGTGGTTTCCACATTTTCAACACCAGGCAAATGCTGGGACGGTACCTTCTGACAGGCCATGGCCACTTCCTTCCACATCCTTGCCCAGTTTCATTCATCTTCATCCATTCCATCTCTATTCCCGGTGCGCAGGTCGCACACGGGCGTCGACTATAAATACCTGCACTCGACCTCTTAGGAGGGCACTTGACAACAACAACAAAAAGTGAATAGTACCCGCATCACTCATATTGAATTCAAAAAACAGTGAAACCGATTACTCTCCTTCTAAAGAACATACAGTAGATTACGGAACATGTCCAGAAAGTTGTCAGTATATAGGGAAATGACTATGCTGAAGTCACAAATGCAAAGACATCATACATTGAAAATGGTGGCAATCCGTACTATTTAAGCATTAAAATCGATACATTAGTATGCCGTTGAGAAATTACCATGAATCGTGGCGGACAAGGAGTATTTTAAGAGAAATCAGTTGCGCAAGCCACAAGGCTGTCATATAAATACAGATAACACTCAACCAAGATCACTCACCATTAATGAACTTAGATGCGTCAGTTCACTGCCGAATCCCACAGACAGAGAACCCCTAAAGATGCCGGATTCAGTTTCCGAAACGTACTGTGCTACGCTCACAAAATTATCACATTGAATATTGCGCATAACCGCGATCTTGAATATATGAAATACTAAAATCAATAACAAATAATATCTTGAAACTTACAGAGCCGAAACATAGCAAGAAGTTATAGTCGCATAACACAATTAGTCATATAGCAGTAAGCGTGGCATTCTTTGCGTCAATTTTTGCGAATAAATTACCATTTAGGCAATTTAATGACAATTTAGTTAACGTTATTCTAGCAGATAGGCGTTAGTATCGTAGCTTTCCCAAAAACATATGTTACACGTTCTGACTATACTTGTCAATAGACAGAATGAGAAGTAGATTAAAATTAAGTAGATAGATGAATATATATTATTAAAAGTAAATAGTTAGTTATTGTTGTCTTTAGGGGCAGAAATACGAGATCATCTGCCCCTTAAAATTATATAGATAGATAGATAGATAGGTAGATAGATAGAAACCCTTGCGCATATCCTGGGAGCCTACACGCATGGAGAGGTTCGGCGGATTGCCAGACACCATCAGATCCGGTCAACAATAGTTGATGAATTGAGAGGAAAATGCTTTCAAATCTTCGGAGAAGCACATGACTTAGCAACTGACGGCAGCAGATTGGCTAAGCAATATGTCTTCCACTTTATCGTTCAGGTAACTCAGATATCTGAGAAGTAGCCTACCACGGAGGGCGTAATAAAACTCTTATGTACCGGTATACAAAGTGCATGATACCATAAGACAAAGAAAACGGAAGTTACAAACGAAGTAACTTTAGTCGCATTTAAAGTACTGTCCATTGGCCACAATACACTTTTGACAACATGTATAGAGCTTCTGGAAAATGACAGTAAAGGCGTTGTTTGGAAATGATCAAAGCACTCATGTCACACGTCTTTGAATGTGTCTTCAAGGAATTCCTTGAGATGGGGAAATAATCTGCACGTGCCAGATCTGGGAGTACGGTGGAAGTCCGAGAACAGGTACGCACCACTTAACAAACAAGTAGCGCGCAAGGATCGCAGTGTGTGGGCAGGCGTTGTCCTAGAGGAGACCACTTTCCAATCCTTGCAACAACACACCTTACTGTTTAGGCGTAACTTGTATATAAAATATATACAGAGGTGAGCAAATTATTTGACTAGATTCCAGTTTTCCAACTTTTACTTTCTTACTTTTCACGACTTAATGCAGTAAAAATGTTTGCAGGGCGCTGAAATTACTTAAAATGTTTAACCAATAGTATTGTCTTTCTTTGATTTGAATACTTTATTCTGGTTTTCGTGGAAATTCGGAGAAGAGGGATTCAAAGTATATTTTACTGATAGTCTGCTCTTGATCTATTCAAAGGTTCGTGGGCCATGGATTGAAATCACCTTATCTAGAGGGTACATTCCAAAGTCATTGAAAAAGGAGAAGACTGACTCAGCTCAGTCAACCCTCACAACCTCCAACTTCAAACATTATAGACGCAATTTACTAAGTATGGTAATAAAATATGTCATCAGATAATCAATAAAATGATTTAGAACAAAATAAATGCGAAGGAATTACATTCTAATAAAATGCCCACCTCTGTACTTTCCTTGCTGGGGTAAATAATGTAAAAAGTCAATACGCACTACTGTTAGAGCCACAATGATACAACAACAACAACAACAAAGCACAACGACAATGACGAAAATAACTACGAAATATCAATGACGAAGCGACGATGACAACATGACGACGACAATGCCATGAAAAGGAAGACGAAACGATAATAACACCGCCAAGTACAAAACAACGAGGATGGCAGAACCACAAGAAGTGATATGTTGTCAGATGAATGTTCCGTTACATTATAAATGACTAAAACGTTTTGTTTTGTGAACCTTCGTGGCCGGAGCTAACTGCGCCTGAGGCATCATCCTCCAAGAGGAGTTCCTGAGACGTCAGGCCTCAAATGTCCAGTGTACTTGCTACTTGAACAATGTGTAATATGCTCGTTTCGTGGAAATGAGATTCCGATGGATTATGTGTCCCACTCCTCCATTTGTTCTGCGGGATTAGGCTAATGATAATGCGGGAGATTGGAGTGAACACATAGGGCTGGCGAAGGGTAGAGCTCATGCACCACAATCAGACAAGTTGACAGCCAAATTTCCTTCTCACTCACAACACGCAAGAAGCTAGGAGGAGCTTCAATTTCCTGGCGTGTCGAACACAACCTGGCTGCTACTGGACTACTGCTCGGGAAAGTTAATTGCCAGGGTGTGTTCGTGCAGCATGCGAGAAGCAACAGAAAGAAGGAGAGATTATCACCCAGAAACTGAGAAAGAGATGGATTGTAAACAATACTGAGAATAAAAGAAATTAAACACTAAAAATGTACTATTCGTGATCTGAAGAATTCAGGTCAGGAGAGTGTGTCTGACAGAGTAATACAGCATGTCATTATTCTGTCATAAAGATGGAGAAGCCATGTCTTGAAGTCAGGTTTGCAATCAACAGAGCTACTGGAATTAATCCTAGCATTGCACGCGATGGTCGGAAATCCAACACACTAGTATTCACACCCTGTTTTAGTTCAACTTTCTTACGTTTTTAACATGAGAATTTCAACCCAGTTCATAGCTGAGTCATCTTCTTGGGCCACAGTTTCAGCTATAAACGCTACACTTCAGTGCCTAAATACTATATCTTCATAGAACGGAGAATTGGAATGCTTTCCCACTCACGATAATAACAAGATGCACATTTGTAGTCAAACTCTCTACAGATAAACTACTATACTTACGCATACCTGGCTTAAGGGAGGGCGGAAGGGATGGATGTTCATAATCACATGTCGTCCTGTTTTTTTAACTATACATAACCAGAAACAAATAAAGGACGCTATTATTCTTCTACAGTGATGTTCTTATCAAATGGATAGATGTATCGTCATTATTGTGTTCATAAACGCACTGAGCAGTCGAGGTACGGAAGTTTGCTTCGCCACCAGTCTTCACGTGACATGAACGCGCGAGATGGAGGCGCTGGTGCACATCAATGGCCGGTGTGAGCTCGTTCTGATGGAAGAAGGTGCTCACGCAAATAACCGGATTATTTGAAACCATACGCAGTACACCTTACTTGGACTGGAAGTCAGCCACACTTGGGCGAATACTACTTGAATGGCAAGAACATTAGTCACCAACTCCTTTTTACAACATGCTCCTTCATTTAATATTGACGTGACATAGAATTCTTAAAGTTATAGCTCATACGTGTCCAATAGAAGATATTTTTATCTCTCTTCGTGGTAGTACTGAACTCTTTGGAATATAAAACTGTTCGTTCAATGTTAGAAAGAATAGTAATTTTATTTCCTCATTCTGAACAACAGTTAGTTCCAAGGAGTTATGATTTTATTCAGATATTTCTTCAGCTTTATTTTCACAATACTGATCTATTTCATCTCTCCTCATCCAACGTTTTTGGTTCTACACAAATGCATGTTAGAGTTTGTTTTATTGTTGCCTTCTTGACGTTATACTGTACCTTTACTTGTTTATCACTCCATTCTCATGTTCAAGACTCCTTTGTTCTTTTCCTTACCTGAATCGTACAATACTCTAGGGCAAGCGTTGTCAATCTTTTGGAGACTGTGAGAACCTCATGTCATACCAAGTTGCATTAAATCGAATATAATAATAATACCTTGATTGCATTCATCCACTTCAGAAAAGCATATGACTCTGTTGACCGCGACACCCTCTTTAAAATCATGGAAGAATTTGGGATCGATCGTCAGACACGCAAAATCATAGAACAGACACTTACAGGAACAATATCCGAAGTGAAATTCATGGGCGAAATATCAGAGCCCTTCGAAATCAAGACTGGAATCCGACAAAGGGATGAACTATCCCCAATCCTCTTCAACATTGTTCTGGGGAGGATAATTAGGGAAGTACTGTAAAGCACTGCATGCTTTATAATCTACTATATAAAGCTCAAATACCACTGACTGACTGACTGATTCATTCATCACGAAATCTCAGAAACCACCGAACGGATTTGAATGAAATTTGGCATGCAGCTTCCTCAAGGGCCGCAAACGCCCGCTAAGAAAGGATTTTTGGATATTCAGGTTCTAAAGGGGTGTTAAGGGGGTAGACCTGCATTTCATTGAATAGCAATATCTCCCGATTGGTTTCATTGGGGGATGTGATACTCGGCATATAAACTCATCATTAAAGATAAGAAGACACGTGTCTGAGGGTTTTTCGATGTGGTGTATATTATGAGGTGAAAGGGGTGAAAAGTGGGGGTTGAAAGATTCCTAACGGAGCGTGTATCCCTTAAACGACATAGGCCAGGAGTTTGGAACTCAGCGGGAAAAAATCAGCATAAAAAATAAGTTAATAGGTGTTTGACCGTTTTTTCATAAATCCAATTTAAGGGGCCCATGGGGAGGGGTGAAATTATGGGGGGGGGGACGTAATATGTCTGAGTGTAAAATTATACATGGCCTATGTTGTAGACAATAACACATTACATCTTTTTTGTCTCTTGCTATTTCATCACACGACGAATACTTACGGAGTTATTAATGATTTTCTATTTTTTGGCCGGAATTTTCTAAGTCCCAGGAATGACATAAAAATTGATTCGAATGAAATTTCAAAAAATAGTTTTTTTTAATACTTTTATTATATTTTTCACGTCTTTTAGGGTCCGAAACCAACATGATATTTTGATGTTTTTTTTCGTCCCATGCATTTTTGGTTTCAGGTGATTGAATTATTTTCCACTAGGACCGTTGCTTATCTTCTCTTCTACTATATAAAGCTCAAATACCACTGACTGACTGACTGATTCATTCATCACGAAATCTCAGAAACCACCGAACGGATTGGAATGAAATTTGGTATCCAGCTTCCTCAAGGGCCGCAAACGCCCGCTAAGAAAGGATTTTTTGATATTCATGTTCTAAAGGGGTGTTAAGGGGGTAGACCTGCATTTCATTGAATAGCAATATTTCCCGATTGGTTTCATTGGGGGATGTGATACTCGGCATATAAACTCAGCACAAAAAATAAGAAGACATATGTCTGAGGGTTTTTCGATGTGGTGTATATTATGAGGTGAAAGGGGTGAAAAGTGGTGGTTGAAGGATTCCAAACGGAGCGTGTATCTCTTAAACGACATAGGTGAGGAGTTTGGAACTCAGCCGAAAAAAATGAGCATAAAAATAACGAAACAGGTGTTTGACCGTTTTTTCATAAATCCAATTTAAGGGGTCATGGGGAGGGGTGAAATTATGGGGGTGGGTTGGGGGTGGAAACGTAATATGTCTGTGTGTAAAATTATACATGGCCTATGTTGTAGACAATAACACATTACATCTTTTTTGTCTCTTTCTATTTCATCATACGACGAATACTTACGGAGTTATTAATGATTTTGTACTTTTTGGCCGGAATTTTCCAAGTCCCAGGAATGACATAAAAATTGATTCGAATGAAATTTCAAAAAATTGTTTTTAAAATACTTTTATTATATTTATCACGTCTTTTAGGGTCCGAAACCAACATGATATTTTGATGGTTTTTTTCGTCACATGCATTTTTGGTTTCAGGTGATAGAATTATTTTCCACTAGGACCCATGCTTATCTATCTATATAACTAATGTTATAACGGGATTCCAAATGTTATTGCGGGCGAAGCCGCGGGTAACAGCTAGTATTTAATATAATTACTTTTATTATTATTAAGCCTCCGTGGCTTAGGCGGCAGCACGCCGGCCTCTCACCGCTGGGTCCGTGGTTCAAATCCCGGTCACTCCATGTGAGATCTGTGCTGGACAAAACGGAGGCAGACAGGTTTTTCTCCGGGTACTCCGGTTTTCCCTGTCAAAATTTCATTCCAGCAACACTCTCCACTACCATTTTATTTCATCTGTCATTCATTTAATCATTGGCCCAGAGGAGTGCGTCAGGCCTCGGCAGCCGGCACAGTCCATATCCTCGCCGCTAGATGGGGGCTTCATTCATTCCATTCCTGACCCGGTCGGAGACTGGAAGCAGGCTGTGGATTTTCATTTTCACTTTTATTATTATTATTATTATTATTATTGTTATTATTATTATTATTATTATTGGTATTAAATAAGAGAACCGAACTAAAGTCAAATGTCTCGCTTTCGCGGACGATATTGCAATTGTCGTAGACAACAGATCGGGAACCTACTTACGCAGTGGAAAAGCTCCATGAGATTGCACCTCAAAAAACTAATCTGCGCAGCTCAAAGAGCAAAAGACCGGATTACATTATCTCTTACGACAAGACCAAAATATGGAGAGAAGGCCAGAAAATAAATCCCTTTTAAACGCCAAATACGGTGAAATCGCCCAAGTCTGCACTTTTAAACACCTTGGCGAAATTATGCAGCCCTCAGGACTTGATCGAATTGCCAATGAAGACAGAACCATTAAGCTCCGGGAGGCCTACAGGCTAACGTGGGCCCATTACAACAAGAAATTCATTTCAATGAACGCCAAATTACGACATTATAAAACAGTTATTCTTCCAAAAGCAACATTTGCCGCTGAAATAATAGTAATCGATGGCTATTCCAAGATTAGGGAACTGGAAAAGCAGGAGCGAAAAATTCTCCGGAAGATCTACGGAGCAATCAACAGAAACGGCATTTGGATGAAGAAAGCTAGTACAGAACTCTATCAAAAACCAATACAATAACAGACGAAATCAGAAAACGCAGAGCCAAATTCTACACTCAGATCCACAGGATGGCCAAAGAAACTACTTGGTATCATAACACAGAGCAAATGTGGCACAGAATGGCTTAAAGAGGTACAGAGAGACTTACAAGTAATCAATATAGTAAATTTCGAAGACCGAACTGAGTGCCAGACGAAAATCGCGAATGTTAAGCTTGAACCAAGATCATTACGACAACCTGGGAAAAATTGGACGGATGAGAGGAAGAGGGAGCATCCCGCGAGAATGAAGAGATTTTGGGAGGAGCGGAGGAGACACACCTCCAATGACATCATGTGATCCAAGATTAATCGCTCTCCTGTAGGGGAATTTTCGCTTAAATAATTAATAAATAATAATAATCATCATAATGATATACACAAACATGCTCCACTCATTTCTTTGCCTATCTCCCTCTCCCTCAGAAGTGCTGCATTAAAATGAAAATGAAAAATGAAAAATAAAAAATGAAAAATGAAAGGTAAAAAGTGAAAATTGAAAAGTTAAAAATTAAAAATAAGAAAATAAAAAATTAAACAATTAAATTTAATTGATTTGAATTATATTCAATTAAATTAAAATAGCCTACATTAAAATAAATAAATTTCCCATACTGCTATAAGTTTCACAATAACACAGGTTAATACTCCATGTCCACGCAAGTACGCTGGGCTGATACAAACCGCCCCAATCTCCAAAATGGAACAACAATTTAAAAGTTACATTATATCAAATTAACTTATGTATGCATTTGTTGAGCTATAGGTACTGTATGAGTTAATGTATTGAACATGCAATGTCACAGTGTGTTCATCATGAATTAGCTCCCTGAGTGAGGCCTCATTAAAAACACTGCTACAGAAGAGAACTGAACAGAAGAGAGATCAGGCGGCTTAGGGAAAGAGCCTTAGCGTCACCGAGGATGATGAATTAACACAATATTGACATTCAGCTGACTGACGTCAGGCTTTAGCTCGGGAGATTTTAAAGGACGGGTGCAAATGAAGTTAATAGACTACGAGGAAAGTAGTGATACAAATAATGTGGAACATGAAATACATGTACTTCAGTACTAAACAGTCAATCTGTATTAAAGTATTGTGGATTTGTTGATATATCCTCAGATGAATTATTATCATACTGAATGTTTGTCTTTAACAAGTTTCAAAAACTACCCGGGAGAACGTAGATAGGAACTTTAAAGCTAGGATCAGGTCTGGAAAGCAGTTAAGCCCCGAAAATTGTATTACATTCATCGTCAAATTATTATCTAATGAGTATCCACATTATCTCCTAATAAATCTCAATAAAGATAATCGCAGTGTTTTAACCAATTAGAGCACTGAATTTGTTATAACATTTATTATAATTTATTTTATTACTATTATTATCATTATCATCATATATAAGAAACGCTAATTTCAAATAGATCATGTAGCTATTTCCAGGAAAAATCAATAAGAAATTATGAATTTAAAGTTAAAACAGGACTTATTGACTCTGACCACCATCTATCCTTAATCAAGGTAACATTTCAACCAAACTGGTCTGAACCAAACATAACAAAAAACCTACGTGTTGATCCGGAATTTCTTAAACAGAACACCAGTACGTTCCATGAAAGTATACCTACTCATTATCCTTAAAACTGGTTAAAACTCAAAGACATACTTTTGAAGGTTTCTCAGAATTTTGGCACACCACCCTCGAAACGCAAACATAGCTGGTGGAATGAAACCTGCGATAAAGCCATAAACTTTAGACTTAAAGAATTGGAATTCTCACAAAACTGAACATACCTGGCAGGAATTCACCAAAATACAGAAAAAAAAACATCCAAAATTTTCAGGTCTGAAAAACGCAAATATGATCACTAGAGATTGGTAGAAATTGAACAAGGTATTATAAAAAATAATACACGAAACTTCTACAAAACATTCAGAGAAGAATTATCAAATTATCAGGCACCTGGTCTTTGCTTCATACACCCGGATGGGACATTGGAAACGAATAATCATGAAAACTTCTAGCAGTTAATTTCAAGGATTTTTAAAGTGTGTATCCCCTAAAGAACAACTCATATAATCAAGATTCAGAACCCCCAACATTGGAAGAAGTCAAAGAAATAATGCATGGACTAAAAAATCACAAAGTTCCAGAGGAAGATGGTGTAATTGCAGAAATACTGAAGATTGGAGGTGAGAGCATAGGCCGGAAAATCCACTCGATTCTTGAGAACATCTGGATCATTTAAGAAGTCCCTGAAAATTGGAAATATGCGCTAATCGATCCACTACACAAGAAGGGGGATAAAGCCCACATCAATAATTATAGAGGAATTAGCTTGATAGCAATTGCTTACACATTTTCTTCCAAAGCCATGCTCACTAGACCTGAGAATCAAACAGACCATCTAATTAGTGAATACCAGGCAGGTTTACGAAAATCCTTAATCTCAAAACTATCCTACTAATGCGCAAACCCAGACAAAAAGTAATTACTTTTGTAGATTTCAGAAAATCATATGATTCTATAGACCGTCAAACACTTTTAATACTCTAGAAGAATTTAATGTGGATAAAAAGACAAGAGAATTAATCAGACAAACATTAATGGTTGGTTGGTTCCTAAGTTTAGGAGTTGCGACAACGCGGTCATGTAGCCTCGTGTACTTTGGGTGTGTGTAGAATCTGCCTGATAACCGGTGCTAATTGTGATGACTGAATTAGTGTGTGTTATCTGTTTTTAAATTCAAGTAAGGAATGCAGACTTTTTGAATTTTTCAAAGGGTAGTTCCTACTTTTGCCGTCAAACGCCACCGTCAACGACTACTAGTTCAGAACTTAGCTACCAGACGCCACCGCAGTCGGCTCTTGGCAAGGAACCTAAGAGCGTTGTTTACATTCCTAATCTATACAATTTAGCTTCACAAAGGTGTAATTAGTGGAAGGTTCTTTAACATGCCATAAATCTATGACATGGGGCCGCCGGCTTTACTTCCCCTCCGAAGGAAGGCATAACTGGCACTACTTCAAAAGTTAAATTCCTAGGTGAAATATCTGAGCCTTTTCTATTAACACCAGGGTCCGTCAAGGAGACGGATTATCTCCGTTACTGTTCAATATGGTGCTTGAGAAAGTAATTAGGGCCTGGGAAATGTAAATTAAAGGAATAATCCTTGGCAGGCTACTTAAAGATAGAATTCACTTGAAATGTCTAGCCATTGCTGATGACATAGCAATACTTTGCAATGATAGGCAAGAAGCAATTCATTCAATTGAAAAATTACATGAAATTGCCATCTAAATGGGACTTCAAATCTCGTATGAGAAATCTCAATACATCGAAGGAGCCTCACAATACTTTGATGGACAACCTATGATAACTAAATTCGGTAAAACATTCAAGTGAACCAAATTATTCAGCCCTCTGGTTTAAACCGCGAAGCAAATAAAAAATAATTTCCAAATTACAGAAAGTTTACAGGATCAGTTCGAACAGATATAATCAAAAATCAATATCTCGGAAAGCAACACTTAGACACTATATTACTGTAATCAAACCTGAAGCGTTATATGCATCGGAAACCTTAATAATTGGGCGCGAATCTTTAACCAAAGACATAGAGAAACAAGAAAGGAAAATGTTACGAAACATTTTTGGCCAAGTTTGTATAGAGGGAATATGGAGGAAAAAATCATCCCACGAAATATATTGTCAATCTGAAAAAATCTCTCACTCTTTTCGGAAAAGACGATTGAAATTTTATGGGCACATTATTAGAATGAACAATAACAGACCAACTATTCTCAACCTGCCCCTTTCATTAATAATATTATTATATAATATATATTATATAATATAATAATATCGTATGGCCTCGGGTGCCAGGTGCAAGCTTTGTTAATTGACACCCAGAGGGCAGCTTGTATGTCGAATTTCGTCGATCCTTTGAACGCTAGGAAAGTCAAGGACGTTAGACATCCAAGCTCGTTGGCACTACATCGCTTTCTAGTAGAAAATGGAGGAACTTTGTGTTGGCGGAAAATCCCGAGATTAATTTTGCCATTGAACACGGCCTACTGAATTCAAATGGGTTCTTTAACATGCCAATATCGTATGACATGAGTGTCGTGATTTTTGTCGCCTTTCAAAAATCACTTACCACGGCCATGGGCAACCTGCAAGCTTGGGGTTGGTAATCCGACACGTTAACCACTCACCCACCGTTGGAAGCATTAAATACCAAGAACAGCTGGCTTCGTGAAATTGAAACAGATCTCCAGGAAATCAACATCTCAGAAGACATTGTACGGGGCAGATATAAATTCCGAACCAAAATCGACAATCACCAATTTGAATACAAACCCTACACCAGAGCCATTATAACTTGGACAGAAGAACGAAGGAAGCAGATCAGCGAGAGTATGAAGAGATTTTGGGAGGAAAAGATGGCCAACACATCAACTAAGTAGGTTCAATCGTGCTCCTGAGTAGGGCATAACAATGTAAAAAAAACACTAAGGGGTATGTTTCACAAATCTCAAGCTCTTAAACCAGAGGGAGTTAGGAGGTGCGGTTTGTACCATAATCTTCCTAATATTCTCAATAGTACATGTAAAATCTTGAAAGGTAAATATCTTTAAATGAAGTGCGTTGAAACGAATAAACAAGTCGATAACCCCTGATAGAACTGTGTCGCGTCGAGCCTGCATAACAGTAAAGCTGGGCGGGTGGTACTTACCCAAGGGGCGTCACAAGTAACCGATTGTAACAAATGAGAATTACCCATAGCAGTGACGAATTGCACTCTGATTGCATTAATATCGATAACTTGTTTAAAACGTACGTTTAACAAATAGGACGACATCCCCTGCCAGAACTGTTCGCATCGAGCCCGAATGGCAGTAAAGCAGGGTGGGTGGTTTATACACATGCGAGAACTCGCATGGGTCTGCTAGTTATTATTATTATTATTATTATTGTATGACCGAAAATACTGTGGCGTAGATATTTTGAGTTAGAACCATTGGGGCGATCTACTCTCCAATTTCGGCGTTCCGTTTACAACAGTCAAGTGCATTGAAAATCACCACTCTATTGGATGGCCTGTGCCTGAGATATAGTTGTAATTAATGTTACCTTGTAGTCAGTCACCAAATGAGACATGAGAGAAATTTTACGAACAGACATTTTGCGATTCGGATTGCCGACCTTCAAAGGCCCTATTTTCTTGGTCGGGAATAGAACCAGCGATCTTGTTATCATTAGGTGGAGATTCAATCACTGACCCACCACGCAAGCCACAGTGATAAATGAATCGTTATATAAGGCTTAACACATATGATTTTGCCCTGAGGGGAAGCTCAGTACCGAACCTTTTCCACCTTTCAACTATCATGGAAGTGGTTTTTCATAGTTTCCCACTTCTTCCGCAGTTGCATTAACTTGGTCTCAGGCAATGGGGCTCTACTTCTCACATCATGTAGCTACTCAATGGATGACTCGTCCAATGTCACCCTCTGACGTCACGTTGCCACGTGATTTTGTTTACAAACTCGTACTGAGGGTGGGTGAGAGCAGTGTGCACTGTTCATTTCAGGTTGATGATGATGTTGTCGTTTCATTTGAGGGGCTTGGTCAACGTGATCATTCAGCCCCGTTTACTTGGGTGTGTGTGTGTATATACTGTAGAGAGAAAACGTGTCTGAAAACCTGTGTTGTTATGGCTAGAGCCCTGCGCGGATAAACAAAACTGTATCCGCATCCGCCCCGCATCCGCATGATTTTCATCCGTATCCGCACGTTTTTTATCTGAATCTACTGACGTTACACTAGTACTCGTAATTTTAATTTATTAGATCAAGCATAAAGTATTAAAGCGACAAATTTAGACATTTGAGGAGAAAGTCGTTCTATAGGCTATGTGTAAAATGAATGCTACACACCCAGAATTGCAACCGTTCTCAGTTCGGAGTGTTGATGATGATGATCGTGTGGCCTCCGGAGAGGCCGAGTGCAGGTCTTTCTAGTTGACGCCCGTGGGCGACCTGCGCGTCGTAATGAGGATGAAGTGATGATGAAGACGTCACATACACCCAGTCCACGAGCCAAGGGAATTAACCCCAAGAGATTAAAATCCCTGATGGCTCGGCAGGGAATCGAACCCGGAGCACTTCGGGCCAAAGCCTAGCGCGCTAACCATTTAGCCACGGAGAGTTCGGAGTGTTAATTATTGCTTAATGACATAATTTGGATGAGATCAGCTTAAATTATCCTACATTTGTCATGGAAAAATATAACGAAAAAAAAAAAAAAACATACTGCATGTCATAAATACCTGAATCCTAGTAATGATATTCAACAAGCTCAGATTGTATTCTAAAAGCTAACCGCAAATTTACTCCAGACATTATCCGCAGCTTATCCGCTGTCCGCACAGCCAAGCAAACTATAACCGCACGATGAAGAATTTTGCGAATATCCGCGGATATCTGCATCCGCGCAGGGCTTTGGTTGTGGTGTCTGTAGTAGTGTGTGTATTTTTAATTCAGAGGATCATTGGGAAGGATACAGCCGTGGTCTTCAGTTAGGAAGCATCCCTGCATTTACCAGGAGTAGAAGTGGGAAAATAGCAAAATAAAAAACATTTATATGGCAGCTGAGATGAAAATTGGACCCATCTCTTCTCAGTTTTGCCTCATGAGGCTGAGTGTTTGGCATTCCAACTCTCAGATCAGAATTATATTTATTGTCAGAGCCGAGGAACGAACCCAGGGTCTTTGCATGTGGAGTCCCAACACGTGCCGCACCCACAGATCGCACAGAAGGTGGCAGAATAGGGGGTTGCGTGTATTGCAGGTTGAATCTGTACGTCTGGCAGATCACAGTAGGGTGGCAGCTGGGAGGTCATTATCTATGAATGTATGGCTCCACTCCCCTCAACAATCCATGCATACAAATATAACCATTATAGTTACATGCATGTGTGGCTATCTTCATGATGGATAGCTCGAGTCACTCAATGGCTGAAAAATGACAAGTGATGGCAGGGATCGAATCCGGATAATGATATCGTCAAGTTTGGTGCTAGGCAGGCAATTTCCGCTCTACATATCAGAGTGGGGCCCCAACTGCCCGCAAATGGATGGTTCAACTGCTATCTTGAAACGTCATTCTGCAATTTGCAAAACAAATTTTTGTTAGCACAATGATTGGGTGTTATATTTCGGCAGATGCTATATTGAATGAATGATCACCTGTTGTATGATATTGCTAGCACGGGTGGAAGTACGGCTACTAGCAAAAAAAAAACCTTAGTCAGGGATCATTTGTCATATAACAGCTTAACGGAGACTGCATAACTGGTGCTCACTACACAATTTTTACATTTATATTTTTCAGAATAATAATTTCCAAGATTTCTACGAATCAAGATGAAACTAACACCAGGGCAAATAGAGTAATAATTACTTAATTCGCCCTGCTAACATCATGAAAAAAATGAAAATCCACAGCCTGCTTCCAGTCTCCGACCGGGTCAGGAATGGAATAGATGAAGCCCCCAGCTAGCGGCGAGGATATGAAGTGTGCCGGCTGCCGAAGCCTGTCGCACTCCCCTGGGGCAATGATTAAATGAATGACAGATGAAATGAAATGATAGTGGAGAGTGTTGCTGGAATGAAATTGTGACAGGGAAAACCGTAGTACCCGGAGAAAAACCTGTCTGCCTCCGTTTTGTCCAGCACAGATCTCACATGGAGTGACCGGGATTTGAACCACGGACCCAGCGGTGAGAGGCCGGCGTGCTGCCGCCTAAGCCACGGAGGCTTTTTTCCCTGCTATCATCATGACGAATAGAATTCATAGTGTAATCTCTGACCGAGTTCAAGTGCTCTCCGCAGAGCTGCGCTAGTCAGGCGATACACCAACGCAACATGACTAGCTGTTTAAAAGGAGATTTCGCTGATTACAGCACAACATCCAATTGTTTATTTAGACTTATGAATAATACTGACAGAGAGTCAGTTCCTGTGTTAAATAATCTTTTGACTTTAATAAGATAAAATGAGAAATAAAATGAAACACCTTTCAACTGCATGAATATGAGAAAACATGCAATTGGTCATGAGCCCTTTACCAAATGATCGATTCAAATATACACACGTACAGTCATCACAATGACACAGGTCATCAGTCAGATTCAACACACACCTCACTACACGGGGCTACGGGGCTACATATCCATGATATCGCAAATCCCCTAAATGAATCAGCAACAACATTCCTCCAGAAATATACTTACAATTTGACTTCGATTAATAGGGAACTCATCTTTCATTAACTAATTTCCCCTCGTGAAAATGTACTATAAAACATTTCACTGGCCGTGAAAGCCAATATACCATAATTCGTATTACTATTATTTTTCTTTTTGTTGTGTAACATCTTTCCGCTCAGTTGCTGGATAGTTTTGTGGGAGTGATTTTGGAAATTGGGGACGGAAGTGAATCGGGCGGAAGTGGATCGAACGAAAGTGGATCGGACGGAAGAGAAGACGCACTGCCAAAAAAATGGGACGGATGTGAATCGGGCGGAAGTGGATCGAACGGAAGTGGATCGGAGGGAAGTGAAGACGCACTGCCAGCTGGATGTACAATTGAAAATGTGTGTATTGGAAACAAGGCAGTGTGTGCTCTGTAGCGCGAGAATGTTATGGCAATACAGTAGGCAGTGCATTTAGCAGGCACTGGCTTGACGAGCACAGTGGCAAATGTTTCACCGACTTTCATTTGTCATTGAGCAGTTTATGAAGCTTCACGTTCAAGGTTGAATATCACATGGGGTAGGACAAAGACGACAAATGACATTTAAGTAAGCGGCATTATTGTCAAGCTGTAGGTGAGTAGACAAATATTAAATGCATAACAGAATGTTGTTATATGAGTGGAATAAAAGCAGTATTTTCATCATATGTGAGACTAGGTCATTTCATGATTGTAGGAAGCCATGTTTTGATTGTTTACGACGAACTGTATGAGAGCCTTCAGAATAATGAATGTTATAGTTACTGAGGAATGTGCTCACAGTATTTGAGAGTACTGTCGACGTTGTGTGTCACTTTGTTATTATGAATTATTAATGAAAAAGGAAGGAAGGAAGCTTGTAGTTTTGCGCGTCCGTTAATCTCACGATCATGATCCACGGTACTTCCCTTTTACGTGGAATGCGAACCACAGGACATGGCATTTCAATTCGAAAATCTCACATGTATTGACCGGGAATCAAACCTGGTCTACCTTGGTGAGAGACTAACAGCTTGACCGCTGCGCCACAAATGTGACAGTAGCATATCTCCAATTCAATCTATACATTCATCATAGTACCAGTATGAAAATGGAGTGTAAATTAACATTTTAAGATTGTCCAAGCTGTGTAGTATACGAGTAGGATAACATGTCAGATGTTACACATCATATGCGACTACTGTAAGGCTCGTATCTTTTTTTTAGTCGGTCAACATGATTGTAACCAATTGTGATTGGTTATTCCACAATCCTGAAAACAAATAACATGAGATTTATAAATACACTTGGCACAGATAGAGACTGTCAAGACAGAAAACAATTCAGGAAAAGACTTTCTAACATGAAGGTTCTTGTGGAAGAAAAGAGAGAGCGCAGGGGAGGAGGATGGGCAGAAACCATCCCAACATTTGCTCGGAGTGGTAGTAGGAAACGACTGGAAACTACTCTCAGGATAGCAGAGTGGACCACGTTGCAACCCTCAGATCAGAATTACATTTCTTGGAAGAGCCTGAATTCTGAACCCAGAATCTTTAGGTCTGAAATCTAAATATGTACCCCAAGGCAACAGAAGACTGGAAACGAATTTCTAGTCCAGGTTATGAGCTCTACGAAACTACAAAACGATTTAACAAACTTATAGTACCTATATTCGATGGTAAGCAAAGAGGTTGTATCACAGGTTGATTGCAAGTAGTAGCATGGCCAACTGCTGATATTAAACCTGTAACCTCCAGCCCGTTCCGCTATATGGTAGCACTTACATCCGTCACCAGTCAGCTCCATGTCAAAAGCGATGTTGGTAATGGTTCTTCCTTGCTCTGTGTTTACATGCAAGCACCCAAAATATGGTATGTATATTACTTGAACCCGTGAGAGCCTCAATCAATAGATGCTGTTTGTTTACTGTTACGTCAGTCCCGTCCATAATGGCACTTCACACGATGAGCTGTGAATGCTTGAAAACGTGCTGTCACTGGAAATTGGTGTTGTGATGTGTTTGCGTACTGCAAGTAGCCCCAGGGTGCTTGCTGAGTGGCGAGAGACAGGGGGAGGGAGATGTTCAACTCTGTAAGAAAAACAGTGGAGAAGTTTATTAAAATAATGTTTTATTAATACATTTCCACGAGGGGAAATTAGTTCATGTAAGATGAGTTCCTTATTAATTGAAGTCAAAATGTGAGTATATTTCTGAAGGAATGTTGTTATTGATTCATTTAGGAGATTTGTGGTATCGTGGATGATAGTAATAATGTTATTGGATTTACGTGCCTTTTATCTACTGCGGCTTTTAGAGGCGCAGGGGTGCCGGAATTTCGCAGTGGATGAGATCTTTAACGTGCCAGTAAATCTACTGACACTGCTCCCTCGCATTTGCGCACCCTCAAATGCCAACGGACTGCCCCAGGATTCAATCCTGCAACCTTAGGCACAGTAGGCAAGAACGTTACCACTGGGCCACGCAGGGCAAACAAGAAACTACGAATCAGGATATTAACGGACGGTAACATGTTTATAAGGACATCAGGAATATTTTGTTTTGGTTTATGAATACTTAACATTTAGGTCTACTGAATAAAACTGGTAATTTACGCTACTAAAAGTCACGTAGGTCTATACTTCTTTTTACAGATCTGGTAGCATACCGATAATTTAATTATGTCTATCACACTTTTCAGTCCTATGGCCATCAGAAAACAATATAATTATCACTCAGGAGAATCCAAAATTAAAACTTTTCACGATTGTTACTCCAGTCACACTCTGCAAATTCACTTTCCATGTTCTCTCAGACACAGGAACATCTTTCATTTAACACACGAAACCTGAGACTCACTAGCCATACACAACATTTGCTGTTTGAGGATATCTCATACATAAGCTGGAGCTAACTGATAAGACTATTAAGAAAGAGTTAGTGATGTCCGAGACAAATAGATATGGGCAAGGTAGGGCGGCAATGAAGACATAAATAGTAACTTAAGAAAGAACACGCTACATGAGGCTGTTAACATGCGTAGGTTCATATAGGAGCCAAATGATGCGAATTTCACGAGAAAAGATTACCTAGGAGACTAATAGAGGGCAAGAGAAGCTGAGGTTGCCCCGAAGACGATAATTATCATCGGTGTATAACGATTTCAAGGTGACAGGTGTAGAAGCAGGGAAGGCCACAGTGCTGAATGCTAAGGTATCATGGAGGCGCCTCGTCCGCTCAAAGAGTCTTGTAGACTAGTCTGGACGCTGATTGCAAAACAGTCTCTAATGGAAAGGAAAGAATGTGGATTTGTTACAGCTCAATATGCTTATCAATATCTGAATCGTAAAATGGAGGGTAGGGATTAGTTCCATAATAGTTCCACTGTACCTCATTTTTGGTTAGATTAGCTGCTGTAACCAAGGCTGTAAGATCGAATCCTGGTGCACTGAGGATGCTTAAATTCAAGGGATCCGTATCAGTAGGATTACTGGTACCATATGCTGGAACATTAGAAAATCCTCTTCTGAGAAACTTTCCAGCACCCCATCGTCTCTAACGCCGCAGCAGTTAAAAGGGACATTAAGAACATAACAATTATTATTTCGAACTAAGGTATGCAAAGGAATGATTCGTCAGAGTAACACGAGAGTTTCTGGAGTACTAGCGTGATATTTCTTTTACACCTGGAAAACAATTTGAATTAGCATACTGTACTAGTTTTGGCAATTAGTAAGAATCTTTAATATTTTGGTTTTGAATGTCTGTATATGATAAAATATGACAAACATGTTTAACATGGCTACGCTCGTCGTGCGAACAGAATGAAGTTCAAAACGTAAAATGAAATGTGATATTGACGGAAATGACAGAGCAAGTGTAAATTTGTTTAGTAGTTAATAATAATGGTTGCTATCGAGATCCCCAATGATTCCCCACAATAAATTTATCGGTTTCAATGTTCAATAATATGAACATATTTCATTTCTGGACATAACATATGGGACTAAGTTAATCACATCAATATATTACCCTGATATTACGTAATAATCGATTGAATATATAACTCGATAATTACCTACTGATCAACTTGGGACATAATAAACACTAATACAAAAAGCTAGGCATTTGGTACATGGTCAACCTCTAGAGGAGGATGACATACCTCCCGCAATTTAATAAATTTAACGAGCTCATCCTCTATGGAATGTGTATAACCGTCGAGTTATTCTCTTATTAGAAAAAGTAGAGCTCGCACCAATTCACAAGAGGTTAATAATAATAATAATAATAATAATAATAATAACGAGAAATCAACCTAGCAGACGAAATTTTATAAGACACGCCAAGCTTCAGAACGTTGGTGAACAAACATCACTTTGCTGCAAGCCACCGGATGAGTGCCACCACAGCACGGGCAGAAAGAAGGAAGAAAAATCATAGTGAGAGAATGAAGACATTTTGGGAAGAAGAAAGCAAATGCATATCCACGTGTTAAATAGGTTCTATCACGCTCCCTAGCTGGGCATTACGTTAAAAATCATATATATATATATATATATATATATATATATATATTATTTCAGTAGTATAGATCCCTCCTGCGGCGCTCACAAGCGACCGATCGTGAAAAATGAGCATTCAAATTAAAGAGAATATACATTACCAGTGACGCATTGCAATCTAATTTCATAAATATCTATAATTTCTTTTAAAAATGACTTTAAGAAATTGTACGAAGTGACCGATTTGCAGATACTGTAGGTGCAGGAAGATACGCTCCATAATTGGTGTCCACTTCACATGTTGGCCGCTGTGACGCCTGTTTCATGTCCTTTTAACATTCTGAGGTCTTTCTTTCCTTTATCATTTTGCATGGATTTCAGGAATGAGTACTCAAATCGTATAATTTTATAAATATCGAATAACCGGTGAGTGTTACGGCTAAGGTGTCAATCAATGGACTCAGCACACAAATGGCATTAGCAGTGACGAATTGCATTCTAATTTCATAAATATACATTTTTGTAAGAAGTGTGCGATATCCAAATACTGTTGCTGTAGGAAAATTTGTGACATCATTGCTGTTCAATTCGCATTTTGGCCGTAGGGACACCTGAAACGTAAATAGTGTTCTATAATCATTTGGTTCAAATTAAAACATAACAACCTTTCTCCTTAAGTCTCTCATTATGAACCTATTGGGGAAAGTGTGGTTTATGAACATGCGAGATTTATCGCACGGATCAGCTAGTAATAATAATAATGCTAATAATAGCAAAGCAAAGCCAACTCCATACAGGCCATGGAGGCCCTGGGAGTAGTGGAAGTTAGAGGCTTCCACTCTTTGTAACTACAGCACTAGATGGGATGTAGTTGTCAGCTCCATGCCCGACCGTCTTTGCTCCCAGGAATAACCCTGGTACTCATTTCTGTTGTAGGCTAAATGAAACTCAGGGATATTTGCGTTTCCGAAAGAGGTAGTTTTGTGTTTAAAATGATAATTCTAATAATAATGAAAATAATAGACAAATGATGCTCAACCACTAATCACTAAAAATCTCAAATCTCTGGACCTGAAACCTTAGTGTGGAGGTTCATTTAAGAATATACAGTACGCATGGGATTAGATGGGATTTTACAAATTCCAATTCAAAGGGGTGAAAATAGAGGTTGTGAAGTTAGGTCTTTTCTGAAACTTGAAACTCGACATGCATGCACTCTGACAAAATCAAAGACACCTAATTTTGTGGAATCTCCGATTTGATGTAACGTGGGGTTGAAAATTGTGGTTGAATAATTCTTTTAGCCTAAACGTATCTCTGAAATGGTTTGACCGAGAAAAGGAAATCTCATGAAAAGTAATCTTCGTTAAAGTAAGGAAATAAGTATCCGATCGAATATGTATTCCAAACCACTATGGGGATCCTCCGTTAAGTTGGGAACGTATTTTATTGCAACAATTTATTCCTGGAGGTTCCTTTATGTTCATAGAAACATAAAGATACATGTGGGGCTTGCCATTATTTACTACGCCCTCCATACTTCTGGTATTATTTGTGGTAAGTAATAATTGGCACGAGATAAGACGAGATTTTTACGAAATTTCATACGGTGACATTCGGTAGGGGTTGAGAAATAGGCTCCGTCCGAAACCACACGAGGATACATAAAACTTAACATGAGAATTCTTTGATAAAATCGAAAATGATGGTAGATTACTTAGAAATATGCAGTACATTATCGTATGAAGGATACTTTTTGACATAGGTTAACCAGTTCCAAACGTAATCGGTGATGGTGGTGGTTTGAATGTTCCACGGTTGCGTACTTGGTAGCATGCTGAGCTTCTATGCCCAAGATCGTGGGTTGTAACCCAGCCAAAGTCGTCAGATTTTTAAGAGCGTTAAAAATCCCTCAGTATGCCTTCCTTCGGAGGGGAAGTAAGGCTGGCGGTCCCATGTCATAGATTTATGGCATGAAAAAGAACCTTCCACTAATTACACTTGTGTGAAGCAAAATTATAGGTTAGATTTGACTAACGCTCTTAGGTTCCAAAGTTCGTCGCTAGGAGCCGACTGCGGTGGACTCTAGTAACCAAGTTCAGAACTAGATGTCGGTGACGGTGGCGTTTGGTAGCAAAGTAGGAACTACTCGAAAAATTGAATGTCTTCAGATAACACACACTAATACAGTCATCACAATTAACACCGGTTATCAGACAGATTCTACACACACCAAAATACACGGGGCTACATGACCGCGTTGTCGCAGCCTCTAAACTGAGGAACCAACCGACCAAAGTCCCACAGCTTGCGTGCTTCGAAGGGTTGGAAAGAAGAATGACTAATTTACCTCCTTTCCTCAATGAGTATTGACGGCAGATGATGGGTACTGCAACTATGTTTCATACATTACGCGTCAACGACAAATAAGTCCGCTAGTAATAATATAATCGTATGGTCTCAGCTGCTTGTGTGTAGATCTTAGGTGAACCATTCAGGTGGTATACTCTCCAACATTGACGCTACATTTGCACTGACATCTGGCAAAGAAACCGGAACTCAGTTGGATGACCTGTTGCTGAGATTTCAATAATGTTTTCTTATAATCTTCTAATTTGATACGAGAGTTCTTTTATGAGACAACATCGTACGTTTCGGAGTGTCACGTATTGTATCCGCCCTTAAAAGAAATTGACTTCCTGGACTTGAAATTAAACCTGCGAGCTTAGGATCTTGAGACGGATACGTAACCGTCAACCATTTAGAAAGCTAATTATTGATACGAAAGATCACATTGGGGAAGTTGACTTCGCTCTTCTGCCCCTTAAAACAAAAATAAATAATATAACACATTGTGGTATTCCTATCGTTTTCCAAGCTACTTGTTCCTATACCTTACAGGTAGGAGCGTGTTGGAATTGAATAAAGAATGCGATTTTGTACCACTGTTGGACTATATAAAGATACTAGCAGAAGTACCCGCTCTTCGAACGGTCTTCGGTATTAATAACCAGACGTTATCAATTGAGCTACTGTTGCAATGGTTAGGAGCTTGTTATTCCTTCATATGTTTATCAGAGCGAAGTTATTTTTCTGGGAATATCACAGACTCCGTTAATTTAAGGGCCTTAAAATGTGGTTTTCGGAGACTCTTTATCGACTCCCGAATTGTGTGTCTCACATTGAGAAGCGCAATATATGCTTTGGTCGTCCTTCTAGGATAATTTTTATTTTTCGCCTATTTTAGCATGTATTTTGAGAAGTTTTTCCTCTACCAATCCTACTATGAGAAGTACGGTGACGAGTTTTATAAATTATTGGTGTATTGACTCTCATGGATACCTAATTTTATGATGCTCCAAACATCCGAACACGAGTTATATGCGTACATAAAGATACACAGAAAGGCCGAAAATCCCTAAGTATGCCTTACTTCGGAGGGGAAGTAAAGCCGGCGGTCCCATGTCATAGATTTATGGCATGTAATAGAACCTTCCACTAACTACAATTGTGTGAAGCTAAATTTGTCGGTTAGATTTGATTAACGCTCTATTAGTTCCAAAGTTTGCCGGTTGCGGTGGCATCTAGTAGTCAATTCACAGCTAGGTGTCGTTGACGGTAGCATTTGGTAGCAAAAGTAGGAACTACTGGAAATTGGTCGTCTGCAGTCCTTACCTGAAATACAGATAACACACACTAATACAGCCATCACAATTAACACCGGTAATCAGACGGATTCTACACACACGAGGCTACGTGAACGCGTTGTTGCAGCTTCTAAACTGAGGAACCAACCAACCAACCTACAACATATCACCCAGAAGTCCAAATATGGATATATCAACCACACAGTTTCAAACAAAATCATCCTTACGATGAACCCGTGTGTCGAAAAAAAAAAGTTAGAATGTGCTCAATCTAAATTCACCTAACGTGTACTTCCTGACGTGAAAATAAAATTGAAAACCTCGTAGACGAAACGCAATACACCTCACATAAAGACTGACCCTCACCGTATTGTAAAGTCCCCATCCACAGGAAAGACACCTCTAACAAAATATAAAGGTTTGGGATGCATGGATATTCAGGTTTTTTAGCCTCCGATGGCCCAAATTCCTAATAGCCGCAAAAAATACTATTTCAATTCAGTATTTTTTGAAAATAATGTTGCTGTTTGGAGATATAATTCTGTACGACATATCACACGTGTAAATAACGTGAAAAATTCTAGGGTACCCCTTGACCCCCTTATGCGCATTGATGAATTTTACAGTCTAAGTTGGTTCCGTGATAACCTTATAGCCATTTGCAAACTTTCACAGAAATGTAAGAAGTGGAGTGGCATTGATTTTTACAAAAATAGATGGAACGTTGGATGTCTTCTCTTGAGAACCTGTTGTCTTGGTTGCCGTCTTGCATTCCTTCATTAGTTTATTAAATTAAATTAGTTTTCTGGGAATATCTCAGAAACTGTTGGTTTTAGAGCCTTAAAATGTAGTTTTCGGGAACCCTCGAGTTTTGTTTCTGCCACCGAGGGGCTATAAATGAGCTTTGTCTCGTCGTTGTATGCCATAATATAATAATAATAATAATAATAATAATAATAATAATAATATAATAAATACCATATATAGATAGGGATATAAAAGACCTTCCGTACCACAACTGCACGTGAGAATCGCGTGACAAATTTCTAGTGTACCCCTTGACCCCCTTAAGCTCATTATACGTATTGATGAATTTTACAGCTTAATTTGGTTCCGTGATAACCTTATAGCCGTTTGCAAACTTCACAGTAATGTAATAAATGGAATTGCATTGCATCTTACAGAAATAGATGGTCCTCTGAGATTTTGTTGCCATGATAACCAGCTTGCATTCTTTCATTAGATTCTTCTTCTTTTTTCTTTCTCCGTTACGGTCTTCTAAGGACCACGAGCCAATTTCAATGTTTAGTCCTTTGGTGTTCTTTCTTCTTCCTCCAGGTCTCCTTCTTCTTCCTCCAGGACTCCTTCATCTTCACACTATGCATCTGATTTCTCTCTTCGGACCATTTTGAGCCTCTTTTCTTTTCCTTCCTTCCTTGGAACCCTTCATTTCCCAATACTTTTTTCCTAAACATTTCTCTCTCTATTGCATCTTCTTCCCTTATATAGTTTCTTTCCAAATCCTTTTTAACTTCTTGAATCCAAGTTGTTGTTAATTTCTTGTTCCAAAGATATTTGAATATATATTTGGTTAGCCTGTTCTCATTCATTCTATAATATAAAAATCAATGTACCGTGATAGTTTGTCTGTGGGTATGTCTGTGGGTATGTCTGTGGGTATGTCTCCTATGCGTTCATATACCATTCGTCCGATTGCGATGAAACTTGGGTGAGATGTTGAGTACACTCCAAGGAAGGGTTATGACTTAGTAAATCCATTTTACAATAGGTAGCGCACGCGTAGATTCAACAAATGAGCGACGATACGCGAAGCATTTCAACAAAGTCCCGTATGTGTTCATATACCATTCGTCCGATAGCGAAGAAACTTGGGTGAGAAGTTGTGTACACTTACGTGAAGGTTTCAAAATTACTGAATACATTTCACAGTAGATAGCGCACAAGTAGTTTCAACAAATGAGCGACGACACGCAATGCGTTTCAAAAAAGTCCCTTATGCATTCATATACCATTCGCCCGATAGCTATGAAATTTGCGTAAAATGTTGTGTACACTGCAGGGAAATTTTCTGGCTTAGTACATCCACTTTACAATAGGCAGCGCACGAGTAGATTCAACAAATGAGCTACGACGCGCGAAGCATTTCAACAAAGTCACGTTTGCGTTCATATACCATTCGTCCGATAGCGATGAAACTAGGCTGAGATTTTGTGTGCACTCCAGGGAAGGTTTCCAGCTTAGTAAATCCCTTTAAAAATAGGTAGAGCACGAGTAGAATCAACAAATGAGCAACGGTGCGCGAAGCGTTTCAACAAAGTTCCATATAATTTCATATACCATTCATCCGATAGCGATGAAACTTGGGTGAGATGTTGTGTACATTCCAGGGGAGGTTTCTGGCTTAGTACATACATTTTACAATAGGTATCGCACCAGTAGATTCAACAAATGAGCGATGACACGCGAAGCGTTTCAACAAAGTCCCGTATAAAGTCATATACCAGTCGTCTGATAGTGATAAATGTTTGGTGAATTGTTGTGTACACTCCAGGAAAGGTTTCTGGCTAAGTAAATCCATTTTACAATACGAAGCGCACGTTTATATTCAACAAATGAGTGACTACGCGCGAAGCGTTTCGACATCGTCCCGTATACGTTCACATACCATTCATCCGATTGCGATGAAACTTGGGTGAGATGTTGTGTACACTCCAGGGAAGGTTTCTGGCTGAGTACATCCATATTACAATGTGTAGCGCAAGAGTAGAATCAACAAATGAGCGACGACACGCGAAGCGTTTCAACCAAGTCCCGTATGCATTCATGTACCATTCGTCCGTAGCTATGAAACTTGGGTGAGATGTTGTGTACACGTCATGGAAAATTTCTGGCTTAGTAAATCCACTATACAATATGCAGCGCACAAGTTGATTCAACAAATGAGGGACGACGCGCGAAGCGTTTCAACAAAGTCTCGTATAAGGTCATATACCATTCTGCCGTTAGCGGTGAAACTTGGGTGAAATATGGTGGACACTACAAGAAAGGTTTCTGGCTTAGTAAATACATTTCACAGTAGGTAGCACACGAGTAGATTCGACAAATGAACGACGACATGCGGAGCGTTTCAATACAGTCCCCTATGTCTTCATATCCCATTAGTCCGATAGCGATGAAACTTGGGTGAGATGTTGTGGACACTTACATGACGGTTTCTAACTTAGTAAATACATTTTACAGTAGGTAGCGCACGAGTAGATTCAACAAATGAGTGACGGAGCGCGAATCGTTTAAACAAAATCAGGTATGCGTTCATATACTATTCATCCGATTGCGATGAAACATTGATCAGTTATTGTGTACCCGCCAGGGAAGGGGACTTAGTAAATCCATTTCACAATAAGTAGCGCAAGAGTAGATGCAACAAATGGGTGACGACGCGCGAAGCGTTTCAACAAAATCCCCTATTGCGTTCATATAACATTCTTCGATTGCGATGAAACCTTGATGAGTTATTGTGTACACGCCAGGGAAGGGCTTCGACTTAGTAATACATTTCTCAATAGGTAGCGCACGAGTAGATTCAACAAATGTGTGACAGCGATGAAACTTTTGAAAGTTGTTGTGCACGCTTCCACGAATGGTTCTAAATTAGAAAATCCATTTTACGATAGCTTAGAGGCAGTTAACATGTTGTGTATCCAAAAGCACTTCAAGAAACAGAATTTCAACGCCAACACTTTCTTTGATTGGCATTGCAACGCATGCCGGGTACAGCTTGTTCTATATAAATGTCAAAAAAATAGCAATCGCCTCTTTTTTATTGTGTCTGTTATGTTTTCAATGTTGCAGTATATTTCATCATTACTTCTTCATTTCCAGAATTCTGTAATTCTTAAAGGACCTAATATTTTCCGTACAATTCGTCTTTCTAATACTTCCAATTTATCTAACTTATAATTCAGTGCTAAACATTCGCTTGCGTATAGGCATTCTGGTTTGATTGCTGTTCTGTAGTGCTGTATTTTCAAGTTTCTAGATAAACATTTTTTGTTGTAGGTGTTCCTAGTTATACCATATGCTCTTTCCATCTTGTGTACTCTTTCTTCTACAGCAGATTTATCTAAACCATTTTCCTGAATGATTTCTCCCAAATATTTGAATTTCTTTACCCTCTTAATTTTACCAATTTCTGTGACTAGGATTTCTGGAGCATTTTTTATATTTGTCATAAATTTGTTTTTTTTTCTACAGAAAATCTTAAACCTGTTCTGTTGGCTATCTCTTCTAAGACATTAATTTGCACTGTTGCGTCAGTCAGATTTTCAGAAATTATGGCAAAATCATCTGCAAATGCTAGACAGTTTATTTCAATACCTCTGTTTTTATTCCCTAGTGTTATGGGTGATATCTTGTGTTCCCTCAGTTTTTGATTCCAAATTCTTACTATTTTCTCCAGGACACAGTTGAATAGCAGTGGAGATAAACCATCACCTTGCCTTACACCTGTCTTTATTTTGAATGGTTTAGATATTCTCCCCCGAAATTTTACTTTTGATATGGTGTCTGTGAGGGTTTCACGGATTATATTAGCCAGTTTAGATTTAACTCCAAATTCTAGAATTACTTTATCTAGAGTTTCCCTGTCAACGGATTCAAAAGCTTTTTTTAAATCTATAAATGTCACTACTATGGTCTTGGAGTTTATTATCCTGTGACGGATTATGGACTTCAAGTTGAATACCTGTTCTGCGCAAGATCTGCCTTTTCGGAATCCACTCTAATATTCACCTAAATGACTGTCGAGTGTTGCTTGTATCTTGTTTAGCAATATTGTTGAGAATATCTTATAAGCCACTGCCAATAGGGATATACCTCTGTAGTTATTGACATCTTGCTTATTACCTTTCTTATGCAAAGGATGTATAAGGGCCACTTTCCATTCTTCCGGGATCTTTTCCGTTTTCCAGATTTCTTCAAAGATGCTTTTAAGGTCATCTATGATTTTGGGTTGAGACCATTTTATAAGTTCAGCTGTGATGGAGTCTTCTCCACTAGCTTTGTTGTTTTTAGGGTGTTAATTGCTTTTTCAGTTTCGTCAAGAGTAGGTGGTGGATCTGCTTCCATGTTGTCATGAATTTCGGGAAATTCTAACTTGTTGTTTGGTTCTTCACAGTTCAGAAGTTGATCGAAGTGCTTTGCTAGTATTTCACAATTCTTTTCATCAGATAGACCCATTCTGCCATTTTCGTCTGTGAAGCAAATACTTGGAGCTTGATACCCCTTTAAATTATTTTTAAAGGTCTGATAGAAATTCCGGGAATTATTTTTAACAAAATCATCCTGCATGTCAACAAGTTGTGACTTTTCAAAGGAGCGTTTAGCACTCTTAATTATTCTGGCTGTTTCCTTTCTTTGTTGTTTAATTTGTTCAAAGTGTTCATTGTTTCCAGAGCATTTCCATGTTTTCCGTAATTTTGTTATTTCTGCCAGGGCTTCTTCACAAGTTTCATTCCACCAAACTTTCTTTTTCATTTTTGCTGGCCCAAATACTTTTTTCGCTGCACTATTGATTTCTTCGGATAATTCTTGCCAGTTACCTGGTTTACTTATCTGATTTTTTTCTTGAAAATGTTTTATTGCTTCTTGTGTGATGTGGAGTCTGTCTGTGTTATATTTAATTAATTTTTGTTGTCTTCTTTGGTTTCTATGAGGGAGAAGGTTGAGCTTAATTTTGGAGAGATAGTGGTCAGAGTCAAATTCTCTACTTCTGATTAGCCTACCTTTACGTTCATAATTTCTTTAGTATTATTTCTAGAAATAGCAACATGATCCAATTGGAATTCTCCTAACATTGGATTTGGAGATATCCATGTTTTATCTTTTCTTGGTAGTTTCCTGAATGAAGTTGACATTAATTTCAACCGAAAGGTTTTACAGAGATTAATTAGTCTCATGCCATTTTTATTAGTCCTTTTATGGGCTGGATATTCCCCGACTGTTTGTCGATAAGCTCTTTCCTTCCCTATTTGCGCATTGAAATCACCCAAAAGTATAACAACATTCGATTTTGGAATTTTGGATATTTCCTCTTCTAAAAGTTCCCAGAATTCTTCTACTTTGCTTGGATTTTTTTATTGTCTCCATTTATGGGTGCATGGCAATTAACAAAGGTATAGCTTGCCACGGTGGGTGAGTGGTTATAGTGTCGGACTACCAACCCCAAGATTGCAGGTTCGCCCCTGGCCATGGTAAGTGATTTTTGAAAGGAGACAAAAATCACGACACTCATGTCATACGTTGTTGGCATGTTAAAGAACCCATTTGAATTCAGTAGGCGGTGTTCAATGGCAAAATTAATCTCGGGATTTTCCGCCAACACAAAGTTCCACCATTCTCTAATTGAAAGCGCTGTAGTGTCAAGGAGTTTAGATATCTAACCTCCTTGACTTTCATAGCGTTCAAAGGAACGACGAAATTCGACATGCAAGCTACCCTCAGGGTGTCAATTAGCAAAGCTTGCACCAGGCACCCGAGGCCATACGATATTATTATTATTATTAACAAAGGTATACTGTTTATTCTTGCATTTGATTGTTAGGAGAGAAGTTATTTCTGAACTAGATTTGAATTCTGTTACATTGTCTACTATATTTTTATTATGAACGTAAAAAGCAGTGCCGAGTAGTGGCATTCATTTCATAATTTTGATTGCTGGTTTACCCTTAAAAATTCTATGGTTTCCGTATTCTTCAACATTTTATCCAAAAATCTTTCATTAGATTATTAAATGGAATTAGTTTTCTGGGAATATCTCAAAAACTGTTGGTTTTAGGGCCTTAAAATGTTTCTCACATCGAGGGGTTGAAAATAAGCTTTGTCTCGTCCTTCTACGCCTATTTCAGCATGTATTTTAAAGGGGTAGGCCCCCTTTTATGAGAGGTACGGAGAAGAGTTACATCAATGATTAGTGTGGCGCTTCTGATGGATATCTGTATCAAATTTTACGTTGATCCACCCACCCGTTCTCAAGTTATAAGGAATCAAACTTGTCAACAGACAAACAAACAGACAGACAGACAAAAAAAATATTTTTGCGCGCATCCGTCATAAAACAGTCTGAAACGCGCAAATAACGCAAATTTCCGTGGAAATTCTTAAAAAAACAGACAAACATTCATTTATATATATACTAGCTGAAGTACCCGTGCTTCGCTACGCGTTATAAATAAATTAAAATGTGAAGGTGACAGTTAAAACAGGGGATAGGCGAGGTGCTGCGCAGAGCGAGATTAAGGATGGAATATTTTGTCCAACTACACCGCTCGGCGTTGACCGTGTTTTATAGCACAACGTTAGGTTTTACTCGCTAACCGTTGGAGATACCTTTCGGATAGAAAATTTAATTTTAAACCTCGTATATGCCATCAAAAGTTTGCTATTTCTTAGCGTTCTCTTTTTATTTGAAATGGAAATATAAAAGTATGAAACCAAAGGGTGTAGTGACGTCACTAAAATGGTCGCCATATTTAAATAGAGCAAAGTATTGAAATCAAAAGTAACCTATATGTTAACCAGGTAAATCAGCTACTTCCATGTAAAATTCATGTAAATCGGACCAGTGGTACTTGCGTGATTGAGTAATACACAGACACACACCATCTCATTTTTAGCCTCGCTTCGCTCGCGTCATAGTCGTGTCATATTGTTATTCAATGAAATGCAGGTTTAACCCCGTTAACACCCCTTTAGAACCAGAATACCCAAAAATCCCTCCTTAGTAGACGTTTTCGACACACAACAAACATATCCCCAAAATGTCATTCTTCTAACTTTAATAGTTTTGGTTGGTCGATGAGAGTGAACATCCAAAAATCCTTCCTTAGTGGACGTTTTTCTTCCAGAATTTCACCCCTCCGCATAGGCCCCTTAAATTGATTTTATGAAAAACGGTGAACACCTATTTTATTTATTTATTTATTTATAATTTTTAAGCTGATTGATTTCCTCCGAGTTTCAAACTCCTCGCCTATGTCGTTTAAGAGATACACGCTCCGTTAGGAATATTTCAACCCCCACTTTTCATCCCTTTCACCTCATAATATACACTACATCGAAAAACCATTAGACATGTGTCAGCTCATTTTTAATGATTAGTATATGTGCCACGTATCACGTCCCCAAATGATATTGTTATTCAATGAAATGCACGTTTACCCCTCTTAACACCTCTTTAGAACCTGAACATACAAAACTCTTTCCTTAGTGGACGTTTTCGACATACAAAGAAACATATCCCCAAAATTTCATGTTTCTAACTTCAATAATTTTGGCTGGGCGATGATGAGTGAGTGAGTGAGTCAGTACATTTTCTTTCATTTATTTTTGATAATTTCACCCCTCCCCATGAACCCCTTAAATTGGATTTATGAAACAAACGGTCAAACACCTATTTACTTATTTAAAGCTGTTTTCCCCCTGAGTTTTATGAATGAGTAAGTGAGTCAATCAGTTAGGACACTTTCCTTCCTGTTTTTATTTTTTTCGCCAGAATGTCACCCCTCTCCAAGGGCCCCTTAAATTAGATTTATGAAAAAACGGTCGAACACCTATTTACTTGTATTTTAAGCTGTTTTTTCCCGCCGAATTTCAAACTTCTCGCCTATGTCGTTTCAAAGATACACGCTCCGTTAAGAATCCCTCAATCCCAAATTTTCACCCCTTTCACCTCATAATATACACCACATCGATAAACACTTAGACATATGTGTGATTTATTTATTTATTTATTTATTCGTGTCAGAAGTACAAAGTATGTGTTAAACAGACGACTTCAAACAGTTTCTGCCCAGAACTTAGCCACTTGGATAGCACTTGAATTACCTTCAGTCAAGTCATTCATTGTGCAGCTGTACGGGCACAATAGACAGGAGAAGAGGTGTTGTGTTGTCTGGGTTGCTCCACAATCACACAGGACTGTCTTGGTCGGAAAATACCACTTATATAAGTTGTCCCTGGATCTTGCAACTTCCACCCTCAGTCTGTTCAGGGACTTACAGATTAGCCAGTTCTCTGTGTGACCAGGAGGTAGAGATTCCTTTGGTTCCATCCATTCAGACAGATTGCTGGTCCTCTCCTTCCACACGGCCACTCGAGCTGTTGCTGCTGTTCCTTGTAATGGTTGAGTAGTTGTTAGGAAGCTCTTTCTCGATTTTAATCTCCTCTCAGCAGGTTGATATCCGAAGAGTGGGTGTGAGGTCATAACAGATGATTTACTTCTTTCGTTGTTTGCAGCCACTTCTCTTCTGATGTCAGGTGGAGCAATCGCTGCAAGATAGTGCACTTTACTGATGAGAGTTGGCCTCAAGCAACCTGTAATAATCCTGCAGCTCTCATTGAAGGCTACATCCACCTGCTTTGCATGGGCTGACTTGTACCACACAGGACTGGCATATTCTCCTGCTGAATAGCATACGGCCATTGCTGTTGTCCTTAACGTTTGGGGATGGGTGCCCCAGTTAGTCCCTGCCAGTCTTCGGAGGAGGCTGTTCCTCGAAGAGATCTTCTGTTTTAGCTTAAAGCACTGCTCCTTGAATGTGAGTGTACGGTCCAAGGTGACACCTAGATATTTGGGATGGAAACAATGATCCAATAACATACCATTCCAGAATACTTCAAGTTTCCGACTAGATTGTTTATGTTTCAGGTGGAAGGCACATACTTGAGTCTTATTAGGATTGGGCATGAGTTGGTTCCTTTCATTGTAAGTACCCAGCTGTTTGAGAGCACGAGTGAGTGTATGCTCTACAACTTCAAACTGTTCTGATTGGGCAGAAAGAGCAAGATCATCAGCGTAAATGAAGCTTTTACACCCTTGAGGCTGTGGTTGATCATTGGTGTACACATTAAATAAAATAGGAGACAATACACTTCCCTGGGGCAATCCATTCTTCTGAGTTCTCCAACGGCTGCGATGTCCTTGGAAGTCAACGAAGAACCGGTGATCCTGAAGAAGTGTAGCTATCATGTTAGTGAATCCATAGTTGTTCGTTAGGTTATAGAGTTTATGTAACAGTATTCTGTGGTTTACGGTGTCATATGCAGCAGAGAGATCAACAAAAGCTACACCTGTGATCTTTTTCTTTTCAAAACCATCTTCTATGAACTGAGTAAGGTGTAGGACTTGAGAAGTGCAATTTTTGCCTGGTCTGAACCCAGCTTGTTGAGGGATTAAAAGAGGATCAACTACAAGAGTTAAACGATTCAGGATTATTCTCTCTAGGATCTTATAAAGATGACAAAGAAGAGAGATTGGTCTGAAACTTTTAGGATCATTTGGCAATTTACCAGGCTTTAAAATAGCTATTACACGAGCCTTGCGCCATAATTTTGGGATCTTGAAAAATGCAATGCAGTGATTATAAAGATTTAGAAGCCAAATTTTCGTGACATTGCCAAAATGTTTAATTTGTTCAACACAAATATCATCCAGTCCTTCTGCCTTGCCATTCCGACATGTACGGACGGCAGCTTCTAGTTCATGGAGATCAAATGGTCTTGTGAGTTCACTGTTCTGATTGTGTACCTTATCCTGAATTTTGAAATCTGATTTTCTAAATGACGATCTTGGTGTGCTATTATTTATGAGCTGTGATGCGATGTTATTGGCAGTGATGTTTGCATGTGTGGAACTCTTAGTTGGATCGTTATTTAATTTCTTTAGCAGCCTCCAAGCCTTCTGACTATTAACAGAGAAGTCAGATTCCTCCATAAGTTTCAGCCATCTTTCTCTCTTGTTCAATGCTATGGTGGATATTAGCTCTTTTCCTGCTGAAATGGTTTCGTCACTAAATGGGTTATCTTAGAAGAGTGAAAGATAATTACTCATCAGATCGGCTGTTTTAGGTGTTAAGCCATGGAAGTATTGTGTCCTGCACCCTCGAGGCATCAACAACCGTGAAGCCCTCTTCACAGCATTCACAAATGTATCATGTGTGATTATTTTTAATGATTAGTTTATATACCGAATATCACATCCCCAAAGAAACAACTCATGAGATATCGTTATACAATGAAATGCACGTTTACCCCCTTAACACCTCTTTAAAACCCGAATAAACAAAAATCATTCCTTAGTTGACGTTTTCGACATACAGCGAAAATATTCCCAAAATTTCATGTTTCCAACTTTAATAGTTTTCGCTGGGCATGATGAGTGAGTGAGTCAGACAGGACATTTACTTTCAATTATTTTTACCAGAATTTGATGAAAAAACGCTTGAACACCTATTAACTTATTTTTTAAGCTGTCTTTTTTCCCCTCAGTTTGATGAGTAAGTTAGTCAGTCAGTTATGACACTTTCTCTCCTTTTCCCCCCAGAATTTCACCCCACCCCATTGGACCCTTAAATTAATTTATGAAAATTACAGTCGAACACCGATTTACTTACTTTTTAAGCTGATTTTTTTTTTCGCTGCGTTTCAAATTTCTCGTCTATGTCGTTTAAGAGATAGGCGTACTCGCTCCGTTAGGAATCCTTCAACCCCCACTTTTCACCCCTTTCACCTCATAACAATACACCACATCGAAAAACCCTTAGACACATGTCTGCTTATTTTTAATGATTAGTTTATATGCCGAGTATGACATCCACAAATGAAACCACTCGTGAGATATTGTTATTCAATGAAATGCAGGTTTAACCCCCTTAAGACCCCTTTAGCACCTGAATATCCCAAAAACCTCCCTTAGTGTACGGTTTTGACATACAACGAACATATCCCCGAAATGTCATGTTTCCAACTTCAATATTTTTGGCTGGGCGATGATGAGTGAGTGAATGAGTCAGGACATTTCATTCAATTTTTTTTTTCTTCAGAATTTCACCCCTCCCGAAGAACCCCTTCAATTTGATTGAAAAAAACCTGTCGAAAAGCTATTTACTTACTTTAAAGCAGTCTTTTCCCCCTGAGTTTGATGAGTGAGTGAGTCAGTCAATCAGATAGGACACTTTATTTCCTGTTTCCCCCCCAGAATTTCACCCCTCCCCATGGGCCCCTTAAATTGGATTTATGAAAAAACGGTCAAACACATATTTACTTATTTTTTATTCTGATGTTTTTCCGCTGAGTTTCAAACTCCTCGCCTATGTCGTTTTATAGATACACGCTCAGTTAGGAATCTTTCAATCCCCATTTTTCACCCCTTTCACCTCATAATATACACCACATCGAAAAACCCTCAGACATGTGTCTTCTTATTTTTAATGATGAGTTTATATGCCGAGTATCACATCCCCCAATGAAACCAATCGGTAGATATTGCTATTCAATGCAATGCAGGTCAACCCCCTTAACACCCCTTTAGAACCTGAATATCCAAAATCCTCTCTTAGTGGGCATTTGCGGCCCTTGAGGAAGCTGCATACCAGATTTCATTCCAATCCGTTCAGTGGTTTCTGAGATTTCGTGATGAATAAATGAATGAATGAGTGAGTGAGTGGTATTTGACAAATATAGTAGAAAGAAGATAGTGTCAAGTCTTTGTTATGGTAAACACGGTTGACAGTGCTGTGTGAGCAGTTGAGTAACTAACGGGATTTCAAGTAAAGATCCTCATTTTCTATACCGGTAGTGCAGAGCGCAATTGGCATCTAGTCGGCCGTGTCTCGATTTGAGCTATGTTGCCATGGAAACTATCTGCCTTGCCATTCCTTCATGAGTATATTTTATGATTTGATTAGCCTGTGCTTGAGTGCAAAAGGGCCGAAATCAGAAGAATGAGAAAGACTATCGAAAATTCATGTAGCCAGCGGTTCCTTCTGGGTCCTAAACTATGTGTATGCAAAATATTGTTGAGATTGGTGGAACGGTGTAGATTTGTATACGGAACCAACCCACATACATGCATACATACATACAGACTTTCACTTTTATATATTAGATATATATTTGAGGATATCCTTACAACAAAAAACACAAAATAACGACTTGAAAATTAGCTATAGAGGAAGGTATTTTTCGTCTAAAATAAATTTAAAGCACACAAAAAACTTTTATAAAAAGATATTGTCATGTCAAATATACTGAAAGCCTCATAATCCCCATTTTCTCTTTTTTTTTTTTTTTGCTGTTAGGATATCCTCAAATATCTTTATACGAAGAATGGAAACAGATGTAAGTGGCAGTAAAAGGATGCTGTATGGACTTCTAAGAAGTAAGAGGAAAGAAAAAGTTACTACAAAGCTAGTGAAAAAGGAAGATGGAGAGTTGTTAACACACCCAGAAGAGATAAAGGGACGAAGGAAGGAGTATTTCGATAAGCTATTGAATGTGAACAATTATACAGGTGAGATGGAAGTGGCACAGCCTGACGACTGTATAACAGAAGGTGATATAACAATGCTGGAGGTTGAATTAGCAGTACAGAAAATGAAGATGGGAAAAGCTACAGGGGTGGATGAAATCAGTGTAGAAATGATAAAGGCTGCTGGACCTGTTGGTATGCAATGGTTGTATCGACTGCTAAAGTGTGTGTGGAAACGGAAATGTGTACCAGAAGACTGGGAGAAAGGGGACAAGAAAGTGTGTGATAACTATGGAGGGATCACCCTCATATCACAGATAGTAAAAATACTGGAAAGGATATTAGAAAGAAGAATGAGAAGAAAGGTGGAAGGAGAGTTGCAAGAGGAACAGTATGGCCTCAGGTGTGGATGATCCACAGTGGACCCAGTCTTTAGCTTGAGGCAGGTGATGGAAAAGAACTGGGAATATGGAGAGGATTTGGTCATGACTTTCATAGATCTAGAAAAGGCATATGATAGTGTCCCCAGAGAGAAGGTATGGGAAACCATGGTTAAGAAGGGACTGGGAAAAGAAATGTTGGAAATGGTGCAAGCAATGTACAACAACTGTGTTAGCAGGGTACTGACCCCAGTTGGAAAGACAGATTGGTTTAGGAACAAGACTGGACTAAGACAGGGGAGTGTGCTCTCACCTCTTTTGTACATAATGGTAATGGGTGAAATTGTAAAGGAAACAAAGTAAGCATATAGACATAATGAAATGAAGTTACTATTATTTACAGAGGATATTGTGGTCTGGGGGGGAACACCGTAGAAGTGCAAAAACAACTAGATGCACTGAACGAAAATATTCAGAAGTACGGCCTGAAAATCAGTATAGAGAAAAGCAAGACCATGGCGATGACAAGAGGGGAAAGACAAGGAAAGGGCACTGTGAAAATTGGAAGTCAGAGTTTGGAAATTGTGGACACGTTCAAATACCTAGGAAGTGAATTGATGCAAACTGGTAGGTTGGACATGGAGATTGGCAGGAGGGTACAGCAGAGCAATGCATTCTATCAAAGTGTAAGAAAACTTGTTTGGGATAAGGAAGTACCAAGGAAAAGCAAGGAGGTAATGTATAAAGTGTACTATGTACCCATATTAACTTATGCAGCTGTGAGTTGGACCCTGACATACAGGCAAAAGAGTAGAATCCAAGCCAGTGAAATGAAATTCCTAAGAAGTATGATAGGAAAGGCAAAGAAAGACAGAGTGAGGAATGAAGATGTTAGGAAGGAAGTTGGGATGGGAAAACTAAATGAGAGAATTGAGAAGAATAAACCAAGGTGGTTTGGACATGTAAAGAGGATGGAGGAAAATAGAATACTATGACAGATGGTGGAGGCCAAGTGCAAGGGTAAGAGAGCAAGGGGAAGACCTATAACAAGGTGGATCGATTCAGTGAAGAACAGCATGAGAAAAAGAAATCTGGACTGGGACAAGATCGTGGAAGAAGAATTGTGGAAGGAAAGAGGAAACTGGAGAAGTGCCATAAATATTCCGACCCGGCAGGAGCTGGATAAGGGGAAATGATGATGATGATGATGATGATGATGATGATGATGATGAGGTGTAATTAATTTGAAGACTAGAATTATAATAGATTAAATTAGTTTTATGTTATTTTGGTTTAAGCGTATATCTTTTAGTGCCAGGAGTGTCCGAGGACATGGTCAGCTCGCCAGAGGCTGTAGCTGCTTAAAGGGGACACCCATGGGATGAGCTACAAGCACCGTTCAATTTCAAGTAGTTCCAACTTTCGCTACCAGATGTCACTGACACCCAGTGCTGAACGTTGGAAATTTGATAGAGTGCTTCAACGAAATCTAACTTACAATTTAGCTTCACACAAGTTTAATTAGTGGAAGGTTCTTTTACATGGCATAAATCTATGACATGTGACCGCCGGCTTTTTTTTTCCTCCGAAGGAAGGATGGATTTTAACGCTCATAAAGAATCCGACGACTTAGGCCGGGTTTGAACTCGCTATCTTGGGAACATCAGTTAAGCATGCTAACAACTACGCCACAGAAGACGCTAATTTCTGATAGCTTCAAGTTAGAGTCATTTCTATGCTGAAGATGAAACCAATGAGACTTGAAAAATTATCATTCTTTATTTAGATTTTGTTTCAATTAATTATGGAATGATAGGCATTTGTTTCAATTAATAGAATTATGTCTGTCTGTTAGGTAGTCAGCCAGGCTGGTTGGATCCTCAAAAGCACCACCGTTACGTTATGTGAGTAGATACCCACAAAAACCCAAGGCAGTGCTATATTGAGGCGTTCTAGGCAAGAAGAGGAGTGAGGTAGTTTGCCATTGCTTTCCTCACTGAGTCAGAACAGTAGTCCAAACCCTATGAGTAGAACCTTTCACAGCATCCACAGGCACTGACTGTGCCCCGAATGCCATTACTAAGCACCACCCATACCTCAGTAGCTTCCATATAATCACAGCCATGAGTGAGACTGAGACATCGGTGAAAAGCCACCTTTTACTCTAGCCTGTGCCAACTGACAAATGCAAATGTACTGTATTCATCAAGAGATGGCAAACAGGCCAAATAGAATTATAATATCTAAATAAATCTGTTAGGAGTAGTAAAAGCCAATTGTGTATTCATGACCAAACCAGGCTTTCAATTATCATGAAGTGCGAACCATATAGATGTGATATAGCGGCTTCGGTGGCGTAGTTGGTAACATGCTGAGCTTCTATGCCCAAGATCACGGGCTCAAACCTGGCTGAAGTTGTCGGATTTTTAAGAGCGTTAAAAATCCCTCAGTATGCCTTCCATCGGAGGGGAAGTAAAGCCGGCGGGCCCATTTCATAGATTTATGGCATGTAAAAGAACCTTCCACTAACTAAACTTGTGTGAAGCTAAAATTTGTAGGTTAGATTTGATTAACGGTTTATTAGTTCCTACGTTCACCGCCAGGTACTGGCTGCAATTGTATCTAATAACCAAGTCCGCAACTAGGTGTCGTGGACGGTAGCATTCGGTAGAATAAATAGGAACTAGGCTACTTAAAAATCGATCGTCTGCAGTCCCTACCTGAATCACAGATAACACACACTAATACAGCCATCACAATTAACACCGGCTAACAGACAGATTCTACACACACCCAAAGTACACGGGGCTACATGACCGCAATGTCCCCGCCCCTAAACTAAGGAACCAACCAACCAACCAACCAACCAACCTATAGTTGTTATAGTTATTCGTAGCCGATAATGTAGCTAAGCACGTATTGTCACGCTGCACTTCTAGAAGAGAGAGCTGGAAGTTCGTAGATCGACGATATGAATCTTGGCACTGAAAGTGGCAATTCTTTGTGTGAATTTTCATTGAATTTTTTCACACTCCCTACAGGAAAATGACGGATTGTGCCTTAATTTAAATCCAGAAGCACTTACTCTAACCATATTTAAGGAAAGATGACCTCACTATGCACGGAGCTATGAAGCCATTTTTCAGTGTTTTCTTATTAACAACATATATTGAAACTTTCCAGTCAGTCAACAAAATAGAAACCCAATTACTGTTTCAGTTATTATAACAAGGATCACCTTCATCATCAGTCACCAAAGTTTGACAATATACAGCCAAATGAAGGGGACTATTGACCAAGATGTCCCAAGCCCATACAATGAATTAACAAGAAGATTATTTTCAATTGAGACGTGTGTAATGTAAGTTTCACCACAGTCATGATTCCATATTCATTCGGCGGCTTCGGTGGCCTAGTTGGTAGCATGCTTGGCTTCTATGCCCAAGGTTGCGGGTTCAAACCCGGCCGAAGTCGTCGGAATTTTAAGAGCGCTAAACATCCCTCAGTATGCCTTCAATCGGAGGGGAAGTAAAGCCGGCGGGCCCATGTCATAGATAAATGGTATGTAAAAGAACCTTCCACTAACCAAACTTGTGTGAAGCAAAATTTGTAGGTTAGGTTTGATTAATGCTCTAAAGTTCCAACGTTCGTCACCAGGTGCTGGTTGCGATGCCAACTAGTAGTAGCCAAGTTCACAGCTAGGTGTCGTGGACGGTAGCGTTTGGTAGAGAAAGTACGAACTATTTGAAATCATGGTCTGCAGTCCTTACCTGAATTAAAAACAGATACACACACTAACACAGTCATCAAAATTAACACCGGTTATCAGACAGATTCTACACACACCGAAAGTAGCCTACACGGGGCTACAAGACCGCGTTGTCGCAGCCCCTAAACTGTGGAACCAACCAACCAACCAACCATATTCATTATATTGTCATAATCAGCTATCCCGTATTAAAAGTGCGGTCTAACATGCTACAGGTAAACCGCGAAGTTATTCCTTTCTCAGGCTAGAATATCGCAACGTTCGTAAGGGAGCAAGAAATGCATGAACATGTTCAGTCGACTGTGACAGCAGATAACCCCTGTGTAGGTTCACTACCACTCCAAGAAAAAGGTATCACTGTATATTTGGAATGAGCAGAGCCACTGCCTACGTGTTCTAGAACCTCTTTCACAGGTCTTGCTTTCATTCTCGAGTGGATAGTTTGTATGTGTTAGTACAAACATTTACCGCTAGAGTTGTACTAGTTACGTAGAAAGAATCCTAGAGCAAAAGCATAGTTTGAACAAGTAGTTCCATAAAGAACTGAATAATGTATTTTCTTATATTCTGCTGTTCATTTCCATCTCAAAATTCTCTCTCCAATTAAAGAGATTTTCCGTGTGATGGACTAAATAGATTTTGTCACGTTCATGGTCTACATTGTGATAAAGCATAAGGCAATAATTTCAAACTTAAAACTCATGGTCTTAATATGAGTGTGGTGCTTGCCCTGTCTTAAACCAAGGCTTTGATCGTTACTCAAAGAATTAATACGAGTACATGAATACATTACATTACATTACATAGTTTTGTGCCAGAATATTTGGTTCAAGGTACTAGGCCTAGATGAACAATTTTACCAAAAACCGTTCAATAGAACATCAGTAAGAGATGATCCTTTTCAGAAATTAACTTGCGTATAATCTGTACTTAACGATGTATACATTATAAAACTACGTACTAGTTATCTTGCAGTATCGGTTAATTATGACATCTCCCGTAAAAATGACATCTTTCTGTAGGAGTCACAGGATTTAATCTTAAGGATAACGAAAAGTAAGCCAGAAAATTCAGTGGCACTTCGATTGGTTGAATAGGATACGAGACAAGAATACATATTTTAAAAAATTTATACTGCTACCATCTTGAATTTTTGAAAAAGTTGATCAAATTCGATGTCTATATACTCGTACATTACTTTAATATTCCACTGCCTTCGGGTGATAGATCGCCCGAAAAGACATTTTACATATTTGATCTTCACGTGGCCACCTAGTATTTTTTATGCATACCAGATTTTTTACAGTCAAATATGAATTTACTTGCTTAATAGTCTTCAATCATTTACTAAAAGAGCCAGTTGGTTGAGAAATATAATGAGCTCAGAACTTCTGCTTCAGAAATCACCTCGCTATAGCAAAACATATTTGAACAAAAAAATAATATCAGTATATACTGTAATATCGAAAGCAACTTTCTTACTGTTTGTAGTACAGGTACAATATCATATTACCGACAGCAGTGGCTACGCTCGCTAAAGCGCAGCGTTAGGTCATGGGGCCAAGCTCTCTGCTGACTCGGTAGACGCGTGTGTTCGAGCCCCACAGTCGGCCGTCCTTGAAATGGTTTTCCGTGGTTTCCCATTTTCAAAACCAGGCAAATGCTGAGACGGTACCTTCTGACAGGCCACGGCCGCTTCCTTCCTCATCCTTGCCCAGTTTCATTCATATTCATCCAGTCCATCTCTCATCCCGACGCGGAGGTTGCCCACGGGCGTCGACTAGAAAGACCTGCACTGGGCCTCTCAGGGGGCCACACGACAAGAAAAACGTCACATTTGTAATATGCAGCAAGATTTCTTCCTTGTCATGTAATAAGGCACTGGGACTATCCTGACCCATTCATGATGCTATTTGCTTGTTGTATTTATTTTATTTTTATTTTTGTTATGTAACGATGCTCTTTATTACTCTGCCAACTGTGTATGAATGCAAGGGGTGTTATTGTTGCCAAGTAAAAGAAGAAATTCACCTAAAATATTTCAGTTTGATTGTAATAATAGTTCCAGGGGATATTGACCGTCAATGAGGTATTTCGCAAGGACGTGTTGGATTGTTTTATATTTGGGTATGGATTTATGTAGCAGAAAATTAATATTGTATCAGTGGTTAATTATACAAAGTTTCACTTTGATTGCTTGAATGGAACACACGAAATAGTCTAAGAACATAATTTTCAGAGGAGATTGAAAGGACTATCCTGCCAATGTTAAATATGCCAAGATTATGTTCCTATATTTCTGGAACCAATGAAGATACGACACTGAATTTTTTACAGCTGACACTTTCACATTATTTATGTGTACTGAAGCAGAATTAAAACACAGAAACGAAAAGAACGACTTTTATTATTTTTTTTAAGATGCCATTTTTTACACAAAATATTTGTAGTTGGGAACCCCTTACTTCATGTCTATGGAAACCTCTGCTGTAATTCTGCTTCAGTAAGGACAGTAGTATATAATAAAGCATCTCACAAAGTTTCATGTCTGTATCCCAAGTAGTTTTTCAGAAAAAGGAACATTAATTGTAAAAATAGTCATTTTGAGAAAATCAAGTTTAAAACTTAAAATTATAAGAACTTACTCATATTTTTAAATTAAGGCTCAATAGCACCCAGCAGCATAGTCAGGATCCTCTTCCTGGTCCCCCTCCTTCTATAAAAACTATTTCCTTCGGGATGACCTTGCTTCTTTTGTGTTGAACTCTGCTTCACGCTGCGCCTTGGCAATTCTTAATTTGTCTAAATGTTGCAGTCCCTTTATAGAATGACGGCCTGGGTTGGTGTTGAGATGCAATAACACTCTTATTCTTCCCATGTTCCCATCATTAAATGTTAACACAGCATCACTGACTCCCAACTTCAAAGTTCTTAACCCAACAAATACATTTTTGGGCACTCGAGTTCAGATAATATTGTTGAACGACTCGTTGGGATTCTGAGTACGCCCATGTAGACACTTTTTGAGAAGGTCTGGATGAGCTAGGTCTCAGTAGGTTGGCTTGATAGCTTCCATAACTGCTTCAGGTAAATAATACTTGTGTTCAAAATACTGTCCTGCAGCTTCAGCCTTCCGGACCTTACACCATGTTTCAGGTCCAGGTGGGCAAAGTGAATGTACTGGCTGCCTGTCACTTGAGTTTGTGGAAGTATGTGGCCCAGACTGCTTCCTTCATACTTTCTAAATTGTTTATGTTATTTCTGATGGCCATGCCATAATACTGCTGAAGTTCATTTATTGTTTTATCAGTCAGTCGACCCCTCAGTAGCTTCCCATCTGACAATACAGTGGTGCGCCGAGTTTGTTTCAATTTTCTAAGCCGTGTGCCCATCCTCTTCTGCCCTTGTCCAACACATTTCACTTTCTTTAGCTCAATATTCCCATATGGATTTGATTCAATGACACACTTATAGGCTTTGGAATCACCAGCCCCTAGCGAGCGACTAAATATTTTAACTGCAGCATCAGCTTCCATTCCTCCACTAGTCCCTTCATAGTTTTTCTGACAGTTTTCATGTTTACTATTTCTACAGAACGTATAGCAGTGTTTTGTAAGTGCCTCAAAATCAATTACCTTGCCTGTGTCTATACTTGTAACTGTGGCAACTGAGTTTTTAGAGGTGTGGCCTCGTTTCTGCCATTTACCATCAAATGCAATAGGTAAATGACTATTACCTTCATTCATTTCAATGGCCTCCTTTGCTGCAGGCTCCATTGATAAGGAAGCAACAGATTCAACAGCTTCTCCTACAACTTCAGTGTACTTCTGAATTCTGGCAGGAGGTGCTGGAAGATTCATGAGTGCGCAGAAAAGTTGTGCTGCACTGAGACCTTTGCCAATAGCTCTCATGGCAAGGAAGAGTCTAACATTAGCCTCATACATACTATTCTTGCATTCTTTTGAATTAAAACATGACTTTCTGTTTTTACAATTTGTGCAAATAATTACCATTCTTGCTGAAAGTCCACTTCTTGCTGAAATATCTTGACTAAAAATGTTCATATCAAGTAAAACATAACCTAAATCATTACTATTACTCTCTGGGGTTTCTTTTAACGATCTCAGTTCTTCAAAATGTTTACCTAATTTAGATTCACTTACACTGTCTGTCTTCTTGCCTGGTGTCACATTTTGAGCATCTGTTTCTACACTGTTGGTGGATTCTACCTCATGTGAACCACATGGTGTTGTGTTTTTAGTATGCTGTTTGCCACAAAACTTACGTTTCTTAAATAGAGTAGAACTGCTAGGCATCTTTATGCTTTGTTTATCAAAATGAGTGCAATCAAACTACACGGAAGCACTTCTATAGACACTAATTCACACGAAATTTGACTTTCTTCTCACAAAAACAAGCACAGCAGCTGACATATTTGAAACAGAAGAGTAAACACATTTAAGCGCTCAGTATTTTCTATCGATGGGTGAAGACCACAGCCTTCTACGTGCAGTAGTTTCAGAGATATTCGTAAATAAAGAGATGCATGTCTAAAATCAACCAGCCTGACGGATATGCAAGCAATGTTATAAAATTAAAAATTAAATACTCTAACAGTCACACAGAGATAAATTATATATCATTTTATTCATTAAACAGTAAATAATATTGTAGGACATATTTTGTAAAATGTTGAAAAAGTGAACTTACTAAAGTAGCGTCAATCAACATTGAAAACGCTCCTTGAAATGCTGATGATGACCCAAAATTGAGCCGAAACTTGTCCACACATCAATATTAAACTTTAGCACAAGTTATAATCATTGTATTGATTCGATGGATTTATCCATATTTATTTCAAATTATAAATGATAAAAATAAATCCATCGAATCAATACAATGATTATAACTTGTGCTAAAGTTTAATATTGATAAAAATTTATGTAGGTTTGAGTAGGAAATTAATTTTTACCCCGAATTTAATTGGACACTTTTACGTGTTGACCAATTGACGAGCAAACTAAATAAAAAACTACGTCTGCACGCAATTATTTAACAAAATGTCATCAAAGTGTTACCCACAATGCAAATTAAAGCATTAGAAGCTCACACACCCAAAGAATTCACGTGCTAAAAAGAGGGAAAATCATCGACAACGCAATATCTAGTGAACCAATAGCATTGCTTCTCTTTCACAATCTGACGTTCAATGTTAAGTAAAAAATTTGATCTGGACGAAGTAAACTTCTTTACCTCGATTACAAGTAAACAATGAGATATGAACTCCTACATTCTTATCGTACCTTAACAGGAAATAGCAACCGGAGACTCAGAAGAAGTCTTTTCTGAATTACAATAAAATGAAATACATTATGAAGAAAAATAATTGCTTCCTGTTGAAAAATACATTGTGATTTACTTAAAAAATGTGTTCATAGACATTATTCGCTACACAATTTAGTGGACCTCTTCTTCATGCTCTTCTAGCTCTGACAGCTAATGGAGTAGTAATTAACGCAAGCAGCTGACTCTTGAGAACACTCGATCATCACTGCTCGTGGCATACCCCTCGATGTCACTCAGAGCATTAGAGACGATTCGATCACTGACACGCGTTTAATTATGCTGCTGGATAACAAGGCAGACTTATCCTCTTCGCTCTCCAAAATTAGCGTTCTAATGAATCAGAACCCCTTCAATTATTGGCTAAGATCCCATCAATATCGAGTCCTCTTACTACAACACAAAATGTGTGGTCTCTACTATGAAAGTTCTTTTTGTTCTATTTAGGAACGTGGACAACGCAATCCTTAACCCCGTTTACTTGGGTGTGTGCATAGAATTTGCCTGATAACCTTTGTTACTGTGGTATCTTTAGTGGCATTTGTACTTGTAATTGAAGTTCGAATTAGAAAGGAGGCGGCCATGTTCTAAGAGAATACCGGTATATCAATAAATTAATAAACATAGAGTCGAATGTGATGCTGAGCTTCTATGACCAAAATCGCGGGTTCAAACCTGGCCGAAGTTGTCGGATTGTTTAAGAGCGTTACAAATCCCTCAGTACGGTATGCCTTCCTTCGAAGGGGAAGTAAAGCCGGGGGGGGGGTTCATGTCATAGATTTATGTCTAAATTTGTGTGAAGCTAAAATGTGTAGATAAGATTTGATTAACGCTTTATTAGTTCCTATGTTCGCCACCAGATGCTGGTTGCGGTGGTATCTAGTAGCCAAGTCCGCAACTAGTTGTCGTGGACGGTAGCATTTCATTGTAAAAGTAGTAACTACTGGAAAATTGATCGTCTGCAGTCCATACCTGAATCACAGATAACACACACTAATACAACCATCACAATTAACACCGGTTATCAGACAAATTCTATACACACCCAAAGTACACTCGGCTACATGACCGCGTTGTCGCAGCCCCAAAACTGAGGAACTAACCGACCTGAATGTGATGCTAATCCAACTGCAGAGAGGGGCAAATGACCTCGCTGTTCCACCCTTAAAACAATAATAATTAACTAACTAAATAAAATTCTGCAGAGTTGTGGAGGACTGTACTAAACAGAATGATTGACTGTTTTTTCTTTCTTTCTTTCTTGTGGGCGTGGTGGCGCAGTGGTCAAGCTGTTGGCCTCTCTCCAAGGTGGACCGGGTTCGATTCCCGGTCAATGCATGAGAGATTTTCGAAGTGATTTTCCTGTGGTTCGGATTCCACGTAAAAAGGTGGTCCCGTGGCTCATGATCGCATGATTAACGGTCACGTAAAACTGAAAGCTTTCTTTCTTTCTTTCTTTCTTTCTTTCTTCCTTTCTTTCCTAGAGGAGGGACCTCATAGGAACTGGAAAATGTGGTGTAAAACTATAACCATGGACCTAAATGAATGATCCATACCGCCCTTCTGTTTGGTATAGCAATCGAAAGATCACCAATTGAGGTTTAAGGGAGGAAGCTTGTAGTTCTACGTGACCGTTTTCTGGCGATCATAATCAAAGGGGCCTCCTTTTAACGTGCAATCAGAGCCACAGGACATGGCATTTTACTACGAAAATCTCACGCACATAGTTCGGAAATGAAATCACATATTATATTGCAGAATACTTTATAAAGATATGTTTATAGCTAGAGGTGACAGTTACAAGATTGAAAATGAAAATTACTACTTCACAGTAATACAAACTTTAAAGATGGGAATGGAGGACACCAGGTAAAATATCGGAATATTATAAAGGGCCACAAACGTTGGTGAGTAAGGCCCGGATTCTTAGGTTTTAACTTATTCTTCTCCTCAACTTTTACTGAATCTATTTCAGGATATATACATATATGTTTCACACTTCCTGTGAATTTCATAGCAGTTGCGACCTAAAATGTCGTAAATCGCTGTTTTCATTTCTTCAGATGATAAGTACGTATTCACCCGAATAAAAGACAACGTTTTGGGACATGTATGTAGTAATTAATCTACTGTAAAGAAAATAATAATAAGAGTGTGTGTTTTCTTGTGAGTAGTTTTTGATAGGGCAAACACTTGTGAAATATGTGCCCTAAAATAAATCTGATTAAAATATATTGTAAAATATATTTTATGTTTTTTATTGATAAGGTGTACCTCTGTGAAATTAGACTATATGTAAATGTTACTAGAATTAAAAGGAACATTCGTGTTGACCGACTGAAAAGCACCAAACTTTTGTTTTAATTAAAAGGAACAGAAAAATTTTAATGTAAGCATTTATTTATAAAATCTATTGTCAGCGTATGAAACCTAAATCAAAGCCGTGTGGTCTAAAATAAGAAATACAGAAAATTATTTGTTCTAAGGTAGTTAGAATGATCAGATTTGCCTCCCCAGGCTGAATGAATCTCGTTTTCACCCTCCGACTAGAATCAAATTTCTTGGCAGAGAATTAATATTGATATTTCATCGCTGTATTTCCCTCCTGAAAACAAATTTCTCTATGCTTCTGCAGCAGAATCCAGGACTTTTGGGACCGGATTCTCAATACGAACAGAAGAGGGTAGAAAAATAAATGGGGTTTAATTGAGCAAGACTGAACTTCGGAACGCGATAGCACAACTATTAAGCTGCTTGCCGCTCACCACGCTGGATCAGCTTCGACACCTCGTTATTGCATGTGAGTTTTTCGAGGTATAAATGTTACGTCCAATGGTTCGCATGTAACATTGATTTGTGAGTAGGCTACATCTAAATTATCTGTACATATTTGATATTATAAGCATTGGATGTAATTCTGTTAAACAACAATGACAAAACACTACAATCGTTGGAAAAGGTAGGATGACCAATGTTTTTACTAACAAATTTATTCTTCTTCCTCATATTATCCTACTTCAAGTGAGGTCGATGTTTCTGACAAGACGTTTCCACTTTATCCGTCCCAGGTCTTCCCGAATATTATCAGCCCATCTCTTTCTGCGTTTGCCCATAATTCTCGTTCTGTCCACCACCAGATCCATCACTCTCCTCCCTAAACACCTTTCGTCCCTTTGCATAATATGTCCATATTACAACAATCTTTTCTCTTGGATTTTCTTACAGACTTCAGTCACCTTAACAGGTCCTCTGATTTTCTGATTTTTGATGTGGCCATTTACCAGATTTAGAACTGCTGAACGGTTAAAAACTAGAAATACCTGGATTTTTGTATCCCTTCTTAGTTTACACCTGAAATTAGGTCGGCGAACGAACTACTGTGTGCGACAGAAGAGATTCGCGTCCTCTAACTAAGGGGAGCTGAAAGCAGAGAATGCCAATGCTCTAATTAAGTTATAGCTCCACAGAAATTAGATCCTGTCCTTGTTCTTCTTGTTGTATTTTATCAATAATTAGCTGCTATCCTCAATATTTATCCCGTGTTTCACAGAAATAAATTAGTGAGGAAACACAAAACGACTGATTGAATGTACGTGTTTTCTATATCGAGAGCCCAGGTTGAGGCAGTCTAATACAATAAACTTCACTCTTGGGAAATAACTTGATTAAGTTGAGTTCGAGACTCCTACCTACTCTTGAGAGGAGAAGAAGTTGAATTGGGCCATTTAATCGTATTGGGAATGACATTCCAGAAACCAACGTCATTGTCTAGCTTTCCTCAGCCGGGCTCGATTTCCAGCTCAGAATGAATTTTTTTTAAAGGTTTAGATGGGATATATTCAGCTTTGTGAGAAATACTGAGAAGTTGATTATTCATTTAGGGTCTTTGCGACATCGTGGTGTGTATTTTGGTAAATGTGGCATTTATCTGATAACCTGTGTCATTGTGATGACTATAGTAATGGGTGTATTCGTAACTGAGGCTGGTATTTGGAGGGAGGTGGCCTCGGCCTTATGTCAGAAGCCATCTCGGCATTTGCCTGGAATAGAAGTGGGAAACCACCGAAAACCACTCCCACAGTGGCTGAGGTGGGAATTGAGCCCATCTCTTCTCACAATCAGTTTTGGCACACGAAGCTGACTGTACCCCACTTCAGCCGCAGAATTAAATTTCTTGACTGAGCCGGAAATTCGGAGTCTTAATACGTTGTTGTTGTTGTTGTTGAGGGACTTTACGACATGGTGGTCATGTAGCCCCGTGTAATTGGGTGTGTGTGAAATTTGTCTGATAACCTGTGTTACTGTGATGGCTGTATTAGTGTGTGTAGTTGTAATTATATGAGGATTTGGAAGGAGGTGGCCGTGGCCTTCATTTAGGAACCATCCCGGCATTCGCCTCGAGTAGAAGTGGAAAACCATGTAAAACCACTTTCAGGATGGCTGAGATGGGAATTGAACCCACCTGTTCTCAGTTTTGCCTCACGAGGCTGAGTGTACCACGTTTCAGTCCCCAAGCCAGAATTAAACTTCTTGGCTGAGCCGGAAATCGAACCCAGGCTTCCGCGGTGTCAGCCAAGAGTGCTAGCCACTACGCAACGAGGTGGAAGAGTCTTAATACGAACACCATGACCACCGAAGGCGGCGAACACTGAGAAGAGTGGGTGTGAATCCCACTATCAATTGGTCTAGGAGTAGTTTTCCGTGGCTTCTAACATTAGTAATCAAGGATCGACTTGCGCCATTCTTATACAAGGAACTGCGCACTCTTTTTTACGTCACTCAAAGGTAATCGGAGCGCGGTCATGGCTAGAAGTTGACTACAGTAATACAAAATTTTAATATATCGTACTTAGGATGCCAGGGATTTCCAAAGCCCAGTAATTTCTAGTCCGTGATTAAATTAACACTGTTGACTATCATAAATAGCTATAGTCTAAATAAAGGCGTACAGAAGCATGTCATTCTGTACCCAATAAATAAATAATAACATGCCAGCTGGATCGCATCCCTCCTGGCTGCTTTAGACTGCCTGCCCATTCAACGCTCAGAGGCATACAAGATAGGTTGCAGCACCAACCGACTGTGATCACCGCGGCTTTTTCACTGCCAGCTTCATCGCGTCCCTCCTGGCTGCTTTAAACTGCCTGCCCATTCAACACTTGGAGGCGTACAAGATATATATTAATTGCAGATTTCATTTCTGATTTACAAAAGAGCACGCAGCAGTACGGCATTCTAAAATCCAAAACACAACTTCGCGGAAAACAAACAACAAACGGTTGAACATCGTAATTCAGCGAGGCTCCAAAGCCTTTCACACTCAAAGCAATGGCTTCTTACCAAGGATGTCAGACCGTACCTAACCTTACCGACAGTTCTACCCACAATGTGTCCAAGAAATCCCAGAAAAGTTATGCTTCTGCAATACAGTTAACACCTAATAAAGAACAGGCTATTATTATTGACGCCATTAACATCAATACAAAACAAATGTCAACAGCAGTGACTTGAAAAAGTGGCCATGACAGTGGGTTGGTGCTGCTCTTAGCATCTATATTTGGAAACGAGGTTGTATGCATAAACCAATGCTGTAATCGTTGAATGGGCAGGCAGCCTAAAGCAGCCAGGAGGGATGCGATCCAGGTGGCAGTGAGACGTACAGAAGCATGTATTAATGCACTGATTCATAGACACCTGCTTAGTAACCAAATAAAAATATAAGGAATACTCAAGACCAGTGGCGTAACTACCGGGGGGAGGGGGTGATCAGAACCAATTAATGCAAATATTAAACTTATGAAGATTTTAAATTTGAATAGAACCAACCTTTGGATTGATGACATCTATGAATAAGGGCTATGAAATCATCATACCATGTGTTACATTATAATCTATGTTACCGTGTGTCTGTCCTAAATAACATGTATTAAAATACAGGTGAACAAATAAGCACACATTCACGTTTCTGTGACAAGCAACATAATTTATTAAAAGATTAAAAATCATCAGTTTATTTTGAGAAATTTCAAAATACTGTCTGTATGGAAGCCATGATACTGTTTCGCAAAGAGATGAGAGCTTTATCATTATTCTTTTGTTCACGAAATGGCCAGCGATCATCGCTGCCGAAATGCAATGAATTGACGCCAGCGCAGATCGCTGTAGGAAAACCAGTCGCATTTGTTTACATGCGTTCATAAAGCAACGAAGATCGCCAGCGATGTGCGCCCGGCGATCATCGCCGTAGCCAAACCATACCGAAAGGGTTATCTTATGCCAAACTTTTCCGCCAGATGTTATGACTGTTCTATGTGGGACTCCATTTATTTGCCTTCTGCTGCCATTCTAAACACATTGCATTTGAAGAATAATAAGTTGATAATACAATAAGTTTTCATTCTAAAGCGTTTGTAACAGCCTATTGTGTTATTTGCAAATGTTATTTGCTCTGAAGAACAAAATGATCCTACATAATACCTGTGCGCTCTGTTGGTGCTAGTTCAAGATATCCCTATTCTTAGGATCTTCTAGGTAAATACGGTATGCACAATCTGTGATCGAACATCACTGCTCAATTCGGTTTCAACAGCGCGGACTTTTAATGAAATATATATTTTCCAGTGTAAAATGCACAATATAACGCTCAATTTTATAACGACTGAGTAGTTATAAAGTAATAAATATAAAAGAATTCAAGTAAAAACTGACTCTAGTAGGTTTTGAACCCCACCCGATTGCGTGAGAGACCAACCCTCTACCACAGAACCGAACATGTCCATAATACCTCAGTGTTGTCAACCGAGTTAGATACAACGTATTAGTAAATATTGACTTGGCATAAACGTTTTATTCAGTGGAGCATAATATAAACAATTTCATACAAAGTTTATATTATTTCTATCAGCTGGCTATATCGCATGCAATATTCTCAAACTACTGAAATATGGGTCAGACACAATTCACCCTGTTACAATCTTGAAATGGTATGGATGATGAACTTGTAGTTTGGGCGTAGGACGCGTCCTATATGAATGTATGTTCTTACCAAATTTGGTAGAGATCCGATGATTAGTTTTGTCGTTATTTGATTTTAAGGTTTGAACATTTGGGTGACCGCCATTAAGTTTTGGCTAAGATGGTTGCAATATAAAACATGACACTGAGGTTCCCTTTGCTGGTGCTACCTCTGCACCAAATTACGTTCAATTCGGTTTCGTCATGTTTGAATCACACACAGACTGACAACTTTTGGCCCGTGTAGATGTCCTAAGTCTGGTTGGTTGGTACCTCAGTTTAACCGGGTGAGTTAGCCGAGGTCGTTACGGCATGACTGCTGGCAGTCGCTCACATCCGGGAGGCGAGGAGGTTCGAATCCCCCCGCCGGCAACCTTGAAGATGGTCTTCTGTGGTTTCCCATCTTCCCTCCAGGCAAATGCCGGGGTTGGTCCCTAACTATAGGCCACAGCCGCTACCTTCCAACTCCTCGACCTTTCATTTCCACTTTCCTCCCCAACGGTACTTGTAGCTCACCCATTGGGTGTCCGTCTCGAAGCAGCTACAAAACTGGCGAGCCGAACATGTCCACGGACACTCCCGGCACTAAAAGCCATACGCTAAAAAAAAACTCAGTTTAGGGACTGCGACACCGTGGTCAGTAGCCCCGTATACTTTGGGTGTGTTTAGAATCTGTCTGACAACCAGTGTTAATTGTGATGGCTGTATTAAAGTGTGTCATCTGTCTTCAATTCAAGTAAGGACTGCAGACATTGAATTTTTTCAAGTAGTTCCTACCTTTTCCGCCAAGCGCCACCGTCAATGACTACTAGTTCCGAATTTGGTTACCAGACGCCACCGCAGTCGGCTCCCGGTGACGAACGTTGGAACCTAATAGCGTTAGTCAAATGTTTAACCTATAATTTAGCACCACACATGTGTAATTAGTGGAAGGTTCTTTAACATGCCATAAATCTATGACATGGGACCGCTGGCTTTACTTCCCCTCCGAAGGAAGGCATACTGGGGGATTTTAACGCTCTTAAAAAATCCGACGACTTCGGCCGGTTTTGAACACGCGATCTTGGGCATAGAAACTCAGCATGCTACCAACTACGCCACCGAAGTCGCTATCCTAAGTCTACTTTCATCTTTCGCAAAAATGGAAAGTAGCCAAAGAAATACCCTCCAAATTGAGTGAAAGGAGTCCAGCTTATGGGTACCAGACTGTACACCCGATTGTTCCAAACAATCACCACTGCCTGAGAATAGTAGTAACACTTTCCATTAATTGTCCATCCAGCATGGTTGCAATCGGATCCATTGAGGAAGGTGGAGTATAAAGGTACCATTTGGCTGCACACGACAGAGACAAGCGACCGAGACAGACGACGGAGTTGCGAGACCGAGACAGGTCGCTTTTGATCTGCTCCCCATTCAACCATATGAAATACATTTGAGAGCGCGAGACAGACACTGGCGACACAGATCGGCGACCGAGACAAACCGTAGGAGACCGCTCTCAGAGCAGTAGTGTCTCGCGACAAGCGGACACGGCACGTGTTTTATGAAGTGGTAAAATGTCGGAAATAAAATGTACTTAATCAAACTGCTTACGATTTAATCTAAAGTAATTCCTGAACTTTTCTTCTTCTAAAGATAAATGATTCTTTATTAACAAACATAAATATCCTTCTTCGCGTCTGGTTTTGAATATTGAACTCATAGGTTTTCTTGGTTTATTTCGCAACAAATTTCACAGCAACACTTCATCGACTTCTTCCTCTTCGAACAACCTTATCATTAGATTTGTTTTCGTAACCATTTTTCAAAGAATATGTGCCCGCACATCCCAATAAACACCTTCTGTATGTCTAGGCGTGTCGTCAGTCTCGGTCGTCATCAAATTACGTGACCGGCGACATGTTGACTTGTCTCCGTCTCGCGTCGCTGTCGTCTGTCTCGGTCACTTGTCTCTGTCGTGTGCAGCCAAATGGTACCTTTAGAGTTAGTAATAAAGACAGATACAGTGCAGCGGCGGCTGGTGGTCTTAGAACTTTGGAGGGCACACAAAATAAATTATCATGCAGAGTAAAAATTACTCGCTTGCACGCTATGTGTTTGCCAATATCCATTAAATTTTGTCTCATTAGGGAAAATGTTATGTTCTACATTTGATTTAATTTAAATAAGCCTCTAAATCGCTATTTAATTCCAAATTCATAATAGCCTATCACTAAGACATTTGTCAAAAACTCTAGGCCTAGGTGAAGAACAAAATTATTTAATTGGTAACACATGTCACAGAATTCCAAAAGAGACCTCTTTACGTAACCTTGGAAGTAATGACACCAGGGTGGTGTCCTGTTTGCTTCCGATAACCACTGCCATCTAGTGGTCGTCGTGTGAATCATTTCAAACAGCATCAGAAGAAGGGGCAGGGTATGGCCAAGGATGTTGTAAGTTGGAGTTGAACGTAGCAGTTCAGCATTCCAACATTCTCTCCAGAGCCCACACAACTGCTCCATTTGTTATTCGTCGTTGTCACCGTGGGCTAGCAATCTCTGGACCCATAGCCGACGTTTGAACAGCGTCTGTGCGCACGCGCAATAGATCTGTCCTTGTTTGTAGTTGAATGGAGTCTTGGGCCGAGTAAGGCCTGGGCCCCGAGTAGCCCGCAGCCAGGAGAATTACGTGACAAGATATGTGGTGCATTTTCATAGTGAGGACCGAGGAGCGCACAACCCCCGGCCAGTATTTCGAGCGTTAAGGGTTTAAAAATGAATTACCAATGTAGGTTAATGGTAAGGAGGGCCCTGGCCCACTGGCCCGTCAGAGCCAGCCGCCCCTGATACAGTGAGTAAAGAATATGCACGTTTTGACGTACATGGAGAAACTAGATATCGTATTTGTGATTAAGTTTGATTAAAACTAATAGAAGCATAATACTCTGTGGCAAGTGAAACAGTAACTATATTAAGAAACCACGCTCCCTTTTGTATTTAAAACGTTGGGTTCACTCGCCTCTACCAGCCTAGACAATGAGGCTTTCTGCATGCAATCCCGTTAGTTACGCAACTGCTCACACAGCGCTGTCCGCCAAAGATAGCATGGCAAAGACGTTTGACACTAGTTGTCATTATAATTTCCGCAATATCAAAATGTAAATTATATCACAAGATAAAAAATAGTGTGGTATTAAATCTGTGAGAAACTAGACGTAATTTTCACCTTATTAAAATAGAATTCCATTAGGTTTACTCAGTTTTTATTAAACTCATAAACTTTTCTGCTGAGCGGTTTGTACAGAAGGCACTTGGAAGCAACCAGTCTTTCAGTTTGCGCAATGACATACATAATCGGTGATACAAATTTCTCTGCACTAATGTTGCCAAGTTCGTTTGGACCGGTTTCGTCACAAATTGGACACTGTAGAAGTGGACTCTTCGTCAAAACAGGAACTAGTTTCAAAAATATAATATCCAGTACCCTGCATTTGTCCCAGGAACACATGGCCCACGTTTTCAACGATGAGCTGAATATGCGATAGTAGTGACTCAAACGCAGGGTTTGGGTAACCTAGTTTTTCTAACTCTTGTGCTACGGTTAGGCTCATGAGTGGAAAGGAGTTAGAGTTCTGAGAAATGTAATCCAAACATTACATACAAGGCTTCGAACAGGATACGTTGCATCACTTATCCCATTTCTTCAGTAACGTTGCCATGACACACACCTTTTCCCAGGGGCGCACCTATGGGGGGAGGGGACGAACGGGACCGGTCCCCCCCCCCCCAGGGGGTTTTCAGGAGTGGTCCAGAAAAGTATTTAACGTACAGAATTAACGAAAAATTTATTACATGACACGTGAAAAAAATAAACAAGAGCAGTGGAGAGAGCGAGATTGTTACCGCGTGAGCCTAATTTTATTTACTCTTTCGTTTTTTTTTTTCAAATCTCATCTCCGTGGCAACGTGGATTCTCTGAATTCTCTGCCCCCTACCACTCAAACCGGTTCAAATTGCTTTCGTCACTTAAAGTCCATACATCATTATTGTATGTGCATAAAGACATACCAGTTAATAGCGAAGAGGTTTTAAACGAACTTGCGAAAAAACCTCGCCGTCTCGACATCAAGATTTAAATATAGTCTTATTTTCTTTTGGTTTTATCTACAAATAATCTGTATTATTTACAAATATATTTGTTTCAGTATAAATATAAATATACATTATCTTAATTTGATTTGGTAATAAATATCTTATTTCTTCCTGTATTGTAGTGATTGGTGGAAGCTTTTAGTGTTGTATTACGTAATTATTGATCAGCAATTAACTGATGAAAAGTATAGTTATAACGGCAGACTTTGCGGTTCGGTTAACATTAATAAATTTGTAATCTATTAACCCAGTAAAACTTGTTTTAGCTTTTTAATAGAAGCTAAGTTTGATAACATTTTTCACGTCTCAGGATAGATAAAAACGCAGTTTTCTGCGTCTAATTTTTTAATTTTTCCGGACCCCCCTCTAAGCTGGGGTGTATTCCATACCCCCCAGACCCCCCCCCCCAAAGTAAAATCCTGAGTGCGCCACTGCCTTTTCCTCATCCATCGCTGAATCTCATGGGCACAAATTGTTGCTAATCAAAGGTGTGGCGTGGTGAATATTTCAATGTAGAAAACATGATGGGTACCCCTTCCTTACAATCAGTTAATAATGTATGGAAAGAAGTATGCCAAACTTCTGCTACATATTTTTGTGACTTGTATTAGTCTATAATTTTTGGTACGAATATCATAATTTTGCCTAATTTGAACTCAAGATGTCGGCATCACGGCATGTTGCTTTAGTATGATAAATAGTTGGCCACTGATCCAAGAGACAGACCCACACAATCATCTGTATCTTTGAAGTTGAATTGTTTGTAGACCAATGAAAGTCAGCCATTGTTGTATCAGGGGTATACAAGTTTTCTAATGTACATGTAATTGTTTATGTTGATTCATTTAGGGACTTGCGACATCGTGGTAGTTTAGCCCCGTGTAATATTTGTATGATAACCTGTGTTGTTATGGTGAATGGAGAAGTACGTACAGTATATTTGTAATTGAGGTTATAATTGGGAAGAAGATGGCCATGGTCTAAGGTTAGAACAATATTAGCATTTTCCTGCTGAGGTGTAAGTCAAACCCACGTATTCTCAGTTTTGCTTCACGAGTATGAGTATACCCCGTTCCAACCCTCAAACCAGAATTACATTTCTTTGCAAAGCCGGGAATTGAACCCAAGCTTCAAGGATGACAGCCAAGACTGCTAGCCACTATACCACGGAGTGGTAAATACACATACATTCTGAATTAACTCTGCAGTGAATTCCACATGTACGAACACATGAACTTTTATTACAGCTTGGTAGGTTCAGTTACTTTATAGGTTAAGCCAAACTACACCGTCTAAAATAAAAATAATTGGGCTCGCTTTGCTAAATTAAAGCATGACAAAGGTTTCCAAACGCATATTATTTGATCCTGTTTTATGAAATGGAGAACGTTGATAACAAAAGCAGAGAAAAACGTTCATAGATTTAAGAGTCAAAGAGTAAATCGCTAAATACGATTACAGTCTTGTTTCTGCGCCAGAGGACGTGATTAAAACAACGGTACAGAACTTCGGAAGAACAAATATTTTAAAACATCACAGAATTATGAATAAGAAATTACAGCACAAAAGAAAGGTCCTGGTTGTCCAAATGAATCTAAACTAAAGAAGAAAACCTCTAGTGCGAGTAAGGCACACGGTATATCATGCAGTTAGCCCATTATAATAAAATGATCTAACTCTTGTGTGTATTAGACATGCAACGCTAAGCGGCCGAAGCTTTTAATGAAAAGCAGGGAGAAGAATCTCTTCCACTAACTATGCAAGATTGTTGTTAAGAACAATAATAGTGTGCAGAAATAAAGTTCTGAAGACAACTAAATGTGATGGTACAAAGATATTGATAATAATCAAGATTGGGTCATTCAACTATATTTAAGGTTATATAGTTACCGTTATTTCCCAAAAATAGTAACGATTATAGGCTATTATATATATGTGCAATTTGCGTAGAATTATAAAACCATCACCGTCGGACTCCTTGCGAGTCAAAGACACTGATGATAGCCCTGGATCTCAAGATGTTCAGAGTAAGTCACTGAAGAGACAAAACCTTACGAATTTGCAGAAGGCTACAAAGGAGGGCAGCTTTTTGCATTAAGTGCATATGGTTTATCTTCAAGCCAAGGTCCTCCTTTGCATTTTACCAGTCATATTATTATTATTATGATTATTATTATTATTACTATTATTATTATTATTATTATTATTATTATTTAAGATCATGTTTTAATCCGGGGAAATGTATAGTTTTGTTTCACGATATTCTGAATCTTAGTTTAATGCAGTGTTATATACTGTAGTATTCTACCGGTAGCCTATATTTTATATTCATATTTTAACTGTTAAGTGTATATTAAGCCTTTCAGACAGTCTGTAGTTTCATTAAGAAAGAGTATTCCTGGATGCACATTTGAGAACTTGGGTTATTTCGTACGATGCATGGGCAGTTCGTGACCCATCGGACTAGCGATCTGAGATGATTGGTTGACTGTGGCTAGGAACTACGCTTTGTACAAGCGGCGAAAGAAAATATTTAATTGACTATATAAGACGAGGTTGTACATAACTCGAAAAATAATTATTCAAAATTATTTTCTGTACTTCGAAGTGCATCATGTGAGTATGACTGTTGAGCCGAAGGAACTTTATTTGAAAACTTATTTTTCTACTTACAATCTGGGTGCTGCGTGTGAGTATGGTTGTTGTCTGGAACACTCATTACTGAGCTTTGAGTGAGTGTGTCGTTGTTAGAAGGATTGTGTTGGTACTGGGGTACTGGCGAATCTACGAGTAACATTTGGAATCTGCGACTGGCTCTACCCAGAAATTCTAATTATGGTCTGAGGGTTGGAAAGGGGTAGTCAGCTTCATGAGACAAAACTGAGAAGAGATTTCTACATCACCTGTCCTGTCCGTGGTTTCCCACTTCCATTCCAGGTAATTACCGTGATGGTTCTTAAGTAATTTCACGACCCCCTCCTTCAAAATTATAGCCTCAATTACAAATACTTACCACTACAGCCATCACAATGACACACGTTATCGGACAGACTCAACACACGCTCATGACTACGATGTAGCAACGCCACCAAATGAACCAGCAACAATAATTCGTTAGTTCACTCTTGAAAATCTGTGGCTCCCTATTGTTGTGTTTTTGCCCTTTGACAACGTTATGGGATTGAAAGCTAAATAAATTTACATTTACATAGTAAATATGCGTCTTTAAGTGACGCCAAGATCCGACGCGTCGTCTGAAGGCATCCTAGTGCTAAAAGTCGGGGTAGTTCCACTGTGCGACCTTCCAACTCGAATTCTTCCCCCCATAGTTCATGGAGGGCGAGAAATGTCACCACCGCGTTCTAAAGTGAAAGTCAAATGAATATGAATTTGCATTATAAGACGAGCGACGACGCCGACGACATAAGGATGTTTTAATACAGGCTTGAACAGAACGCCCGTTGTTTCTCAGCGCTGACTTGCCAAGTAAGATACAGTCCTCATCAATACTCGCGTCTCTAAAGCAGAAGTACTCTTATCCTGAAAACGAGAGGCGGAATTCAATGCGTACTGAGTGTTTCACCTTTCAGTCGATGTTACAGAAGATATTTCCAATTGCTATACTTTAATGTGCAGTTGGAGTCAATGCACACAACGATTTATTACAAATACATAGAATCTACACTTCATCAATAAAGACAACAAAGATCCAGAAACCTCCCATAGCAAATAAATACAATGAAGTACTGTAGTTTGCACAGCAGATGTGGAAAATATATTCAATCAGAAGCATTAAAATTTTACATTGAAAAAGTGTTTTATAAATAAATGAGATGAGATGAAATAAATCAATAAATGGATAAAATAAAATTAAGCAATGGGGAAGTTAACGAACCGAGACTGCTTAGCGCCTATGTCGTGTGACGTCCAGGTTAGATAGATTATTGTACAGTAGTTACTTCATTTTAGAGGCTTGGTAGATCTTAGTCATCAGCCCCGCGAACTTAAATTCGAGTCTAGATGCCCAGGGACTTAAAATAAGGTACCATCCCAGTATTAATCTAGAGAGCGTGAGGAAAACACCTTACAAATCACAACAGGATGGCCACAGTCAGTACCGAGATTCAAATTCATGATCTCTTGGCCTACAGCCACTCCCTATCACAGTCTTGGTACGTGATTTAACGCGAGGTAGTTTAGATAAAAATGCCTTTGTGTTTGCCTTTAGAAAAAGGAGATGTTTAAAATGTTATATTATTCGATGAATGGATATAGCGGTCTGACAATATCATATCGCAGTATTCAATTCAAGGACATTAGTTGTCGTTAATTGAAGTTGGGGGGGGGGGGGGGGTTTGGCAAATCTTGGTTTTCAGTTCCGTGTTCTTGGGTATGTGTTGAAAGTTGTCTGATAAATGCTGTTTTTGTGATGAATGTAGTAGTATGTGTAGCTGTATTAGGGACAGGTACAGTGTAGGTGTCCTGGCATTTTCCTGGAGGAAGTGTGGAAAAATTCGAAGGAAAATCACACCAGAGACACACGAAAATTTGCCCATATAGACCTCATAAGTCTATTTCCATATTTTTAGAAAAATTGAAAGAAGGCTACAAAATGTCTGGCTCAGAACAAGACGGCCTCTCTCGACCTCCTTCCCTAAGCAACAAGATAAACCCAGTTTCTGAAAAAAAAAATGGCCGTAAAGTTCTAAGCTCCAATAAAGCAGTTGGACATTGAAGACTTTTAAGTTTCTTGGTATGCTAACACTAAATATACTAAATGAGTCATGGTAACCTGCAGTTGAAAATTAGGTGTTCCCAAGCTCTCTATTCTCTACAAATTGGAAGATTTAAGTAGTGGAGATTGCAATAAAGACAAGTTTTCACCCAGGCTACGTTGTTTTATAGTTAGCTGCTGAAATCATCCAAGGTATAATGCGCACTTACGGGATGAAATTATCTCTTGTGATAGATCCTCTCGCTGAATTGTATTGGCAAATTGGTGGGTAAAATCAACTGTATCGAACAAACATAAGTTGAAGAAATTGTATGATTTGTCCATAATTGAAACATTTATTACTATTATTAGGCTATTATTATTATTATTATTATTATTATTATTATTATTATTATTGCAGAACTGGGCAAGGATGTGGAAGCCGTTATTATTAGCTTTCTTGACTAGGGCCTCTGCCTCTCGGATCAGGCAGTTACTCAATTGCCCTCACGAAACTTAGTACACCCTATTCCAGCTCCCATGTCAGTTATAAAATCTCTGACGGAGCCGGAAATCGAAACCAGGATCACCTAGGTAAGAAGCAGGTGTGCTAGTCCTACAACTTGAGGCCGGCTTTCATAAAAATACAGAGGATGTATCTTTCAGAGCTAATAACTACACTGGCCCCTGTCAGAAATAACGTATTCGCTTTAATTTTCATTCGATACGACAGACTTTATTTAGGCAATGCGTACATTTTATAAATGCATAGTGCTTCGGCGTGTTTGTACCAATATGACGTCTCCTGTTGAGTAGACTGTATATCCCTTTATGTTCGACGATGTCGAAATGTAAACATTATGTGTCGGAAAACTGTATCATAATGAGGCTCATTATAACACTATTTTTCATTATGAAACAGTTTCTCCCACCAATCAGAACTCAAGAAACAGTTGTGTGGCCAATTAGATAAGGATACCTTCGCGCATGCGCTCAAAATCCAACATATTTCTGTGTTGTCAAGCAAAGTGAATGGTCTCTGCTTCCGGAGTGCCTTGACCACGCATGCGCTCTGTTCAGTCACCAAAGCCGGCCTTGTTCACTAATAACTGAATTAACTGAATCCCACAGATATTTATGAATATTTATGTTAAAACATATAATAAAGTTATAATTATCGTCGAACATAAACAGTCGTATGCAACTCGCCTATAATCAATGGTAATTAAGACACTCGTATAGAAATTATAAAACTCGCATACGCTCGTTTTATCAAGATACTCGTGTCTTAATTATAGCCATTATAGGCTCGTTGCATAATGTACTATTATAGTAGAGGTCAGCAACGAGCGACATTGCGGGGGAATCTGTCGTTTTGACCGTTAAGTAAAATGTAATTAAAATTTTCAAAGCACGCAAATGGGTCAGGCTTGTATTAATAAACATTTAATGCAGCCAATGGCCAAAGAACATAAATACTAACGTAATACCTAAATACATGAATTATAACCTTAAAATTGCTCGCAATGTGCATTGGTATAACTAGTAATCATCCAATCAGAACCGAGTTAGAGTCTCTCTCCTGTCTGGACACTTCAGCACATGATATCGTTCACAGAAATTGTTGCATCGCTTACACACGCATTCTGAGCACGGTGTGTGATACGATTTAGTCAAGCATAGGCGGTGATGGAAGCCGTGTACTGCTAATCGGGTCACCAGGTGACGCAGCTCGTAGTTTGCTTGTGTCCAATCCTGTGTCATCATAGCATCTGTAGCGTAGAACTCGCTCCATATATCTTCCTTCTTCCGCTGCAGCACAGCAAGCGCTTGCGTGTAGCTGGCACTAGATGGCAAGAGCATTTTCATTCGAAGTTCTTCAATAAGGAACGGCTCTCTAGACAGTTCGTATACTGTGCGAGATCTGGTTGTTTTAGATACCCCCAATACTCTTTTTAAAAAATATGCTTTAACTTTCTCCAGTGTATATAGATTATTTCTGGTAAGATCAGGCCAGATAACTTCTATACCATAAGTTAGTACTGGTAGTATTTTCACTTTGAATAGTCTCATAGCCGTTTCGAGGCTTAGTGTTTGTAAGTTTCTTATATCTTTAATTGCAATTATTGCTTTGGCAGCTCTTTCTGTTATATGTTTGGTGAAGCACTTGCCACTAGGTTGCAATGTGACACCTAAATATTTAAAGTCATTTACTATTTTAAGTGCAGAGTCATTTGTGGTGATTTGTATACCGGACGGTATTTTGCCCCCATTTCTAAAGACCATCATTTCTGTTTTTGTTTGATTTATGTAGAAACTGTTTGATTGACACCATTTAACCATAACATCGATCGCCTCTTGCAATATGTGCGGGTTGCTAGACCTAACTGCTATGTCGTCAGCGTAAGCATAAATGTAAATATCCTTTCTGTCTTGGATGATTCTTATTAATTCTTCAGATGTAAGAATGAATAATAAAGTGCTCATAGGGTCTCCCTGGAGTACACCATTAGTCTGTAGAATTGTATCTGATGTAGAAAGGCCATCCGATATTTGTATGGTGTTGTAGGCGAGTATAGATCTAATAATTTCAATCCAGATATTATCAATTCCTAAGGTATTCTCCAGCTTCGATATTATTAGTCCTCTGTCCAGTAGGTCGAAAGCCTTCGTGAAGTCTAAGAATACAGTATAGAATTTTTCTTTCTTTTTAAGTGCATCTTTGATGTTATTTAATAGTAATTCTACAGCCATTAACGTAGATCTGTTGTTTCTAAATCCGAATTGAGCATCGGGGAGTGATTTGTCGATAGGTTCCTTCAGTCTTTGTGTTATTATGTTAGTGAATATCTTGAAAGTATTACTTTCCAATGCGACGCCCCTGTATTAGTTGGGATCCTCAGGATCTCCTTTTCCTTTGAATAACACTTTAATTGTGGAGTTTCTCCATTGCTCGGGAATTTTTCCTGTTTCTAAACACTTGTTGAATAATTTGGTCCAAGTTGGGAGCAGTATTTCAGTAGATGCTTTCATATGTTCATTAAAAATATTGTCAGGTCCAGCAGCCTTTTTGTTCTTAGCTTTATTTATTGTTTTCCGAACCTCTTCTGTTGTTATTTCTGACCATTTATATTTGTTTATAGATTTTGTTTCTTTCATTTCCATACTTGGTAGTTTAGTGTCGCTTTTGTTATTTAATATGGTATTGAAGTGGTTTTCCCACGTTTGTAAACTGATGTAGTGTGTCGTTGGGCGTATTCTAGGTCGAAGGGCAATGTAGGGGTCCTTTTCAGCTTCATCTGCCAGCTGTTTCGCTTCCTTTTCGTTGTGGAGTTTCATCTTCAATTTGATCATTTCTTTATATTGTCTTCTTACGTAGGCATACGTGTTTAACATCGTTGTGTCTTGGAGGTTTCCTCTTACTTGATGTAGTATATCTAGTACTTGTTTCCTTTTGATATAACAGTCTTTGTCAAACCACTTTTTCGCAATTCTAGTATTTGCAGTGATTTTTACCGTGCTATTTATAATCAGCTCTTGCATGAGATTTGCAGCCTGTGATAGTTCAACTTCATCTATTAATTCTTCTATAATTTTTATTTCATAAGATCTTTCTTTTAATGCCTCAATGTTTAATTTCCTAGAGATTTTTGGTAGAGATTTTTCTAGTTGTTGGTTCATTGGTAACTTTATGATGAATTGCAACGGGATGTGTTTTCTTATGGGGGTCACTGAATCAGACCATATCGGGTTTACTATTCCCTGAATTTGACCTTTTAGGAATATGAGATCTATTGAGCTCTTGCCGTTGTGGGTGTATGTGTATCGTTGATGAGAATGAAACCCTGTTCTTCTAACGTTTCGATAACGATTTTTGATTTGTAGTTTTCCTTATCGATTCGGCAATTGAGATCACCAGCTATCATTGTAGGTTTGTTATATTTGCTAATAATAATTATTTCACAAAGTTCTTCAATTATTTCTAAAGCACTGCATTGAGGTTGAAAGTATACTGCAATGATGATTAATTGATTAGTTTCCATTGCCAGTGTATTATTGGTTTGGGATATACTTATTATCGGAGTAAAAGTTGGTTTCACAAGGATGGATACGCCACCTGAAGGTCTTCCTAAATCCCCATGTTTTGCCATGAGGTGACTGCAATAGAAATTTGGATGTTGCCAGTTTTCTAGAAGAAATGTTTCTGTCAAAATTACGAGATCATAATTGCTTAAAAAGTCAACTGGTTCCAAAGACATTGCACCTTTAATACCTTCCACGTTCCATAATAGGCCTGTACCTTTGCCATATTTATTTTGTTCGTGCAGTGTTTTAGAATTCGGGTTTTCCTTAAAAACCATATTGATTTCTTTCTTCTTTGTTACCTGGCCCTTTTCTTAAACGAAAACGCCACACAACTATTCCCCGGGGCCAAAAGTCTGGATTTTTTGAATCATTCAGATGAGTCATATGAATACCTAGTTTAAAGGATTTATTTTCTCCTTGAGTGTTTAACTCCTCACATATTATATTCCCTGTAATGCCTCTTTTCCGAAGATAACTGGTGATCTTTTCTGTTGTCGCTTCTGCTGATACTCGTCCTACGTGTAGGCATGCATATTTTTCACCCGCACGTATTATATCATCTGCCGCAGTTCCCATAATAAAAGAATTTCTTTGCAGATTACGGGATCTCCTGTTTACTACCGGTATAAACCCATCCATTTCCTTTTCCAGAGTATGCTGTTGAGTTTCTTGACTCATTGAAATTCCGTCAATTTCTTGTTTTTTCTTTCTGAAATCTCCACTACTGATTTCGCCTATTTCATTATTATCACTGCTCATAGTATCCTGTTCTATTGCTGGCTTGTCTTTTACTTCATTGTGAATTGTGGATTGAGCTATTCTTCTTGCTTGGTTGTCTGTTTCTATTACGTCACTGTATGTTTGTCTTTGTGTTCTTGTGTTATTGATATCATGTATTACGTTTTTATTTTCTCTAAGTCGCTCATTCAGATATGACATTTTCTCGGATATCTTATTAATTTTGTCAGTTACCTCTTTTCGCATCTCTTGTAGTTCCTTCTGCATACTTTTCCCTGTTTTATAAAAGGCGAAGTCTCCCTCGCAAATAGTGCAGAGCCAGAGAAGTTTTGATTTCTTTTTCCTCGTTGTCTTTAAAGCATTGAACTGTCCTTGGTGTAATCCAGCGCAAGTTACATGATGCCATCTTTGACATGGGCCATCGCATTCCACAGAATTTTCATTTTCATCTATTTTCTTGTCACATATCGGGCACGTCTCGTTGTCTTCAGTGTTACCACCAGATAACACAGGTTGGCTAAGGATTTCTTGCATCTCTACCTTAAAATCTTTAGTATGAGATTGCACTTATTCTTTGAACTTTTCTTCCTCCTAGCGGAAATTTCGCGAATTACGCTGCTATTGAACCTTGTACTCGATGCTACTTGGTACTGTTTCTAGTGAAGATTATCTATGTCACAATATCTAAGATTCTCAATTGAGGAATATTCGACCTCTATATTTAAGAATTTGGAGTGTTTCAGAACTTGCCTTTATCAAGTAGGTACAACTCTTGAGGTCGATTTTAAATTTACACAAACACTTTTAAAGTAGAATGTATTACACATATATAACAACCATTTCTCTCTCGCCTAAATCAAAACGCATGTACTTCACCGCCATTTTAGCAATTACCTCAGGCTTGTATTACCTCTACAATGCTTAGAATAGATGACCGCGTAGTTCCGCCCATTAAAACAATAACTAACATAGTAGCAGGCTGTGCTGTAACGTTGTAAGACTTTTTTGACAAGAACAAATCGGTACCAAAGAGAACAGAGCGGAATAAGGCTCCATGCCACGGCCAACGAGAAATACTGGCCCTGGTGCGCTTTCGTGACGTCAGCAATGTAGTGCTGTTGCACCACTTCCGGTAGGGTTATGTATGACTGGAACATACACCGTATTGTCTACAAAATGCGGAAATCACAGAATACTTAACCCATATCATATCAGAAAACACGCTGTATAAAGCATTGACCCAACACAACCATGGCTTCTGGCTAATCATACATGGTAATTACAACTCAAGTCTTACACTGATCAATCTTATGAAGTCCAATACCTAGCCATAATTTACTTATTTATTCATTACTCTTAGTAGAACCAGTAGACCACTTATCTTTAATCGTTGTAGTTGATCACAAGGAAATATTTTTCAGGATTTTGTTATCTTTCCCTAGCGGATGCTTGTTAATTATGTGGAATTAATTGACGGTTACAAATCGTTCAGGAAGGTTATGAAAAGCTATGAACAGTGCCAGACAATGTATGCATGTATAACTCTTATAGTTGAACGATATACATGAATGTATCAAACGTTTTTGTAATAGAAAGATATTCACGAGCATAATATTCTATGGTCTACGTCTTACTGCCGGTGTGGTAGTCATCTTGTCTTCATCATTGAATCTGTACAAATGCATTCATTTACCACTTGTCTTCATAGCAGGTATTGATATAAGTCGTTAGTCGGTGGCGAGAGTATTCCGCAAATCTCTTCTATAAACGTATTAAATTCTGTTCCGCCCCTTAAAACATCAAAAACTAATTAATACTTTCCGTGCAAGTTTCATTGATCTAATTATACTCATGTCACCGCTCATGTCCGCATAAGTTAGTCACAACGAAGGTCACAGGCTCTACAAGTCAACTTACTGTACTCGTTGCAGCTATTAAAGACACAACAAACCCTTGAATCCTAGTTCGAGTGAATTTTTGTTATGAGTTATCTATAGCTGCCGTAGTTTTGTAAACCTATACAGTATAATTTATCGTGCTTGAAAACACACGGAACATCTAAACTGGGTCCATTTCAAGAAGATTGATATAAAATATCACATTTCTGCTGCTTATGAATTGCTCTCGACTTAAACGTACTAGCACCATCAAGCACTGCATTGCCTACGTCACAAAAGGATTAGGTTTACGCGCCATGGCCTGTCTTTCTCGTTGGCCGTGGCTCCGTGCGTATACCAGTGTGCTGCTGTAAGCGGGCGTTCTGAGAAGCTGTTGCGCTGTGATGCGATCTGCTGGGTGATTTATATAATACATCGTAGTCAGATAGTGAAATCCGTAATTTCTTGAAGACCCGGTATATCATGTTAAAAGGGATAGTTGCACTAACTGACGCGTGGTTTCATGAAAAAACTAACTTTCGCCGTCACATAGTGTAATTCTTTTTGTAGATTATCTGACGGGGACGGGAAGTCCAGCCCATCACTTCATGAAGTAGTGGTAGCGGTCTCCTCGTGGTGAGAAGTGTACTTTCCAAGAATTAATAGTGGCATATACGGTGTGGAATTCACAGTGCACGTTCAAATGCTGTAGTTCCTTTGAGGAGTAATTTTGCCAATTAACGATTTCCTTATTTCTTTTGTTCACCATGCACATTTTAATATAGTTCTGTTGTTCTATTATTGTTGTTTCATTGTTGTAAATTCATTCTAGACCATAATAAACAATAATGTATTTCTTGGAGTAGTGCGTGTATGACGGTAATGTACGACTCCATTGCGCCAGTCATTTAATTAAGAGTCGAATCAATAAACACTGGATCTTCATGAAGTGCCTCGGCTGATAATCCTCCCTATATTATTGTGCCGAAAATAAGGTCATGTTAACACCAACCTACACATATGGGGTACCTACAAGTTCCGCATAACCCCATGTGCGCCCGAAACGCACTCACTTCCTCTTTAAATGCCTCACAATGAAATAAATACCTTGAAAAATGTACATTTACAATGGGAGCACCATAACCTGGCGAGCCTGCCGCTAGAACGCAGGGCAGAGCGGCGGCGGCAGCCATCTGGCGGGAGCGCGGCGTACTGCTAGGCTAGCCTGCCGCTAGAGCGCAGGGCAGCGCGGCAGTTGCAGCCATCTGGCGGGAGCGTGGCGTACTGCTAGCTGAGGAGTCTCTCAGCAGATGACTCCGGTGTGGTCTCGCCAAGACTTTCTCTAGGGTCCAATCCTTTGCAAATGTAAAAATTGCTGTAGAAGAAACTCCCGAGCAAACAATAACCGATGAATTCGTTGTAACATCGAATATTGTCTACAAAGAGGTGTTGTGACAAGTAAAAAACACTGTTCTACATAATTCTTTGTGTTCTTCTCATGTACGTATGCCGTTTAACAACAATAAATAAATTTCTTCAATATTTAAAACTTCGTTCTCCCACATTCTTCCCTACTACCCCATAAACCTACATTCACGTTGCGAAAGCTCGCACGGGCCCACTAGTGTAAAATCATTTCTTGCACAATCTGCGCGAAATGATCCGTCACTTCATGAAGAAACGCGTCAGATAGTGCAACTATCCCTTTTTACACCATATGCCAGCTTTTCATGAAATGCCGAAGTTCACCTTCTGACTACGCCATATACAGGGAGAACATTTGAGCATTTATTCATAATAGGGCAGAGAGAAATATCGTCTTATAAAGACCCATACGTTCTCAATGGGCGAAAGGTCTGATATCAGGTGCAGACCAAGGCAAGCCACTACCTATGGTTGTCCAATTTCAACTTATTATTTCATTTTTCAGACTTAATTTTGATGGTTGTTGTTTTAAGGAGCAGACCAGTGCGGTCATCTACTCCTTCACATAGTGTTATTTCTCAAAAAATAATATCCTTGGTCTTATAGAGGAGAATAAGTTATTTCAGGTATCAAATTGTTTACGTACCAGGTTACATTTAAATTTGCTGGTATGACTTAAGTTTGATAACAACAACTTACAATCATACAAAGCACAGCAATTTATAATTGATAAAAGGGATTTAGAATAAAGAATAACGGGAGTAATGACCGGAATTTGCTGTAGGGAAGTAGAGTAACGAGTGCAGCACAGTTTCCACATCCATGACTTAATAAATACCATCCCTACCGCACGATGGTGGATCGTTTTTAATTTAATACAAAGTGCAACCGAAAGGGCATACAGTGGAGGATTATACATTATTTTTTGCTGCGTTGTGTAATGATTTTCCCAATCCTCACCTGAGTAACAAATACTCAAAAACAGCCATAACAATAATACAGCTTATCAGATAGGAAACACCCAAGTACACGGAACTAAATGATCACCATGTCCAAGCCTTAGGATATGGGAAGCTTGAAATTGTTGTGTGTATAGAGCAGGTACTGGTAGAATGGAGGAGATAGGCTTATTCGTTTAGCTACAATTTTAGTGAACTTTGCAACGAAAGCTGATATTTTTCAAGAGGAATGCTATGTAATACTTAAACAATATTTTCAACAGGCAATTCTTATTTGGTACAAGATATTTCATGTTGTCACATCATTTATGGTGGTAACCATGTATAGCTAGTCCTTTAATTGTGTGTCTTTGCTCTTGATTAGTATTTGTCCATGATCTGTTCTGAATTGCGTCGTTACTGTACAATTCCATATCGAAGTCTGTTCGTTTCCTTTGTCTAGCTGCGAGAAGTAATTGGTAAGCGTCATTAGACTGCAGATGAAGCGTATATACAATGTCCTCTATAAAGAAGGTCTCTCTTGATAATTCATAGACAAGTCTTGAAGGCGTGAACTTCCCTATTCGCAAACTGTGCTTTAAGAATCTTACTTTCATCTTCTCAATTCTCTCAAGGTTTTTGTCAGTTAATTTTTCTTATATTAAGGCTACGCCGTAGTATGTTAATAAGGGTGCTATTGTGGCGTCGGTTAGCATCATAGCTGTATCACCGCCGTCTGCTATGCTCTATGCAGGCGTCGATGGCTGTGTAGGTACTAGCAAGAGTTCAATAGTCTGTATTCAGTGATAGGCGGTGAAGGTTCTTGAGTCCACATATTATGCTTTTAATAGCCGTTGTACATTATGCTGGTAGCTATGGTGTACTTCAAGTAGATGGCAGCACATCCGAGTTTCCTCATCTTGTTATTTATATATCTACGGTATAGATGTGGTATGTCCATGACAAGCAAATGGCTCCTGAAGATTGCCTTGTTTTCATTTGGTCGATCATTTTTACACTAGAAACACCGTCTTGTGTTCTTCGGATTAAATTTTTTAGCTAAATTTATTAAATTCTTGTCCAAACTCTTACAATTCTCAGACATTTCAGTTATATCCAAATAACTTGAAATCTTGAAATATGTCTCTAAAGAAGAATACGACAGGCAAAAGGTGGTGGTATCAATACAACAGAGCAGCTTTCGTAAGTGAAGAAATTGAAACTGTAGCTGGAAGAATCGTAGAGAAAATCGACAAAATTGTGGAAAAAGTGGAAGAGCAACAGCAGAAATCAGCAAGTAAACCTCGAGTATATTCTATTACGGAACTTGATCGTTCCCCGGAGGTTAAGCAAGAAGAAGTCAATGAACCTATCAATGATTGAACTTACAACCATTGTCAATTATTGTTCGTTACTATCTACTATCTGAATGAGTCTAATACAAGGTATTTCTATTGCTTCCACATTAGAGTGAGGAATATGGGAATTAATAGGGTCCTGAGAAAGGAAATAGAATAGTGTAATGTCTGCTTTGAGTGTTGGAGGATTTTATTCTAGTTCGGCAGTGGGGAAGAGGTCATATAGGACTACAGCAGAGTTTCTGGCGAGAGTAGCCTATCGAAAGAGTACCCTCACCCTCTCATGCAGTGGCCAACAAGACATAGGCTATTGTGCTATACAGTACGTATTCAGAGTTTATTTTCCGAGGGGGCTGAATCTGTCAATATAATTCGGAAGCATACATTTACAAAACCATGACCTATGTTGATTTTTGAGTCTCTAAATAAATTGATAATACATATTTCAATGCTGAAAATACAAACAAATGTGAATATGTAGTTCAATAATTCTGAACAGTTTTTAACTAAGGCAGAGAGACTTTGGTTGGTTGGTTCCTCAGTTTAGGGGCTGCGACAACGCGATCAGGTAGCCCCGTGTACTTTGGGTGTGTGTAGAATCTGTCTGATAACCGGTGTTAATTTTGATGACTGTATTAGTGTGTGTTTCTGTATCTTGATTCAAGTAAGGACTGTATACTTTGAATTTTGCAAGTAGTTCCTACTTTTGCCGCCAAACGCCACCGTCAACAACTACTAGTTCAGAACTTGGCTACTAGACGCCACAACAGTCGGCTACTGGCAACGAACGTAGGAACCTGAGCGTTGTTTACATTTTAACCTAATTTAGCTTCACACAGGTGTAATTAGTGGAAGGTTCTTTAACATGCCATAAATCGATGACATGGGACCGCCGGCTTCACTTCCCCTCCGAAGGAAAGAGAGACTTTATACTGTATTTGCATGAGTATACGATTTGTCTGAATAGGCCTACCTGCGTTATTGAGGTTATTGTAGGTGGGTGTGTGTAATTGTAGGATCTAGAAATGGGTTGGATGCGGTGGAACTTGAGTTATGTAAACATTTACCTGGAGTGCGTGTGTAATAACTCGGGAGGAAATCATACTCAGGATGGCCGCTACCAGAACTGGGATTCGAACCTCGAATCTCCATTCTCTCACCTAAATGGTTCAGTCACAAAGGAGCACTCGGCTGCGGCAATGGGTTTACTGATATTTTTGATAACACTTGCTAGACACAATCAAAGATTATACTAATATACTATAAGTCATGCTAATAATAACAAAAAAGTAGCGCTTCATTTTAAAGTTTCGTCTTTGAAGATATTTCGGAGGGGGCTACAGATCCTACAGCCTGGGTACCCAGCTGGTGCTGTGTTTTGTCTGCGATGGACAGCAGATATTCTTCATCATTCGCTGCGCTAGTGGGACGTCTTATAAGTTAACTGCACACGGAGTGATCGAGGAGGAGGGAGTAAAAGGGCAAGGAATGGTATGCCACGTGGGTCACTCACAAGATGCTCAGTGTAATGTACAGTTTAGAAGCCATGTTTTCAGTGCTGCCTGCACAAACTGTTAGTTGTAACTCTTCAGTCGGTCAACGCAAATTTGCCCAATATAACTGGGTGGAGGTAGAATGTACGTACATCGCGTATGTTCAGGGCGCCCGGAAATGTTCTCCGCAGTGCCTACTTGCGTCTGCGAGAGCTATCATCAGTAATTACGTTGGCAATACGACTGTCCCTTGTATTAAAACAAACATAAACTTTGTACTCACCACAGCCATTCATAACAGATGCTGGAAGTGCTGATGACACTTACGCTCGCTTATTGCAATACACACTAACCTCCCACACGTGTGGGATTCACCCTGTCAAGGACTCCGTGCTGCCAGTCACTGTGGAGAACATTTCCTGGCACCCTGTATAATACTGTATATAAATAAACACTCCTGATAAAAATATGTATTAGTTGTAATCATGAATCGCTCATTATTAATAACAATAATACTGTAAATAAACAAATAAACATTGGCACAAATTAATAAATACATAAATAAACAAATAAGCAAACACATACATTATAAAATAAATAAATAAATAAATACATAAAAAATAAATAAATAAATAAACACTCCTGAAAGAAATACGTGTACCAGTTATAACCACTAATTGCTCATTATTTATTAATGAATATAACTAAAACATGTCAATTTTTCAGAAGTGTTTATTTACATTTATATAATATAGACTACACAGTATATACGGTACATTATACCCCCACCCAGTTATATTGGCCATATTTGTGTTGACCGACTCAAGAGATACAGCTGATAGTGCTGGTATAAGGTGGAGTAATAAATGGGTATTTCGGTTCTTTCCTTATCTTCACTTCTACGTCTTCCGCAGTTGCAGTGTGTGTGGTACACGAAATGGTTATAGATTACCAGTATTTAAGAGTGCAGTGGATGGAGAGGTATTTACTAAAGGTTATGGGATATACAGGAGAGAATGAGGTAGCATGGGAAGTGTAGAATTTATTTTAGAGATATATTTATGGATCACTTCGTGGTGTAGCGGCTAGCAGTTTTGTCTGTCACCCCGGAGGTCCGAGTTCGAATCCTGGCTCTGTAATTCTGGTCTGATGGCTGTAACGGGGTACATTCAGCCTCGTGAGACAAATATGAGAAGACGTGAGTTCGATTCCTACCTCAACCATCTTGGAAATATTCTACTTCTGGCAAATGCCAGGTTGGTTCCTAAATTAATGCCACGGCCGCCTTCTTTCCAATACTCAGCAGATTAAGAAATAGACACTCAAAAACAGCCATAATAATATCACAACTTATCAGACAGGATACACCCAAGTACACGGGACTAAATGATAAACATGTCCAAGCCTCTCAAAAGAAACAAGAAGAAGATATTTTGTAATATTAAGCTTTTATGGGTTAGTATTGACTTCAAGGATATGGGAAGCTTGACATTGTTGTTTGTATAGAACAGGTACAGGTAGAGATGAAGGAGATAGGCCAATTCATTAAGCTTCAATTTTAGTGAACTATGCAATGAAAGCTGATAGGGCAGAGAAAAATATTGTTGTAGGGGTGATTTAATATGCCAAAAGTAGACTGGGAAGGTAGGGGGCAGTTTCTCGAAAGCATTATCAATTAGCCTACTGGCAAATGTAATAATATGGGATAGTGGCTCTTTCAAGTTAAAGAAACCAGAAGGTGGCTTAACTAGTTGAATGTGCCGTTGGTTAAATTTGATAAATTTTGAGGTTGTCAATGGCATAAATGGCCACAGTGTGATTATGATTATGGTGGAGGTTACGTGAGTAGTGAGAGAGCAACCGCGAAACCAGAGGCGGAGGGAAGAGCTTTAATCTCTCAAAATCTAATTGTTGGCATGAACAAAATTCAACACGTAAGGTAGGTCATTATCAGATTTTTGGATGAAATATTAACTAATTTGTGTAGGCTATACCAAAAATATTAAGTCATAACGTATTCTTGTATTATAAACATAATCGTAAATTTAAACAAACGTTTGATATCAGTTATGGATCTCTTTGAAGCTCGTTCTTTGCAACATTCTATGCAACATTCTCTAATTATTTGGCTGGCAGTGAGATGGTGCCCAAGGTTGTGGGATCAAATTCGGCCCTGTCAGTTGGTAATTGGGGGATGCTTTAATTCCAGAGAGCTGCATCAGTAGATTTTTCTTGCACGTTAGAGAACCCCTCCAGATCAAAGTAACGTCGTTTGTGAATTCACAGAAGATATAATAATAATATTATTGGTTTTACGTTCCTTTTAAATATTACGGTTTTTAGAAACGCTGGAATGCCGAAATTATGCCCCGAAGGTGATCTTTAACGTGCCAGTATATCTACTGACATGGCTCCCTCGCATTTGCGCACCCTGCAACCTTGGGACAGCAGTCGAGAACGATACCACTGAGTCACGCAGCCAGTCAATCGCAGCAGTTAAATGCGATGTTGAAACCATAAATACATTATTATATTAATATCGTATCCTACATGGAAGTAAATCGCTCATTTTACCTCCGCTTGACACATCGGCTGGTTCCACGCCTGATTGAGAGGCACGTTAAGGGAGAGGCAAGGTATATTGAGCAGTGTTGTACAGACGATAAAGAAAGAATAGGAAGTTTTCTTTTGCTGGAAATTTCAGTGGATAGAGAGAGAATAAAATATGGATTTTATTGTGAAAAACTATACGTGTGACTTGAAAATCTTATGGGAACTACGGACCCAGTTAATTACAATAGAAAAATGTAAGGGGATTAAATATGCAATTTAGATGAGAAGGAAACAGGAAGAGAGTAGGCTGCCATTTTGAACAAATAGGTTCAGAAGTGATTTAGATATGGCTAAGATGGAAGCCAATGGTAAATTTATGGGAGGATTGGTGGCAGGAATGGGGTTGGAGAAATATTATGAAAGAAGAAGGAGTAGGTATGCTTATTCAAGTGAAATAAGGACTGTCCAAGGCTGTATAGGCCTACCTGATATCGAGGGAGAAGGTTGTACAATTCTGGTTGGCGATGGTGGTAGAGCTGAGCATTTAATAAGGTGTATAGTGAGCTTGTAGGGGCTGCAGATGAGGTATTATAGGTCAGATGGGGGAGCAGAGTTTGAAGGAGGCTAAGAAATTATGGTTTGTAAATATATATATTCATGAAGCAATAAGGCATTAGGGTCTAGAAAAGCATCAGGTGTTGATGGGATGTATGAGGATTTGTTAAAAGATTATGGGGTGGAGTGTCACACCGTACTTAAGGTTCCATTTCAATTTTTGTCTCAATAATGGGGTAGTGCCTGAGGAGTAAATGGAGGATCCGGTGAAAACTATTCACAAAGAAAGGGGGAGGGAAGGGAAATTGGTTGCTACAGGCTTGCCAGATTTTGAAAGGAATTTTGGAAAGTTACATAAGATAATGCTTAATGCACATAAGATGGGGATTAAGGATTGTTTTTTCTTGTAAATCCCAATTATATATTTTTCATCAATAATCTGAATCTTTGGATAAAAGGTGACTGGTGAGAAATTCCTCGTAAAATATTATCCTTAACATGTAATGACCAACTGAAAACAACAAATCTCATGGCTTAAGGCAAAACTGATAAAAATGGCTTCTAAAGTTTCTATTCAAGAAAGTGAAACGAAATGGACGCATCTACCTCGGCTCCAAAGATGTTTAAGGGGACAACCCAGGTGCCCCTCAGGGGCATGGGTTGGTGACCACTATACCCCAGTTGAATTCTGCATTGTGCCGGCTCCTTTCTATCATCTTTCCTGTCGACCACCCTTGGTCAACACTTGTTATTTTACAACCTCAACGGTAGTTAGGTACCCGAGACCTAGTTTACCCACCTTAATTGGGCCTTGTCCTTTATCTTCTGTTACCCTCATTCCTTGAGGGTCAGAACTTTTCTTTCCAAGATATTACCTGTCTTCAAAAAAAGACCCTAAATGGGTGGGTTGTGTACAGCCCTACCATGCATGGTGCACCTGGATAGTGATATACCCTCAAGGGCACATGGCCGGTGAGCTCGGGAATTGGTGACCCCGAGGATTCCTGATCCATTGACTTCGGGGTGGACTCTCTCCTCTTTCCTTGTTCTTTTTGCCTTTCGTGGCTTTACTTCCGCCAAAAGCTCCCTTTCCTTGTCTTTTATTTCCCTTGTTCCTTTTTCATATCCTTCTAGTATGTAAGTTACTATAACTCAGTAGATAATAATAGTAGTATTTCATTTCATTCTCACATTTCACTACCACCATATTATTCGTGGGGGCAGATGTCCTTGCTGTTCCGCTCCTGAAAGGAACAATCACTATTATGAGTGGCAAATAGCCTAGATGTTTCACCCCTTTAAACTATAATCAGGTCAGGTGACTGACCCTGTTTGTTTTCAACGGAAATGGAGGTCATGTCATAAGTCTAGGATACAATTCTGTAACTGAAGAAAACGGAGTTCCGACCCGTCGAAGAATAAGTATGTGAAGATATTTGACAAAAGCCTTGAAATAAGTGTAGGTGACCACTAGCTTCCAGCTAAATTTATGCTTGTTTATGTTGGCATCGCCATTGTCGACATCTCTTGGTCAACTTCAGCTCTCATTCAAGTTCAATTTCACCGCTAACTAAGGAGATAGGCCATTAAACGAAAACTGCCACTACCAAATAATTGTTCAAAGATGTAATCTAAATTTAATTATTTCTGTCACAAATCTCTCTATCCTTAGTCAGATACTGACTGAAAGCAGAGCACTTGATAGGGCACGGGTGAGTTAGCCGTGGTCGTTACGGCATGCCTAATGACAGTCGCTCACATCCGGGAGGCGAGGAGGTTCGAATCCCCCAGCCGGCAACCTTGAAGATGGTCTTCTGTAGTTTCCCATCTTCCTTCCAGGCAAATGCCGGGGTTGGTCCCTAACTATAGGCCACAGCCGCTACCTTCCAACTCCTCGCCCTTCCCTTCCAACTTTCCTCCCCAACGGTACTTGTAGCTCACCCATTGGGTGTCCGTCTCGAAGCAGCTACAAAACTGGCGAGCCGAACATGTCCTCGGACACTCCCGGCACTAAAAGCCATACACTAAAAAAAAAACTTGATAGGGCTATGGGTGTGATTAAGTGAATGTTAACTAGACTGCGATGGTGGTAACGAGTGTCAAATTAGCTTCACGTCTTGTACTGCTTCTGGCCGGAGTAGTGTCCGCACTGAAATATAAATGTGACAACACGCTAATTGTGTCAGTAAAATTATTCCTGCATGCTCGGAGAATTTACACATAATCCCTAGAGACTCTTAATACTCTAATATCTGTCTCAGTCCTAGCACCTGAGATACAAATCCAACTTATATTCCTACTTTTGTGTTTCTGCTGTTCATTCTTCAGTAGCTATAGCACTGCTCACAGTGATCGTGTCATTCCGTAGGTAGTTAGAGCAATGCATTCCTTAATAATTGGCATGAATGCCATCTATAAATTATTAAATATGAGCCACACACGTATGTACTAGTAGATAAAGATTATAGGAGTGGTTCATTATGCAAGGGTTAATTTCAGTCCCTTGAGTAGGATACGAGAAATAAAACTTCAGCACAACTGCGATCATGAATTTTGAAAACAATTGAATTACATTGACACCAATTTATTTAGCTCTCCCCCCTGGGGCTCACATCTAGTGGAAAGTGGGTTGGCGACAAAGGGACCCCAGCTGAGTCCGTCATTGCTTTCACTTACTTGTGCCGGGCTCCTTTCCGTCTTCTTTCCTGTCGACCTCTCTTGGTCAACTCTTGTTCTCTTCTGACCCCGACAGTATTATTGTACCCGAGGCTTAGGGAGTCTCTCCCTTTCCTGCCCTTCTCTCATCTTTCCTGATCCCTCATTCTTCGAGGGGTCAGACCTCTAGTTTTTCTTTCAGGTATCTCCTGCCTTCTGCTCAAGGTCCTCAAGGAGGCAGGGTGTGTGTAGCCCCACCACTTATGGTGCACCCTAGATAGTGCTACAACCTCAATGGCTCACAGCTCGTGAGCTCGGGAGTTGGCGACCACGAGGGATTTTTGTGCTGGGTCCGATTTCCCACCCCCCCCCCCCCCCCCCCTTTTCCATCACCTTTGTAGTGGTCCCTCTCTTCTTTCCCTTTCCTATCTGTCTTTCTTGGCTCTCCTTCTTTCTAAGTCCCTCAATACTCATTCTTCAGCGGTTGAGGGCATTTCTATAGCATCTTTTATTTCCCTTACTCTTTTTTGTTTTTCTTCTTCTTCTTCTAGTGTGTAAGCTGTAGTTAGTTTTAGTTGTAAGTTTGTAGTTTCATTTGCATTTTTGATGATCACCCAAACCATTAGGGGCCTATAACCTAGATGTTATGTCCCTTAAAACAACAATTATCATCATCATCATCATCATCATCATCATCATTATTTAGCTCTAAAATATTCTCAATACCTAGTTTCACTGCGCTCGTCAGATCGCGAAGAAAGAAAATTTAAATATTTGGATTTCATGTGGTCGCCATGTTGTGCTTCCCACTTTTGGTGTATGTATTCGTAAGATGAGTTGTGTTTTATGGTGATTAGAAGTTTGCGAATGTTTAATTGAGGCTAGGCCCTTACGCTATGTACTATCCTGGCATTAGTCTGGAGTAGAAGTGGTGAATCAACGGTAAATAATAAAAGATGGTAAATTGGCTTTCACGGTCAAGGAATTAAATTTCAGCGATCCTTTATAGGGAGGTGAAAGGCTGCTTGAGCTCTTAGTTCTGTGCTCTTCATAAGAAGGAAGGTAGTGCACAGTTCGCTACTCCTGCGGGGGTCCGGGCACGGACACCAAGAGCCCGCTGATGAGCCAGCTTGGTGTTCCTAGGCGAAACCCCACACAACACGACATAATCCTAGAAAAGATGCTGAGTTTCAATGGTGAATTACTTCTAGGATAGTTGAGACGGCAATCGAACGAACTTTATCTCAGTTTTGCCCCCCGTTTCAGCCCTCAGATCAGAATTTTAAAAATCTTGGCAGAGCACATAATAAAACCTGAACCTGAGCGGTAACAGCTAAGAATACTAGCCAGTGCGCCAAGAGGTGGTCAGCCGTCGATTAGGATTGGCCCCTACTTAATTGAGCGTCCCAGTTACTTCCATCGTACTCAGAGAATTGCAACGAATAAAACTAAACACTGGGTATGAACTGTCATGTGTGTCCAATACCATTTGAACCTGAGAATAGTATGACAATTTGCCCGTTACTGTCACCATTTGCCGGGCGATCAATCAAGCGGATTGACCTATTTGCTCTCCACTAATTGTGACGTACGGTAATGAGACGATCGGCTATTGAATTAATTTCAACGCTAGCTCGAGCAAATATACACACCACCTTAGTAAATCTCACTCAACCATTACACTCCATGTCACCTCAATAGACATCTGGAACTCCACCTAGGGGCTTACAGTGGTTGGTGACCCTCGGACTGTGGGCTGAGTCTAGGGAGTCAGGAATCTCTCAAGTTTCCTCTCATACTCCTCGTGGCCAAATCTTACTGTCGACCGATTCAAACGCAATTATATCATCTGTAGGTTGGTGTGCCCATCTTATTGACTTTCGTATTACTTCTCTGTTTTCCATAACAATCATATTTTTAGAACGTTCGAAAGTCTTCGTAACAGGTAGGCCTATATGATGAAAAATCTCCTTAACTGTCGTAGGCCTTTAATCGTGCGATATTTCCTTATGTTTACATCACTGAGTGATCAAACATCCAGAACTTCAAAAATGTCTGTCCAGTTTGCGACGTAGAAACGCAATCATTGCTGTTATACAGCAGTACCGTAATTGTAAGCAACTTGGCTACTGTGGTAGCATACGCGAGTACTGTATGCCTGTTCCACAGAGTTTGTAATTCTACATCACCGTGCAGTACGTGCTCCATGTCCATGTATGAAGAATTAAATCATATGCGGTTATTTATTTATTTATTTATATATTTATTTATTTATTACATACTTGTTTATTTATTTATTTATTTATTTATTTATTTATTTATTTATTTATTTATTTATTTATTTATTTAGCGCATGGCGTTTAGTGCCGGGAGTGTCCGAGACATGTTAGGCTCCCCAGAGTTTGTAGATACTCATATGCGGACACCCACGGGTTGAGCAACAATTACCGTCACGCGTGGATGAGATGAAATGATTGAAGATGAATGAGCAAGTTCAATTTCAAGTAGTTCCAACTTTGGCTACCAGATGCCACCGACACCTAGTGGCGAACGTTGGAACTTGATAGAGCGTTACTAACGAAATATAACCTACAAATTTGGTTATACACTGCCAAAATTGCAGTGTAGGTTCTTTTTTTTATGTCATAAATTTATGACATGGGACCTCCGAAGAAGGCATACCACTGAAGGATTTTAACGTTCATAAAAAATCCGACGAATTCGGCCGGGTTTTAACCCGCGATCTTGGGCATAGCAGTTCATCATGATACCGACTACGCATCAGAAGCTGCTATATCGTATGTGGTTAAATGAAAGCATGTGGTCGAGTTGGAAGGCAAAACGTGCTTCTGAGCGTTCTGAGTGATTATAGTATCAAAGGAAGGCTCTGACAGGCAATCAAACTTATTTACTAATACATTGAAAACCCGTTTACGGTGATATTTGATGCTGAAATGAGTTCTTAGTGCAAAGTATGCAAATCTTCAACATTTCATCATTCTCGTAGCACTTAAAAGTGTAACCCAACAAATTCTTTGGCAGATGCTGTTTATTTAGTATCATTCAACTCTTCATTTTTATATAAAAGTATTGCATAATCTAGAACCCGGCGTTCATTAAACCTTCTGATTAAATTCATAATATAACCCCTTTAGTCACACTGCATATCCAAATAAAGTAGACGGACTTGGCAAAAGGGCACATAACATGCATTCTTTACTTTATTTACTTTGAATACACGCCAATATTCATTATTAGCATAGGTAGGCTATGTTAAATATGTGTTTTTCCAAGCTTATAAGAAGGATGAAATAAAAAATATAAAATAACATATATGTTAATAGGTCATGTGGCATTAAACACCACACATGTACTGTAAGCTATATTGTATTTCTCAAATTATGAATATTATTTGGATCGATATTCCGACTTAAGTGTTTCAGTTAATAAGACGCACACCCGGTGTTTTACGAGAACTTGCAACTCAGATTTTGTTCCTCCAATGTGATCAGATTATAGTACTTTCCGATTGTACTCACTGCACTTTCAGCATGATCTTTAGTAACTCTGAGACTTATTATCCCATCCAGAGCATTCTAAATGACTGTTGTCCTATCTCTAGTGTCATGAGTGGTAATAAAATCATGCTGTGGGTCCAGCGTCTGAAATAAGAAACAGTGTATTAGACTGCACATTTACAGAAAGGGTTACATGTACACCTTTGGCGGACGTGAAAAGTTTAAGTTCTCTTCGGCAGTTTATGTCAAGCTATTGCTGAGACAAAGTCATTCACTCACAAGGTGGCTAATTAAATTACCAACGAAATGTGTCTAGTCACATTTCCCTCTTATATAGTGACGTATTGAGGTAAGAATGATATCGAGAAGACCCAATGCCTGCATTGTTCTATTTTCAGTAGAAACTACGATCCCAAGATCCTTTAGGTAACAGTACGATCTTTATTGTGGTTGTAAAATCAAACGTTTAGCTTATTCCCACTGAACATGGACCATTTTTCAAGAAGCACAAATTGAAGCGGTGGAAATCTAGTAATAATAATAGTTAATGCAGTCAATGCCATAAAATACAACTTAACTTCTATAGATAACAATCGCACGATTAATATTAAAAACATTGTAAATTAGTCTTGATCTCTGCTGTACTCCAACAGTGATTCCGTTCTTTTGGAACATTCGCCAAAATGGTATCGTGAGCACGATTTGTTACACAATTTGCATACGCATTCTGGTAAAGAGTCGTGAAAGTCTGTTCTGTTGCAAAGTTTATGATGGTATCGATTTATCGCCAGTATCGTCACCGTGGCTTATGATCGTGAGATTAACGTGCACGTTAAACTACAAGTTTCCTTCCTTCCTTCCTGTCTCGTCACTGCGCTGCGTATCGTGACGTTTGGTCCAGTCCAATTCCGGTTGAGCATCGCATCAGTTGTGTAAAATTCTGTAGGTGTATCATTTTTCTTCTGTTATCTAATTTGCTTAACTTGTGATTCTTTATCAAAGTTTCAAATCTCGCCTCTGCCAAGAATTTTAATTTTGGAATGCAACATTCATAGGACATCTGAGAGGATGGGGGTGCGATTTACACCTTAGCCGCCTACTCCAGGAAAATACGGAGATGGTACCTAGCATATGGCCATCGTAGCCTCGTTTGCAACCCATGCACTCTCTGCTTCTACACCTCTCACCTTGAAATCGTTCAACACCGTATCTAAACATGGACTCCTAGATTTACTTCTTCTTCTCTTACCCTCTATAGCTAAGTTCATTAGGGTCATCTCCCCTCGTTTCGCTCATTTGAGAAGTCTCACCACTGATTTCAGATGTCCAGCAATCCGAACTATTTTCATGTCTGTTTTCTTAAGGTTATAAGTGATGGTTGGTTCTTAAGTTTAGGGGCTGCCACAACGCGGTCATGTAGCTCCGTGTACTTTGGTTGTGTGTAGAATCTGTTTGATAACCGGTGTTAATTGTGATGACTGTATTAGTGTGTGTTATCTGTTTTTAAATTTAAGTACTGCAACTTAAAATTTTTCAAATAGTTCCTACTTTTGCCGCCAAGCACCACTGTCAACGACTGCTAGGCCAAGTTCAGAACTTGGCTACTAGACGCCACCGCAGTCGACTCTTGGCAACGAACGTAGAAACCTAAGAGCGTTGTTTACATGCTTAACCTATCCAATATAGCTTCACACAGGTGCAATAAGTGAGATGACCTGAATTCATCCAACTAAGTCGTTGTGTGTACTGACCGCTGAAGAGATGTGAACATCTTGCAAGACTAAAGGAGCCACAACTGCTTTACAGCATTGGATTTGCTACATCTGATCCCGCGGCGTAGCCATGCTCATTAAATCCCGCACCCCGACCCCGTGGGCAGATACAGGAAGTCCGGACATCGCAGGTTCAAATCCAGGCGCTGACAGCGGCTATCCTGAGTGCGGTTTTTCCTCGTCTATTTCCCACACTCCCTCCAGGTAAATGCTGGGATAGTACCTTATTTTAAGTCCCGGGGCACCTTCTCATAACACAGCTACACATACTACTACAGTCATCATCACAAATACAGTTTTTCAGACAAATTCAACACACACCCAACTACACGGGGTTGATAGCCAAGATGTCCCAAGACCCTAAATTGAATTAACAACAACTAAATCTTGAGTCAATTTATTTCACTACACTGCCATCCTGGGAGAATACCCAGCCAAAGAACCCGAAATGTAGTGTGTTTTACATGGCATTATATCCTCTTGTGTTCCCTACCAGCATCACCTTAACTTAGGAGATGACGGTTTTAGTACCTTACGTCTTACACTCCTACACTCTTGTTAATCTGTAACTTGTTAGCTTGTAAGCTTTTACAAGCTGGTCATCAAAACACGTCGAACTACTTACATTACAGGATTTCCACCGCGTCACTTTCTGCCTCCATGTGCAGTAGGAATGCACTAAACGTTTGATTATTGCATTTTAAGTGCAGCATTATCTTTACTTTTTAGATGTCGGTTTTAATACATTACTTCTTACACTTCTGTGTATGTCGTAATATGTAAGCTTTTATAAGCAGGTCATCAAAACACGTCGAACTACTTACATTACCTGCTTCAAGACATCCTTGAAGCTCGGTGAAGTCCGAGACAGAAATTCTATACTTTCGTTGACTACACCAAAGCGTTTGATAACGTGAACAGGCAAATGTTGCTTACAAAACTAAGAAACATAGAAGAGCTCGACGGACACTCCCTTGCACTCATCCACAACATATTGACACAAAATACCTTACGAATAGTCGATACAGAGCAGCAATCAAAGGAAGTCATTCAAACAGGAGGTGCTATTCAAGGAGACCCTTTAAGCCCTCTCCTCTTGAATGTAATGACAGCGGATATAACTCAGATATGTAGTTCTTCAACAAAAAATATATATCTACGCAGATGGCATGGTCTTTGGATCAACAGACTTAGTAGACTTACAAGAATCAATAGACAACCTCACAATATGGACTAATAACAATGAATTCTCCATAAACTTGGAAGGGGGATCGTCTCGTAGTAGGCGATTATATCCATCTACAGGACAATATTCTTCAAATTACTAATGCATTCAGGTATTTAGGAGTAACACTTCAGACAACAGCCAAATCCTTTTGGATACGGTACGCGTAAAAGAGAGAGGGCGGCTGCTGCTATCATAGTAATACATGATATACAAAACATCACGCAATTGTCACTAACGACGGCTATGAAACGATTTGAGGCTAAAGTATTACCCATCCTTCCATATGGGATAGGCTACATATAATTTGGAACGATCTCAGATAGAGCGACCTTCAAACTATAGAAAGAGTGAAAGCAAGGTTCCTAAAAGCCGCACTAGGAATTTCGAAATTTGCTCCATCTAAATGTGCGTATGAGTTAGCGCACGAAACTTTTATGTTATATCGTGTTTGATTAAGTTATTTATTTTACCCAAGGTAGATCATTAGTGGGAATGATTACTACATACAGGTAAAGCAAGCCTAATTTAGTATTCATGAAAAGGCGTTCATCACATATTCCGAAAGCTATTAAAAGAGTCTGGCTTTTATCACCTGTCTCTGAGGGTGACAAATGAACCTATCACTTTATAGAGGCCATAAAAGTCCTCCCCCGTAACGAAATACTTTGAAAGTAACATGTCATCCTTTCGCAATAGAGTTCAAGAAGCAACAAAAGGAATATGGTTGCCTTGGTACTGCATAAACCTGAAACTGGTCGTGTTTTACGATGGTGTGGAGTTAGTGAAATGAATCCAGACGCCTTGCGCCGGACACTGTACCTTTTACGAACACGTTCTTCTTCCAAGCAAGTCATAAAAGTTCTTTCTGTGCCATTTTGTGTTCACTTAATAAATGAGCTCCATACTTTTGAAGAACGGATAATTTAACATAGCGAAGTTCAGAATTGGGACACAGGTGTATTCAGCAACCGTCTGGCGGTAAGAAGATGGGCAAAATAAAACAAATTTAAATTTAATCATTGGAATATTTAAAAATATCCTGCTGCCCAAAATACTCAACATAAGACCTACCAGTTGTAACTCTTCAGACGGTCAATACGGATTTACCCACTGATTGGGTGGGGTACAATGTGTGGAATATATGGATATAGCCTAAGTAAATAACACTCCTGGAACGTATTAGTTATGATCACTATCATAATTCTAACTCCTGGAAATGTCGCAATTATAACGTATTTTAAGTCGCGGGACAGCTACCAGAATCTAGGACAACAATAATTACAATTAAAGACCCTACTACAGTCCCTACAATAAGACAGGTTATCAGACAAATACCCTACTCACGAACTATGATGGCACAGCAGCATAGTTGCTTGATTTCTACCAAGGCAGATCGGGTTCGAGTGCTAGTTAATTCATGATGATGATGCTGATGATGATGTTGATTGTTGTTGTTGTTTCAAAGGACGGGGCGTCAAGGTCATCTGGCCGTGATGTACTGTATGGGAGGTTCTAGTAGTTAAATTCACGTCCGTAGTTCAGATTCCACGTAAAAAGGAGACACCGTGGCTTATGATCGCGAAGTTAAGAGCCACGTGAGACTACAAACAAGTAAACGAGGCTAATGTAGGGGAAAATGGCCTCACTGTTCCGCCTCTTAAAATAACTAACTAACTAACTAACTAACTAACTAATGATAAGACTGTCCAATGCTCCTTCTGGAGCTTGGGGAATCCTGGTTATCCACCCAGTGTAGGCATACTTGGGTATGAAGGATCTTTCTGGTAGCCTGTGTTATTGTGGAGTCTACGCAAGTCTGTGTAGTCTATCATGATGGGGGTGATCGAGGCCTTACTGGCCTTACTGTGTGATAGCTACCCCGAACCACGAATTCACCTTGGGCTGAAATGTAAAACTATGAGGAACTACTCCTAGTATAAACCATTCCAATCCTAAGATCAGAATTAAATGTGTTTTCAAATCCGGGAATGAACTCGCAGCCTTTTGGGACAGAAGTTTCTATACCCATCCCGAAACAACAGAACGTGGCTTGATTTCATGATGAAGCATATCTTAACGGAATTTCATTGCACAGTTTATGATATCACAGCGGGTAGTCCATGTAACTTTCGCTCTCCATTTAGGTAGTGTATGTTATAACAAGTAACAAATTGATGATGTGATGATGACGGACATGAGTTAATTCAGGGTTTTAATAACATCGCCCTGGCACAATGGAGAGGAATGGCCGTGAAACATAATCACTCTATTAACCTTCTAATGAAGCGCGCCTCGCTCGGGCTTTCTGCTAATGGAGGTACTAATGGAAGTCTCAGCTAGCGCACAGTTACTCTTCACAAATAGTTCACAGCTAATCCACTGGCCAAGAATGAACTGCCTTTTAGGAGCACGTAATTGTGTGAATGATCATTTTTGAAGTAGCGCGAGCTTGACTTCAACATTTGCCAGAATAAATCACAGTAAAGCCTGCCTTAAATGGGCCCCTTATTAAACGGAAACTTGTCTTAAACGGAAATATTTGATGGTCCCGTAAACTTAGGGGTGAGAAACGTGGTAATTACCTTCATTGAACCGAGACTGTGTTCCGTGGACAATGGAAAATTTGCAAGGTCCATAATGCTGTTATTTATTTATTTATATATTTATTTATTTATGTATTTATTTACCGTATGGCTTTTGTGCCGGGAGTGTCCTAGAACATGTTCGGCTCACCTGAGTCTGTAGCTGCTTCCAGCGGACACCCTTATTAGGGTGAGCTACAGTTCCGCCTGTTGCCCAAGCCTTTCCCAATACTAGCATTAATGAGCTGTCAACCAACCTGCCTTTATATTCATTGTAAGTTTTGCTTGTACAGTACTCTATTGATTCGTAACAGAAATATGTAAATACGACACCGAATAAGGTACCATTTTATTTTTTCTCAGTATGTCCATGGTTGAATTATTTTAGCATAGGCTTACCTCCGTTAACCGGACACTTATCTTTAACGGAATAATTTGCGAGTCCCGTTGATTCCCGCTGAAGGCAGGTTTCACTCTGTCTCGATTAGAGGCATAAGTAGCCTCAAGCACCCTATCGGACCTATACATATTTCATGACAGTACCGTCAAACATTTACATTGTTCGGGTAAAAATATATTAAGTCACAAATACGCATAAGTGTAAATATATATATATATTTATCTATCGTATGGCTTTTAGTGCCGGGAGTGTCCGAGGACATTTCGGCTCGCCTGAGTCTGTAGCTGCTTCCAGCGGACACACTTTTGGGTGAGCTACAAGTTCCGTTCAATTTCAAGTAGTTCCAACTTTCGCCACCAGATATCAATGATACCTAGTGGTGAACGTTGGAACTTTGATAGAGCGTTCTGACGAAATCTAACCTAACAATTTAGCTTCACGCAAGTTTAGTCTGTGGAAGGATCTTTTACATGCCATAAATCTATGACATGGGACCGCCGGCTTTACTTCTCCTCCGAAGGAAGGCATGCTGGATGTTTTTTAACCCTCTTAAAAAATCCGACGACTTCGGCCGGGTTTGAACCCGCTATCTTGGGCACAGCAGTTCGGCATGCTACCAACTACGCCACCGAAGCCATAATTGTACAATAGAATACATACAAAGAAATATTAGGTGGTGGTTTTCTCTAGTTCTTGGCCAGCAATAATAATGACGATTATTGGTGTTTTAAGAAGCAAAAAAGCGAAGTCATCTGCCCTTTAAACACAGTTAGTTGGGAGGAAAGAAAGGAAGATTGTACTTTAACGTGGCCGTGAATCTTGTGATTATGAGCCACGGGAGAAGAGGTAGACCTAGAAGGCGATGGTTAGTTTCATTGTTGAACGATTTCAAAGTGAGTGTTGTAGAAGCAGAAGAATAATAGTATAATACAGTTATTGGTTTTACGTCCCTTTAGAAGCAGAAGCGGCCGCAGTGATAACTGCTAATAGAGGATCATGGAGGCGACTAGTTCGCAAACAGAGGCTTGCAGACTACACTGGCTAACATTCTTGGTTGTCACCGCGGAGACTATGGTTCCATTCTAGACTATACCAAGAAATTTAATTCTGGTCTGATGGCTGGAACGGAGTACGCTCAGCCTCGTGATAAAAAATTGAGAAGAGGCAAGTTCGATTACTACCTCAGTCATTCTGGAAATGGTTTTCCGTGGTTTCCTACTTCTACTCCAGGCAAATGCCGGGATGGTATCTAACATAAGGCCATGGCCGCTTCCTGTCCAAATCCTATCTCGATTACAAATAGACTACAGACTAGTACAGACATCACAGTAACACAGGTTATCAGACAAATTATACACACACACACACACACACACACTGTCAAGCACACGGGGCTACATGACTACGATGTCGCTTGGCCCCTAAAATAATCAACACCAACAACTAGACTGGACGCTGAAATAATGAAAATGCATGTATGAATGTAATAATTAAACAAACAAAAAATTAGCCAGTAAAAATATATATCAGGAATGTAAAAACGAACATTTCAAATCAAGAAAAAGAAAACAAGTGTTTTGAGTGAGGAAAAAAAACCACTTGGATATTAATATTGCTCGCCCCAACCCACTCTCTCTAATAGAGCGAATGTGTCGATCAGCAGCCCCCACACCATCGGCTAATATAAGATTGAACGTATTTTTCAGATCAGACTAGCACTAATATTTGCAGTGTTGTGAATAGTTGACAAAATCAATACGTTTGGAAAATAAAATTAAGAATATAGTGCTAGAGCTATTAATTACCCCACCCTCATTAAACGCATAGTGAAACAATATTTTCAGTCACAACCTTGGTACTAATTAGGCTGCAAATACCAGCACTGTCATAACTCAGGCAATAAACTGCTCGTCATAAGAAAGAAATGCAGGCACGCGGAACATGGTTAGTATGCAGCAGAGTGTGGGTGAGTTATTAGACTGCACAGTGGAATGCTCGTATATCCTAATTTAAAAATACCACTACTATGCTTGTAAACTGCTGGTCACACATAACACAACCACACTCATTGCACAAGTCAGGAATATTGTAGACCAAAAATATGGGATACAACAGCCTCTACAGGGTAATGATAAGTTGGGAATTGGTGTGTGAAATTGTAATTGTTAGAATGTAGAATTGGAGTAGGTGCCCCGGGACTTGAAGTAAGATACCAACACGACATTTGCTTGGGGAGAATGTAGAAAACCAACTCACTTGTCCTTTCTACGGGATGACCTGAAATATGACTGTAGTGACTATTGATCGCGTCATCCGCTTTATGAGAGAGAGAGTGGATTTAAGCCAGCATCTAAATGTCCAGTGTTTTATTACTCGAAAAACTTCCTCCTTTTGAATTGAAATCTTAATTAAGACGAATGGCAGAGATGTTGCTGGCGACTGCTAATGAAGAAAAGAGATAGCTTGGTAGGGCACAAACAAAGACACCCAGGAATAGCAAGCTTAGTTATGGAAGGAAGGGTCAAGGACAAGAACTGTAGGGGTAAACCAATGTTGGAATATTTTAAACAGATTGCACGGATGCAGAGTGTTTTAGCTATGTAGAGATGAAACGATTAGCTCAGGAAAGGGAGACAAGGAGAGCTGTATCAAACCAGTCAATAGACTGAAGACTATAACAACACACAATTTTTGTATTGCGTAAACAGTATATTTAGCCTATTTTAATTTATGAAAAAATAGGCTTATGTGCGAGTGTGATGGAGTGTGTGATGGCGTGTGTCCCCCCTAATAACTTCTAGGAAACTCATTAAGTTAGTAGCACTATTCCGGGCGACCCCGACCGTGCCCTTCAAATATTGTTACGTCTCACCAATCCAACATGGCGGCTATGCGAAATATTTCACCAGCATTCAATATCTCCGAAACTGTTACCGATATCACCCTGGAATATTTTACGGTGATAAAGGAAACTACTATAAGTTCACCTATGTGACGTTTGAAAACCTGGTAACGACAAAACCAACATGGCGGCTAAATGAATTCGCGACTTTTAAACAGACTTTTCTCGCGATTTAACCAACCAAACGCAATAAAAGTTGGTACAGTATATGTATATACACAGTATAATGCACCGACAAATAATTTTGTTCAATTGTTTTCATAACCTCAAGATGGCGGACATGCGAAATATTTCAACGGCATTCTATATCTCCGAAATTAATAGCGGTATCTCCCTGAAATTTTGTACGGAGATAAAGGGCACTACTGGAAGTTCATCTATCAAACATTCAGAAACCGGTTAACTACAAAACGAATATGGCGGTCAAGCGAAGTAGAAAATTTTAAATAGACCTTTCTCGCGATTTAATCATCCAAACGCAATGAAACTAGATACAGGAAATGTTTATACACATTGTAATGCACTGGTATCTAATTTAGTTCAATTGTTTACATAACCTCAAGATGGCGGCTGTGCGAATTTTAAAATTAAGTTTTTATTTCTTGTGTTGTAATCATGCGATCGAAGTGAAAGTTTGAATAATGAACCTACGCAATAATTTTCCTTTAATGGTACATGACTCTATGGCCTATACATATAGCAATCCAACATGGCGACCATACGAATTATTTAGATTGATCTCAATATCTACGAATCTATTACAGCAATCAAACTGAATTTTTTAATGTTCATAGGGGCTATGAACATAAGTTCTCCTGTCGGACTTTCAATTACCTGGTGATCACAAAACCAACATGGCGGCTACGCGAAATATAAATATTCACATGGTCGTTTCTCGCAATTTAACCATCCAAGTGCAGTGACACTTGGTGCAGTAAATCCTTATACAAATGTTAACCCACTGGCATCTAATTTTTTTCAATTGTTTCCATAACCACAAGATGGCAGCTGTGCAAAATTTTAAAACCTCGTTTTTACTTCTTGTGTCCTAATCATGCGAATGAAGTTTGAATAGTACACGTACACAATACTCTTCATGTAACAGTACATAACTCTAAGACCTACATATATAAAAATCCAACATGGCGACCATCCGCAATATTTAGTCGGTTCTTAATATCTACGAATCTATTACAGCAATCAAACTGAAATTTTGTAGGCTGATAGAGGAAATTAACATAAGTAGGATATATGAAAATAGGCTGTATAGTTCTTCACGGAACTACTTGTTTTGTTTGTTATTTTGATTATTAGTTTTATTTATATGTAAATATAGAAGGATATAATAAGTCGGTTGGCTCAGGCAAGGACAGCATTTCTGCAGAAAAGGAATATGTTGACATCAAATATAGATTACGGTAGTAAGAAGTCATTTATGAATGCCTTTGTCTGGAGCGTGGCACTCTAGGGAAGTGAAACTAGGACTGTTGGCGCAGCAGAAAAGAGGAGAATAGAAGAATTTGAAATGTGGTGTTACAGGAGAATAATGAAGATCAGGTGGGTAGATAGAGTAACAATTGAAGATGAATTAAGAAGAGTGGGGGAGGAGAGGTGTATCTGGCGACTGCCAATGAAGAGAAGAGATAGGTCGTTAGGGCACGTACGGTACTAAGACACCCAGGAATAGCAAACTTAGTTATGGAAGGAAGGGTCGAGGACAAGAACTGTAGGGGTAGACCAAGATTAGAATATGCTAGACAGATTGTCTCGGATGTACGTTGTGGTAGTTATGCAGAGATGAAACGATTTGCTCAGGACAGGGAGGCATGGAGATCTGCATCAAATCATTCAAAAGGCTGAAGTCTCAAACATAGTTTTATTTAATTTTTATTTTATTAATATGATGCTGATTTCGTATTTAGTTACTCACCTAAAAAAATTTACTAGCCAAAATGTGCATATTTAACTGTGTTACGAGGGGTAGATGACCTCGCTGGCCAGGCCCTTAAAACAATAATCATTATCATCAGCCAAGTTTACGTTTATTCAAATACCCGCAACCGTTCCTGAAAACCAGTGTGTTGCCACTGGTTGGAATCCTCGAGTTGTCTTCTTTTATCTACGTACTGAAACCTGTGTTGGAAAAGCCCTGAGGTAAATTGCAGGATCTTGAGTTCGATCCCCATCAAAGTCATCTTAGTGGTGGTTTGCCGCGGTTTGCCACATGCACTCCGGGCATATTTTGGTTAAGTACCTAGCATACGGCTATCTCCATTACAATCCAAGCCACTATTACAAGTACAAAAACAGGTCAACAGACAGATTCCAAATGCGCCCAAGTGCACAATGCTCTGTGATCAGAATGACCCAAACACCCACGTGGAAAATAACTAATTATAAACCTCAATAATTTTTAATTACCTTCGTAGTTTTATCCTTCTCTTATTTCTCCAAATGTAGCTGCACATATTTTATCTTCAGCGCTTCATACTATCTACATTTTCTTTTACATCGCGTGAGACGATTTCTTTATTTAATTTTGTATCCTCGCAGAATTTTAATCTCAAACAAATAAGAAGCATTTTATTCTATTCCACATTTGCATTCAACGTTATTCTCCTCAACATGGAAATAACTAATTAGACCACAAAAGTCTCTTTTTTGTCTTCGACCTTTTCCGTCCTGCCTCTCCCGCCAATTTCGTTAAATTCGATTCCATTGTTGCGCCTCAGTAATAAGACAATTCACATTCCAGAGTCGCTGTGTGAAAACAAAAGAAAGTTCTCTTGTCAGCATGGACTTTATAGCTCTAATGATAAACGAATTCCAGTGACATACGAGCCATCTTTGTCTTAAGCCGCGGTGTACTATAGCCCTTCAATTTGATACGAGTCGTGGGATTCAATGAGGAAAGGAATACATCGGGGCTAATAACCCTGATGTTTAGCTACGTAGAAACTTGAACATACGGTCCTCAAAATGTAAGTTTTTTCTGTTTGAAACAGGTTAGTCGTTCTCAAAAGACGGCTGGTGGACGCTATTTACCCACACGAGTACGTTTGATGGTGGGGCAGATGACCTCGTAGTTCCGCCCCTTAAAACAACAATAACTAACTAACGTTTATGGCCAATCATAAAGAATGCCACTCACGAGAAAAATGACGGTAAAAGAAAATGAAATAAATCGATCATGCAGGGCAAACAAGAATATTTTTCACACCGGTTGTGTGTCTAAATACGGGATCGTTTGAAAACTTGCCCCTGTTGCTGGCAACCGTGGGAGGAGAGAGTTATGCGTTGTCATGAAAACCCACTGGACCGAAAACAAAAACAGTACATCTTCAAGCAGTGATACAGGCACAAATCACAACCATAACTGTGTTAAGAGGGGCGGCGGATGACCTCGTAGTTCCGTCCCTTAAAACAACAACACAACCATAACGATTTCCCACATAGCATGAGTTATACACTCATCATCAGCGAGTACCATTATTTAATTTAAGCCATGTTTATTTATCTTCTTAATTATCATTTTTTTAAATAGTAATTCCAAGGTGGGGGACTAACCCCCTCCCCCCCCCCCCCCCCCCCGGCAGTAACACCCCCTGGCTACGCCACTGGTTGAGTACCGTTCATCGGACGGGAACAGGAATTGCACCTAGTTTCATCAGAGTCTGTGGTTCGGATTCCACGTAAAACTGGAGGTCCCGTGGATCATGATCGCGAGGTTAACGGTTACGTAAAGCTATAAGCTTCCTTCCTTTCTTCCTTCTGGAGATAGGCTCACGATCGAGGTTTTTCGATCTTCATCAGCGAAAACCTCCGTTGTACTAAAGTGTGTGTGTTTCTAATTGAGATAGGATTTGGATAGGAAGTGGCCGTGGCCTTAAGTTAGGAACCATCCTGGCATTCGCTTGAAGTAGAAGTGGAAAACCACGGAACACCACTTCCAGGATGGCTGACGGTGGAATCGAACCCGGCTCGTCTCAGTTTTGCCTCATGAAGTTGAGTGTAGCCAATTACTTGGCAGAGCCGGAAATCGAATCTGGGCCTCTTCGGTGACAGCCAAGAATGCTAGCCACTACGCAACGAGACGGATCTTATGTGATTAATTAAATAGCTATCTGAATGCTTTCCGATTATTGTGAAGGGAAACAATGACAAACTCATAACTCAATATCCAAACATTCTAAATATATTTGACAATAAACATAAATTTTAACAACCACCCTAACAGACGTTACTAAGACATGGTAAGTACACACTGTGATATTGAGAAGAACTACTCTAGAATGTTATACGTCAGATTGCTTTTCTGGCAAAATCGTGCTATCATACCATTTTTACTGTGGGTGGGTTGGACGAATTCATACCGGAGTCATATTGTCATGCATGCCATCAAAAGGAAGCAATAGATGTATCAGTAAATTTAGACTACCGTATAGCAAGGGTGCACTACCTCATTTCATACTGGTAGGATTATTCAATGACGATTTATGTGAATCATGCTTGAAGAATTGGCATTCGCACCATTTTTGATCTAGGATATGTAATCTAATAGATAATACAACCGTAGGTTTGGGCTATAGTAGTACCCCATTAACATTCAGATCGTATTTAGTGACTATTTCTTAGAAGAATTCAGGTATTAGAAATTGACAAGCGCACAATCTATAATTTGTTAAAATGAAGTAATAGGTTTGTCTACATGGAAGCTGAGGTTATAGCGAGAGTCAACTAGGCCGACTGTTAGACAAATCATTACATAGAATCTATGAAAAATGGCTACCAAGTTTATGACCACAATGTCGCAAGACCCTCAGTATGCCTTCCTTCGGAGGGGAAGAAAAGCCGGCGATCCCATGTCATAGATTTATGGCATGAAATAGAACTATCCACTAACTACACTTGTGGGAAGCCAAAATGTGTAATTACAAAATCAGCAAAGAGTTACTAAAAATCTTAAAATGCCGTCTTTCCAACGACAAAAACAACTCTGTAATGAACACAACGGAACTAATAACAGCATTGAACACCCTACAAATGAAACCTAGCTTCAGGCTAGTATCCTTCGACGTAACTAACATGTACACCAATATTCCGATTATTGAAGCAATCAACACTATCGAAAACAACTTAAAATCCAACAATTCGGTAAAAGAAATTGAAGAGATTGTGAGATTACTGAGGGTCATTCTCACCCAAAACGTGTTTCAATTCGATAATAAAATATACACACAGAGAGAAGGCCTAGCAATGGGATCGCCACTAAGTGGGTTAATCGCTGACATCTTCATCCATGCACTAGAAAATACGTTCTTAGAAAAGACTTCAACAAAGGGAATAGTAATATGGAAAAGATACGTAGATGATGTAATTTTCATCTACGATACTGAATTAACAAGCGAAGAAACAATTCTCCAATCCATTAATAGCCTTCACCACTCTATCAAATTCACTAAGGAATCCGAAATAGACCGGAAAATAAATTATCTCGATATAACTATTGAACGTAAAGACAACGACCTTTCATATTCCATATTCCGGAAAGCAACACAAACCTCGCATGCAATCGACAATCAGTCTAATCACCCCAGTACGCACAAACTAGCGGGCTTCAATTCAATGGTGCACAGGGCTTTAAACATACCCATGTCAAAAGACAACTATAATAAGGAAATAAGAACTATTATGCAAATAGCAAAGGAAAACAACTTCTCGCCAAGCAAAATAAATCAAATTATAGCCAAACATAAAAATAAAGATACAACGATTCCCAAACCGGACAGTAATGAGAAAAATTTTGCGCGTTTCAACTATGTGAATGCGAACCTATTCAAAAAACAAGGCATAAAGATAGCTTTCACGACGAAAAACACAACCGCTAGGCACCTCCTAAATAGTAATCTAAATAAAAGTGACCCGTATTCAAGGTCAGGGGTATATTCTATAACGTGCCAAGACACCGATTGTCAACCTAATTACATCGGGCAGAGTGGAAGGCGAGTAGACACACTGAAACGTTAATTAGTGCCCCATGTTGGTAGCGACAAATGAAACGTTTTGCTAGCCCCTAACTGTTGGGTGAGAAATGTAACTGTTTACCTTTGCCTAAGCTATGTAGTTTTAATGGGCGCCAAGACCTCAACCCAATGTTGAAATCTAAATTTGTATTTAACAACGTCTAGCTCTGGGAGAACACCTTCAAGAATCTATTCACTCAGATCGTGGTATGATTTGATCATTAACCCAACAAACAATTGTATCAGGAGAAGGAATTGGTCTATATCTAATGCTACCTACTGAAAGCAAAGATTGCATTGTAAAAGAAATGAATTTATTATATAAAACAAGTATAGCAAAATTAATAATAATAATAATAAGTTTAAAATTTAAATTGGAGCGTTGCGATTTTAATATTACCGATAGAAAATTATGTCAAAACGGAATCTGATAAATTGATTTTACTCTTATTTCCAAGCTATGAAGTTACTGAAATATGAAATGTAAAACAAAGAGAAATGAGAGATTGCGTATTTCTGCGTCATTTGCGCTTACCACTGGAAATTGCTAAAGCATTTCCCTCGTACTGGATGATGCTGTGTGCTTCCCACAGTCTCCTGGACGTCGCCATCTTCTTCGTTATTTGATGATATTCTGGTAGATTAGATAATTCTATGGTCCGTACATCGGACCCAAACACTCGTATAACCACACTGGTTAAGTTTTACAAAAGTTAGTCCTCCACTCCACGGAACATCGGAGCGACTTCCGCGTGCAACCGTACTCGTTAAGCCTACACAGATAGTCCTCGTTCCACGCCGCGCCGAACGATATATGCACACGTTGGCTCCCCCACCATGGTACTGTACCCGATACCTATTTTAGGCTATCGGCTACGCCAGCTGACATTAAGCTATAATTGAGGTTTTGGAAAGCAAGCCGATAAGATAGCGCATCGATCGCGTCAAGAAGAAAGCCAAGATGACGTAGGAGGTCAAGAATCAAGGAGGCATTGAAATCTGTAAGAAGATAGAATTATTAATAAAGATGTGAAGCTTTATTGAAATATATATGGGATTATAATAAGTTTAAACAACTTAGAAGAGTATATATGACATGCATAATATGTGGAAATAATTTTATGGAAATAAGTTATTGTATAACAGAACAGCCGAGAGGATTCGGGTTCGAGACTATCTCCGTGACGCAGGAGCACCGTGGTGGGGAGAATTAGCCACGTGCCGCACGGAACTCATAAGCTGAGACACAGCGCTAAGCAGTTCAGTTGAGCTCAATGAGGCGAGCAGTACAGAGCAGCCCTATAGCACAGCGAGACGGGCATTGAAGGTCACGCAACACACGTAAACCGTCACGGCAAGTGTAGGCGACATTTCTCGCATCACCGAGCAACAGAGGCCGAGCGGGTCGTTGATACAGGCGACCTAGCCGAGAAGACAATTGTAGATAGCCGGGGTATTTAAAAACCACACTGATCGCATATGAAGACTTTATTTCAAGCTTCATTTCGACGTTGTTCGAACACAGGCTTTCACAAATAACCTTATAACCATGCTGTTATATAATACATTCAAAGCGACTTTTTACTATTCCAAGTAAACTGAATGTTTAGCATAGGCTCTGATGAACATTACAGCGTGCATTTATAAGATTTTTATCTTATGCAATTTTCATGGATTACAAATTACAGACAGATACAGGGTGTATCGTAATGTTGAACACTATCTAGTAAAATTTTTATTTTACTCAAGTAAAACTTTGCAGTAAGTTGAGAATGGACTTACAATTCTCAAACTGAACATTTATCGGAACAGTGGCGTATATTAGAAGAAGAGTAGGGGGTCCGCTGTTTCCATGAACTTTTCGAGAAGGAGTTGGACGATATCCGCTATGGGTAAACCGAGGTTCAACATGATCGAGTAAACGTGAATAGAGACAAGATGGCACCACAGAGCGATGGATTCGGTTCCTGACGAGAGGAGTCCAACAGCTGATTCGCTTGGGATTTCGAAGGAAATCGTCATTTCATGGATGAAATGATATTCACGCCGATCTTACGAGAAATCTTTAGGTAGGGAAAATCGACGATCTTGGAAATTATATTACAACTGATAATGAAAGGTATTGTAAGAGTTCTATCTACCTGATACGATTATTTTCATGAATACTGGGCACACATGTATATTTTTCTAATAGGAGTGATTTGATTATTAAGACATGGTTTGAATTTATATACTTCGAATTTGCTAGAATATGGAGTGACCATATGATATGGCAGGCATCATTATTCGAAATTCTCACCGTTGTTTGGCTTTATTAAGCAGATGTTTGGTCTTATAGACATTTTTCCAGCTAGGATATTTCTCATGAATAGTTTTTTTTTGTGTAACGAGTATTTCTAACTCGTGATCTGCAATTGATTATCAGAAACTACTTCGTCAGTTCAGTGCATACTAGCGAGTGTGTATTATTCATCAGTAGGGATTTTTTTCCATTGGATTGTTTGGAGATATTAAGAAGTTATTCACTTTAGTGAATGAACGTCGCTTTTATATGACAACTAGAAACTTGTTGATTACTTTCTGGTACATTCACTCATATAGCCTACGAGGTGGGGTCCTTCGTATTTATACGATTGTATGGTGGCTACTCACCTTACCCACCGTTCAGGGAACTATCATCCAAGTCGACGGGGCGAGGTCCTTCGTATTTATACGATTGCACGGTGGTTACACATCTTACTCGCCATTGAGGGACTCATTTTATCATCCGAATGTACACGAGATGTAAGTGAATTAAACAAGGAACTACTAGTCACATATCAGTCGAGATTTTGTTAAATAAAGTAACGATAAATGTCAACAGGATTGCATTTAGTAATTCTTGTTTGCCAATCCAATATTTTGTTGCTATACTCTTTTGAGAGTAATTTCAATTTAACAGCTGTTACAGCTGATGCTTTGATGATTTTTATAATTGTGTTTGATACCTTTGAGAAGGATTTAAAGTAATTGAATCTTATATGATTAATCATTAATGGTCATAATTATTTTAAGGCAGATCAGTATTGCAGATTTTGATGTGAGAGATTATAGCACATTGGTGTTTTTCTACGATGTGAATTATGAAACTTGTGAAAGAGAATTTATGCTATTTGAAAGCAGATCATAAATTACTGAAGTAATGTTTTTCCAATTGTTTAAGAAGTTGTCTAGATGTGATCAGAGTAATTACAGTCATTGGAGATTATGTGCGTTAATAATTTGAAGCCATTTATATATTTTTGTAGATCATGCAACGTGGTTAAATGAAGTTTGTGATAGGCATTTTGTGGAATTTGCCATTTGATAGTTGCAACGTTGATAATGTATTTTGAAGCGGACATGAGGTCGTCATACCCAGTCTAGCGTATTTGTTGAGATTCATGCTGTATGTGCTGAATATTTATGGAGTTTTTGTAGCAATTCTTATATTCAAATGTGATATTTGAAATATTGAAGAAATATAATGTCGTTGTGGATAGTTAGATCCAACGTGATGTCGTGGAGACAATAATATTTTTGGCATGATAATTAAATACGAGATATAACTTGGAAGTAATAAAACTGTAAGACAACGTTCTATAAACCTTATTAAACAATTTGTTAGGAAATTAAACAAATAAATGAAGTTAATAATACAAGATTTTCTGAAAATAATAATTAATGAAATAATAATCTGAGATTTAAGCATGTTAACGATCTGACCTAATGAAATAAAAATCAGAATGACTAGATGAAATAATAAAATCTAAATAACCAGATGATTGAAATTTAAATAAGTTGATAAATTAAATTTTGAAATAAATTGATGAATTAAATAAGTGGATGAACTAAAGATTGAATTAATTAAACTGATTGAAATGAATTATTAGACGATTGTAATGATGATGAATAACTGAATTAGAAGGTGATGATTAATTAAAGAAGCTGATGATTAATGAATTTATATGCAATTAAATAAATTTAATTGAGAGATAATTCGAAGGAATTGCAACTTGAAATGTGAATTTAAATGATGTAATGGTGATGAATTAACGATTCTGACAGGAATATTTGGAATTTTGAAGTGAGAATTAATGTAAGAAATATTTAATTTTGATAATAATGATGAGGATGACCAATGAGAATTTGAATTTTCTTTAATTCACAGATAAGAGATTAATGACGATGTAAATAATGTAAATTAATTAGTAAATGTTTAGGAACATTTGTTTAACATGTTCTACGTTCAAATTATACCATGCAAACCATAATTTATATGATATTTAACATGAGTGATTATTATATGTGTATGTTTAGGCAGATTAGTAACTTAATTAAATCCACATTGATGTTAAATTAAAGAAAATTAGGTCTCAGGCTTCACGAATGTCAGTGACGAAAGACATAGTGCGACAGTGATCCTGAGAACCCAAGAGAACTTTATACATTTTCTTGTTATGTGGATTGAAATAATTTTGCATTAGAAAGGAGATGGTTCGATTTTTGGACAATGACAATTTAACTTTGCATTCGACCATACTCTTAGGTAGGATTTATATTTAAAATGTCTGTCTGACTATCAAATTAAAATAAATTTGTTTTTATCTTAGTTGTGATCTGATGATGGTGTGATGTTCCTTTTTCTTTCCTTGTCTTGAGTAAGGCTTATCCGGAAAGGAAGTGGTTTTGCTAGGAATTCAGTTGATGGCGCCCATTTATATTTGAATTATTTTTATTAACTTAAGCCCGTAACGACCCTAGAGATACTTTGTCTCGTGAAACCCACTGCTTTTTCAAGAACTCAGCTGAATTTCCGACGCATTCCTTATTTTGACTAGAGGTTCATTTAACTCCGCTCTGTCCTGGAACTCCAGGGATGTGATGTTATAGCAGATGGGTCATCGCATCCCCAGGACGAACGGGTACAGAGAGAGAGGGAGAATTGGCGCCCAACGTGGGGCTTTTCGATTTTGTTAATTCTATGGAATCACATCAGATTTAGATTACTGAGAGATTGATCTCAAGTTCATTTAAGTGTGTTACAAAATTTATTATACTTAGTCAGACAATGTACTTGTGTGCCCAATCCAGTGTTCATGTTAATCGTATTAGTAATATCATGTTAGTTATAAGATATTTTTCCCTATACCCAAGTGAATGCAGGAATTGAGACATCGTGATGTGTTGTTGTCTAACGTCTCTATATAATTCTATATTGAAATATAATTATGTTGCCAGAGGATGTAGCGAAGGTGTTAGGAGAGTTGCAGACGGGTATGTCTGGAATTGCAGAAACCATTTCTAAGATGGAAACTGAAGTTAAAGAACAAATTAATAATTCAGAAGCTAGATTAGAAGCTAAATGTAAAGAGAATGTACAAGCATTGCAAACTAGTACTGAAGAGAATTTAAAATCATTACAGATTAGTAACGAAGCTAATATAAAATTATTGCAGTCAAATAGTGAAGAAAATTTAAAACTATTACAGTCAAATAGCAAAGATGAGTTGATGTTATTAGAGACTAGGCTACAGTCAAATAGCAAAGATGAGTTGATGTTGTTAGAAGAAAGATTACAGTCAAGGACTGAAAGTGATTTAAAAGCTAACTTGAAAGATAACTTTAAATCGTTAGAAGAGAAATTACAGTCTCGTAGTGAAGAAACTAATACTGAATTAGAAAATAAGTTAACCAGATTAGAGAATAGTTTAACTTTGAAGAACAATGAGATGTTGAAAACTTTACAATTAGACATAATTGCAGTAAACATGAAAGGAGAGGAAAATGTTCAGATATTAAGGAAAAATATTATTGAGTTAGAAAGTAGAGGAGAAGAAAATATTTTTACTTTAAGAACAGACGTTATGACCATACAGAAAGACATTAAGTCAGATGTATCGAAGTTGAGATTCGACATCGATGGTTTAGTGGCAGATGTAGGAAAAATTCAAGATTGGTCTACCGAAATATCTTTCGAGACTAAGATTAAGAGTCTAGAAACGAATCTAGGTAACGAAATAAAAGATTTGAAGACAGTAATTGGGACCATTAAAGATGAAGTCTTGGGAGAGGTCAATTCTAATATAAAGTCGTTAGAAAATCAATTGCAGAAGGATATTAGGAAGATAGACGACGATATAGAGCAAAAGGTTAACGAAAACTTAACTTTATTTAAAAATAGAGTCGGAGCAATTGTTGAAGAACGATATAATGAGGTCGATGCCGAAGCAAAAGAGAAACGTGACGGGTTAGATGAAAAATTAATCGCAGGTATGGCAAACTTAGAAGTTAGGTTTACGGAAAGCAAGGAAGCGATGAAATTAGATTCAACACTATTTAGAACAGATGTTGATCTGTTGAAAGAACAAGTCGCGTTAGTGAAGAACACGTGCGAAGGAAAGATTGACAAGTTAAGGAACGATCTAGACGAAAGTAACAAGACGCAGGATGTTACATCGTTAGATGAGCTGAAGACTCAGGTCAAGAGATTAGCAGAAGACAGGATGACTAAACTAGAATCCATAGTTAACAGTTTTACCAGTCATAATGTGACATCAGGGGAAACATTGATAAATCAAACAGCGATAGACCGCAGTATGACGAATCAAGACACGAGCATGGTAGAAGACCGTCAAATGCAACCGAATGTGACATTCGAAAGGGTCAGTTCAACCCCTCAGGAGAATCCAAGTTCGAGTAGGAGTACGTCGAGTCCAAGTGAACGATACTCAGGTCCAGTCACAATTATAAGGAACCTAGATGACAAACCGAGAAAGTTTTCGGGAAATACAGGAGTTACACCAGTAGAATTTCTGCGAGATATTCGAGACTACATGGCGGAACACAGGGTAGCCAAAGAAAGAGAGCTAAGGATAGTAGAACGCGCCTTAGATGGATCTGCACTTACGTGGTTTAGAGCGTTCAGAAGCAACTTTGCGAACATGGAGCAATTCGCCATGGCTTTCTTGAGGAGATTCTGGAGTGCCGAGGATCAACTCAACGTAAGAGCGGAGATGTACTCTAAACGCTATTCTACGTCACATCCGACGCATTACGCCAACTACTTCACGTCACAACTGGCTAAATTACAGTTCCTTATTCCTCCATTGCCAGAAGAAGAGCTTTTGCAAGCTATAGCGCGACAGTTACCGATAGAGGTACAGCGATCTTTGATAGCATCGGGAGCCAATACGCTGGAACATTATGATGATATTTTGCGGCGATTGGATTATACGAGCGCACAGGTTACACCGAGAAGTAATAGGAACGACAACAGAAACACGCAAGAAGTAAATGCGGTAGTCGTGGACAATGCAGTTCAAACGGACAGAAGGGATTCCTGGGAAAACCGACGGAACGATGGGAATCGAGGAAACATCCGTAATGCAAGAGGAAATGATCGATATAGAGGACCATATGAAAGGCCATACGATCAAGAAGCGAGAGATAGCCGGTATAGGAATTATAACCAAAATTCCAGGTATCAGGACAGGAATCGGTATAATAACAGATATCGGGGAAGGAATAACTGGAACCAAGGTCAACAGTTTAATGGAAACGACCGACAGGAAGGCCGAAGAAACGATCCTAACGACAGAAGGGATAATCGTGGACATGAAAGGTCAAGACAAGAGGATAGACAGCCTAGTGCACCACTCGAAGAGACAGTGAGAGATGTCAATCGAGCCAGCACGAGTGAAGACAGAAGGAATAAACGTCAGAATAACACAGAATCAAGACGTTAATCATTGGAAGTCATCATTATAGAGAGTCAGAAAGTACCATCATGCTGAGTAAAGGAAATTGTAGAGCTATCGTGTACATGTATAATATATTGAATGCCTGAGATTGTATTTTTTTTTCTCAATCCTGATAAAAAAAAGGAGATGTACGGGAGAGATGTACCCGATACCTATTTTAGGCTATCGGCTACGCCAGCTGACATTAAGCTATAATTGAGGTTTTGGAAAGCAAGCCGATAAGATAGCGCATCGATCGCGTCAAGAAGAAAGCCAAGATGACGTAGGAGGTCAAGAATCAAGGAGGCATTGAAATCTGTAAGAAGATAGAATTATTAATAAAGATGTGAAGCTTTATTGAAATATATATGGGATTATAATAAGTTTAAACAACTTAGAAGAGTATATATGACATGCATAATATGTGGAAATAATTTTATGGAAATAAGTTATTGTATAACAGAACAGCCGAGAGGATTCGGGTTCGAGACTATCTCCGTGACGCAGGAGCACCGTGGTGGGGAGAATTAGCCACGTGCCGCACGGAACTCATAAGCTGAGACACAGCGCTAAGCAGTTCAGTTGAGCTCAATGAGGCGAGCAGTACAGAGCAGCCCTATAGCACAGCGAGACGGGCATTGAAGGTCACGCAACACACGTAAACCGTCACGGCAAGTGTAGGCGACATTTCTCGCATCACCGAGCAACAGAGGCCGAGCGGGTCGTTGATACAGGCGACCTAGCCGAGAAGACAATTGTAGATAGCCGGGGTATTTAAAAACCACACTGATCGCATATGAAGACTTTATTTCAAGCTTCATTTCGACGTTGTTCGAACACAGGCTTTCACAAATAACCTTATAACCATGCTGTTATATAATACATTCAAAGCGACTTTTTACTATTCCAAGTAAACTGAATGTTTAGCATAGGCTCTGATGAACATTACAGCGTGCATTTATAAGATTTTTATCTTATGCAATTTTCATGGATTACAAATTACAGACAGATACAGGGTGTATCGTAATGTTGAACACTATCTAGTAAAATTTTTATTTTACTCAAGTAAAACTTTGCAGTAAGTTGAGAATGGACTTACAATTCTCAAACTGAACATTTATCGGAACAGTGGCGTATATTAGAAGAAGAGTAGGGGGTCCGCTGTTTCCATGAACTTTTCGAGAAGGAGTTGGACGATATCCGCTATGGGTAATCCGAGGTTCAACATGATCGAGTAAACGTGAATAGAGACAAGATGGCACCACAGAGCGATGGATTCGGTTCCTGACGAGAGGAGTCCAACAGCTGATTCGCTTGGGATTTCGAAGGAAATCGTCATTTCATGGATGAAATGATATTCACGCCGATCTTACGAGAAATCTTTAGGTAGGGAAAATCGACGATCTTGGAAATTATATTACAACTGATAATGAAAGGTATTGTAAGAGTTCTATCTACCTGATACGATTATTTTCATGAATACTGGGCACACATGTATATTTTTCTAATAGGAGTGATTTGATTATTAAGACATGGTTTGAATTTATATACTTCGAATTTGCTAGAATATGGAGTGACCATATGATATGGCAGGCATCATTATTCGAAATTCTCACCGTTGTTTGGCTTTATTAAGCAGATGTTTGGTCTTATAGACATTTTTCCAGCTAGGATATTTCTCATGAATAGTTTTTTTTTGTGTAACGAGTATTTCTAACTCGTGATCTGCAATTGATTATCAGAAACTACTTCGTCAGTTCAGTGCATACTAGCGAGTGTGTATTATTCATCAGTAGGGATTTTTTTCCATTGGATTGTTTGGAGATATTAAGAAGTTATTCACTTTAGTGAATGAACGTCGCTTTTATATGACAACTAGAAACTTGTTGATTCCTTTCTGGTACATTCACTCATATAGCCTACGAGGTGGGGTCCTTCGTATTTATACGATTGTATGGTGGCTACTCACCTTACCCACCGTTCAGGGAACTATCATCCAAGTCGACGGGGCGAGGTCCTTCGTATTTATACGATTGCACGGTGGTTACACATCTTACTCGCCATTGAGGGACTCATTTTATCATCCGAATGTACACGAGATGTAAGTGAATTAAACAAGGAACTACTAGTCACATATCAGTCGAGATTTTGTTAAATAAAGTAACGATAAATGTCAACAGGATTGCATTTAGTAATTCTTGTTTGCCAATCCAATATTTTGTTGCTATACTCTTTTGAGAGTAATTTCAATTTAACAGCTGTTACAGCTGATGCTTTGATGATTTTTATAATTGTGTTTGATACCTTTGAGAAGGATTTAAAGTAATTGAATCTTATATGATTAATCATTAATGGTCATAATTATTTTAAGGCAGATCAGTATTGCAGATTTTGATGTGAGAGATTATAGCACATTGGTGTTTTTCTACGATGTGAATTATGAAACTTGTGAAAGAGAATTTATGCTATTTGAAAGCAGATCATAAATTACTGAAGTAATGTTTTTCCAATTGTTTAAGAAGTTGTCTAGATGTGATCAGAGTAATTACAGTCATTGGAGATTATGTGCGTTAATAATTTGAAGCCATTTATATATTTTTGTAGATCATGCAACGTGGTTAAATGAAGTTTGTGATAGGCATTTTGTGGAATTTGCCATTTGATAGTTGCAACGTTGATAATGTATTTTGAAGCGGACATGAGGTCGTCATACCCAGTCTAGCGTATTTGTTGAGATTCATGCTGTATGTGCTGAATATTTATGGAGTTTTTGTAGCAATTTTTATATTCAAATGTGATATTTGAAATATTGAAGAAATATAATGTCGTTGTGGATAGTTAGATCCAACGTGATGTCGTGGAGACAATAATATTTTTGGCATGATAATTAAATACGAGATATAACTTGGAAGTAATAAAACTGTAAGACAACGTTCTATAAACCTTATTAAACAATTTGTTAGGAAATTAAACAAATAAATGAAGTTAATAATACAAGATTTTCTGAAAATAATAATTAATGAAATAATAATCTGAGATTTAAGCATGTTAACGATCTGACCTAATGAAATAAAAATCAGAATGACTAGATGAAATAATAAAATCTAAATAACCAGATGATTGAAATTTAAATAAGTTGATAAATTAAATTTTGAAATAAATTGATGAATTAAATAAGTGGATGAACTAAAGATTGAATTAATTAAACTGATTGAAATGAATTATTAGACGATTGTAATGATGATGAATAACTGAATTAGAAGGTGATGATTAATTAAAGAAGCTGATGATTAATGAATTTATATGCAATTAAATAAATTTAATTGAGAGATAATTCGAAGGAATTGCAACTTGAAATGTGAATTTAAATGATGTAATGGTGATGAATTAACGATTCTGACAGGAATATTTGGAATTTTGAAGTGAGAATTAATGTAAGAAATATTTAATTTTGATAATAATGATGAGGATGACCAATGAGAATTTGAATTTTCTGTAATTCACAGATAAGAGATTAATGACGATGTAAATAATGTAAATTAATTAGTAAATGTTTAGGAACATTTGTTTAACATGTTCTACGTTCAAATTATACCATGCAAACCATAATTTATATGATATTTAACATGAGTGATTATTATATGTGTATGTTTAGGCAGATTAGTAACTTAATTAAATCCACATTGATGTTAAATTAAAGAGAATTAGGTCTCAGGCTTCACGAATGTCAGTGACGAAAGACATAGTGCGACAGTGATCCTGAGAACCCAAGAGAACTTTATACATTTTCTTGTTATGTGGATTGAAATAATTTTGCATTAGAAAGGAGATGGTTCGAATTTTGGACAATGACAATTTAACTTTGCATTCGACCATACTCTTAGGTAGGATTGATATTTAAAATGTCTGTCTGACTATCAAAGTAAAATAAATTTGTTTTTATCTTAGTTGTGATCTGATGATGGTGTGATGTTCCTTTTTCTTTCCTTGTCTTGAGTAAGGCTTATCCGGAAAGGAAGTGGTTTTGCTAGGAATTCAGTTGATGGCGCCCATTTATATTTGAATTATTTTTATTAACTTAAGCCCGTAACGACCCTAGAGATACTTTGTCTCGTGAAACCCACTGCTTTTTCAAGAACTCAGCTGAATTTCCGACGCATTCCTTATTTTGACTAGAGGTTCATTTAACTCCGCTCTGTCCTGGAACTCCAGGGATGTGATGTTATAGCAGATGGGTCATCGCATCCCCAGGACGAACGGGTACAGTACCGACATCTAGCTTACGTCGTCTCCACTGATTGGCTGCACCCCATGTGCTACTTCCCCTTCTCTGCCTCATTACACTCCGCGGGAGGGAGAAGTCGATTTCCGTTCCAACAATTCGCCTTTTCTTGACGATGCGACCCAGCCTTGCGTAATACTTCTTGACAGGAATCAGCTTGTATTTGAATTCCCAGTGAGTCATGTCTCTCAATATATCCTAACTGACGAAAACTCCGTAAAATTCCGTAATCATATAATTTTCTATGGTATTGTCGTTCGTAATAATTTGCTTGATAGCGTTTTCTAAGACATAGAAAACCTATCTGAATGCTAATAATTTTTATAAAATGCTCCGAAAATACCTTAATAATAATCATAATAAATTAATAATAATAATAATAATAAATTAACATGAAAAATTCTCTTGGCTGAACAATTTGCCGCGTAAATAAATATAGAATGGCTTCCTACTGACTTATGCCAGTGGTATAAAAACTCCTCGAAAAACACGTTACATATTCGCCTCGGATCATCGGATGATTTACCGTGACGACGGTCCATTATCCGATTATCCCAGACACGTTAATAAACCCCATCCAAAATACATATTACATAAATGAGATCACCCTAAATTACAGATATATACACTCATAATTTTTCTTCACGCACTTTGCGTCAAAGTTTGTTGTCACTATGGATTGCACTTTGCAACCAGTCCAATGTTTTACATATAGAATAGTGTTCCACGGATATTTCCGCCTCTCAAATTTCTCTATGTTGGAGAAATAGACATAATTAATGTGTGAGCACTATGTATTTATGATGTCATATCACACGCATTGAAGGTGTTCTGATATATTTATATCACCATAGAACTTCCTAATTTCAGTGCAGGTCCCCTCCTTATGGTGACATTTAATCTCACTTATCACTGAGCACACGATCACACTATTGTGGCAGCGCCTCGTGACCATAATACTTAATCTCTCTTTAAAGTAGATTAAATTAATATTGACTTCTGAAAAAAAAACAGTAAGTGCGCATTACATATAACACCAAATATTTCTGTGCCGTAATCGCCCTGTCTTGTTAAGTTCCCGTAGACCATATTCTACTTAATACTAGTTCTCAACACAGACCAGTTCTTCTCACACAAATAATACCTGTGTACAAATTATCTTAAATTACACACTTACAAATCTTACATGGCGAGGCCGTAAACAGAAATCACGTGTGCTGATATGTATGAGTTTCATGAAGGACTGTCTCGCATTCTGATGGCCCATCTTTTGCCTCGTGGACGCCTTAAGCAAAAATACCCTGTTCAAGCGCTCACCCATCTCTAGGAGGCAAATGGGAATTCACCAGCGCTACCAAATTCTGGCCTTGGTGTATCGAGACATTTTAGTGCTCAAGAGCATCCGACAATCCCGTCATATTTCCCTGTACCTTAAAAACTCTCATTTACTTACATACTACCCCCCTGTGTGACTTCTGATACGCCTGCCTGGAAGACCAGATCCTCCCACGCACCAAATACCACACTTACTCATTTGATAGGCTGGCTCGCCAGCTAAACACACTCACTTTATGACACATATTTTCGTAGACTATGTATATTATACGTCCCGTATAATCTGTTTCCCTCACTATTCTCCAGCGCATATGCTGTTTTCCCAATACGTTTGGAAACTATAAATGTTACTGCGTCACCTGCTTCCAACCTTGCCAGTGGCTCCCTTAAATAAACGTCATCACGTTGCTCTACCTAGCATATCTCTCAGTGTCTGTAACGATGCCATGTTGCTACTGTCCACACATGCACATATTAAAATACCATCCTCTGCTTTAACCACAGGATAATCCCTACATAAATTAGTGTCCCTCGATAGCATGTCTGCAAGAATGTTATCTTTACCTTTAATATATTTTACTGTGAATTCGTATTCCTGCAGAGCAAGAATCCACCTACTAACTCTGTTAGAACTGAGTTTACAAGTCCTCATATACAGTAATGCATGGTGATCTGTGTGGTTCTCAAATTTCCCCCCTACAAAATACATTCTAAATTTCCCTAAACTGAAAGCAATACCTAAAAGCTCTAACTCAGTAATCGTGTATCTTTTCTCTGCTGATGTCAGTCCTCGCGAGGCTAAAGATACAATGCACAGATTACCCTCATCATCTTTCTGACATAATACTCCAGCAATGCCTATATGTGAAGCATCTGTCATAACCACATATTCCTTATCTTTTAACGGATATTTCAGCACTACAGCTTTCTCAAAACCTTCCTTCAGCGCTCTAAAAGCCTGATCATGCTTGGACTCCCATCTCCACCGAGTCCCACTTTTAAGCAATTCCCTGAATGGTTCTACCAACCCTGAGTATTTAAGAACGAACCTCCTGAAAAAGTTGCAAATTCCCAGGTAAGTTTTTAACTGTTTAACATTCTTTGGCACCTCCGCGTTAAGTATCTTATTAACCCTACTTTCTTCTGGTGTTACACCTCTACTCGACACTCTATGACCTAAAAATGTCACTTCAGACTGACAGAATGACGACTTAGACAGCTTCAAAGTGAACCCTGCCTGATCTAACTTCTGAAAAACTATATCTAAATGACGTAGATGCTCCTCAAAAATGCGTGAACTAATTACCATATCATCTATGTAAATGGTTACAAACTCTCCTGTGTCATCCCCTAATGCGATGTTTAAAGCCCTAATTAAAGCTGCTGAACTACTCTTTAACCCATAAGGTGTTCTACAAAATTGATAAAGGTTATATTTATGACTAAAAGCTGTAAATGGTCTATCTTCGTACATAAGTGGCACTTGCCAAAAACTGGAACTCAAATCTACACAAGTGAAATACTTCTTCCCCTCAAATGTTTGCATTAATTCCTCTATTGACATAGATTTCAGCTGATCTGAACTAATTCTACTGTTAACCAAACGAGCGTCTAAACAAATACGAACAGTGCCGTCGGTCTTGGGTACCGTGATCAAAGAATTAACATATGGACTGTTCGAGTGCTCAATAATCCCATCTTCAAGCATCTGGTTAATTTGTGCCTCAACTGCACTCTGATAAGCGAAAGGTACAGGATATCTATGTCCTGTGAATACTGACCTATCAATAACGTTCAATGAATGTGTATAGCAATTGGCCATACCAATGCGATCCTCAAAAACTCTCCTATTACACCATAACACATCATAGAGCCGAACACACTGTTCATCCTCTATATTTCCCTGAAATGCAGCATCACGTAACGAGTCCTTTAGACTACCGTTCGTAATCACACTGCCCACAAAACATGGAGAACCCCGCTCTACGGCTGGCGATATCTCATTTAAAGTACAAATCACACCTACAATACTACTTCTCTGAATATGGTCATTGAACGCTACTTCTACTTCAGAATCTCCCCATTTAAATTTCAAACTCCCTACATCATAACATAAGTTACCAGACACTCTACTTAGCCACTCTGAACCCAAGATAACACTGAATACTAAATTTGGAATTACAAGGCAAATCTGCTTCTCTACATGATTATTAATTTTAATGTCTACTAAAACTTGCTTAGAAATTACTTTAGACCTCTTCCCAACAGCTGTGATAACAAAAGTGCTTTTAATTGGCATCTCCTCAAAATTTACTCCAGTTCCTTTCATTTTATCATAAAATGCACTACTTATGCAACTCTTCATACAACCACTATCAATTAAAACATCTGTGTACGCCTCGGACACGTTAAATTTAACTATGGGGCTCTTACTAACCACTTCCTGAATAATACCTTCATCATTTAGTTCATGTAATAATTCATTTCTTACATTTAGGTCATAGGGTTCCTGTATAATTGTATGGACAGGGCATGCTACAGACTGAGATTCTGACCTTACTTCGCAGCCTGGTTCGCGTTTAAAGAACCGCTACATCTGGCCGTAGTACTACTAACTACTGAACTGGTCTGGTTGTTCTGGGCTGTGTTGTCATTGTTTGACTGTATGTTACTACCACTAGGCTGTCCTCTTCCTTGACCCCTATTCTGGTTGTAATTATTGTCATTATAATTTCTCCCTTGATTTCCCCTGAAATCATTGTTTCTCCCTTGATTTCCCCTGTAATCATTGTTCCTCCCTTGATTTCCCCTGAAATCATTGTTCCTCCCTTGATACTGATTACCATAGCCATTTCCTCTGTTCTGATTTAGCTGATTATTAATATTTCTATTTGGAACGTTGGCCCCTTCGCCACCGTTTCCTTGAACTTCCTGATGCCTGGCTTCGTTAGGTCTATTATTATTATTACCCTGGTTCCTATTGAAATTGTCCTCGTAACCCCCTCTCCCTAGTGCATCAAATGTGCTTAACAAATTTTCTACTTGTGATATAGTCTTTACATTCTGGATACAAGCAGCCTCCTTGATCCTATAGGGAAAGTGCCTAAGTAGCAACCTCACCACATCACTTTCCTCCTTCAAGCCATCCAGATATTTACACACTAATACCTGCCCTAAAAAGTATTCGGTCATGGTGGAGCTTCCTTTAGGGTTATATTTACCACACACTACTCCCTCACGGTGCTGCGACTGAATAACCTCATTCCAGAACTTTTCACTGAATTTCATTTTAAAATCATTGATATCAGTAAACTTGTCTCTGTAGACAGCAAACCAATTCCTCGTTTCCCCCACAAACACTTGTTCTAAAATTTCAACTACCTGGCACCACTCAATACTACCATTTTCCAACCTTTCCCCGAATTTATTTTCTATAGTGTTCATGAACTCCATTGGGCACCCCTGTCGATTGCTGAACTTACCCAGTTCTACCTCCCTGTGTGTGCTATTCACAAAAACAGGCCTATTCTGACTATTTTCTTGCCTGATCCTAGCTTTTAATTTTAATTCTAATTCTGCGATTTTCTCCTCAGCCTTCCTCTCAATACTGTTTACTGTTAATTTAATGTTTCCTTCTGATTCTTCTACTTTATCATATAGCTTTGCTTGTTTCTCCTCAATCTTGCTAATGCTCTCTCTATTACTCTCTCTTAAATCATTTACTTCTGCAACTATTTGTGAGTGGACTTTCTCAATTCTACCCCCCAGCTGTTCCTTAACCTCTTTAGTAGCTACCTGAATTTTGTCAATTTCTCCCCCCAATTGCTTTTTGACCTGCTGTGTTTCCAGTTGCACTAGTTCTTTTAAATTTTCAGCCTGTGTACTGATTCTAATTTCCAACTCCTCCTGTACTTTTCCTAATTTTCTGTCTACATCTGCAATAATCTCTTTAGCCTTTTCTTCCATCACCCCCCTGATCTCACCTCTAATCAGTTCAAATTTGTCACTCATTTCCCTACTGTTTTGTTCTAATTTAGCATTTAAAGTTTCAGTACTCTCTCTATTTTCCTTACTGTTTTGTTCTAATCTGGCGTTTAAAGTTTCATTACTCTCTCTATTTTCCCTACTGTTTTGTTCTAATTTAGCGTTGTTTTGTTCCAGTTTTGCGTTTAAAGCGTCTGTACTTTCTTTATTTTCCCTACTGTTTTGTTCTAATTTGGCGTTTAAGGCATCTGTACTTTCTTTATTTTCCCTACTGTTTTGTTCTAATTTTGCATTATTCTGTTCTAATTTTGCATTTAAGGCATCACTACTAACTCTGTTCTGATACATGAACTCGAGAAGTAAAGTTTTTAATTCTGGTTGACCTCCTACACTCCCTGTTTCAGTATCGGGATTTACCTCCGCTACCCCGGTACTACCATCACTCGACATACTGCTCGTATCATCACTCTCCAGTTGATGCCCACTACGTAACCTCATCTGTCTTTCTTTCTCATCCCCCATAATGATATACACTTATAAAGACAAATAACCCCCAAAATACAGGCACAGAAATAAATACCCTTCTCCTTCCACAAATGTTATTAGGTTTTCATCCCCAAGTTGTTGTGCCCGATAATCTGGCTTTGGATTGGGTGGCCCGACACACACTTCAACCCTCACCCAGAATTCGGTACAACACGAAAAAAAAAAATCTTGAATGTCCGAATCAATTTTGGCCTTAAAAAAAAACTGTGTCGGGAACGAGATTCAAGCAATCCCGGGGTCTTTATAATGATGGTTACAACTGGGGTAAAATCTCAAAATTGATCCGGTGGACACACAAGTATGACAACGAACAAGAATGACAAAAAACTCCGCTGTTAAGATAAAACTCATCCACCATTTATTACAGAACCACACCACTAAATACATAGAATCACACACAGAAGCCTACCTTCGCTCGGAGACTTCTCAAAATTACTCTTGATGTGCAAAAAATTAAATGACGCAGAAGCAAAATTCAAATTAATGAGGACAAAAATCTCCGGGCGTCCTAATCTTTGGATACAAAATAACTTACGGAGATCAGAGCTATATCATTCTAGTATTACAACCATTACTTCAAAATGCTATGTCACCTCTCCGCTAATAGTCCATAAACGAGCAGGTGCATAAATCTGAAAAGATATTAAAAAAAAAAATTGTTGCCTCATTCGATCTCCTTCTAACTAAATGTAATCACCAAAATAGGAAAAAGAATATTTTTATATATGGATGTCACTGGAGTTAAAGAATTTATTTTCAGACCTTTTATTCATGTATTAAATACTTTCAATATTATTTCACTGGTTTTCGTTCAGCTGTGCCTCACTCAGAAAAAATGACTGGTTGTTGGCTTTTACATACATCACTTTACATTTTAACATCTTTATGATCCCAGATATTTTTTTTTTCATTTATTAATCACTGCATGCTCTTCACATATTTATAACTACACCATAAACATTTAGGTAGATGGCCTCTGCCTATCTGTATTATTTTTCAACTGACAATTGCCTCAAAATTTCATATACTTGAACCTATCACGTAACATTAATTATAATCATTTATTTTATTCACCTCGCTATAGCGAGAACCTTTAGTTTCATCATAACTTCGTATTATGCAACCCTGCTATTTTATCAATGCAGTATCATTATTTACACAACCTTGTATCAGTCTCCTACCAAACGCATCTCCTCATGTTAGCATGTAAAGGGAAACCTCAGTGACGTGTGAGTGTTTAGCATAAATGTGATGTGCGCACAAAAAGTGGCCCATTAAGTGTAAATGAATCCCTTGTAATTTAAGCCTGTTCAAACCATAATTTGTCATCCAGGTTGCACCAATTCAAAGAACACAGCGACTTAACACGCTGAAAGATCCCTGTACTCAAATTATATTTTAAAGCATCCATATATTTATTTTTAAATCCTAAAGAAAACTGCCTTAATCTCTCAAAAGAAAACTTAAAATTTACTATCCTACTAATCATGTCATTATATCGCATTTTATCCTTATTGATTAACTTCTATTTCGATTTTTGCCCAACTGTCCAAATCTTAGTAACCACTACCCATTAACCACTACTTAAGAATTAACATGGTTTTCAGTACCTTTCGGCCACCTCAGTCTTGGTTCCGCTGACACGTTTCCTGGGGGTTTGGGTCCACGTTCTTCCCATTGAACATCCTCCCCTCTCGTCCTGGATCCAGCTCGCGACCCTCGGGGTGTCCATGGTCCTGGCTCGCCTTCGTTTCCACGTCATCGTAACAGCTTCCACATACTAAACTTAGCTTGCCATCTCTTCGCTCGTAAAGTTCTTGACACAAAACTCGCACTGGTCTGTACTGATAGCCTTTATGTCCGTCCAATACATCGCTGCAATCTTCATGTCGACTATGCCAAGTAATATCAACTCATGGCCGTGAAAATAACTCTATAACGGCACAGGTTATATCGTATGCGTCTACACAAGCCTGTAATCATAAGGTATTACATCCGTCCTTGACCTAGAATGTCGCTCTATATTTGGACTGCACTCAGCTTATCTCTCATAGTTCACTGACCCTGGACACTCATTTGTCTGGTCGTCAAACAAAAGCACATCGCTTCGTTCATATGTTCTGGGCGTCAGTTATCTAGCGCACGGCCCATACAGTCCCGTACCTGGTAAAAGCTTGAGACACCACGTGTGTCTGCTCGCACTTCATTGTACAAATGACTAATGTCCCACAACATAATGCATTATGATCTGCGTTATAATATCACCTCGCCACATTCAGCTTTAGTATTCGTTAACACAGAGCTGTCCACGCAAGAAATAATACTGATCCTTTCAGCTATGTCCCAAAAAACTGTCGGAATACCACACTGGTTCCAAGCGGCCACGATACGACTGCTACTACACACTTGTTAGGAACTTCAGCGTGCGGCGACACAAAAATAAAGATGAACTTCGGCGTACGGCGACACAAAAGAAAGTGAACTTCGCTGGACGGCGATGCAAAATAAAGTGACCCGCTTCTCCGGTGTGACCTTTCCACCTCAACTTTTCCTGGAGCTCATCAGCGCCCTCTACACTTCTGGAAACTTCGCCTAGTCATGCTGTCGACTATGTCCATGACGTAAAAACATCAACCTCAGGTTACCTCCGCTTGCTTCCTTCCTCCTGCCTTGCGACGTTGTCAGAGCTCTCAAAACCATGCTATATCGGTCACATTGTCGGCGCCAAATGAAACGTTAATTAGTGCCCCATGTTGGTAGCGACAAATGAAACGTTTTGCTAGCCCCTAACTGTTGGGTGAGAAATGTAACTGTTTACCTTTGCCTAAGCTATGTTGTTTTAATGGGCGCCAAGACCTCAACCCAATGTTGAAATCTAAATTTGTATTTAACAACGTCTAGCTCTGGGAGAACACCTTCAAGAATCTATTCACTCCGATCGTGGTATGATTTGATCATTAACCCAACAAACAATTGTATCAGGAGAACGAATTGGTCTATATCTAATGCTACCTACTGAAAGCAAAGATTGCATTGTAAAAGAAATGAATTTATTATATAAAACAAGTATAGCAAAATTAATAATAATAATAAGTTTAAAATTTAAATTGGAGCGTTGCGATTTTAATATTACCGATAGAAAATTACGTGAAAACGGAATCTGATAAATTGATTTTACTCTTATTTCCAAGCTATGAAGTTACTGAAATATGAAATGTAAAACAAAGAGAAATGAGAGATTGCGTATTTCTGCGTCATTTGCGCTTACCACTGGAAATTGCTAAAGCATTTCCCTCGTACTGGATGATGCTGTGTGCTTCCCACAGTCTCCTGGACGTCGCCATCTTCTTCGTTATTTGATGATATTCTGGTAGATTAGATAATTCTATGGTCCGTACATCGGACCCAAACACTCGTATAACCACACTGGTTAAGTTTTACAAAAGTTAGTCCTCCACTCCACGGAACATCGGAGCGACTTCCGCGTGCAACCGTACTCGTTAAGTCCTACACAGATAGTCCTCGTTCCACGCCGCGCCGAACGATATATGCACACGTTGGCTCCCCCACCATGGTACCGACATCTAGCTTACGTCGTCTCCACAGATTGGCTGCACCCCATGTGCTACTTCCCCTTCTCTGCCTCATTACACTCCGCGGGAGGGAGAAGTCGATTTCCGTTCCAACAATTCGCCTTTTCTTGACGATGCGACCCAGCCTTGCGTAATACTTCTTGACAGGAATCAGCTTGTATTTGAATTCCCAGTGAGTCATGTCTCTCAATATATCCCAACTGACGAAAACTCCGTAAAATTCCGTAATCATATAATTTTCTATGATATTGTCGTTCGTAATAATTTGCTTGATAGCGTTTTCTAAGACATAGAAAACCTATCTGAATGCTAATAATTTTTATAAAATGCTCCGAAAATACCTTAATAATAATCATAGTAAATTAATAATAATAATAAATTAACATGAAAAATTCTCTTGGCTGAACAATTTGCCGCGTAAATAAATATAGAATGGCTTCCTACTGACTTATGCCAGTGGCATAAAAACCCCTCGAAAAACACGTTACAACACGTTATAATGAACATAGGAATGCGATAAGATACGGAACACATTCAGCCGTGTGCGAACATATGTGTGACGCAGGGCACAGCTTTACCAACATAGAGTCGGACCTTAAAATAATCCATCACGAATCGAAAGGCAGAGCTCTTGACATAAAGGAAGCAATCGAGATACATCTAGCCAAACGAAACAATCCCAACAATCTAAATGAACACACGTTCATGGAGAGCTCACCCCTCTTCACGCTACTAAAAACACACCCTGTCGGAAACAAAACACAATTTAGCGACACAGCCAAGCTAGATGAAAAAGGGGGGAAATTAGGGGGTTTTTAATAGGTAAATGTTATCTGGATCAGGTGTACGATGTACTTTTCTTCTGCAATAAACCAAGGCCCATATTCGCGGCAGTATTAAAGGTGCCGGGACGTCCTCATAAGACCGTCAACGCTTAGTTCGAATGGGTTATGCTCCACGCGTGGCGAGGGATAATCCACGGTCTTTAATAGTTGTAGACCCACCTCATTCAATAACATACATCTTATCTAGGTTGGCAACACCTCACATAAACACATCGCTATCACTCCCCACAGCACGTAGGGACAGGGGGGAGAAGGCAGGGAAAAACCAGTCGTTAAGATAACCACCGCAGTCGACCGCACAGTGAGTTCCAGTTAGCACGAAAACTGCGAGTAGCTGTAGTACGGAAGACAATCAGATAAGTAGTTAGCCTAAAATTTTATAGTTTAACCATAGTTTACAACCATATAATCTCTCTAAAGTACATTCTCCGGATAGCTATCACCATTTAGCATTTCGCCTAACATATATACTGCATTTAGCATATACTGACAGTTGCAGTACCATTACTGCAACTAAATAATTGTTCATATTGTAAATATTTTCACCTGTATTTCAAACATAGATTTTGTAGCCTAAGTGTAATGGATATGATGATGATCGCTTGACGATCGAAACTGGTCATCCTAGTGTTTTATTAATCTCATGTAATTTATTTCAGGATTAGGGCATAACCCATCTCTTTTGGGTACATTCGTGTTGACCGACTGAAAAGCACTAAACTCTTGAATGATGCTATTTGGCCACGTGCTTGTCGCTTGTTTGGTTGCCTCCAGAGTGCACACTGACCTTGCTGCGATATAATTGTTTTGAATTAATTAGTTAATTACTTTTTCGTGTAGTATTTATACTTATTTATACTTTATACTTATATTTATAATTCATTAGTGCCCGTTATTTATTTATATAGTATTATTGTAAGTTTAAGCGTAGGTTCGTGTGAATTAGATTAAGGTTAGCTTTCTTTTTGTTTGCGAGTGATGACGTTTTTAAGGATGGCGTCTCGTAGAGGAAGACCGAGGATACATCCAGTTCAGGAATCGAGATGATGATGATATGGATGGGATAGAAGCTCTTCCCGGTGATTAGCTTCTGACTTCTAAAGGGTGAGTTAATAGCCTGTACAATGAACGTATATTTTGTAATACATGTACCGGTATGTGTTTCTTGTGCCTTGAAACTTATTCTACAGGAGATATAAATTACTAAATAACACGGAAACAATCACGTGTTGTCGTTTCGCTTTGAACATTTTTGTTTTTTTATAGTAGGCTATTCGTTATATTTCTATTGCTATTCATTACAATATTTTAGGCCACTCATAAATTTTACGGGCTATTATTTTATTTTACAGTGTGCTCCGAACAGGTTTAAGCATTGCTTTGTTTAAGATTTTTGAAAACCATCTGAGTAAAAATGTAATAACGGTGCTAATGATATTAAGAGCATGATGAAAAGAACGGGAAGGTGGAAGTAAGCACGTGGTGGCTAGTATCATACGTGGCAACGCTGCCTTTAGTTCAACGGTTCTCCGCCGAACTGTCAGATTCCAACTCTGGAAAATACACCTAAGGACCCAACCAACCATCTTCATGAAATGCCAACAACACCACAAAGCCAGGAAGCCAGTGGTGATCACGAACAGGCTCTTCCGTATGAGTTCGAGAAACGCTGTGAAGGATCGTTAATGTGAATGTCGCTAGATGGCATTGTAGGATAACGCGAACTCGCATTCATGGTATGGTCTTACTAGAAATAAATAGTGAATAGAAATTTGTGTTATATCCATTTCATTATAACGCAAATATGCAATAAAACAAAACCTGTATTATTTTGTACACTCCAACATAAATGACAGTACCCTACTAAAACATTTCTACCTTATCTAGCCCGTTATACGTGATCATCAACTAGTCATCAAAATAATCAAATTAACTCCAATAATCATAAATTAATTGAGGTTTACAATTACTTTCAGGTGAAAAACCATTGTTCATCCAGATGTGGACTCACATGGGTGCAGATGAAGTCCAAGAAGAAATCAACGAATTCTGTCCTTCAGCAGCTCCTGAGATCGGTTTGTTGGTTGGTTGGTTCCTTAGTTTAGGGACTGCGACAACGTAGTCATGTAGCCCCGTTTACTTTGGGTGTGTGTGTAGAATTTGTCTGATAACTGGTGTTAATTGTGATGGCTGTATTAGTGTGTGTTATCTGTGATTCAAGTAGAAGGACTGCAGATGATTAATTTTTTCAAGTAGTTCCTACTTTTGCTACCAAATGTTACTGTCCACGACACCTAGTTGCGGACGTGGCTACTATATGCCATGGAAGTCAGCACCTGGTGGCGAATGTTGTAACTAGTATAGCGTTATCAAACTAACCTACACATTTTAGCTTCCACAAGTTTAGTTAGTGGAAGCTGTTTTTTATGTCATAAATCTTTGACATGGGACCGCCGGCTTTTCCTCCCCTCCGAAGGAAGGGATACTGAGGGATTTTAACGCTCTTAAAAATCCGACGACTTTGGTCGGGTTTGAACCCGCGATTTTGGGTATAGAAGCTCAGCGTGCTACCAACTACGCCACCGAAGCCGCCCTACTGAGATCGAAGTCCTTAAAATGAAAGAACAGTTTGAGCAACGCGCACGCAAGGCTAATATTCCGAAGAGATCACAACTGGAGGAATGTGGATGGTGCAAGGCTGAATAGTGACTGCTCACCTGCCAGAGAGATCTATTAGCGTGTGCATTTATAATTCAGATCAGGATTGGCAAGGAGGTGGCCGTGGCCTTAAGTCAGGTACTGAACCCGAATTTTAATGCTGCATTGAATATGATGCATCTTCATGTTTATTCGCGTACAGTACCATCCTGGCACTTGCATGTAGTGTAAGTGGGATACCACGGAAAATTGCTTTCAGGGTGGCTGAGGTAGGAATCGAACCCGCCTCTTCTCAGTTTTGCTTCACAAGGCTGAGTGCACCCCGTTCCTATCCTCAGACCAGAATTTATAGAACGTGCTCATTTTTCATTTGAGTGACGGAACGTTATAGTTCTCGCACTTTCCTCGTTAACGAGCGGCTCACCTTCGTAATCTAGCTGGGTCGATATGTTTACATTCCATGTCTGCAGACATCCAAACCTTTCCCAGCGCGAGGTACAGCATTGTTAACTCTCCACCGTAGCCACTGAGAGCAAGCAGCGAGACTGGACAGAACTACGTGCAGCTGTACAACACTGGACCCCTGATACCTGCGTGAAACGTGAGCTGACCGCCAGGACCGAAGTTAGGAGTCCACATGGAGTGATAGAGGAAGAATGCTATTGGTCAAGAACCGTCAGCTATTGGTCAGTAGTAAACAATGGTGGTTGTCGGCGCGTGCTACTGTCATATGTCTGAGTCACCGCTCGTTAACCTGGAATGTGAGAGAACAGGATAAATGATCTCTATGTTTCAACCTTTAAATCAACAATCAGTACCATTACAACAATGCACAATTGGTGTCCTGCAGTGGAGTCTACCCCATCTGTTTAGTCAAGATTACACAGTAGTGTTTATACTACGAATGGTGGGGAATGGAGTAATATTCGCAAACATGAACGAAATACTTTGTTTAATTTAGTCATAAACAACGAAAAGGAAAGCAAGAACGCAAGAGTCCCCGATAAGAGACGAAATATTCATGGAGCTTTTTAAGAAGTTGTAGGCGGGATATAATATCGGGCCTGTATGCTTATTCACCCACACACTCGGTGGCTGGCTTTATTGCCAGCGGGTTGAGGCTCAAATGGAAACGGTAAATTTTAGTTAAGATGTTTGCCTGAACTTTATCAGGCATCCCATCATAAATTCCATCTCCTTTCCCGAGGAGTAAGAGTAAAAATATATTAAAAGTGTGTAAATTTTAAAGCAAGATGGGAAGTTTACCGCGCGGAGTAGCCTATCTTAGTAAAAGAGAATTATTTAGTGGTGTAAACAGGAGGACGGAAAATATACCGTGTAATATGCAAATTACACAGTTTTTATTCTCCAAAGGCTTTTAATAAACTTGCTCTGTTGTCACTCCCTGTAAAGGGGTATTTATATTTACTGTAACCTTCATGAGAACACTTTACTCTTGTTTATTTTGACGGTGACACGTTAAATATCGTTGGCTTGAGAGGCATATTTGGTTTAGTGTTGACCTTGGAAACCCAATGCGACAGACACATGTTAGTGTAGGCCTATTTACACACAGGTTGAAGAACCCCTCCAGGGCAATATTCTGGAACCCCGGTGTCTCTCATGTGTTAGCAGTTGAAAAGGACATTGATTAGGGAAGAGTCAGCCAAATCCGCAGCGGGTTCAAACCGGCCGAAGTCGTCGGATTTTTAAGAGCGTTATAATCCTTCAGTATGCTTTCCTTCGGAGGGGAAGTAAAGCCGGCGGTCCCATATCATAGATTTATGGCATGTAAAAGATCCTTCCACAGACTAAACATGTGTGAAGCTAAATTGTTAGGTTAGATTTCGTCGGAACGCTCTATCAAAGTTCCAACGTTCACCACTAGGTATCATTGATATCTGGTAGCGAAAGTTTGAACTACTTGAAATTAAACGGAACTTGTAGCTCACCCTAAGAGTGTCCACTGGAAGCAGCTACAGACTCAGGAGAGCCGAACATGTCCTCGGACACTCCCGGCAGTAAAAGCCATACGATAAATAAACAAATAGCTAAATCCGCAGTATTAAGTGATTGATGTTTATGATAAATTAACGGGAAGGAATTCAAAAAATTTGTGACAAATTCAGTTCTAAAAAAAATCATCTGGCATAGATTGTCTAAATCATCTAATACTTAAAACAAGACGTTCAGCAAAGAACATATAGCCTACTTTCTCCTAAGTGTATGGGTATAGTTATAACTTATTGTCCTTATCAAGGAGTATAATTGAATGTTGGTTTTAGCTGATCGTTGAAATACAAGTGGGGTGTTATACTTTGATTAATTGATTGATTGATTGTGGTTTAAGGGACGGAAAAGTGAGATCATCTGCCCCAGTTTTAGGCCTACTGTATATGTTATACTATGCTGAAGATTTTCCTTATTTCCAAACATTACGGTACTTATTGAACCTCTTATGGACTTTTTAACTAAGTGTGGTACTTTGGCCGAGAGATCTAGATGCTTGGCACTCACTCGTGTAGCCGGGGTACAAATGTAAAACATGGGGGTTTTATTAGTGTTTTTTGTTGTTGTTTTATAATTAGCCATATTATTACATATAGTTCGAATTCTCTAATGGAAAAAATACGAATTACACAGAACGTTATATTGCAAACTTCCATAACAAAGAGGCTAGTTCATTGGTTACATCCGTCCCATTGCCAAAAATGACATTACCTACTAGTAATATTAAGAATACTATTCAGTTTAGGTGTCACAAGCTATGATGGCTGCAGTTGACTACCGCGGATCGAGGACAGCGATGGGAAATCGCTGCGGTAGCGTGTTGAAATATGTGGTGCTATAAGTAGTCTATGCATAATATTTTCCATTGCTAATACACACTATATATGCTTAACATTAAAACAACAGAGTAATTATAAAACAATAAATATAAAAAATTAAGTTAAATAAGTAACCTGGTATGGATTTGAACCACGATTCTCCATGTGGCACACTAGCACGTTAACCTTCGGCTAGATGTGTCCATTGCTAAAAGTGTGTTATCAATAGCTTTAGTATAATCCCTGCCTAGCACATACAATCTTGGAATGATTATCTAGCAAATTATGCCATTTAGTAAACCATTTCACACTATATTTATATTATTTCGTTCAGTACATTCCATAAAAGAATTCCAAGCTACTGAAATAAGGACCAGCAAACAATAGTCGCCATTTTGACGAATGAGCTTGAAGAGAATGACAGGCTTTGACACGGCACGGCCTGCTGATCTATATTATATTCTAATATAAAATTAAAATATCCAGCGGTTCAACTAGTTGAGGATATTGTAAACTACCCGCTGTACGATAAGATGAACTGGTGAAACCAGGCCTTGTTAGATAATAAGTTACAGGTAAGCCTATATTGATGTATAACTCACACGGCTGCCATCTTGAGAGTATCAGGCCGATGACCTTGTAGTTTCGGCGACAGACGCTTACCATATAAAGGTATATTTTTGCATGATTTGGTAGAGATCGGACGACCAGTGTAGTCGTAATTTGATTTAAGCTTTGAACATTTAGGTGGCCGTCATTTCGTTTTTGTTAAGATGGTGGCAATTATACAACATGCCACTGAGCTATCCTTTGCGCTAGTGCTACCTCTGTACCAAAGTTGGTTCAATTCGGTTTCGTCTTTTTTGAATTGGTAGGGGAAAATTGACATACACACATTGACGGCCGCTATCTTGTAACTATTTAGCTGGTGACCTTGTAGTTTGGGCGAAAGACGCTTCCCGTATAAGGATATAATTTTGAAAAATTTGGTAGTGATCGGATGATTAATTTAATGGTAATTTGACATAAGCTTTGAGCATTTGGATGGCCACCATTTTATTTTGGTTAAGATGGCGGTGATATAAAACATGACACTGGGGTATCCTTTGCTAATGCTACCTCTGTACCTAATTTGGTTCAATTCGCGTTCGTCATGTTTGAATTGATAGGGGGGGGGGGTAGTAATAGGCCTGATACTTTTGAACATTTAAATTTATAGTAGTAATTTTTTAGACATTCTTGGTTGATACTAGTGGTAATATGGCTAAATCTGCGGAACCCTGTCTAAATGTGCAATGTCTCAAAATATACTTCATTACTACCTCTACGACACCAGTGAAATATATGAGATTTTATAAATTCTTCACGAACAAATAACACAGGGGCAGAGAGACAAACGCGCTGCTGACTCCTCCTCCGCTGAACGACTGTTTTTTTTTTACCATTTGTCGTTTCGAAATATATAAACAAGGGAAATAAGGTATTCGACTCAACACTACTGGTGAGATGAACTCGTCTCTTACGCTGGAGTATCTCTGCTTAAAAAATACAATTCAAATACTGTGGAATTAGCCGTACCGCGGAGTTAGCACCAGTTTCCAAATCCACGAGATTGAGTACTCAGCAGTGATGCTCGGAGCATGGTTGGAGAGGGACTGGGGGTGATAGCCAAAACGTCACTGGGCGAAGGTCATAGTACAAGTCCATGCGCTTCCTGCCAATCTTGAAGTATCCACCGCATAGTAACGGCTGCCCCTACAGCAGAGCTGTATTGCAAATTGCAGGTTTACTAACACAAGGCGGCGAGTACTCAGCTGCTCAGGGGCGAGCTGCTCGGCTGGAACAGCCTGTATCAAACATTGCGTTATGATACGTAGGCTATACAGTTATTCTAAGTGGAAGATGCTCAATTCATCGTACGATAAATGCTCAAGGGAAAGGATTACAGATATCCTTTGAAAAAACGTACATCATGCCTATGAAATCCCTTAGATATAAATAAAGTCTATATAAATCATCATAAAATTACCTAGTTCCTCAATTTAAGTACCTTGGAGAAATTATCACACATAACTTAAACGAAAAGGAACTTGGATAAATAGAACAAATAAAATCAAAAAGGCACAATTTCTAACCTGGTCAACATATAATAAAGAATGCCTATCAATAGCTACTAAGATCCATCATTATAAAACTGTAACTCTCCCGGAAGCCACTTATGCTTGTGAAAAACTGTTCCAAATTAAAAATGAACAGAGAACTGATCAGCTCCTCAAAACGGAAAGAAGAATCATTAGAACGTGCATAAAAAAACGTATCAGGTTGAGGGAGTCTGGAGGATTCTCTCAAATGAAACTGTCTATTGTGAGATTGATCCAATTACCGGCATAATGAAGAAGAAAAGAATTTCATATTTTTTCACATCATACGGATTCCAGAAAACAGAATTGTACGCCAACTAGTGATGAGAAATGTAGGAAAGAAAACTGGAGGAAAATGGATCCAAGAAATCCAACAAGATCTCAAAGCAGTTGGACTCAAGATAACAGATGCCGAGGAGAAAAATAAAATTAACAAAAATCCCGATCTGAAGGAATGAAAAAGTACTGTAAAGTGGGCAAGAACCAAGCAGATTACCTTCAAAGAGGAAGTGATGGTGGAACGACTCAAGTGGTCCAATGTGACCAATCAAGATTAATAATAATAATAATAATAAATGCTGGTTCTACTCATTAAGTGACTCATCACGTGCCGCAGTGACCAACATCCTTGATGGCTGTCATCGCGGAGGCCCGAGTTTGATTCCTGGCTCTGCCAAAAAAAAAATCTGGTCAAAGGGCTGGGACTCGGTTCACTTAGCCTCGTGAGCTAGAACCTGGGCTGTACCGAGGGGGTGACGAGATTGATGAACACAAGCAATGACGATGATCATTGTTTTAAAGGGGCCTAACATCTAGGTTATCGGCCCCTAATGGTTTGGGTGATCATATAAAAGGAGGATGAAATGAATAACTACAACTATAACTTACAACCAATTATAGAGTTGGAAGCCATTTTGCAGTGTTGCTTTAGTAATCAGAATTTAATGTTTTTCAGTCGGTAAATATGTTTGTACCCAAAAGTAATGGGTGGTTCCCTAATCATGAAATACATTACATGATATTAATAAATAATAACCCCTGGCACTACAGCCCATGAAGGGTCCGGGCCAACCAAGCGACCGCTGCCCAGCCATTTGGCCTGCAGATATCGGGGTGACGCGTGGTCAGCGCATTGGGTCCCCTCTGTCATTAATCTTGGTTTTCGTAATTGGGGCGCTGCCTCACTGTCAGACAGCTACTCAATTGTCCTCACGAGGCTGAGTTCACCCAGTTCCAGCTCCCACGTCAGTTTCTAAAATCCCTGACGGAGCCAGGAATCAAACCTGGGGCCTCCGGGTGAGAGAGAGGTGCGCTCCTCCAAAAACGGAACCGGCGATATTAATAAATCCACTCTCCATTTGGCACATATTTTGTCCTGAATGTATAGGATATAGGTTTGAGTCTCAATAGTGATCTCATTTCCAACGCCTAAATATGGCATCTGATCGAACCTAGATTGAGCCCTTGACTTCTGTTTGAGGAAAGGATACACTTAGAATGGTGGCTGTGAGCGCTTGGGTTCGAACCCCGGATCTCCAAACAAACAGCTACCTAGTAAAGACGTACAACGTGTCCACAAGCGCTCGGCTAGGTTTGCGAGTAGGACGAGAAAAGACAAATCTGTTATAATGCTGGTGGGTGAATCAAAAGCTTGTTCTGTTGTAGAACGGAGCTGGTCAGACCATCCTCAAGCATCGGGACGGCGTCGCTAGGAATGCACTTCGAGCGAGGATGGAGAATACAGCTGTCTGAGCGGAATACAAGGTGAACTCAGACGTTGGATGAACAGTATAATGCATTCCTCTTACCCGCGTTTGGTCGCAGAAAGAATTAAAAAGGATTTGGATGGAGAAACAGCGTCGCGATTTATAAATGAACAGCTAGCTGGAGAAAGGAGAGGGACTGGGTAATGAATTCGTTGCCTCCATGTAAGTGCTGTGAGGCACAGTTGGAAAGTCCCTCCCTTCTCGTGTCCAAGATTGCAGGCGAACAAGACGATCTCAGTGCGGGCTATGCTCACAGTAGAGTTAATAGCGTTGAAGATGCGCGAAGGGCTATGCTCCCAGTAACACTTAGATATGACTGTTAGGATAAAATTGTTACGGGAGATATTTCAAGCGACGATACTTGCATTTTAATTCTTAATTTCTTGGTTAGAAAATACCCGTATGTGAATTGCTATAATTCATTGCCTGGCTTGTACAGAATGATCCGAAATTGTTATTTTGTTTTGGTGTGTTTTGTTTTGCTTTGCTTTGTTCATAGTAATTCAATTAATTATGAATATTTCTTAATATTGTTTGGGAAGCAATCTTAAGTCCTCCCATAAATGCATTCAGAGGCGTCTATTTCTTACAGTACCATTCCACTTGTTATTATTCATTGGAGTAAGTAAGATACACGACGCGACGTCTCGTTCATAATTTTAATAATGGAGGAAGACGATCAATTCAGAAAATGGCACGTACGTTCGCGACAAGAACGCGAAATGAATTATGCACAGTATACATTCCACGATAATGCAAATGTGGCATAGTCCTTTACATGTACCGTAGACATCATGATGTTTCCACGGTTACAGCTTCGCTTATAGCTTCAGCAATATTCTTAAATATTGAGACTGGATAAATAATATTTCTCTACTCCATTGCTATATATGGCGAGCACGTAAAACCCACATATTGTGACTCAGCTGGAACTAACGCACAACACATACGGTACGGAGTAGTTGATGATGGTGGTGAACATTGTTGTTTCATGGGGTAGAGCATTGATATTAATATCCCCGAAAAGATACAGTATTTAAACCTAGAAAATCAGCGTCGAGTCAGAAAGACAAGAAATATAATAGGCTACTAATCGATTATGGTTATCGGTTACTTAATATTATTTTTTGGAACTACATGGTGTACATTGCAATGCACCCGAGAATGTTCTCCGCAGTGGTTACGTGCAGCTGTGAGTGGTTGCCAAATCGGTTTAGTTGGTAGCACGGTGTCTTTGACAGGGTGAATCCCACACGTGTGGTCTGTAGCCTGTCGAAATCGTCAGTGTGTATTGCAATTAGGGAGCGTATGTGTCATCAGCACTTCCAGCATCTGTTATGAATGGCTGTGGAGAGTACACAGTATACTGTTTGCTTGTTATTAGGGAACACAGTGATGACATAGCCTAATGCATTCTGCACATACGTCAAGCAGCATTGCGCGTCATAGGAGCTATGTCACCATGGACATTTAAACGATGACAGAGGCTACTTGAGCTGAGTCATATCCTACTCGCGCAACTGTACCTGTCAACGAAGCAGGCTGACGTGTGACACAAGTAAACAAAGAATAGTTTCCATCTCGACCGCCTGCAATCATTTCGTGAAAAGCTAATATGATGCAAGCGGCAGCCGTGCTGCCAACGTAACTTCTGTAGCTAGCTCTCGCAGACGCATGTAGGTAGGCGCTGCGGAGAAAATTTTCGGACTCACTGTACTATACAGGAATTTTGAACAAGAACGCCAAAGGCAGGTAATGGAAACTCAGAGAAGGAAGCAACGCCAGATACTACAACGTCCTCCACCTTCATCAGATGCAACGTGTGTGGCCGCATGTTCTAAAGTCTGTTCGCCGAGTCGAGACAGTAGAAGTAAACACAGCTGTGCGCGTGATTGCAAGGGGTGCGTAGAGTTGTGCCTGTTGAACGTACGCTTACATGTGGAGCGGACGAGTGCGATTTCTATTTTTATTCGGATTTATTATTTTATTACTTAATGTTACAGGGCGCCCGAGAATGTTCTCCGCAGTGGGTATGTGCAGCTGTGAGTGGTTGAGTCATGAGTTTTAGTTGGCTGCACTGCACTGTGTCCTTCAGAGCGGGACTTCCCCGTGTGAGCTGTCGATGTGCATCGCGATAAGCGCGCGAGCCTGCAGCGCGTATTACAGTCAGCGAGCGTTCGGATAGATTATTATTGGAAGAGTGCAACAGTATACAGACGGTAGTGTTTACTACTGAAGAGAGAGTTTTTTTTTTTGGTGGAATACGATTTTCGCGAAGGCGATCGGTTTACAGAAAATGTAAAATTAATATTTCAGGCGCGGATTCCTAATTCAAAGTGTCCAAACCGTGATACCATTCGGGATTTGGTAAGTACATTTCGTGTGAGTGGCTCAGTTCACGATGTACCGGGAACAGGCAGGCCTACGCTTTTAACAGACGAAAAACTTGATGAAATCTCCGATATAATGCTGCGAAGCCCAAGTAAATCATCACGAAAATTAGCTCAACAAAAAGGAATCTCCGAGTCGACAGCACATAAAGCTGTAAGAGACAAGCTTCAGTTGTTCCCTTATAGTGGGCGATGTATGGAAGATAGACATATGCTCTCGCGGACTTTTTTGTAGGACTTTTCATGCTGAACAATTCTTATTTCATAGTATTTAGATATTTTTAATGGTTTGCCCAGCGTAAGCTTACCAAGTGCTCGGATGCCAGGTTTTTTTAATCGACTATTCCACTATAATCGTTACTGCTCGGCTTCCTTTGATCATAAATAATTTAATTTCTACAGAAATCATACTCGATATATCCTTTACAGAATGGTGAAAACCGCATCAAAATCTATACAGTGGTTCTTGAGTTTACCAGTAAAATCCAAGAAACGGGGACTTTGTTTTATACTAAGTAGAGATGATGCAAGCGGCAGCCGTGCTACCAACGTAACTGCTGTAGCTAGCTCTTGCAGACGCATGTAGGCGCTGCGGAGAATATTCCCGGACTCACTGTAGTTTTTGTATTTAATTACTTAATTAATTATTTCTTAACTTTTACGATAGACAACACTTATTTCTGATCGTGTGTAGGCTACGAGGATTTTATACAGTTGAGGTTCCGTTGTAGACTCGGCAGAGGACAATGCGAGTGTTATTACTCCACCAAAGAAGCAGCTTTAGCGAGCGCTGAATAGATCTGAAAAGCATATGGTGCTGAACAAATATAAGGTCGAGTTAGAAATGCATCCCACTTCACTCATTTCTGCCGTAGTAAGGAAAGCAAGTTATTCCACGGGTATTAGTGAAATTTCTGTGTATCGAATAGTTCGAGAATATAAAGCTACCCACTGTTTACAGTCGCCCATGAAAGAGCAACCAAGGGCAAAGATTGTGGAAAGAATTGACGAGTTTGATAAGAATGCTATAAGAAGAAAGGCTCACCAGTTCATTTTTCGTAATGAGCTGCCTACGATCGTTAAAGTACTTATCGCTGTCAATAAAGACACAGATTTGGCGGATGTTTGACGAACGACATTTTTTAATTTATTGCAGGAACTAAACTTCGAACATGTTCGACGAGGGCGAGACAGTAATCTCATAGAGAGGGATGAAACAGTCGTATGGAGACGTACAGTAGATATTTACAAACAATATGACGAAAGAGAAAAGAAGGGAGAAAAGTCTATTTTTTAGATGAAGCTTGGCTAAACACAGAGCCACAGTGCAGCACTGGTATTTACTAGGGCTACGACATGACAAACTATCTCGGATTATATTGGCTACCACTGTTTGGCTGAGCCGATGACGTGGACAGGGCGTGTTTCCATGTCCGGGCAGCCAGGGACGCTGTCTCGACTCGGCGAATAGATTTTAGGCAAGGGTTGGTCCGTTGAGTCACCAACGTCATCTCCATCGAGTGGACACAAGCGATTAGAATTGCAGGGAAGCCTTGAATTCCATAACAGTTCAAAGGGACGTTAAACCCAAATTATTATTATTATTGCAAAATATTTCATAGTTTCCTTCTTCTTTGAAGCCTATTTTCATTTATGAAAAAAAAATAGGCTTATGAGATCACCTTTTGTTAGTGTGTGTGTGTGTGTGTGTGTGTGAGTGTGTGCCCCCTGGTGTATTCTTTGGAATACATGGTAAGATAGAGTATACTTTTACTGCTCTTTGCTTGTTCATTCCTTCCTTTCTCTCAAACACCAACAGTGATCTTCTAATTTCTCCTTGCTGTTTAGGGTTCTCATGTTAATTGTGAGTCTATTCTAGATATATATCTTCCATGACCCACCTAGCGTCATCTAGCAGCGAATCTCTGAAGTTCCTCAATTCTTCCCTGTGCAAGAGGACTTCCTTATTAATCTGGCCACCAGATCTCGTCGCCATCGCCAGCTATTATCTCCGTGATCAAGAGAACTTCGTCTACTTTTTCACCCACCAGGCTGCGATAGTGTCGCCTACTATCAACTCTTTGAAGACCATTTCATCAAGAGAAATTAACTTTTCAATGTTGGTTATGCTTATATGTTTCCTTTTGTCTCCTACCCCCACTCTTTTCCCTTCCCTGTTCCCTCTGTGCTTCGCTGAGCGTGTCTCACTTGTACGTCGGCAGTCTACTTAGTCAGTTAAAGCTCAACTAGAGCTAGCCTCCTCAACTAAAGAGGCATTCTTTTAATTCCACGCCATGTTGGAACTTTAATCTCAACCGTCAAAGGGAACTTCACCTTCACCATGAAGCAAAGATAAGTACCGACTTCAGGTTTTAACCTCATTCTCATCGTCTTTTAATAACTACATGCTTTTAATGATCATTTTATAGGCAGTGTGAGATTACTATATTTGGGGCAATAATCATCCTTCGTGGGATTTTCTATGTTGGGCTTTTGTCTGTCTAAGCCAATCTTAATAGAAAGCAGCATTTCTTATGAGAAATCTTCTCACAACGTGGGATACCATTGAATTACCCACTGTCTATAAAATACTTTGCTCGTTCCACCGCTGGAATAACTTTGGCCCTATTCTTCAGTTAGGACTGCTCTGGAACCTTCCAGAATCTGCACTCTATCTACCAGTCATACCGTCATGTATTTTCCACTCACATGTGTGAATACTTTTTCAAGCTAAGGAATCGTTCTTATGAATTACTGCTCAATAGCTAATTTTTCTTCCTCCGTTGGGATTTTCTCTGTAATCTACAACTTTCTCCAGCAATAGACTCTCGCCTATCTAGTGCAACTAGTTATTTTCCATAATTGCAATAACTTTCTTTGTCATAAACTTTTGTGCAACTACAGTGAACTTTTCATCTATTCCAACAGACTATAGTGTAAAATAGTGTTTTTTCAATATTTCTTCCGCTTCACGCTCGTCCGATTATTATAAATACGGCCATGAACATTTATCCTCAATCCCATTTGATCTTTCCCAAACCTCTTACTAACAAATCATAATAATAAAATTGTTACTTTAGGTCTTTTTCAATGAGGTGTCACTCTCAACTAGTGCCCTCCCTTTGTTTTTGCTCCATATAAAATGAATTAATGTCTGCATAACTACGTGTCTGGTACACGTTTCAAATTATCTTGTTTCTCCCTTCCAATTAGGGTATACAATTCTTTCAACTCATAAGTGAGTTATTTCTAGGTTTCACGAAAGGGTAACTTGCCCCATTTGTCTCGTGATTCCTACTTAAACATATGAGGTCTAGAAACTTCCTTTCGACTTTCTCTTCAGGTTTCACAGTAAGTGACTTGCCCTATTTGTATAACTACTAAAAAAGTAATTCAGCTTTAATATAAGAAGTTATAGGAACTTTTATTTTATTCTTCCTGTTTTGGTTATTGTTATTTCCGAAGTTGTTACTCTTTCAAAGATATTTACCTAGAATTTCTTAAAAGTACACACCTTGTACTCGATTTAATGTCTAACTTTAATCACTTCAATTGTCTTTAAATTTTTTTATTTTATCTTCGCCATTTCAAAATCTTGCGAAGATTTTAAAACATATAAAGGTTTGAAACCAAAAGAATTGTTAATTGCCTGGCGCAAGCTTTAAATGTTTTCTGAGGTCTGCGACCCCAAATTGTTAACAAAATTGAAATTATATATTTGTTAAATTCATTACACTCTTTTGCATTGTTAAATAAATTAAAGAGTTCTTTTTCGCTTTCTCATTTTTCTAGTATAACAGTTAGGCAAGATCCTGTCTTCCTTGACTCTTCCCAATTAATGCAAATAAATCTCTTGATAGGGTTTTCACCACTTGTTGCATTTCAGCAAGAACTCTTAGCTGACAACTTGGTAAAGTCTCTCTTAGCTTTAATAGCTAATTCTAACTGGCCAGTAAGGCAAGCATAGCTCGCTACGCCAGCTTCCTGCTTGTGGAGATTTTCTCCAAAATTTATGGTTGGTTTTTCAAAATATAAGTGTTTCTCCTTGCCTAAACTTTTAGTCGGCTCCTTGCTGGGTAAAAGCTTAGCCATTTCCAAATGCAACTATTGGTTTACTTACCAAAATTATTCCCAAAGGTATAATTGTTTTATCTACATCCTTCTTGGAAGCACTTGGTCGCTTTTTAGGAACTCTACAATTTCGAAAACTAGAAATATCGAAACCGATTGAAATTATTGGCATTCTTCGAATTACTTGTTCAAAACAAATTCCTTTGAACAGATATACAATAAATCTGTTACTCTTTACTTGCCAGACCATCACCCTTCCCCATAGTAGGCAGATGTATGCTTGAGAGGGAATACTCTAAAGCCACTCTCTTGCAAACCGCCCAAGTTCTAGCTGCGTCTCCCGTTAGCTTTGCCCAGGTCCCTACCCACTTTAGGTATCGAAGAGAGGATTTGCAATGGCAACCGCCTTTGAGTACATTTAAAGTTAAACTTATAATTTTTGTGGGACTCTCCTCCTATTTCTCCATCCTTTTTCTCCAGTCCGAAACCCACTTCCTTTTCTTTATCATCTTCCCTTGGTGGTTAGGTTATTCCTCAGCCAATAATCTACCCAAAAATTGGTGCCGAAACCCGGGAGAGTCCATTTATGTCATTTTCTATTCTCTTTCAAGGGTTATTTGACAATATTTTGCAAATCATTAATATCTGCTTTGAACCTTTCAGCTATAACTACATTGTGCAAAGCCTGTGAAGTGGAAAGAGGCCGCTCCTGTCTCTTTTGGTGTTTCCCTTTCTTTCAACTTATTTGCTGCTGCCAGCCTGACAGCATTTCTAAGGTTCCACAGTTTCGTAAGTTATACTTTAATCTACCTACCTTGTCATGGCTCCTACTGAAAAGGATAAGGATGAGAAACTTACTTCTAAACGAGCATCCTATAAAGGACAAATTACCCGATTCAGAAAATACATCAAAGAGCTAGATCCCTCAAAGCTCAATTAGACTTGTTAAAACATCGTGTAAGGGATTTTGAACGTTCATATGAAAATTATTGTAACATCCAAACTGAAATAGAAACTTGTATGCTCAATCAAACCGAAGATCGAGTCGAAGTAGAAAACCAATATTACGAAGGTATAGGTTCTGCTTTCAAAATAATACGCCAACTCGAAGAAGAACAGAAAAAAGACGCTTCTGTTCTTGGTTCCCTTCACGAACAACAAACTTCTTCTCGCGATGGTACTCACAAGCCCAAACCAATTCTACCTAAGATTGATTTACCCCACTTCTCTGGAGACGAATCTACTTGGGATTCTTTCTATGAATTATTTTGCTCTCTTGTTCATGACAATGAAGACATTCATGTCATCTACAAGTTTCATTACTTGAGATCTATCCTCCGAGGTCAAGCTCTGCAGTTAGTTGAAGCACTCCCTTTAAGTGCCGAAAATTACCCCATTGCCCTTAACTTATTGAAAGAAAGATACGGAAATTTACGGTTACGTATTCAACGCCATATGAAGGCTCTATTTAACCTACCTGCGTCACAGCACAATGACGTCACTAGTTTGCGTACTCTCATTGATACTACACAACTTCACGTTAAATCTCTTTCCCAATTAGATCAACCCACTGAACACTGGGACACTTTCCTAATACATTTAGTGGTTTCTAAAGTTGATGCTGCTACCCTCAAAGCTTGGGAGATTGAACTTTCTAGAGAAGACGATTACTCTTACGAGCATTTAGTCACTTTCATAAATGCTAGATGCCAATTCTAAACCGCTTTAGCTAATCAAAGTGAACCCTCATCCCCGAGTTCTAAATTTGAATTAATGTCTCTTAAACCCAAAAGCGAACGCTTAGCGTCTAGTACTCAAAAACCTGGGTCCAGCTCATCTAAACTTAAGTCAAACACTACTGGTTACCCAACTAGGTCTAGTGAACGCCGTATTGCTAGCTCTCTTGTTTTAAACACTCAATGTGAACCCCGCAAGAGTTTAAATGAACCTTTAAAGTGCATACTTTGTAAAGATTCCCATGCCTTATATCTATGTAAATCCTTTGTCAGTCGACGACAGAAGAAAATTAGTTTCCCAGAACAAACATTGCTTCAACTGCCTAGCACCCACGCATTCTGCTTCAAATTGCAAGTCCACAAGACTTTGCTTCCATTGTGAAAAAGCTCATCACACTTTACTACATCGTCATGATCAGGCAAGGTCATCGACAGCATCTACTTCTCAGAAAAGTTATATTGCTAACAGTTCCAATGCTTCATCGTACATTCAAAATGCCAAGTCCATTCGTAGTGCCCAAGTATTATTGTCTACTGTCCAAATCGAAGTTCAGAATAACTTTGGCAATTGGGTCCGTGCACGCGGTCTCCTTGATTCAGCGGCAACTCATGATTTTGTGTCTAATTCTTTGATTAGAAAACTAGGCCTACCTGTAAACCCCACTTCTATTAAGGTATCGGGCATGAACAGCTCAAAATCGAAAGCTCTACAGTTCTCAAAGCTAACCATAAGAGACATTTGTCACAGAAACAACTTTCTCAAACTTAATTGTCTCATTCTCAATAGCATTGGAGAAGACACTCCAAGTCACTCTGTGGATATTTCAGGGTTAAACATTCCCTCGCATTTAAGGCTAGCCGATCCTTTGTTCAACATACAAAACCCCATTGACATACTCTTTAGTGCCAATGTTTTCTGGAATTGCCTTCGTAAACAGGTTCGCAAGTTATCCTCAAACGTGGTCGCCAGAGACACTAATTTTGGATGGATCGTCACCGGTCAAATTCCCCATTATTCTCCCCAACCCGCATCGCAATGTTACTTCGCCATTACTGACCTGGAACAGTTCTGGAGGCTCGAAAGCGTTGATCCTCCTAACGTGACCTCTTCAGAAAATGAATTCTGTGAGCAACTTTTTCTGAACACCACCACTCGCTCTTCTGATGGTCGGTTCATTGTTCAAATGCCAAGATTGCATAATCCCCCTAAACTTATTAACTCTCAACCCAAAGCTCGAAAAGCCTTCTTTGCTATCGAGAGCAAATTAAAAAAAGAACCTCTCGTTAAACAGCAGTACACCGACTTCATGGATGAGTATGAAAGCTTAGATCATATGGAAGTTGTTAACAAATCTGATGATGAATTGCACCCCCCAATTGAAATGGTTTTCTTAAATCATCATCCGGTGTGGAAAAACCCTCTTGTAAAGGATACAATCCGAGTTGTTTTCAATGATTCATCACCTGACGTTAATGGCAACAGCCTTAACGATACTCTTTACTCTGGTCCTGCTATTCAGTTAGATCTATCTGCTATACTCTTAAACTTTCGATTATTTCCCATAGCTGTTATAGCAGATATAAAACAGATGTACCGTCAAGTTTTAATTCAGCCTGAACAACGAGATCTCCAAAGAATCTTGTGGCTCGACGAAATCAGTAAGCCCATTAAGGTATTTCGTTTAAAAACTGTTACTTATGGCTTAAAACTTTCCGCTTTCCTTGCTATCCGATCCCTACACTTGTTAGCTTCTCAAGATGGTCATTTATTTGATTCTAAAGCTTCTGAAGCACTAACTACGTCATTCTATGTTGACGATTATTTGCAGTCCTTCCCCACTCTGGAGGAAGCTTCTTTCGTGTCCTTAGAACTTCAGGCATTGCTAAGGAATGGAGGTTTCCCACTTCATAAGTGGAATTCCAACTCCCCTGAGTTTCTCGCCCAGTTTCCTATTGAAGACGTAGATCCCTCCTCTGTCGAAATTTGTGGAAACTTCGAATCCATAAAAACTCTTGGAGTTCATTGGTGCACTAGCACTGACACTCTCATCTAGAAAGTTTCGCTCGCAGAAGAGCTCCCTAACACAAAAAGACAAATTCTCTCTGAAATTGCAAAAAATTTGGATCCGCTTCAATTCCTTGCCCCAGTTATCGTTATAGCCAAACTTTTCATGCAAGAGCTGTGATTGCTCAAATGTGAATGGGATGACACTGTTCCCCTTTCTTTTCTTAACAGATGGCTCTCTTTTCGCAGCAATTTGCTTGATCTTTCCCTTATTGAAATTCCCAGGAATTTAATTAACGCCCATTCTAATGCATCTTTTTTCCTTCATGTGTTCGCGGACAGTTCCGAAAAAGCTTACGGTTGCCGTGCATATTTGGTTTATCGCGGTTCATTAAATGGATCTTCAGTTTCCAACCTTGTTTGTGCCAAATCGAAGGTGGCTCCTCTTAAAACTATTACTTTTCCTAGGCTTGAATTGTGTGCTGCACTCATGGCGGCAGAACTTGTTAAGAAATTACGGGAAGTATTAAAAGTCGAATTCTCGCAAATCTATCTCTGGAGCAATTCAATGATCACCCTCTCTTGGATCTCCAAGAATCCCGCTCACTGGCAAACTTTTGTTGCAAACAGGGTTTCCAAAATTCAAACTCTTTCTTTGGGATGTCAATGGAGGCATGTGCCCAGCGCTGACAACCCAGCCGACATTATCTCTCGTGGATGTTTACCCTCTCAATGGGCAGCTTTCCAGTTATACTGGCACGGGCCCTCGTGGTTAATCGAAGACTCTTCTTGTTGGCCTTCTAAACCTCCAGCTACAAACTCCAACTTGCCTGACGCTCAAGTATCTATATCTATTGCTTCGTGTCTTGTTTCCAACGTTTCTCATCCCTTGTTGTCCCGCTATTCTCCCTTTCACAAATTAATTCGAATTGTCGTCTATCTTCTTAGATGGAAATATCTTGTGGTTGACCAACCTCTTCTCCCCAAACCACACCTTACCAATCATGAATTGAATCTCGCTACCATTAAGGTTTTACAACTGACACAGCAAGAAGCCTTTTCTTCTGAATTGTCTTTACTTTCTTCTAAAAGGGATCTTCCCAAATCTAGTCGTCTTCGTGCTTTGGCCCCGTTCCTTGATGACAATGGGTTACTCAGGGTAGGAGGTAGGCTCTCGCAATCTTTGCTTTCGGAGGACAAAAAGCATCCCGTTATTTTGCCTTCTAAACATCACGTAACTTCTTTAATTATACGTGACTTTCATTATCGCAATCTGCATGTTGGTACACGCACTCTGCTTTGCCTCTTAAGGGAAAAGTACTGGATTATAAATGGAATTCACGAAGTTTCCTCTGTAATTCACAAGTGCATTCCTTGCTTCAAAGCGAAACCTAAAGTCAATACTCAATTAATGATCGATCTGCCCTCCTTTTGCTCTTCTCCTACACGTCCATTTGCTCTAAATGGTGTGGACTATATGGGTCCGTTCCAATATCAACGAAATTCCCCTGAAGCTAAACGCAAATTGTTTGGTAAGCTCTATGTTTCTCTCTTTGTTTGCATGGTTACTGGCGCAATCCATTTGGAACTAGTAACGAATGCCTCCACTTCTTACTTATCAGCCGTCTCTCGCTTCGCTGCTAGGCGTGGTGTTCGTTCAGAGATGTTCTCTGATAACGCTTCCACTTTTCAGGGCGCAGCTTCCTTGGAGAAGAAAGCTCTCACATCTTCTCCTGCCATGGAAAAGATTTCTAATTTTTCCTACTCCAAGGGTTTCAAATGGCGTTTTATACCCCCCTACGCTCCTCATCACGGTGGTAGGTGGGAATCATGCGTAAAGCTCACTAAACGTCATTTAAGAAAGGTTTTAGGTAATCGCATTCTGACTTATGAAGAATTTAATTCACTGTCCGTTCTGATTGAAGGTGTTGTTAATTCTCGCCCTTTAACTCCGCTTTCCAATGACCCTGATGACCTGCTTCCACTCACACCTGGTCACTTCCTTATAGGCACTTCTCTTTCTGCCCCTCCTCCCCTTTCCAGCTCTTACAGGGATTCTAATCTACCTATTGTTTGGCGTAAACTTGAAGCACTCCGCAATTCTTTCTGGAAGAGGTGGAACTTGGAATATTTAACTTCCTTGCAACGGAGACAGAAGTGGTTTCTTTCCAGTCCCGACATCAAAGTGGGGGACTTGGTCCTGGTTAGGGATGTTTCTCCTCCCCTGGTCTGGATTTCTGATAGAGTGACCCAGTGTTATCCTGTAAGGGATGGGAGAGTCAGGGTGGCCAGCATATTGACCACTAACGGTCACATCACAAGACCACTGCCTTTAATTGCTCCATTACCTTTAAATGTTTAATTGTTTATCCTGCTCTCTGTTGGTGATTGCCCCTCCCAGCTTGGTGTATTCTTTGGAATACACGGTAAAATAGAGTATACTTTTACTGCTCTTTGCTTGTTCATTCCTTCCTTTTTCTCAAACACCAACAGTGATCTTCTAATTTCTCCTTGCTGTTTAGGGTTCTCATGTTAATTGTGAGTCTGTTCTAGATATATATCTTCCATGACCCACCTAGCGTCATCTAGCAGCGAATCTCTGAAGTTCCTCAATTCTTCCCTGTGCAAGAGGACTTCCTTATTAATCTGGCCACCAGATCTCGTCGCCATCGCCAGCTATTATCTCCGTGATCAAGAGAACTTCGTCTACTTTTTCACCCACCAGGCTGCGATAGTGTCGCCTACTATCAACTCTTTGAAGACCATTTCATCAAGAGAAATTAACTTTTCAATGTTGGTTTTGCATATATGTTTTCCTTTTGTCTCCTACCCCCACTCTTTACCCTTCCATGTTCCCTCTGTGCTTCGCTGAGCGTGTCTCACTTGTACGTCGGCAGTCTACTTAGTCAGTTGAAGCTCAACTAGAGCTAGCCTCCTCAACTAAAGAGGCATTATTTAATTCCACGCCATGTTGGAACTTTAATCTCAACCGTCAAAGGGAACTTCACATTCGCCATGAAGCAAAGATAAGTACCGACTTCAGGTTTTAACCTCATTCTCATCGTCTTTTAATAACTACATGCTTTTAATGATCATTTTATAGGCAGTGTGAGATTACTATATTTGGGGCAATAATCATCCTTCGTGGGATTTTCTATGTTGGGCTTTTGTCTGTCTAAGCCAATCTTAATAGAAAGCAGCATTTCTTATGAGAAATTTTCTCACAACGTGGGATACCATTGAATTACCCACTGTCTATAAAATACTTTGCTCGTTCCACCGCTGGAATAACTTTGGCCCTATTCTTCAGTTAGGACTGCTCTGGAACCTTCCAGAATCTGCACTCTATCTACCAGTCATACCGTCATGTATTTTCCACTCACATGTGTGAATACTTTTTCAAGCTAAGGAATCTTTCTTATGAATTACTGCTCAATAGCTAATTTTTCTTCCTCCTTTGGGATTTTCTCTGTAATCTACAACATTCTCCAGCAATAGTCTCTCGCCTATCTAGTGCAACTAGTTATTTTCCATAATTGCAATAACTTCCTTTGTCATAAACTTTTGTGCTACTACAGTGAACTTCTCATCTATTCCAACAGACTATAGTGTAAAATAGTGTTTATTCAATATTTCTTCCGCGTCGCGCTCGTCCGATTATTATAAATACGGCCATGAACATTTATCCTCAATCCCATTTGATCTTTCCCAAACCTCTTACTAACAAATCATAATAATAAAATTGTTACTTAGGTCTTTTTCAATGAGGTGTCACTCTCAACTAGTGCCCTCCCTTTGTTTTTGCTCCATATACAGCGAATTAATGTCTGCATAACTACGTGTCTGGTACACGTTTCAAATTTTCTTGTTTCTCCCTTCCAATTAGGGAATAAAATTCTTTCAACTCATAAGTGAGTTATTTCTAGGTTTCACGAAAGGGTAACTTGCCCCATTTGTCTCGTGATTCATACTTAAACATAGGAGGTCTAGAAACTTCCTTTCGACTTTCTCTTCAGGTTTCACAGTAAGTGACCTGCCCTATTTGTATAACTACTAAAAAGTAATTCAGCTTTAATATAAGAAGTTATAGGAACTTCTAATTTATTCTTCCTGTTTTGGTTATTGTTATTTCCGAAGTTGTTACTCTTTCTAAGATATTTATCTAGAATTTCTTAAAAGTACGCACCTTGTACTCGATTTAATGTCTAACTTTAATCACTTTAATTGTCTTTAATTTTTTTTATTTTATCTTCGCCATTTCAAAATCTTGCGAAGATTTTAAAACATATAAAGGTTTGAAACCAAAAGAATTGTTAATTGCCTGGCGCAAGCTTTAAATGTTTTCTGAGGTCTGCGACCCCAAATTGTTAACAAAATTGAAATTATATATTTGTTAAATTCATTACACTCTTTTGCATTGTTAAATAAATTAAGGAGTTCTTTTTCGCTTTCTCATTTTTCTAGTATAACAGTTAGGCAAGATCCTGTCTTCCTTGACTCTTCCCACTTAATGCAAATAAATCTCTTGATAGGGTTTTCACCACTTGTTGCATTTGAGCAAGAAATCTTAGTTGACAACTTGGTAAAGTCTCTCTTAGCTTTAATAGCTAATTCTAACTGGCCAGTAAGGCAAGCATAGCTCGCTACGCCAGCTTCCTGCTGTGGAGATTCTCTCCAAAACTTATGGTTCGTTTTTCAAAATATAAGTGTTTCTCCTTGCCTAAACTTTTAGTCGGCTCCTTGCTGGGTAAAAGCTTAGCCATTTCCAAATGCAACTATTGGTTTACTTACCAAAATTATTCCCAAAGGTATAATTGTTTTATCTACATCCTTCTTGGAAGCACTTGGTCGCTTTTTAGGAACTCTACAATTTCGAAAACTAGAAATATCGAAACCGATTCAAATTATTGGCACTCTTCGAATTACTTGTTCAAAACAAATTCCTTTGAACAGATATACAATAAATCTGTTACTCTTTGCCTTGCCAGACCATCACCCTTCCCCATAGTAGGCAGATGTATGCTTGAGAGGGAATACTCTAAAGCCACTCGCTTGCAAACCGCCCAAGTTCTAGCTGCGTCTCCCGTTAGCTTTGCCCAGGTCCCTACCCACTTTAGGTATCGGAGAAAGGATTTGCAATGGCAACCGCCTTTGAGTACATTTAAAGTTAAACTTATAACTTTTGTGGGACTCTCCTCCTATTTCTCCATCCTTTTTCTCCAGTCCGAAACCCACTTCCTTTTCTTTATCATCTTCCCTTGGTGGTTAGGTTATTCCTCAGCCAATAATCTACCCACCCCCCTAATAACTTCTAAACGGCTGGAGCGATTTCAATCAAACACGGTACGGTAATACTACTATTTTGGTCCATCCCGATCGTGCCATTCAAATTTTATTACTTCTCACCAATCCAAGATGGCGGCTGTGGGAAATATATCACCGTCATTCTATATCTCCGAAACTATTACTCATATTACCCTGACATTTTTTACGGTGATAAATGGCAGTACTAGACGTTTACCTATGTGACTTTCAAAAACCTATTATATACAAAACAAACATGGCGGCCAATCGAAATTGAAATATTTAAATAAACTTTTCTTACGATTTAACCATCCGAACCCAGTGAAACTTGGTACAGCAAATGACTATGCCAATTGCAATGCACTAACACCTGATTTAGTTCAATTGATTTTATAACATCAAGATGGCGGCTGTACGAAATTTTAACAAGTTTTTATTCCTTGTGTTCTAATCATGCGATCAAAATCAACGTTTGAATAATGAGCGTGCGTAATAATGTTCATCTAATAGTACATAACTCTATGGCCTACATATATTAAAATCCAACATGGTGACCATCCGAAATATTTAGACGGTTCTCAAAATATATAAACTATGACAGCAATTAAACTGAAAATTTGTACGTATAGAGGCTATGAACGTAAGTTCACCTATGCGACGTTCAATAACCTGATGAGCCCAAATCCAACATGGTGGCGACGCGAATTTTAAATATTCAAATGGACGTTTTTCGTGATTTCACCATCCGAGCGCAGTGAAACGTGGTACGGTATATGCTTATATAAATCTTAATCCACTGCCATCTAATTCATTTAAATAATTTTCATAACCACAAAATGGCGGCTGAGAGAAATTTGAAAATCTCGTTTCTTTTATTATTTCTTGTGTCGTAATCATGCTATTGAAACACCTAAACAATAATCTTCATGTAAGAGTACATAAATCTCAGGACTATACTGTATATACAATCCAACATGGCGATTACCCGAAATATATAAACGGTTCTCGATATCTACGACTGTATTACAGCAATCAAACTGAAATTTTGTAAATTGATAGAGGTAATTAACACAAATAGGATATATGAAAATAGGCCATATAGTTTTTCACGGAAGTACTTGTTTCATATTAATATTTTGTTTGATTAAAAAGAGTTAATTTTTTTTTAAATAAATACATTTTAATATAATTTTGACAGTCAATATTCTCTGAATAATATCTTTTGTTAATTGCGTGTTAATACTTTCGAATTTCGTATACATATCCCGAGTTTAGATTAATCCTATCAAATGGGTTTCGTGTACGATCATTTCCTACAATCAAACTTGGCTTCAAACATAACATGTGCGGGAAGTCAGTTGTCTGTAATACGTTTAAAGGAACATTTTCTTGTTTAAAACTGTGATAGAGCTGCGTGGCTGGAAATAAAAATAAAATTATTATAGAAAACGGGGCCGATGGATTGCCCCTTAGCATTTTTAGCAGAAGCTCCTTTATATCAGAGCAGTTTATAAATTAATATTTTCCTATTCACTAGTCTATGTCGGTTTTCGGTTAACAGCAACTGAGACAGTTTCACACTTGAGGTACACGAATGACAGCGCTGGTTTTCACTGTATAATCACGACACACACATTGCCACAAGTTTGCGCTCCCTTAAGACCTCGCCGCATATCGCTCGACGGACTAAACTGTCAGTTACAATCTACACTTCACATTCCACTGCGGTTGGCATTACACATCTGGCAGGAATGCAAACATCCTGGAATCCCTCATCTCCAAACAAGTAGGTTTAAGTTGCCAAGTTATGAATTGCCAAGGCACTCGTGAAATGAAAATACACCAAGTTTAATTGCAATTACGTGAATGAGGAGTTTCTAGCCCTGTTGTCACAGAAACATTGAGTAGAAACTTAACATGCACCAAAATAGCTCAACCTACTGTCAGGAAACTAGGTCAAGCCTTCTCATCAAGGGTGCAAAGGGACCGACAGTAACACGAATATACAGTACTTAATATAATAACAGTTGTAATATATAAATCCTTTTTATAACAATTACATTGGTTGTTAACATATGTATTTTTATATTTTCATAATATTGATATGTTAAATAATATAAAATATTTATTTTACGAAACGACGAAGATAAATTTTAACACACTGATATACTCGTAATAGTAGATGTATAAAATTGCAGATCTACCTTTTTGAATATTACACGCAATCGTCATCTTGAAAAGATGACATATTATGTCTATTCACGATCTAATGTTTTATTTTATTTGGAAACTTGGCAAGACAGTAAACACAACGTGGCTCTACTCAGCGTAGGCCATTTTTATTCCTCTATTATTCCATTGTATGGTTTGAGACTGAAAAAAATGCGTTACCAGTTTACAAAACGAGTATTCCACCTTTAAATTAGGCCTGTCTTCTTGAGCTGAATGTATCTGGTTGAAAGACCAGAAAATCAGTAGCACGCCTGTGGAGCAGTATTTTAGATATACGAAGAACATTGTTCAACCTGTGATAGATTAGGAGTATCCAGATGTACTTAGTTCACACACATCTCCTCTCGGATCAATTGTCTAATCAATAGATTGCATTTGACATTTTAAAAAATATATAGTTTACTTTGAGAACTGCATTTTCGGAAGCTTTCATTGTAAGTAACCTATATTTACTAAACAGAGTTACCGTATCCCTAAAATTTCGCTATTGGACTGTATGCACTGTCTGATTATGCATATCTTGTCAGCAATGCAAAACAATTGTTCAAATCTCTTTTACATTCCTAAAAATATAGAAAACATAAATTCCTCAAGTTCGTTCCACTAAACGTGGCAACAGTGCACAATGAGCCATCACCCGTACGTAAGTTCAGATGGATCAAACACTTTTCATCAAACCAATATATGATAAATGAGAAGTAACATTCTTTTCAGAGAGAGAAAAAAACGATAATTAATAAAATAACAAGTATTTCCGTGAAGAAACTATAGAGCCTATTTTCATATATCCTATTTATGTTACTTGCCTCTATCAACATATACAATTTCAGATTGATTAATTTAATAGATTCGTAGATATTGAGAACCGTCTAAATATTTCGGATGGTCGCCATGTTGGATTGTTATATATGTAGGTCTTAGAGTTGTGTACTATTACATGGAGATTATTGTATAGGTGTAGTATTCAAACTTCAATCGCATGATTAGGACACAAGATATGAAAATCAGATTTTAAAATTTCGCACAGCTGCCATCCTGTGGTTATGAAAACAATAAATTAGATGCGAGTGGATTAAAATTTGTATAAGCATTTACCGTACCAAGTTTTACGACTCTCGGATGGTTAAATCGCCAGAAACCTCCGTTTCAGTATTTGTATTTCGCACAGCCGTCATCTTGAGGTTATGTAGACAATTGAACTAAATTGGATGCCAGTGAATTAGAGTACAATGTGTTTAAACATTTGCTGTATCAAGTTTCATTGCGTTTGGATGGTTAAATCGCGAGAAGTCAATTTAAAATTATACATTTCGCTTGGCCGCCATGTTCGTTTCGTAGCTAACAGGTTTTTGAAAGTCTCATAGATGACCTTTTAGTAGAGTCATTTATCTCCGTACAAAATGTCAGGGTCATATCAGTAATACTTTCGTAGATTAGAATGAAGGTGAAATATTTCGCACAGCGGCTATCTTGAGATTATGTAAACAATTGAACTAAATTAGATGCTAATGCATTGCAATGTGCATAAACATTTGCTGTACCAAGTTTCATTGCGTTTGGATGGTTAAATAGCGAGAAAAGTCTATTTAAAAGTTTCAAGTTCGCTTGACCGCCATGTTCGTTTTGTAGTCAACAGGTTTTTGAAAGTCTCATCACCGTACACAATTTCAGGGTGATATCAGTAATAGTTTCGGAGATATAGAATGCCGGTGAAATATTTCGCACAGCCGCCATGTTGGATTGGTGAGACGTAATAAAATTTGAAGGGCACGGTCGGGGTCGGCCAAGATATTACTATGTCCTTACCGAGTTTCATTGAAATCGCTCCAGCCGTTTAGAAGTTATTATGGGGAAACACAAACACATCCACACATACGCACACACACACACGAACTAAAGGTGATCTCATAAGCCTATTTTTTTCATAAAATGGAAACAGGCTAAAAATGACGGAGATGATAATGAGAGATAAGGTGAACATCATAAGAGTGTACGTTAATCTGAGAGGAAGAGAAATCCAATTACATAACAAGAGGCAGACGTTACACTTAAAGACAGCTGAGCGAAAACATACAAGTGAAATTCTATCTCCTCACTCAACAACACATCAAGCTCTTAATTCTAGTCTCAACATATCGAGTTAACGTTACACATTAGAGTTAAATCAGGGCTAATAGAATTAACCTTTCACATCATTACCAAAGCAACACCCAGCGGGCTAACGAAACAAGTAAAAATTCCCAAGATAAATAAGGAACCGAACGGTCAAGGTACAGTATATTCTTAGGGGCAGAGGGAAAATGAAAAACTTTATTTATACTGTATTACGAAAGTTCAGGCCAAACTGTCCCTTAAGAAAGACAAATGTGGAATGACACTTCACGTTAAATAGGGCCTTAATTACAAGTTATTAAATGTGTCAACCAGAAAATGAAAACATAATAAGATCACGAATTAATACGCTTTCATTCAATAAAAAATAACATCCCTTAATTCGAACACTAACAAAACGTGCCTCTTCTTACTGGCACTTGTTTCGATGGGTAGTGAATACGAGTTTAGCACAATCTCCCAAAACGTCTAGCGAGATAAAATAATAACGTCTAAACACATTTTTAAAAAATTAGTTACTTGCAGTGTGGTTTGTAAAGTACAGTAAGCTGAAAATCAATGTATCAGAAAACATTCTATACATATTTTGAGCTCCTGATTTCAGACTATCTTCAATTATTTAATATACTGTGATTAACTACAAGTTCTTCGGGCTTGTACTTAATTATGGACGCCGGCCGTGAAAGCCTAAGCTGTTATAATATACTGTGAGTTCAGTATGCCACTAGGTAACTGAAATATAACAAATCTGATTTATACTAATTATTTAAATTACTAACTTCTAATCTAGCAAAGCGCCTTAGATGACCGCGCATATCCATGAAGGAATGCCTCCCAGCTCGAGCAACGTATGGGTAGCGTAAAGACACTCTCAGTCGTATCACCATAGGGGCGTGATGACGCAGTGGTCAAGCTCTTTGCCTCTCATCAAGGTGGAGCGGGTTCGATTCCCGCACAATGCATGTGAGATTTTCGAAGTGAAATGCCATGTTTTGTGGTTCAGATTCCAAGTAAAAAGGAAGTCCCGTGGCTCATGATCACGAGATTAACGGTCTCGTTAAATTTCCAGTCGTATTACTTTGGATTTTAGATCATGGGGCGCTACTCCTCATGTCAATCAGCAACCCAATTGTCCAGGCGATACTAAAAGCACCTCGCTGAAACCCTCACCCCAGATCTTAAATGTCTCGTGGCGCCGGTAACTGACCTCGAGGCCTCCAACCTGACCTCACTGACCGAGGATCCCCACAGATGGCTCAGTGCTATGCCCACCACCTGACTGCCTTAGATCACCAAGTGGACTGGTGTGCTCTGATTGGCATCCACTCTGATGGGTGTCTTACCAGGAACTGCGCAGCAAGTCCGCTTACACACAGCTTAGTAGCCTGACCTATCCATCGGGCAGTTGAGGTTGACAGCCATATCCTCGTTAAGAGACAAACGTGCTACCCCTACAACATGATTGGAGTAGTAGGATGATGGGAAAGTTACGGCACTTCTTTTTGAACCCTCCTCGTATTTTCCCCGAACCTGATATCTTGCTAACCAATCATGGGATTTGAACATACAGGGTGTCCTAGCACTCGTAGTGGTGCCCCCCTACTTTCCTATAGGCTCTTTATTTAATTAAAAGACCAAAACTAAAAGATCATCCGCTTTTAATATCTCGCGAACCAATCATGCTAGAGGCGTGTACGAGGGGTCCAAGGACTCGGGCTGACGTCCTCTTTGCTATGGACCACCCGTTATATATATTTTTTTAATTTGGAAACTCGATATTGGGGTAAACAAGTGTTTTTTGTGATTTTTGCTGATAACTCACGAACCAATAAGCCTAGAGACAAGTGCGAGGTGTAATTTTTTCATCGCGTTGCCCTCTTGCCGAGGATGTTCGTGTTGAGCAGGAATGAAAAACCATGTTGAGGTAAAACCATGATTTTAGACTTTTTGCTTTATCTCGCAAACCCATAACGCTAGAGAGGCGTACGAGGTGTCCTAGGACTCGGGATCACGCCCCCTTTTAGAAACTATGTTTGACATTTTGACAAAGGGCCTAACGCCTTACATGTTGAACAAAAAATATTTACCGATACCTGTTTATAATGTTCATGAAGCGTGGTGGTTGAGAGAGACGATACTGCTGGGTGTGTGTGTTTAAACGAACCTCTCGCTGACCACGGTGGCTGTGCTCAATAGAACAATCGCTATTTCGGCGGGTCGGTTTATGACAGAGCGAGGGTTCGTTTTTCTGATATTTTACCCCCGAAGAGAGCCTTTAACGTGTAAACGGTGATGAGAACTTGGTTCTATGTTGGTCGAAGCGAGTAGAGAAAACAAACTTGCAGAGGAGCAGACGAGCAGGAGGTGAATGTTATTTGAGCTTATTGGAGTGCGCTGATCAGACTTGACAACAAGTGCAATGGAAAATGACAAAGACGCAGAGGACGCATGAAGGTGAAATAATCTGACAATCGTGGTGGCAAGGAAGAGCGAAATGCATGCATACACATGTGAAACCACATGAGGGCTAAACAAGTTACATACCGTTTGCTTCGTACGTGACAAAATGCAAGTTCATGTGAAATTTGATCCGGCACAGGTGTTCACTTTGGGCGTTAGCTATCCACGTGACCGATAACAGGGTGGGAAAAATGATTATACATGCAATGTAACATATATAAAGACATGTCGTTATCATTTCCACTCTCACTTAGGTGACTACCTTTGAGCACATTGCGTTGCGTGAAACCCCTGGTCTTGTTTAACAGTTTTGGTGTTGGTGGAAAATACTTAACCTTGTTGTGGGGTAGGTATTTATTTATATATTTATTCATTTATACATTTATTGATTTATATATATATATTTACAAGCAATTATTTATTGATTAGGTAATTAATGATTTTATTTATTTATTTGTTTGCAGATAACCGGTATACCTTACATGTCTGAGAGAGAAGAAACCATTGCACTTTTGAGCCCACTAGAAGGAAACAGCAACAAGCCACTGCAAGTAAAGGTGAGATGATATTTTTAAACTAACTTGTTTCATTTTTTTGTTTTATGTTTTATTTTATGAAATGCATGTATTAACCTGAATTTAGGTATTTATAGCGGTTTATTTTATTAATTTTTAGAAACTTGGAAAGAAAAGCCTTACCGCCGTAGCAGTTGCTGAAAAAAAACCGAAACGCACTAAAGCGAAACCACTGCCAAAGAGTGAACTGTTTAAAACTCAGGTAAGTCTAACTTAAAAATGCTATTCCATTTTACCACTACTGAAAACTCGTATACAAAAAAAAATTCATTACCTGTACATGACTGGGACAATGATTGCTTTCCTGATTAATGCCTATGTTGTTGTTGTTGACTGGGAAATGTACAAGGCCATGTTGGATTTTCTAAAAATAAAATAAAATAAAAATTATGGGTCCCTATGAACTCAACGAATATCCACAGGTTTGAACATGATAATGTGAACAAAATGACATGACATTCATTTTTGTTTATATATTGGTTAATGGGGGGGGGGGTGTAAATGACTGTAGCTTTATAAAAAGAAAATAAGTACATGGGTTACTGTTAGTGCCAACTTACAGTTTACTTTTAATGGTGTTTTGATATATTAATGCCAATTAACGTTAACGTTTTATTTACAAGTATTGATTGATTGATTGATTGAGTGATGGGTTAATTTGTTTGCTTTTAGGTGTCGTCATGTGCCATTAACGTAATGAACAGATATTGAACAAGCATGCATTATGCTTTAAAGTACTCTGTGCTCTTGTGCAACGTTAATAACTTACAATAAGAAAAAGTTTTATTATAACACATGGCGTTAGTACCAAATACAACAAGTGAGCAAGTTGGTTTACCTCGTGGGTTAAATTTAAAATCAGAACATGATCGATGGTTAACATTTGAATCCTGGCCTGTAGGCTTTTTGTCGACACATATACTTGCAAAAGCCGTTTTTTTACTTGAACCGAGAAGATGTGGTGCGCTGTGTGTTTTGTCGTATTGAACTTTCACACTGGAAAGAAGGGGATGATCCCTTTAGAGACCATTTGCGATGGTCTCCTCATTGTCCTTACATGCTTGGAAAGCCAGTGGGTAACCTACCCGTGCATTCATTTTACCGAACCACAAGGCCTTTGGCCGCTAATTACGTTTCTGAATCACAAATAAATAATAATAATGAAGTATTACCAGCCAACGGTAGTGTCGATATATGTGGTCCATATGCCATGGACAGTGTTGAATTGGCGTGTGCTTTTGAAAAATTGGGAGTTTGCAAGACTAAAGCACTAGCACACCCAGAGTACAGCTCTGTTGAAAAACGTTTAGAATCTTATAAAAATGTTTGGCCATTAATATTAAAACACCTTACCAAACAGCTAAGTGAAGCTGGATTTTTTATACTGGTGAAGGGGATAAAACAATATGTTTTTATTGTGGATTTGCTTTAAAGGATTGGCAAATGACTGATGACCCTTTAGTGCAACACGCTCGTTGGTTACCAAAGTGTAAATACATGGTGTTGCTTAAAGGTCAGGGATTTGTGAACACTATTCGTAAAGAAAATGTGATTGCAGCACAAGACATAAAAGTGCCTTTAGAGTTAGAACACGCGGAGCAAATACATAAGGCTGAAAGAAGAGACTTGTCTTACGAACAGATACAAAAGTGTGACCAACAATTATGTAAAATTTGTTATCAAGATGAACTAGGTGTTGTATTTTTGCCTTGTGGACACATGATAGCATGTGTCAAGTGTGCATTAGAACTTAACAATTGTTCTATATGCAGAAAAGTAGTATCTGCTACAGTTAGGGCATTTCTTGCATAACTAGTATAATTTATTCGTCATGCATAGTGCAAAATCCCTAATTGCAAAATATTATTAAAGCTGTTTTAGAGGTTAATAGATATGCTCTTGTTTTGTTTATAGACTACTACAATGAATGTTTTGAATGCTGTGGGACAATCATGTGGCTTAGATACAAAGAAGCTCAGCGAATTGCCAACGCATATTCCATTCTGCATTATCAAGATTCGGAAATTGAAAACAGCATATGGTGATCGTGTACTTTGTGTATGTGAAAACTTTGAGACATATCTGCCTATACGGTTTAATGATATGTTGGATAGTTTTTTGATGAGGTCAATAATGCTGTGCAACCTGTACACTTAATTTATTAAGGTTTTAAAAACAATAGGTGCATGGTTCGTTTTAATTAAATAAATAAAAAATGTGAAATAATAATGGAAAATATAAGTAATGACAATATACTGAAAAAGAAAGAAAATATGTGTATAGAATAGTAATGTTTTAGTGTTTAGTGTTGTCTTTAAAAATATTATGATGAAACCAAAAAAAAAAACAAGAAATGTATATAAAGTTTGTAAATAAATGCAAAATGATGTTACAATGTTGTTTTATTTTATACAAAGTTAGTATATTTAACATTGCAGAGTATACATGATTATGACAATAAATGCACACTGAATACAAGCCTTTCTCACTTTACAATAGTCTGTTATAGTTTTAAACACAAGGCTTGTTGTAGATCATTTTATAGCAATGTCCATTCAATGTTGTTTTCGAAAAGTGGGGAAGCCGCAATGGTTGTATAGGCATAAAAACCTTATTGTTATTACTATTTAGGCACTTTGATCCCCTTGCATATCAAGAGCAGATGACCTAGTTGTTCCACTCCTTAAAACGACAACAACAACACTACCCCTTGCATAGTTTGTGATGTTGATGGCTCTTGCGACGTGGAAGATGGATTAAAAATAACTTTTAGAACAGGGGTTAAACGTTGCTCATTAAACAATGCACTATTTTGAGTAGCAATATGGTTTTCTTGATTTTTTGTCGACGGTAACTGTGTTTCATGCAGTACACTACATTGATGATCACTGACACTTAAAACCTCACTATTTTTACTTTTTAGGTCACCACGACAATGTTTGGGACGTTGCTTTGAACAACGCCAAATAACAGTTCCATTTTTATTGGTTCGTTTCACAATATATGAATATCCTTTATAGTATGCGCAAGGCTTACCGTACCTAGTCACTGATACTTCCATATCAAATGTCAAGCATAGACTAAGCTCTAGTAAAGTCAACTTGGTAATAAAAATAATAGTTTAATGTGAGAGCAAATATGGATCCAAAGAGTTCAGGTAAAAGTGGAAGCAAATAAGCAAATATTAGAAACAAGAGTGGGGGTAAAAGTGGTCCCAAAGTGGTAGACCCATTACACAATAATTTCAGCACGACGAAGCTCTTGTTCAATTTCTTTGATTTCCCAATCGTGACCGGTATGCCCAGCTTGTTGTAAAGCATGCAATTGTCGAAGCTGTCGAATTAGCTTACTGGGCTTGTTCCAGTATACAAATTTAACAAATGGATTTTTAGGTGTAAACAAAGCATTACCATTATCATGATCGTTATCATCATCATCATCATTATCATCATCATCATCATGATCACCATTATCATCATGACAATCATCACTGTTACTATATAGTCCTTTTTGATCCTCTTGCAATACCACTTCATTTATAGTCTGAGTTGATTTTGATAGTGTTGAAGGTTTTTTGGACGTTGACAACTGTCCTAACATGACGTTTTGAGGACATGATAAGTCCTTTTGAACAAACACTGCACTATCTTTAGCCGCAATATCGTTTTCTTGAACTTGCTTTTTAGCATTTTGATAATTGTCTGTAAACAGCAAGCGTGGTTCGTTTAGAGCACTACATTGTGGAACACTCACACTTAAAACATTTCCATTTTTACTTTTCAGATTTCCTCGACATTTTGTTGACCTCTCTTTTGAGCATCGCCAGAATATTATTCCATTCACATTCTGGCGATTATAGTTAAAAGAGTAGCCTTGATCGAGTGCACGTAGCCTACCTTTGTTGGCTGTAATAAGTTCCATAGTAGTAACTGACCTGTCAGTACGATGTTCACACTACAAAGGTTACAACTGTTTTGCTGATGGAGTGACCTACCATAAGCTTATATATTGGATTATGTGTTGGCTTTTTGTGTTGTCTTTTTGTGTTGGCTTTTTGCGTTGGCTTTTTGTGTTGGCTATTGAATGCTGGTGAAATATTTCGCACAGCCGCCATGTTGGATTGGTGAGACGTAACAAAATTTGAAGGGCACGGTCGGGATCGCCCGGAATAGTGCTATGAACTTACCGACTTTCATTGAAATAGCTCCAACCGTTTAGAATTTATTAGGGACACACACACACACACCCACACCCACCTCACACACACACACACACACACACGCACACACACACGGACAAAAGGTGATCTCATAAGCCTATTTTTTCAAAATTGAAAATAGGCTAAAAATGGAAATGTTTTAAGTGAGAGTGTTCATCAATGTAGTGCTCTAAACGAACCATGCTTGCTGTTTACAAACAATTATCAAAATGCTAAAAAGCAAGTTAAAGAAAACGATATTGCGGCTAAAGATAGTGCAGTGTTTGTTCAAAAGGACTTATCATGTCCTCAAAACGTCATGTTAGGACAGTTGTCAACGTCCAAGAAACCTTCACTATCAAAATCAACTCAGACTATAAATGAAGTGGTATTGCAAGAGGATCAAAAAGGACTATATAGTAACAGTGATGATTGTCATGATGATAATGGTGATCATGATGATGATAATGATGATGATGATGAAAACGATCATGATAATGGTAATGCTTTGTTTACACCTAATAATCCATTTGTTAAATTTGTATACTGGAACAAACCCAGTAAGCTAATTCGACAGCTTCGACAATTGCATGCTTTACAACAAGCTGGGCATACCGGTCACGATTGGGAAATCAAAGAAATTGAACAAGAGCTTCGTCGTGCTGAAATTATTGTGTAATGGGTCTACCACTTTGGGACCACTTTTACCCCCACTCTTGTTTCTAATATTTGCTTATTTGCTTCCACTTTTACCTGAACTCTTTGGATCCATATTTGCTTTCACATTAAACTATTATTTTTATTACCAAGTTGACTTTACTAGAGCTTAGTCTATGCTTGACATTTGATATGGAAGTATCAGTGACTAGGTACGGTAAGCCTTACGCATACTATAAAGGATATTCATATATTGTGAAACGAACCAATAAAAATGGAACTGTTATTTGGCGTTGTTCAAAGAAACGTTCCAAACATTGTCGTGGTGACCTAAAAAGTAAAAATAGTGAGGTTTTAAGTGTCAGTGATCATCAATGTAGTGTACTGCATGAAACACAGTTACCGTCGACAAAAAATCAAGAAAACCATATTGCTACTCAAAATAGTGCATTGTTTAATGAGCAACGTTTAACCCCTGTTCTAAAAGTTATTTTTAATCCATCTTCCACGTCGCAAGAGCCATCAACATCACAAACTATGCAAGGGGTAGTGTTGTTGTTGTTGTTGTCGTCGTTTTAAGCAGTGGAACAACTAGGTCATCTGCTCTTTATATGCAAGGGGATCAAAGTGCCTAAACAGTAATATCAATAAGGTTTTTATGCCTATACAACCATTGCGGCTTCCCCACTTTTCGAAAACAACATTGAATGGACATTGCTATAAAATGATCTACAACAAGCCTTGTGTTTAAAACTATAACAGACTATTGTAAAGTGAGAAAAGCTTGTATTCAGTGTGCATTTATTGTCATAATCATGTATACTCTGCAATGTTAAATATACTAACTTTGTATAAAATAAAACAACATTGTAACATCATTTTGCATTTATTTACAAACTTTATATACATTTCTTGTTTTTTTTTTTGGTTTCATCATAATATTTTTAAAGACAAAACTAAACACTAAAACATTACTATTCTATACACATATTTTCTTTCTTTTTCAGTATATTGTCATTACTTATATTTTCCATTATTATTTCACATTTTTTATTTATTTAATTAAAACGAACCATGCACCTATTGTTTTTAAAACCTTCATAAATTAAGTGTACAGGTTGCACAGCATTATTGACTTCATCAAAAACACTCTCCAACATATCATTAAACCGTATAGGCAGAAATGTCTCACAGTTTTCACATACACAAAGTACACGATCACCATATGCTGTTTTCAATTTCCGAATATTGATAATGCGGAATGGAATATGCGTTGGCAATTCGCTGAGCTTCTTTGTCTCTAAGCCACATGATTGTCCCACAGCATTCAAAACAATCATTTTAGTAGTCCTTAAACAAAACAAGAGCATATCTATTAACCTCTAAAACAGCTTTAATAATATTGTGCAATTAGGGATTTTGCACTATGCATGACGAATAAATTATACTAGTTATGCAAGAAATGCCCTAACTGTAGCAGATACTACTTTTCTGCATATAGCACAATTGTTAAGTTCTAATGCACACTTGACACATGCTATCATGTGTCCACAAGGCAAAAATACAACACCTAGTTCATCTTGATAACAAATTTTACATAATTGTTGGTCACACTTTTGTATCTGTTCGTAAGACAAGTCTTTTCTTTCAGCCTTATGTATTTGCTCCGCGTGTTCTAACTCTAAAGGCACTTTTATGTCTTGTGCTGCAATCACGTTTTCTTTACGAATAGTGTTCACAAATTCCTGACCTTTAAGCAACACCATGTATTTACAGTTTTGGTAACCAACGAGCGTGTTGCACTAAAGGGTCATCAGTCATTTGCCAATCCTTTAAAGCAAATCCACAACAAAAACATATTTTTTTATCCCCTTCACCAGTATAAAAAATCCAGCTTCACTTAGCTGTTTGGTAAGGTGTTTTAATATTAATGGCCAAACATTTTTATAAGATTCTAAACGTTTTTCAACAGAGCTGTACTCTGGGTGTGCTAGTTCTTTAGTCTTGCAAACTCCCAATTTTTCAAAAGCACACGCCAATTCAACACTGTCCATGGCATATGGACCACATATATCGACACTACCGTTTGCTGGTAATACATCATTATTTATTTGTGATTCAGCAACGTAAGTAGCGGCCAAAGGCCTTGTGGCTCGGTAAAATGAATGCACGGGTAGGTTACCCACTTGCTTTCCAAGCATGTAAGGACAATGAGGAGACCATCGCAAATGGTCTCTAAAGGGATCATCCCCTTCTTCCCAGTGTGAAAGTTCAATACGACAAAACACACAGCGCACCACATCTTCTCGGTTCAAGTAAAAAAAACTGGCTTTTGCAAGTACATGTGTCAACAAAAAGCCTACAGGCCAGGATTCAATTGTTAACCATCGATCATGTTCTGATTTTAAATTTAACCCACGTGGTAAACCAACTTGCTCACTTGTTTTATTTGGCACTAACGCCATGTGTTATAATAAAACTTTTTCTCATTGTAAGTCATTAACGTTGCACAATAGCACAGAGTACTTTAAAGCATAATGCATGCTTGTTCACTGTCTGTTCATTATGTTAATGGCACATGACGACACCTAAAAGCAAACAAAATAACCCATCATTCAAATAATCAATCAATCAATCAATACTTGTAAATAAAACGTTAACGTTAATTGTATTAATATATCAAAACACCATTAAAAATAAACTGTATTTTGGCACTAACAGTAACCCATGTACTTATTATCTTTTTATAAAGCTACAGTCATTTACATCCCCCCCTTTAACCAATATATAAACAAAAATGAATTTTATGTCATTTTGTTCACATTATCATGTTCAAACCTGTGGATATTCGTTGAGTCCATAGGGAACCACCCATAAATTAAATTTTTATTTTTTTATTTTTAGAAATCCAACATGGCCTTGGACTTTTCCCAGTCAACAACAACAACATAGCCATTAATCAAGAAAGCAATCATTGTCCCAGTCATGTACAGGTAATGATTTTTTTTGTCTACGAGTTTTCAGTAGTGGTAAAATGGAATAGCATTTTTAAGTTAGACTTACCTGAGTTTTAAACAGTTCACTCTTTGGCAGTGGTTTCGCTTTAGTGCGTTTCGGGTTTTTTCAGCAACTGCTACGGCGGTAAGGCTTTTCTTTCCACGTTTCTAAAAATAAATAAAATAAACCGCTATAAATACCTAAATTCAGGTTAATACATGCATTTCATACAATAAAACATAAAACAAAAAATGAAACAAGTTAGTTTAAAAATATCATCTCACCTTGACTTGCAGTGGCTTGTTGCTGTTTCCTTCTAGTGGGCTCAAATGTGCAATGGTTTCTTCTCTCTCAGACATGTAAGGTATCCCGGTTATCTGCAAACAAATAAATAAATAAAATCATTAATTACCTAATCAATAAATAATTGCTTGTAAATATATATATACAAATCAATAAATGTATAAATGTATAAATATATAATTAAATACCTACCCCACAACAAGGTTAAGTATTTTCCACCAACACCAAAACTGTAAAACGAGACCAGGGGTTTCACGCAACGCAATGTGTTCAAAGGTAGTCACCTAAGTGAGAGTGGAAATGATAACGACATGTCTTTATATATGTTACATTGCATGTATAATAATTTTTTCCCACGCTTTGAACATCCTGTTTTCGGTCACGTGGATAGCTAACGCCCAAAGCAAACACCTGTGCCGGATCAAATTTCACATGAACTTGCATTTTGTCACGTACGAAGCAAACGGGATGTAACTTGTTTAGCCCTCATGTGGTTTCACATGTGTATGCATGCATTTCGCTCTTCCTTGCCTCCACGATTTTCAGATTATTTCACCTTCATGCGTCCTCTGCGTCTTTGTCATTTTCCATTGCACTTGTTGTCAAGTCTGATCAGCGCACTCCAATAAGCTCAAATAACATTCACCTCCTGCTCGTCTGCTCCTCTGCAAGTTTGTTTTTCTCTACTCGCTTCGACCAACATAGAACCAAGTTCTCATCACCGTTTACACGTTAAAGGCTCTCTTCGGGGGTAAAATATCAGAAAAACGAACCCTCGCTCTGTCATAAACCGACCCGCCGAAATAGCGATTGTTCTATTGAGCACAGCCACCGTGGTCCGCGACAGGTTCGTTGAAACACACACACCCAGCAGTATCGTCTCTCTCAACCACCACGCTTCATGAACATTATAAACAAGTTTCGGTAAAGAATTTTTTTCAACATGTATGGCGTTAGGCCCTTTGTCAAAATGCCAAACATAGTTTCTAAAAGGGGGCGTGATCCCGAGTCCTAGGACACCTCGTACACGTCTCTAGCGTTATGGGTTTGCGAGATAAAGCAAAAAGTCTTAAATCATAGTTTTACCTCAACATGGTTTTTCATTCCTGCTCAACACGAACATCCTCGGCAAGAGGGCAACGCGATGAAAAAAATTACACCTCGCACTTGTCTCTAAGCTTATTGGTTCGTGAGTTATCAGCAAAAATCACAAAAAACACTTGTTTACCCCAATATCGAGTTTCCAAATTAAAAAAATATATATAACGGGTGGTCCATAGCAAAGAGGACGTCAGCCCGAGTCCTTGGACCCCTCGTACACGCCTCTAGCATGATTGGTTCGCGAGATATTAAAAGCGGATGGCCTTTTAGTTTTGGTCTTTTAATTAAATAAAGAGCCTATAGGAAAGTAGGGGGGGGGGGGCATCACTACGAGTGCTAGGACACCCTGTATGTTCAAATCCCATGATTAGTTAGCAAGATATCAGGTTCGGAGCAAATACGAGGAGGGTTCAATAAGTTAGTAGACAGAACCCCTGACCTAGCACTACTGATTGGTAACAGAATAGACTATCTAAATCATTTAAAAAATGCATAAAGCGAAATTTGTGAAACCTTGCATAGATATTTAACAAGTAAAATACACAGCCCAATGTTGCCTTGAGTAAATAACGCAATAGACAGGAGACATTCAAATCCTTGTTGCAAAAATCTAAGAAATGAATAACTTTCTTTGAAAGGTAAATCAAATTAAAATATATTATTATATAATACGCTAAGATGTGTGTTTCACAAAACTCAAGCTCCTAAACCAGAGGGGAGTTAGTAGGTGTGCTTTGTACCAAAATCTTCCAAATCGTCTCAATGGTACAGGAAAGATCTTGCATTTCATGAAAAGTCAACGGAAATACATTTATTTGTTTATAAATTGTTTTTAAACAAATAAACAAGATGATACCCATGGAAGAACTGTGTCGCGTACAGCCGCATAGCACCAGAGCCAGGCGGGTGGTCTATAGACATGGGGCACACACAACCCATTATGTGAGAGTTCTCGCACGGGTCAGCTAGTAAATATTGAATTACTGTCACGGGTAAAACAATAAAAAGAATCAACATACATGGACTTAGAAACACAAGATCTTCATTATACGAACAATATACAGTAATCTAGTTATATGTATCCATCATTCAATTGGCTGCTAAGGATTAAATAATATATTTTGAAAATATCAGATATTCATTATGTCCTAAATCTTACAAGGGAAATTCGCAAACGTAAATCTCCCGACCTCGCTTTAACTTGATACAAATACTGATCAGATAGAAAGAAGAATATGTAAGATGATATGTCGTCCCCAAATTCAACTAGGTGATCCCTGCAGAGTGTGAAATCCTGCGAAGCATGTGAGTTGGATATGCACACCGAGTTGTCATAATCTCCCCCTTCAAAGGCAATGCATAAAGCTCTCCCCCAGCATGTACCATGACCCCTCACCATAGATTCGTATACAATTCAGAGCCGACCACAGCGCAACAATTCTGATAAATGTTCTTTCATTAATCAAGATATTCATAACCTTCTGATGTTTTAGAGCCTTTCCCCAAACATACCGGGTGATTCATCCGGCCTTTCCAGTATCGTTTGCTGCAACCCAACTAACGCGTGTTGGCAGAAAGATCGATAACTGTCTGCCTGCATCCCGTAAGGTACCAATGCACTGCAAGCGATTACTGAATCCTACTTTTGCCTCAATGTTATTACAGACTAATACTACATATCCTGTAGTGAAGGATAACAGCAGCACCAATAAGACATCGCAGGGACCTGCTCAACTGCAATGCAGCCTGAGGCTTCTGTCCAACTCCTCAACAGACTGTTCTGTTCCCACACTTAAAACTCCCACCGGTAAATAAATCATTGGCAAAATATTATTGGGAGTAGGGACTTCCCCATCGTGTTTACATTCCGCCCCTTGCAGGGAGTGGAGATGAGGCTCTGTTGCTTCAACATTGCCAGTAAAACAGTAGGCTCACCCCGTCTCGGACGAGGGAATATAATGGAGTGGCCTTACCATAAGGTAAGCCTGTTGCCATAGCTAGATGATCGATGTTCCTTTTCAGTTGTGTGTTGGCACAGGCTAGAGTAAAATGTGGGTTTTAATCGGTCTCACAAGGGGACCGCGCTTACTCGTCATCACCGATTTCGACAAACTTTAGGGTAGGCTATATGCAAAACTTAAACAGAAATGAAAGTGTCAGAAGTGGGAACTCCAGATCGCCAAGTGTGTATAAAAAAAGAATTTTTGGCGCGGGTCGGATGAGACATGAGTCACGTATGTTACCATAGTTTCCAGGCAGCGGTTGACGCAGCGGTAATAATACAGAACGGTAATCCGAGGGTCGTAGGGCCGAGCCCCTATGCGGAAACTTTCTTGTGTTGTTTTTATTTTTAATTTGTACGTAACTTACACTGCAAATATACCATAATAATGCTCAATATATTTTATCTCTTAATATTTGCATAAAAGTCATGAAACGGAAAGGCAAAGGAAATTTTGGGATGCCAAATGAATTTACAGGAAGGGCTTGCAATAAAGTCGTACACGAGAGCGTCCTATATTACATTAGATACATTTATGATATTACAGTTGATAATTTACACGTGCTGGGGTGATATTCATCTTAAGAAGAGGGGAAGCAGTAATTTTCTCGGTATCTTGCACACGCTATAAACGCCGCTTTTTTTTTAAATTACGTGGTCGTTTTAACTTTGCTATAGAAAAACAAAGTTAATTAGTTATTGTTTTTTTAAGAGGTGGAACTACGAGGCCATCTACCCCTAGAAAAACAAACAAAGAAGAAAAAAGGAGCGATCTCACTAAAAGTCGGTAAGGTCATAGTACTATTTTGGCCGACCTCAACCGTGCCCTTCAAAGTTTATTACGTCTCACCAATACAACATGGCGGCTGTGCGAAATATTTCACCGACATTATATATCTCCGAAACTATTACTCATATCACCCTGAAATTTTGTACGGTGATAAAGGGTACTACTAGAAGTTCACCTATGTAATTTCTAAAAAAAAAAAAAAAAAACTTTTCTCGCGATTTAACCATCCGAGCGCAGTGAATCACGGTGCAGCAAATGTATATACACATTACAATGCACTGACATATAATTTAGTTCAATTGTTTATATGACCTCAAGATGGCGGCTGTGCGAAATTACAAATTAAAGCTTTTATTTCTCGTGTCCCGATCATGCGATCGAAGTCAACGTTTGAATAATAAGCTTACGCAATAATCGTCATCTAATAGTATATAACTCTAAGGCCTACAACAACAAAAATCCAACATGGCGACCATCGCGATTTAACCATCCATGTGCAGTGAAACTTGGTACGGTAATTCCTTATAACAATTTGAATCCACAGATATGAAATTTATTTAAATTGTTTTCAAAACTACAAGATGGCACTGAGCGAAATTTTAAAATTTCGTTTGTATTTCTTGTGTCCTAATCATGTGATTGAAGTTTGAATTATACACCTGCGCAATAATCTTCATGTAATAGTAAGTAAATCTATGGCCTACATATATAAAAATCCAACATGGCGACCATTCGAAATCTTTAGACGGTTATCAGTATCTACGAATCTATTACAGCAATAAACCTGAAATTTTGTATATTGATAGAGGCAATTAACATAAGTAGGATATGTGAAGATGGATATTTAGTTCTTCACGGAACTACTTGTTTTGTAAACGCTTGGTTATCTGGAACTGCCACTTCTGTCACTTTCATTTGAAGTCGCAGCCTACATACACCACAAATTTGGAGGCAATCGGTGATGACGAGTAGAAGCGGTCCCTTTATGGCTATGGGTATAGAATCTACTGAAGTATGGGTGAAGCTGAGTAAAGGCATTTGGGGTTCAGCTGGAACATGAGGATGCTAAGAAAAGTGCTTATCTTAGGATCAGTACTGCAGGCTGTGAGGCTTTGCGACTTCGTGGTCATATAGCCCTGTGTACTTGGGTGGGTGTTTAATTTGTTAACCTGTTAACCTGTGTCTCTGTGATGTTTGTACTAGTGTGTGTATTTATTTATTTAATAATTATTAGATACAACCATGAAAAGTTCATTTTACACTAATATTTTAACAATTTCAAATAATACTGTATTAACAAAAACAACAACAACAATTTATTTATTTATTTATTTATCTATTTATTTATCGTATGGCTTTTAGTGCCGGGAGTGTCCGAGGACATGTTCGGCTCGCCTGAGTCTGTAGCTGCTTCCAGCGGACACCCTAAAGGGTGAGCTACAAGTTCCGTTCAATTTCAAGTAGTTCCAACTTTCGCCACCAGATATCAATGATACCCAGTGGTGAACGTTGGAACTTTGATAGAGCGTTCTGACGAAATCTAACCTAACAAATTTTGCTTTACACAAGTTTAGTCTGTGAAAGGATCTTTTACATGCCATAAATCTATGACATGGGACCGCCGGCTTTACTTCCCCTCCGAAGGAAGGCATACTGAAGGATTTTCAACGCTCTTAAAAAATCCGACGACTTCGGCCGGGTTTGAACCCGCTATCCTATGCATAGCAGTTCAGCAAGCAACAACAATAACAGGTAACAACTGGCAGTGATGGCAGCAAGGGATAAATCTCGGGAAGGACGCAGGGAATGATTGGGGTAGTGAGTGATTAGGAGAGTGAGGGGGTAGGAATTGAGGATGAAAGGGATCTTCCAATGTTAGGTTTGAATGTTCGATAGGGAGAGAATATGTCAATATTTGGAAGGGAGTTGCTAAGGGTAGGTAGACGGTGGAAAGTAGAGCGCTTCTGTACTTCAAGACGTGGGCGAGGTATGTGGTGTAAATGGTTCTGACGTGTTGAACGGGAGGGAACATGGAGTGGGAAGTATCTTAAGAGCATGTTACATTTTGTGTAACCATTCATAATTTTATGTAGGAAACACAGGTCACTAAATTGTAGACGGCTTCTCTGGTCGAGTAAATTGAGCTGATTTAGAATGTCGGATTTGGCTAAGTGCCTTAGTGAAGGATTGCGAGCTTTGACAATTGATATGAAGAAATTAAAGACACTGTTCAATTTAGAAATATTGGTTATAGCCGAAGTATTGTAATTAAGGTAGTATTTGGGTAGGAAGCGGCGGTAGCCTTAAGTTAGGCACAATCCCGGTATCTGCCTGGAGTAGTGGTGGTAAACCTCGGAAAACCACTCCCTGGATAGCTGAGGTAAGAATCGAACCCACGCTTTCATTCTTGTTATAGGGTTTCTTGTGACCGGATCTGTGTCTGGTGTAATGATTTTTAACACTGACCACGTGCGAAATACATACTAGAGTTGTTGTTCGAGTGTTATATGAGGAGTTCGAACAATTTGGTCAAGCCACATGCACTTGAGTGTGTGTAGAATTCGTCTGATAACCTGTGATGTCTGCAGTAGTGTGTGTATTGGCAATACAGGGAAGAAGGCGGCCGTGACATTCGCCTGGAGTAGAAGTGGGAAACCACGGGGAACTACTTCCAGGATGGCTGAGGTGGAAATCTAACCCACCTTTCTCTCACGATGGTGAGTGTACCCCATTCCAGCCCTCAAATTCGAATTAAATTTCTTGACAGAGCCAGGAATCGAACCCGGACTTCCGGAGTGTCATCCAAGCATGATAGCCACTACACCACGAGGTGATAAATATGATAGACTGTTCAAAATTTACCTGGTGCGACAGCCAAGAAATAAATAAAATAAAGTTAAGGTATAGCAATTTTCAGTTCTAGAAATGTATGTCAACACCCATTATGCTTAAGCCACAATATTTCTTTACATCTCTATCTCTATATATATACAAATGAAAGTTTGTCTGTTTTTTTTCTGAATTTCCACGGAAATTTGCGTTATTTGCGCGTTTTAGACTGTTTTATGACGGAAGCGCGCAAAAATATTTTTTTTTGTCTGTCTGTCTGTCTGTCTGTCTGTCTGTGGACAGTTATGAGTCCTTATAACTTGAGAACGGCTGGGTGGATCAACGTAAAATTTGATACAGATATCCATCTGTGGCACGACACTAATCATTGATGTAACTCTTCTCCGTACCACTCATAAATGGGGCCCAACCCCCTTAAAATTCATGGTGAAATAGGTGTAGAAGGGTGAGACAAAGCTCATTTTCAGCCCCTCAATGTGAGAAACGAAACTCGTGGGCAGGGGCCCGCGAAAATTACATTTTGAGGCCCTAAAACCAACAGTTTTTGAGATATTCCCAGAAAACTAATTTCAACTAATAAATTAATGAAAGAATGCATGCCGGTAACCATGGCAACTGAATCTCAGAGGTCCATCTATTTCTGTAAGACGCAAGGCAATTCCATTTATTACATTACTGTGAAGGTTTGCAAACCGCTATAAGGTTATAACGGATCCAAATTAAGCTGAAATATTCATCAATACATACAATGCGCTTAAGGGTTCAAGGGGTACTCTAGAATTTTTTCACGCAATTTACACGTGCGGGTATGGTACGGAAGGTCTATTATATCCCTTCTCTATTATATAGAAATGAAAGATTGTCTGTTTTTTTTCTGAATTTCCATGGAAATGTGCGATATTTGCCCGTTTCAGACTGCTTTGTGACGGATGCACGCAAAAATAATTTTTTTGTCTGTTTGTCTGTGGGCAATTTTTTGTGTCCTTATAACTCGAGAACGGCTGGGTGGATTAACGTAAAATTTGATACAGATATCCATCAGAGGCACGACACTAATCATTGATGTAACTCTTCTCCGTACCTCTCATAACAGGGGGCCTACCCCCTTAAAATACATGCTGAAATAAGCGTAGAAGGGTGAGACAAAGCTCATTTTCAGCCCCTCAATGTGAGAAACGAAACTCGGGGGCCCTAAAAGGACCCCGAAAACCACATTTTAAGGCCCTAAAACAAACAGTTTTTGAGATATTCCCGGAAAACTAATTTCACTTAATAAATTAATGAAAGAATGCTTGCCGGTAACAATGGCAACAGAATATCAGAGGTCCATCTATTTCTGTAAGACGCAATGCAATTCCTTTTATAACATTATTGTGAAGGTGTGCAGACGGCTATAAGGTAATAACGGATCCAAATTAAGCTGAAATATTCATCAATACACATAATGCGCTTAAGGGGTCAAGGGGTACTCTAGAATTTTTAACGCGATTTACACGTGCGGGTATGGAGCAGAAGGTCTATTATATTCCTATCCCTATATTGTTATATTACTATTATTATTATTCTTTTAATTATTATCATTATTATGGCGTACAACGACGTGACAAAGCTCATTTTCAACCCCTTGGTGTCAGAAACAAAACTCGGGGCCCCTAAAGAGCAGTAAAGGGTCCCCGAAATCTATATTTTAAGGCTCTAAAACCAACAGTTTCTAAGATATTCCCAGAAAACTAATTTCATTTATTAAACTAATGAAGAAATGCAAGCCAGTAACCATGACAACAGTATCTCAAGAGGTGACATCCAACTTTCCATCTATTTCTGGAAGAAGTAATGCCAATCCATTTATTACATTTCTGTGAAAGTTTGCAAATGGCTATAAGGTTATCACGGAATCAACTAAAACTGTAAAATTCATCAACGCGCTTAAGGGGTTCAAGGAGTAACCTAGATTTTTTTCACACGACTTACCCGTGCGATATGTCGTACAGAAGGTCTATTATATCTCCAAACAGCAACATTATTTTCAAAAGATCCTGATTTGAAATAGTAGACTATTTTTTGCTGATTTTAGGAATTTGGGCCATTGGAGGCTAAAAACCTACATTTTCATGCACCACAAGCCTTTATAATTTATAATAGGGGTCTTCCTGTGGTTGGGCACTTGACACAACGGTTAGGGTAAGTTTGTATGTGACGTGTATTGCGATTCCTCTACGAGGTTTTCAATTTTATTTTCACGTCAGGAAGAACACGTTAGGTAAATTTAGTTTGAGAGCACATTTTAACTAATCATTTTTCTTTCTCAACAAACAGGTTCCAAGCCCGTAACCATTGCAACAGTAGCTCAATTGATAACGTCTGGTTATTAATACCGAAGACCGTTCGAAGAATGGGTACTTCTGCTAGTTCTCTATATAATGGGGAAGTTTCATGTCTGAATTCTAGCAGAAATATATATTTGACAGTTTTTGGTCAACAATCGCAAAGTTACTCTGGGAAAGGGGCGCCTCGTGGTATAGCACCTAGCGTTCTTGGCTGTCGCCCTAGAGGTTCGGGTTCGATTCCCGTCTCTGCCAAAATAATTAATTCTGGTGTGAGGGCTGAAATGAGGTACACTCAGCCTCGGGAAGCAAAACTCAGAAGAGGAGGGTTTTGATTCCCACCTCACCCATCCTGGAAGTGGTTTTCCATCATTTATCCACTTCTACTCCAGGTAAATACTGTGATAGTTCCTAACTTAACGCCACGGCCGCTTCCTTCCCAATCCTATTCCCAATTTACAAATACACGCGTAAGTACAGCAATCACAACACCACAGGTTATCACACAAATTCCACGCACCCAAAAATAACACGGAGCTATGTGACCACGATGCCACAGCCCTAAAACAAGCAACAACAAGATCAACTGTGGGGAAAGTACAAAGCAAGTCCTGGGAGGCAAGCATAAACCTGAGAAAATTGGAGCTATAGGCTACGTCGCTTTTGGAACTGAGGAAATCGATACAGTTTTAAATAATAATTTTCATGTGTGCTTATTATAAAATGAAACCTGGTAAGTTTCGATAAATTTAGTCATCTTCGGTTTTAACATAAAGTAATAACCTCTTCATAGGTGCAGTATATTTGCATACTTCTCTTGATACAGGGTAGAAAAAATATGACTTTTTCACCAAAGTCTCAGTTTTAATGATAGCTGTGATCATATGGAAGCTACAGAGATATGGCTGGTCCTGAACAGAGTTTCTCAAAGCCATGGATACCACGGACCCCCACCAAAAACGTAGACTTCGCGGATCCCCTCCCCTTTCAAAACAACACTCACAAGCATATTCCTATTCTATGGTACATTCCATTCATATTTTTGGCTTATAGCGAAGACACGTAAGCTTCAGCCAGCCACTGCTGCCAGCCACTGCTGCCAGCCTACTAAAAGCTGCGATTGACTCAATGTTATAATTTAAGAACCTTATATTCTAGCTTAAAAAAAACATTCACATGGATGTTTACCATGCACTTGGTTTGTTAATCATAACCAAATTGTGTCTCTTATTTAGGGCCATTTAAAAGAAAAAGAAAAAAATCTTTTAGGCTAGTCGCGGACAACACTTTGAGAAACCCTGGTCCTGAGTACAGGCATTTGTGTCACATGCAATGCCGGTGGATGATGAGAAAGGAGTTATTCATAGCATCAGTGCGGCTACATCGGCTCAGAGAGGAACGTTCCTCATTTTTAGCCTATTTTCAATTTTGAAAAAATAGGCTTATGAGATCACCTTTTGTCCGTGTGTGTTGGTGGTTGGTTCTTAAGTTTAGGGGCTGCGACAACGCGGTCATGTAGCCCCGTGTACTTTGGGTGTGTGTAGCATCTGTCTGATAACCGGTGTTAATTGTGATGACTGTATTAGTGTGTGTTATCTGTTTTTTTAATTTAAGTACAGACTGCAACTTAGAATTTTTCAAATAGTTCCTACTTTTGCCACCAAGCGCCACCGTCAACGACTACTAGGCCAAGTTCAGAACTTAGCTACTAGACACCACCGCAGTCGGCTCTTGGCAACGAACGTAGAAACCTAAGAGCGTTGATTACATTCTTAACCTATCCAATTTAGCTTCACACAGGTGCAATTAGTGGAAGGTTTTTAACTTGCCACAAATCTATGGCATGGGACCGCCAGCTTAACTTCCCCTCCGAAGGAAGGCAAACTGAGGGATTTTTAACGCTCTTAAAAAATCCGACGGCTTCGGCCGGGTTTGAACCCGCTATCTTGGGCATAGAAGCTCAGCATGCTACCAACTACGCCACCGAAGCCGCCCAAATGTCCGCGTGTGTGTCCCCCTAATAACTTCTAAACATCTGGAGCGATTTCAATGAAACTCGGTAAGTTCATAGCAATATTCCCGACACCCCGACCGTGCCCTTCAAATTTTGTTACGTCTCACCAATCCAACATGGCGGCTGTGCGAAATATTTCACCCGCATTCAATATCTCCGAAACTATTCCCGATATCACCCTGGAATGTTTTACGGTGATAAAGGGAACTACTAGAAGTTCACCTATGGGACTTTTGAAAAACTGGTAACTACAAAACCAACATGGCGGCCACGCGAATTTGCGACTTTTAAATAGATGTTTCTTGCGATTTAACCAACCAAACGCAATACAACTTGGTACAGTATATGTTTATACACATTGTAATGCACCGAAATCTAACTTCGTTCAATTCTTTACATAACCACAAGATGGCGGAAGTGCGAAATATTTCACCGGCATTCTATATCTCAGAAACTATTAGCGGTATCACCCTGAAATTTTGTACGAAGATAAAGGGCACTACTAGAAGTTCATCTATAAGACTTTCAAAAACCGGTTAACTACAAAACGAACATGGCGGCCAAGCGAATTTGAAAACTTTAAATAGACCTTTCTCGCGATTTAATGTTCCAAATGCAATGAAATCTGGTACAGGAAATGTTTATACACATTGTAATGCACTGGTATCTAATTGAGTTCAATTGTTTACATAACCTCAAGATGGCGGCTGTGCGAATTTTAAAATTAAGTTTTTACTATATGAAACCCGTCAAAACATGACGGACAATGGAAAACAAAATTACTGAAGAAGCTTCTTATATAAGTTACATTCTTTGTACGATTACCTTTTAGCACTATTGCAAATTTAAGGGCGTCAAAAGATAGCACTCTCAGCATTGCAACATATTGCTGGTCATGACTGAAAACGTGATGAGGTAAATAGCCCAATACGTTCAAGAGTTTCTCCTTGAGCTTGATTGATTGTGATAAAGTAGACCGAGTGAATAGGACATTGTTGTCTATTAAAATAAAATGTACTGTACCTGCAAGTGTTTTATCGGAAGGTGTTAAATCAAGTCGTAGGATTTGAGCTCTCTGCCTAATATTACTCCACCTATTATATCCGAATCCAAGCAATTTCTTACATATTTCTTACAATTAATATGTTTCCATATAGGAGTCCTTGGGAAACGTTCAGATTTCTAAGGAGCATAACTATGGCTCATACGTTCGGAGTATGTGGAGGCGAATCACTTAATTCCAAGGAATTGAAAAATTCAATAATAGGGAAATGAAGTAGCTGGCTTTCACCTTCAGTATCTAATCTGTTAACGCTGATGTATGTGTTTGAACTACTGGATATAAGTTCAATGACTTTTAAACTAATATCATTACATTGTTGCAGCTTGGCAAATTTTTTATATTCCACAGCAGATCAATTTGTCCATCACAACAGTAAAGGCTAAAGTAACCACGCGTAGATTTTACGCAAGAGAAATACAATGTAGAACAATGTTTACATTTGATCGTCAAAGACCTTACACTGTATTGCATAATATCTGGAATTGTTTCTGAAATGGCCTATTTATATTGGATTTTAAATGCGGCTTCGTATTATTCGATAACACTATAGTGTCCTGCAATAACGGAGCCGCTAAATATTAAATGGTAAATAATACTTCCATTGCCGAAATCAACTGCGTAGTTAGACTCAGTACTTTAAACAAATAATCATTAAACAATTGCCTTATACAATGAAGTTCAACATGACCGTCCAGAGACTTTCATACTGAAGTTGGTTGGTGAGGAGAATGCGATGAGACTGATCGCTTAAAATAAATTCCTTATAATTGTTCCTGCCAGCGAAATGTTTTGCAATAGCTTGAAAACCCAGCTCAGAATGACGTTCTTCATTTTGATATAAACAGTACAAAACTGCTCTAAATAAGCAATTTCCATCATCTGTTATAGGTTATGGCAGTACATTTTGCAGGGGAACATAGTATCACTTCGCCAACTACTGGAATGACCATTGGCCTATACTCAATACTCACTTCGGCAGTCACCCTAATGGAGGCAGCTTTAGAATTCTATGTCCCGTGCATGTCAAAAATCGTATTAACACATGGAAGCCCACCCATTCTTGGCTATCGCCTCGGAGACACGGGTTACATTTTCTGCTCTGCCAAGAAATTTAATTATGGTCTGAGGGCAAAAACGGGGCACATTCAGTCTCTTGAGGTATAACTAAGAAGAGGAAGGTTTAATTCCCAACTCGACAATCTTGGATGTGGTTTTCCGTGGTTTCTCACTTCCACTCAAGGCAAATACCGGGATGGTTCCTAACTTAAGGCCTTGGCCGCCTCCTTGCCAATTCCCACCTTAATTACAAATACACACAGTAATGCAGCCATCACAATAACACAGGTTAACAGAGAAAATTTTACACATACACACCAAAGTACACGGGGCTGAGTGACCACGATATCGGAGCCCTTCAAACGAATTATGTTTGCCAAGTGTCTTATGGCGAAAGCAATTCCATGGCAATTGTGGACACGCGTGAGTGCCTGGAAAACGTTTTTCTTTAATACCGGTACCGTAATTTAAGAGTATATCGACGTTGCATAATTATAACTTTTAGTCTAGGACGCTAATAACTTGACCACCGAAGCATTGAGAAGAAATTGCAATATTAAGGTACATAAACAACATAGCAGAGCCTCCGTGGCTTAGGCGGCAGCACGCCGGCCTCTCACCGCTGGGTCCGTGGTTCAAATCCCGGTCACTCCATGTGAGATCTGTGCTGGACAAAACGGAGGCAGACAGGTTTTTCTCCGGGTGCTCCGGTTTTCCCTGTCACAATTTCATTCCAGCAACACTCTCCACTATCATTTCATTCCATCTATCATTCATTAATCATTGCCCCAGAGGAGTGCGTCAGGCCTCGGCAGCCGGCACAGTTCATATCCTCGCCGCTAGATGGGGGCTTCATTCATTCCATTCCTGACCCGGTCGGAGACTGGAAGCAGGCTGTGGATTTTCATTTTCAAACAACATAGCCTACACATTCAACTGTCAGTTAATGTTCTTCGACATTTCCCTTCCTAAATATTCACCTCCTTTATAAATCTCCATCACGTGAAAACGCGCCATGTCCTGTGTTTTAAATATATCGATGCAATGGTGCTGCCATCTGTTGTCAGTTACTGGAACTATATGGGCGAGTGCCATCTATTGTCAGTTATAGGAACTGATTGCAGATATTCAAACGGCGTATAGAGGACAACAGTTCGCTCTTTCGATCACATGCTGTAATGCAATGGTAAAACGGAAATAAAAAGTATTGAGAGGGAATGTAGAAATATGTATCTTTAACAGACATAAAACCTTACTAATATCCTTGATTAAACAATATTTCAGTGGTAAAAAGAATATCATGGAGAGAGCTGGGATCGACCCGGTGCTCCTTGGGACCACAGTCAGTCGCCTTGACCACATAGCTACTCGCGCACTCTTGTGCAGCAGCAGACGCAACCATTCACTATATTCAAAAGCCGCTGTCTAAAGGAAATAATCCATTTCATTATCCAAAAAAATCAATGTTACACATTCGTATACGTTCATACTGTTATTATATTTTATTGTCAGAACTTGGTTAATGTATGTTTTCGATCACATGGAAGCTTATTAAATAACTTACATTTCAAAGGACTTCTCACCGCCATTTTGTCATCAGCCCAGGCGGATTGTGCGCATGCGTGAGGGGCAAGAATTCTGCTATTTTCTATATTAATTTAAAATATACTTTAACATATTTGTTTATTTTAGAGACACTCTGCAAATCTCGAGGCCAAGAGATTTCGTTAGAGTGCTCTACGAAGTAAATCGGTTCTGTCGTTCTCTCAATCTCGTGGTAACAAAAATCACCTTACTGTTTTAAATATATAGAAGATTTCTTGTGTTGTAATCATGCGATCGAAGTGAAAGTTCGAATAATGAACCTGCGCAATAATTTTCCTTTAATGGTACATGACTATGGCCTATTCATTTAACAATCCAACATGGCGACCATCCGAAATATTTAGACGGCTCTGAATATCTTCGAATCTATTATAGCAATCAAACTGAATATTCTTATGCTCATATGGGCTATGAACTTAAGTTCACCTAAGGGACTATAAATAACCTGGTGATCACAAATCCAACATGGCGGCGACGTGAATTTTAAATATTCACATGGATGTTTCTCGCAATTTAACCATCCGAATGCAGTGAAACTTGGTACAGTAAATCTTTATACGAATGTTAATCCACTGGCATCTAATTTATTTCAATTGTTTCCATAACCACAAGATGGCAGCTGTGCGAAATTTTATTATCTCCTTGTTACTTCTTGTGTCCTAATCATGCCATTGAAGTTTGAATGCTACACGTACACAATAATCTTCATATAATAGTACATAACTCTAGGACCGACATATATAAAATCCAACATGGCGACCATCCGAAATATTTAGTCGGTTCTCAATATCTACGAACCTATTACAGCAATCAAACTGAAATTTTGCATGTTGATAGTGGCAATAAACTTAAGTAGGATATATGAAAATAGGCTCTTTAATTCTTCACGGAACTACTTGTTATTTTAATGTAGGTTATGTCTGAGTTTTGTGGCTTGTAACCAAATAATGTATTGCTGTTATTTTTGATTATTTAACCACCCTCCGGTCTGATGATCAAAAGGCAACAAACAACAGATAAGGAGCCATTTAATTGAGTGGCATATGAAGTCGTTCTTCTTGCAGTTTACCGTGCGTGCAGAAGATTTCTTAGAAGGGGCAACTCTCGCACATAAACCACATCAGCGACAAAGCCATATTTACTATCGCTATTTGTATGCGCCGCGGTGTATTTTATACGCGTCTTGAAAAAAGGAAACCGAGTTCTTTAGAGACCAGAAACAGACATACATTCTTATTTTGTGATATATTGGTGACTATCCGCCATAAAGGAAGTGGGCAAGGAAGATGTATACCTAACATAAGAAACACTCCCCAGAAACCTGGCTAAATATTTTATTTATGGGTTATATCCATTCTTCTGATGGAGCAAACAGGAGATAAGGAGGGTTAGGTAGCAATGGCTATGCTTTTACAATTCCGTGGCGTGATTTAAAGAAAAGCTAAGGCGTAAATACGAAAAAAAGGGGCCACATTATGCACACCTGAGAATGACTTAAAAATGGCCACTTTTGCAATTCGGGAGTGATACTCTTCAGAGTAATAAAGTTAACGTGTTGGAAAACAGAGTAAATTCTAAATTTACTTAAAAAATACAACTGTTGTTGTAGTTGTTTTAGTTAGGGGATTGGGGCATCCTATCTCCAGTTCCGTGCACTTAGATTGTATTAGGCACAAGCTTGTTTTTTTTTGGTGGTAAAATGATTTATTTTGTGTGTCCTAAATTGACAAACTTAACAAACAAATAATGAAATAGATTTTGATTCTCTTATTGAAAAAAGTTACTCCAACACAAATTGTATTATAAACACTAAGCCTAGTAGTAGCTATATGACTTTCTGAAGCATTCGACAACTTTCTTGATAATGCTGAAGTTTTCTGGAGTTTTCAGAACATTCTATTTATGTCGTACAAGCAAGCAAGGATGGATTAATTCCTAAACAACTGCAATCAATGTATAAAACGTGGAAACTATAATCCATTTTATAGAATTTCCAAAGTTGCAAAAGAAAATATTTAATGGATGTGCAATGAGAACAGGAGGATGTACTATCCTGAGAATATCACTGATTTTGGCCTGTAAATAGTTTCTATGTCATGGCGCTTTATGGATTCCCAAAGTAAATATTGACCATCTGGCCTCTGCAGGCGAATACAAAATTCCATGTTCATGCGACCAAGTATATATTTGACAACGATGCGAATTGTAAAAGATAGAATTAAAGAACATTCTAGACTATGCAGACTCCAAACGATAGATAAATCTGCTGTAGTGGAACATGATTAGGAAAGAGATCACGTTATCTGTTTTGAAGACACAGAAATCTCTCTAGGACATTGAACTACCACACTAGACTGTACGGAGATGCTATGTAAATTTACAAACATCGTCAAAATTTGAATAGAAAAATGCAGATACTCTTTATAGACAAGATCTGGAAATTAGCTGTCAGTCAGTTCATGGAACTTGACCTATGTCACGCTTCCCTCTCCTCACTACCGTACACGGGGGAGGTGCATCCCACAACAACCAGCCAGTCACGTAGAGTATATCAATAACATGTGACAATGATAAAAGAGAACAGTCAACCAGAAACTGTCATAATTCGATCACGTTTCTTATTAATTCGAGAACATTCCAATAGCCTATAAACTGTACACAGGCGCCAATTCAAACCACTCAAAACAGTTCTTTGACAATGTCAGCCACACTGGGGAAACTTGAGAGATCAAGAAACATTCTACATGGCCTAACAACCCGAAACGCTGTTCTGAAGATTATTCACCCGACCGTGAAAGCTTACACCAGCATATTAAATTATTACAAAAAGTGTATTCGCTTCGCTACTAACTGAGTTTACAACATAGCTCTCCTTGGCACAGATGTTACTCAAGTGGAATATTAATTCTTTCTAACCCAAGTTGAACAGTGCGGAACAATAACGTAGCACAGAATGCTACGACTTGGTAAACGAGGTTGTACATTACATACACAACATTCTTCGAGGCCTCACTCTCACAATAGTATCCCTTTTTTATGTACTGGGGATATTAAGACGTCAGCGGTTTCGGTCATATATTTCAATACATATCGCTATTAATTATTGTTACCCTACCTTCTTGAAAATGAATAATATGTAATACAACGGAGAAATGCTCCCATCACAGCACATAAAAAGCAAATATACTCCTATTTAAAAGACTCAGACAGAAATGTAGGGAACCAGCTGCCTCAAACCTCATTCCATCTTCCTCAACAGTCACCAGCTATAAGCATTTTGGCATGCGTATATACCCAGACGTTATAAATATACCGTACGTTATTAACTTTGCTTAAACGTTTATGTGAAAAAATAATGTCAGGAAAGATGCTTGGTTGCCCAATATATGTTTGACCTCTTCTGCCACTAAAATAATCTGAAATATAATAAATTATTTTATTTCTGAACTCGGCTCTTAATGATATACTATATAAAATGCTTTACCACAAAGTTGTGTAGGTATAGTTGTAGAGTCCATAGATGTTAATAAACATTTTCTTAGTTCAAGAAACAAGTAATTGATTTAGGTCAATGGACATAACTCCTCTACAGACTACACAATTTCTTGAAGGTTCTTCCTCCAGAAAGAAATATTGAAAGTACAAAAGAAAGAAATAGTAGCCATCAATAGCTGTGTGTGGTGTAGTCCCATTATTCAGAGGACGGATGAGCAACACATTCAGCTTTCCATCTTCATTTTATACTAGCATTTCTCCCCAAATTAACGTCGTATTCGATAACACCATAGTGGCCTGCATCAACGGAGCCGCCAAGTATTAAATGGCAAATTATACTTCCATTGCCAAAATTAACAGCGTGGTTAAATGTACTCTAAACAAATAATAAATAAACAAATGGCTTAAACTGTACAATGAAGTTGAACATGACCAGTGTATTCACCGTCCAGAGACGTTTTTACTCAAATTGGTTGCTGGGGAAAATGCTTTGAGTCTGATCGCCAAGAATAAAATATTTATAATTATCTCTGCCAGCAATTTTTTTTAAATAGTTGGCAAAAGCAGGTCACGATGGCGTTCTTCATTTTGATATAAACAGTACGAAACTGCTCTAAATAATCAGTTTCTATCATCTGTTATAGGTACAATCCTTTGGGTTTCCATGACACTAAATTATGCAGGGGGGCATAGAATCACTTCGCCAACTACTGGAATGAGCATAGACGCACTTCTCCAGCCACAATAATAGAGGCAATTTTAGAATTCTATGTCCCATACATGACATACATCGTATTAACTCAGGGAAATCCACTCTTAAGGCTACATTCTTTCGGAGATCTTATTCGATTCCCTGCTCTGCCAAGAAAATTAATTCTGTCCATAGGGCTGGAACGGGGCACACTTACCCTCGAGGGGTAAAACTGAGGGTAGTGGGACCGACACTAACCTCAACCATCTTGGATGTATGTTTTGTGGTTTCCCATTTCCACTCCCTGAAAATACCGAGATGGTTCCTCCTTCCTCCTCCCCATACCCACCTTAGTTACAGATACATAATTAGAGCCATGACAATAACACAGGTTATAAGAGCGAACATTACTCGCACACTAAATTACACGGGGCTGATTGACCACGATGTCAAAGCCCCTCAAATGAATTATGTTCGCTCTCATGGTCAAAGCGATTGTGCGCACGAGCGAGTGCCTGGAATAATAATTAAATAATTTAAAAGTAGGCTATATGGCAACATGAATCGCGGAGAATTCGTTACTTTACGGGAATGATAAAAGTAAAATATATGTTGACAATGTAATAACAATAGTAAGAAAGAAGAATACGGAATTAAAAAAGTTTATCCGTGTTGGAATTCGAACTTCCTCGACCATGCATAATACATTTCATAGACTGTAACGCTAGAAACTGAGCCACCCAGACAATGAGACGGGAGTGCAAATATTAAGTTACGTAAACAGCAACACACTCAACTGCCAGTTTAAGTTCTTCAATACTTTCCTTATTTTATAATTCTATTTCAATATATATCGTGGAAACATCATGATCAATATTTTCCCCCTTTTTAATTCTCATAAACAAATATCTCAGTAAGACGCGGCGGGATCCGCCATTTCTCTCCTGGAGAAAAGCAATTGTGCACAAGCGCGGGAGCGACAAATATTACATTTTCTTTTTTAATAATTTTAAAGACACTCTGCAAATCTGCAGGCCAAGAGCTTTCATCAGAATGTGTTACTATGTCAATCGTTTAAGCCATTTTCTCAATCTCGCGGCATCAAAAATCACCTTAGTGTTTTAAATATAACTTATAGATTGTTGAGTGATTCATATATTTGTAGACGTCTGGAAAGTAGAAGAACGATCAGAACAGATAGAACAAATAGATTCATTAATAGAAGACTCAAGATTGGAGGAAGCGGTGCAAGCTATAGAAGAACTTCTAACACAAGCCGTAAGCCCTAGGATGAAGAGAAAAGTTGTTACAAGCAGCTACTAAGAGAGAAGAAAAGGATTTATTGGGAAGAAGAAGGCAAACGAATAGTAGAAGAAGCTACAGGAGATTCATATATTGCACTACGTCCATTGAAGCAAGCGCAGCTGCACTATATAAACATGGAAGAATGGAAATCTCACTTCAGTAGCATTCTTAACAGAGAAGGAATGAAAGATACACCAAAACCCACACAGGAGAACGGCCTGCAATTACCAACAGAATGGGCCCCACTGACTGATAGTGAGATCGAATTCATCATCGCAGGAACAAAGAACAGAAAAGCTGCAGGACCCAACGGGCTATATAGTGAGTATACAGTGTGGTCCACCAGCCCCTTATTTTTTTTGGAGGAAGGCAACCCAACTAACGCGTATATCACAGTCATCCTAAAAACATTAGCACCTTCTCCTTTACGTCCATTGTACAACTTTACCGTTGAGTACATCCTCGCGAATATAGTAGAAATCAATAGTGGCAGAGTTCTTTCAATGACCTCAAATATAATGCATGATTGAAACGATCAGAGCTCCGAATAACACCTTCTTACGTTTGGACAGGAAGTGTCTACGAATAGATCCAATAAGTGACAGCAATACGCTGTGGTTCTCGGTAGCTATGGTGGTTAAATCAGGAATTGCTCGAGTAGCGTCAACGAAGTCGCATTGTAGTAGGTTCGAACCTTGCACTAGTACTTTTTTTTTTGCTTAATGTCGTTTATTGTGGATGTATTATGGACGCATATCTATCTGTTCCAACGAGTGATTTTTAATTTGGTCCTCAAAAGCACCGTACTTATCCGATGGTACGCAGCCAGATTGGACGACGACATAATGATCTGTAGAACGAAAGCAAGGTATCCTGTAAATTCAACGTAGCAAGTGTTCGAAGTTTTGACCACCTTTGTATAAAGGAAAACTCCGACTCACTCTGACGACCCACATAACAAATAGATACATCTGACCGAAACTATAATTTCTTTCAATGGCGTCTGTGCGAAAAGCGCTTGCTATACACTTACAATAATAGTTAGTTAGTGAGGTTTTAAGGGGCGGAACAACGAGGTCATCTGCCCCAAACATGCAGTAAATACAGATAATTATAACATTATTGGTTTTGCGTCCCTTTTATCTGCTCTGGATTTTAGATACGCCGGGGTGCCGGAAGTTTGCTCCGAAGGGGATCTTCAACGTGCCAGTAAATCTACTGACACAGCTCACTCGCATTTGCGCACCCTCGAATGCCAGCTGACTGCGCCAGGATACGAACCTGCAACCTTGGGCACACCAAGTGAGAATGTTACCGCTGAGCCTCGCAGCAAGGCAGTAATTACAGAACGTGTTATATTATTATAAATATTGAACTATAAAAATTCTAATTATCACGAATAGAGTCGCCTCCGTTGCGTAGTGGTCAGCGTGATTAGCTGTCGCCCGGAGGTCCTGGGTTCGATTCCCGAAATTTGAAAAGTGGTATGAGGACTGGGACGGGGTCTACTCAGCCGCGGGTGGTCCAAATGAGTAGAGGGGGTTCGATTCCCACCTCAGCCATCCTCAAAGTGTTTTTCCGTGGTTTCCCACTTCGCCTTCAGGCAAATTCCGGATGTTACCTACCGTACGGCCACGGCCGCCTCCTTCCTTGCCTATCCCTCCCGATCTGCCCCTCCCTTCCCATCTCTCAAGAGGACCCTGTTCGCTTTGCAAGCCGCCTGGGCGAGGTGCTGATCCCACCTCCCCAGTTGTATCCCCCAGTCGAGATGTTTCAATCTCCAGGACACTGCCCGTAGAGGCGGTAATGATGGGATCCCTCGGTGAGTCCGTGGGAAACCCTAACCTGGAGGGTAAAATCGACTAAAAAAATAATTATAACGAATAGTATCCATCCATGGTTTTGAACAGTATTTAGGGAAAATAGCCATTTAAATGAGACAAGAAAATAACTTTCCCTATCGTCTTCGTAGATAATGTGAACAAAACCAAGTTGAAATCTTGCTGTACGAGGTATGGAGGGTTTAATAAAATAGTTAAAAAGAATTTAAAAGATCTGCCGTTGGATAGTCTTAAACCCGGGACCTTCGAAAGAGCGAGCGGACGCAATAACACTTGCACGCTTTTCCAACACACTCGGGAGGTTTTTATTGCGCTTCTTATTAACGCGTATGGTAAAATAATAAATTATTACAGTTAGATCTTAAATATTGATTGGAATGCATTCATTCAGTACCTGGCATGTTTTCTAATTTACTTAAAGCAAGTTTCGCGACCGCTTTACGTTAATAAGGCGACATAGCTGCAAATAATGCCCTCAAATGACAGCCCTTCGGTTTTATTTCATACAACTTAGCGTCCAAAATGCTAGCCTGCGATACACTTCGGTCATACAAGCAGGTGTACTGACGAAGAGAACAGAATCATACGGGTTTTTTTTACCAGCGATCACAGCAGCTTCCTTGCCAGCGAATGTCGTGTATACGGGCCTAAAGATATGCTATGACTTTTTGTTATAATTTAATAACCAGACAAGATGTTCGGTAAAGAACGTATTGCCTACTTTATCCTAAATGCATGGGTATTGTTATAACTCTTTGTCCTTTTCAAGGAGTATAATTGAATGTTGGTTGTAGTAGCTTCTTGAAATACAACGTGCTATGTTGATATTATACATGAATATGATGTGCGCTTTGCTAGTGCTACCTCTGTAAAAGAATTCATTCAATTCGGTTTCACCGTGTTTGAATTGATGTGGGGAATCGATTTGAACACATACATGGCCGCTATCTGCAAACTATTGGGCTGATGACCTTGTAGTTCAGTCAAAAGATGCTTCCCACAAAAAGGTGTGTTGTTGAAAAATTTGGTAGAGATCAAATGATTAGGGTGGTCGTAATTTGATTTAAGCTTTTAACATTGGGGTGGCCGCCATTCCGTTTTCGTCAAGATGGCGGCGATATAAAACATGACACTAAGGTGGCCTTTGCTAGTGCTACCTCTGTACCAAACTTCGTTCCATTCGGTTTCACCGTGTTTGAAAAGATTGGGGGAATCGATTTGCACACATACATGGCCGCTATCCGCACATTATTGGCCTGATGACCTAGTAGTGTGGTCAAAAGATTCTCTATACATAAAGGTATATTGTTGCAACACTTCGATATGTTATGTTAATATTTACGCCAGTTTTTAAATTTTCTGCGAAATATTTCAGCAACATTTCAATATCTCCGAAACTATTACGGATATCACCCTGGGATTTTTTACGGTGATAAAGAAAACTACTTGAATTTCACCTCTGTGACTTTGAAAACCTGGTAACTACAAAAACCAACATGGCGACCAAGCCATTACAGGTCACGTGGCATATCGTACCAATTCGATATGGTAGAGATCAGATTATTAAGTTGGTCGTAATTTGATTCAAGCTTTTAACATTTGGATGGCCGCCATTACGTTTTCGTCAAGATGGCGGCGATATAAAACATGACACTGGAGTGCCTCTTGCTAGTGCTACCTCTGTACCAAATTTCGTTCAATTCAGTTTCACCATGTTTGAATTGATAGGGGAAATCGATTTGCACACATACATGGCCGTCATCTGCAAACTAATGGAGTGATGACCTTGTAGTTCAGTCAAACGACGCTCGCCATACAAGTTTATGTTGTTGCAAAATTTGGTAGAGATCGGATGATTAAGTAAGTCGTAATTTGATTTAAGCTTTGAACATTTGGGTGGCCACCATTATGTTTCCGTCAAGATGGTGTCGATATAAAACATGACACTGAGGTGTTCTACTCTAGTGCTACCTCTGTACCAAATTTCGTTCAATTCGGTTTCACCGTGTTCGAATTGATAGAGGGGGCAGACATTCAGAGTACACACACTCACACACACACACACACACACACACACACAGACACACAATATTTGGCCCTGTGTAGATCTCATAAGTCTAATTTCATTTTTTGCATAAATCGAAAGTATGCTAATAATTCCATGGGAATTTCTAAGGAATACGTATACTTCGATGCAAGCACTGGCGATCAGAATATCCTTCGATATGTTGTTGTTTTGTTTCATTTGAGGGGCTAGAATATCGCGGTCACATTGCCCCGTTCAATTGGGCGTGTGTGTAGAATTTGTCTGGTAACCTGAGTTATTGCGGGCTTGTAATGATGTGATTTGCAATTAAGGATTGGGAAGGAGGTGGCCGTGGCCTTAAGATAGATTCCGTCCCAGAATAGTGCTATGAACTAACGCGTATATCACAGTCATCCTAAAAACATTAGCACCTTCTCCTTTACGTCCATTGTACAACTTTACCGTTGAGTACATCCTCGCGAATATAGTAGAAATCAATAGTGGCAGAGTTCTTTCAATGACCTCAAATATAATGCATGATTGAAACGATCAGAGCTCCGAATAACACCTTCTTACGTTTGGACAGGAAGTGTCTACGAATAGATCCAATAAGTGACAGCAATACGCTGTGGTTCTCGGTAGCTATGGTGGCTAAATCAGGAATTGCTCGAGTAGCGTCAACGAAGTCGCATTGTAGTAGGTTCGAACCTTGCACTAGTACTTTTTTTTTTTGCTTAATGTCGTTTATTGTGGATGTATTATGGACGCATATCTATCTGTTCCAACGAGTGATTTTTAATTTGGTCCTCAAAAGCACCGTACTTATCCGATGGTACGCAGCCAGATTGGACGACGACATAATGAGAGGCCAGAAGTGTTTATACAGTTCATATGGCAGTCCATCAATGCCAGGTGAGCGGTTGTTTGGGAGGTGCTTAACCACAGAGTGAATCTCTTCATCCGTAATATCCGCGCTGAGCAGAGTTTTGTTGTCCGGAGATAGTTGGGTACTGCAAGATGACAGCAATAGGGTCACCTGCTGTGGATCAATGGGAGCCTTAGCGTAGAACCGTTGATAAAATAATGATATTTCACGACGTATAGCGTCAGGGGAGGTGACGACACTTCCAGTACTGGTGCAGAGGCGGTGGATATATTTACGTTGCCGCTCACGTTGTCCTTTGGCGATGTGTTAGACACTTGCACTTTCGTCCGGGAGCACTGTACGATCTTTTAAAGCCACGTTTATATGAGCGAGCGGTCGTTGCTGTAGAGACAGGAGCTTGGTTTTAACATCCCGGATCTGGTCATATATACGCTCCCCAGCATCAGATCTTTGCTGGAGCTGGCGAAGAACTCGATAGTAAAATTCAACTGTATCCCGTCTTTCCCGACCTCGTTGGTAAGATATGTTCTTAAAGACGCGGCGGATCCCTGGTTTAACTAAAATATCCCACCAGTCTGCGCAGTCGCGAAATTTGCATTTTTGTTGGACCCATCGAGTCCAGTGTTGTCCGAAAATATCTTGGCATTCCTCCTCCAGTAACAGCGAGCAATTCAGCTTCCAATAACCTCTTCCTATGTGAAATATGGGATGGGGGTAAGAGATTGTACATACGACAGCATGATGGTTAGTGAAACTGGCAGGTATCACTTCATATCGTCTAGGCTGGATAAGTTCCTGTGAAAAGTAGATGCGGTCAAGTCGTGATGAGGAGTTTTGACTTATACAGGTGTAATGGGGCAGGGGCACCCTTAAACTATCCACAGCATCAATGAGGTGTAGGGAGGTAAGAAGGGTCCTGAGAGCCGGGTTGACACCTTGGTATGAGCTAGTGGAATCTTCTGGGCGTTGAATACAATTGAAATCCCCTGCATGAATAAGTTTTTCCTTAACGTCGTGCAGATGAGGCAGTATACTCTGTTGAAAGAACATTTTCCGTTCCACACGTTTATTGGACCCGGATGGGGCATATACATTTATCAGGGTGGTATTGTTTATGTGTCCAGATATTATGCGTCCTGATGGATGACATAGCACACCTTCGAGTGGGATATCATGTCTTATGAGGAATCTGGTCCCTCTATTCGTATAACCGGTATTGATGTATTGTTTGTAGAAAGAAGATATGGGCAAACAGGGTAGAGCAACTTCTTGAATGAAGGCAATGTCAATGTCTGCATCTCGAAGGAATCTCTCCAACAGTTGAAATTTCAGAGGGCATTCTATTACATTGATATTCACAGTGGCCACAGTGAGAAATTGCGCCATTAAGAGAAGTATAAAAGATGTGCTATACATACTGGAAGGTGGACTCGAGAAAAAAGAAAAAAGAAAAAAAGACACAGGTGAGAAATATACTGGTGCACTATGTCAAATCAGGTTGAGATAGTTCCTTATGACTGCCATTCATAGGCCGGCTGTCAGCGGTTGAGAGCGTTCGTGGGTCCCTAGATGACGTAGTATGAAGATTTTGTTTCTTTTTCACAGCTGCGGGAACGTTTGTAGAGCCAGTTTGATTCTTCGGGGCTGGTACGGCAATCGAGGCATTTGTTTTAATCTTCTTAGAGACGTTCTCGGATCCCCGATCAACCTGCTTAAGTGAGTCGGTAGGGACCAGCGAAGGTGGGGGCAGTGAAGACAAAATTTCTGTGGCAGCCTGTAGTGACGGCATAGTTGGTTCTAAGGCTGCGATACAGGTTGCCGATAGCACAGGGGCACTCTGTGGCTCGCTGCTCTGGTCAGGGCAAGGTACCAGTTCTGCGTCATATGTATTCGAGGCCACTTCTGGTGTTGTCCCAGCTGACTGATCAATAAGCATGTTTTCATATGACGTTTGCTGCGTCACAACTTCCGAGTATTGGACACGTCGTTGTTGTGTAGGAGTTATACCGAGGGGAATCATTTTCTTTGGGCAGTTGATACGTAGATGTGTGGTAGCATTGCAAATTAAACAGGTCTGTTTCTGTCCATTATACGTTATATAGCCAGAATGGCCACCAAAAGTCTCAGTGGAGGGGATATCTTGTTTGATTTCCATAGTGACGGCACGTATTCCATTATACACTGGGAACTGATAAGCAGAAGACCATTGTTCTTTCCTGACATCACTCACAGTGCCATATTTCGACAGGACGGATTTGAAAATTTCAGGAGGAACTTCGAGTGGGACATTAAATATACGCACTGTGGTAAAATTGGAATCCGCTGTGGAGAGCTTAACATTTGTCATTTCGCCTGAGTCATACTGAAATTTAATAGGATCTGCAAAAGTATTTAACAATTTCTGATAAGTAGATATGCTGATTACCTTGATGTACATGGTTTTTTCGTGCGCATTTAATTGGATGGCTTCTACTTGGTCGACAGTCAACCGGAGGGAATCGCCAATCCAGCGGTGAATTTCTCCTGGTGAGGGGCGAGAACTCTGCCTGTCCCATTGGCAGCGTACGGTATTTTTCCTCTGGTATCCGGACATGATTTTCAGCGGGGTTTTCTGGGTTTCTGGTTTTGTTGTCCTATCTGGAACACTACTTGAAAAAGTATTGTCCGAATGACACACGGAAGGTCAGTACACACGTGGAACTAAGGAAGCACCGGTATTAGGAACCGTACACTCTTCCAATGCGGTCACACAGCGCGCACACACGTACCTCACTCGGCCACGACTAGTGACCAACTGCTCTCAGCCACCAACACATGGTAGGTGCGGCACGCTAAACGTGCTATAGTTACTGTAGCCGTCCCACCTCAAACGTTTAAGTCCATCTCAAAGTCTTCATTCACGGTTTATGGTGTTGATTTAACCTTTTACTAATACAGATCTCGTGGCGTAAGCTATTAATTCGATCGTATTACGTGTATGTGTGTTATTTCAAGGAGCAGTAAGTCATATGTTAGTAGAATGGGCCATAGTATTTGGCGGGGAAAAGTTTAAGGTCGGTTTTTCTTTGCTAGATCCATGACCCAATTACATTGCTGTCACACAGTCCGAGCGCAGAGCAATATCGACCATCGGGAGAATTGAGATATTAGTTGGGTTTCATAAATCTAAATAATAAGGGGCGGGTGGACCACACTGTATAAAGGACACTTTCCATCTACTAGTACCTTAAATCCCTGAACTTAGAAACAGATTTAAAATAATTCCCATACTAACGTATGGGATAGAAGTCATATGGTCGCATCTCACCGATAGGAACCTATCCGTATTAGAACGGGTAAAAGCATTATACATCAAAAGAACACTAGGAGTGTCAAAGACTACACGTTCCAGACTTGTCTACCTCCTCGCAAGAGAAACATTCCTTATCGAGGACCTAAGGACACTTTTGACTCTTCCCAGCACTCGAGCCTTGGAAAATCTTTTATCAACATTAAAAGCAAAAAGAGAAGAAATACCCGCAGAGTTTTAGGGAACGGAGGCCATGATAGATCGGACATGGATCACATCCAGCTTTGAGATGAGGCACGTGTTTACCAAAACCAGAACCAGCTGAGACGTGTGAGTGCAGCTTATGCGGACAAACATGTGGAAGTTACCACGTAGAATTTAAAAAAAAGAACCCAATCAATTACAGAATATGCAAACAAAGGCACCATTGAAATTACTTGAATAATTTGTATTGTAATTTTTTATATATTTTTAATGGCCATTAGGCTGCAATAAAAGTATTATATATTTTCTTTGTACACCTCCATAAAAGAGAAGAAAAGTAACAAACAACCGATTTGATTCTAAATTTTCTAGAGTTGTAAAGTGAAATTTGAATGTGGCGTGCGAACACATAGTTTATTAGCCTATTTTCATTTATGAGAAAATAGGCTTATGAGATCACCTATGTAATAAATGCGTCGAGACAGCATCAATACCAGATAGGTGGGGAGAATCAATAATCAAAATGCTGTATAAAGGAAAAGGAGATCCCAAAGACCCCAATAAATACAGAGGCATTGCGTTGGAGATTATCCGCTCCAAAATATTTACAAAAATAATAACTGAGAGAATAAAAGAAACAATCAACGAACATCTTCCAGAAAACCAATTCGGTTTTAGAAAAGGAGGATCGACTCAAACTGCAATAGAACTGCTGTTAAATGACATCTGGGAAGCCCTTAATAGAAAAGAAACGTTTTACGCCATTTTCATAGATTTTACTAAGGCTTTTGATTTGGTAAACAGGAATTTGGTGATAAAAAAAAGCTAGAAGAGACTCTAGGCAAGAACAATATATGGGTGACAAGTATAAGCTCCATACTCCAATGGAACAAAGTAAGAGTCTCGGGCAATCTTTCAGTCTCAGAGCCGATTCTCCAAACAAACGGAGTACTGCAGGGAGATCCACTAAGCCTTCTACTATTCATTCTAGCAGCAGAAGATCTAATGCGAATAACCCAAAGAGAGGACATTGTAGCATACTCTTACGCCGACGATATAGTGGTTGGATCAACAGACATTATTGAACTTCAGGACACTATAAATGATATAGAGAAATGGTGCACTAAGCATGAGTTCGAGATCAACATATCTAAGATAGAAATGATGGTCATTAGACCAGGAGGAAAGGCTCCAGCATTAGAGGAAATATGTATAAAAAAGACGACAATAAACATAGAAAAATATTTTAAATATCTAGGCATCACGCTGCAAACAAACGCTAAATGTTTCACGAAACATATAACTGAGAAAGCGATGCAAGCAGCAAGGGCGAAGCATGAAATCGGCTACATTTAATCCCTCAACTTAGAAACAGATTTAAAATAATTCCCATACTAACTTATGGGATAGAAGTCATATGGTCGCATCTCACCGAAAGGAACCTATCCGTATTAGAACGGGTAAAAGCATTATACATCAAAAGATCACTAGGAGTGTCAAAGACTACACGTTCCAGACTTGTCCACCTCCTCGCAAGAGAAACATTCCTTATCGAGGACCTAAGGACACTTTTGACTCTTCCCAGCACTCGAGCCTCGGAAAATCTTTTATCAACATTAAAAGCAAAAAGAGAAGAAATACCCGCAGAGTTTTAGGGAACGGAGGCCATGATAGATCGGACATGGATCACATCCAGCTTTGAGATGAGGCACGTGTTTACCAAAACCAGAACCAGCTGAGACGTGTGAGTGCAGCTTATGCGGACAAACATGTGGACGTTACCACATAGAATTAAAAAAAAAAGAACCCAATCAATTACAGAATATGCAAACAAAGGCACCATTGAAATTACTTGAATAATTTGTATTGTAATTTTTTTTAATATATTTTTTAATGGCCATTAGGCTGCAATAAAAGTATTATATATTTTCTTTGTACACCTCCATAAAAGAGAAGAAAAGTAACAAACAACCGATTTGATTCTAAATTTTCTAGAGTTGTAAAGTGAAATTTGAATGTGGCGTGCGAACACATAGTTTATTAGCCTATTTTCATTTATGAGAAAATAGGCTTATGAGATCACCTTTTGTCCGTGTGTCTGTCTGTGTGTGATTCCTGTGTGTGTGTGCCCTAATAAAATCCAAATGGCTGGAGCGATTTCAATGAAACTCGGTAACTTCATAGCACTATTCTGGACGACCCCGACCGCCCCCTTCAAATTTTGTTACCTCTCACCAATCCAATATGGCTGCTGTGCGAAATATTTCAGCAACATTTCAATATCTCCGAAACTATTACGGATATCACCCTGGGATTTTTTTACGGTGATAAAGAAAACTACTTGAATTTCACCTCTGTGACTTTGAAAACCTGGTAACTACAAAAACCAACATGGCGGCCAAGCGAAGTCGTGACTTTTAAATAGACGTTTCTCGCGATTTAACCAACTAAACGCAATGAAACTTGGTACAGTATATGTTTATACACATTGTAATGCTCCGACATCTAACTTTTTTCAATTGTTTACATACCCTCAAAATGGCGGCTGTGAGAAATACAGTATTTCACCGGTATTCTATATCTCGAAACTATTACCGGTATCACCCTGAAGTTTTGTACGGAGATAAAGGGCACTACTGGAAGTTCATATATGAGACTTTCAAAAACTGGTTAACTACAAAACGAGCATCGTGGCCAAGCGAAGTTGAAAGTTTAAATAGACTTTTCTCACGATTGAATGATCCAAACGCAATGAAACTTGGTACAGCAAATGTTTATACACATTGTAATGCACTGGTATCTAATTTAGTTCAACTGTTTACATAACTTCAAAATGGCGGCTGTGCGAATTTTAAAATTAAGTTTTTATTTCTTGTGTCGTAATCATGCGATCGAGGTGAAAGTTTGAATAATGAGCCTACGCAATAATTTTCCTTTAATGGTACATGACTCTATGGCCTATACATATAACAATCCAACATGGCGACCATCCGAAATATTTAGACGGTTCTCAATATGTACGAATCTATTACAGCAATAAAACTGATTTTTTAAATGTTCATAGGGGCTATGAACATAAGTTCCCTTATAAGACTTTCAATAGCCTGGTGATAACAAATCCAACTTGGCGGCGACGTGAAGTATAAATATTCACATAGACGTTTCTCGCAATTGAACCTTCCGTGTGTAGTGAAACTTGGTACAGTAAATCCTTATACAGATGTTTATCCTCTGGCATTTAATTTATTTCAATTGTTACCATAACCACAAGATGGCAGCTGTACGAAATTTTAAAATCTGGTTTTTACCGTTTGTGTCCTAATCATGCGATTGAAGTTTGAATACTACACGTACACAATAATCTTCATGTAACAGTACATAACTCTAAGACCTACATATATAAAAATCCAACATGGTAACCATCCGAAATATTTAGTCGGTTCTCAATATCAACGAATCTATTACAGCAATCAAACTGAAATTTCGTGTGTTGATAGTGGCAATTAACATAAGTAGGGTATACGAAAATAGGCTTTAGTTCTTCATAGAACTACTTGTTTATCTTCGGCGCAGGGGGGAGAAGTTATTTAAATTTCAAAGAAATTCTGAATAAGAAAGCATCTAAAACAAGTAGTTCCATGACGAACTAAAGAGCCTACTTTCCTAAAAATTTAAGATTCATGCCAATCCATATAGACCTATCTAGAATAATGGCGGAATCAAGTTGGTAATACTAACATTTATAAGTACTACATTTTGAAATACACCTGAAATAGTGAAGCCTAATAGAGTAACTTACTACAGTTGGCAGCCCTGACGACTCTGAATATATTCTTAGTTCCATCTCTTAAGGTATAGAATGCACATACTACATTTAGTTGAAGTCTAATAAATAGTATGGACGTTACATGCTGTTTGATATTGGATTTATCAGTGAGCGTAAAATCATGTTGGGAACAAGGTCATGTATGTGATGCTCAGAATTAAACTGAAATATTACGGTCTAATATAATGCCAATGTTTTATAAAATCCATTTTTTAGTTTAGAAGTTACATGAAATTAAAATTTGAAACTATCAGAAAGCTTAGAATCATGTTGGCAGCACTGAGGTATATTAGTTATTCCATATTAATCTAGAATGTCAGGTACTATACGTGTGCAAAGTTTCGAGCTGATGGCTTGCATACTTTCTGATATATTGATATTAGAGAGAGCATTTATTAACAGTTGGCAGCCCTGTTTGTTCTTACGAATACGTACAGTCATAACTGTTACGGTACACAAGGTACATACGAAATTTGGTTGAAATCCATTTGTTAGTATAAGTTATATGCATTTAAAGACTGGACCTATCAACAGGCATAGATTCGTGTTGGCAGCACTGATGTATATAAGTTACACCAAACTAAGGTAGAATTTCAGGTACTATACGTGTGCAAAGTTTAGAGCCGTTGGCTTGCATACTTTCAGATATATTGATTGTAATGTTAAAACAGAGAGAGATCATTTATCAACAGTTGGCAGCCCTAGCGGCTCATCAGAATACGTACAGTCATATCTTTTGTAGTACACATAGTACATACGGAATTTGGTTGAAATTCAATTGATAGTATAGAAGTTACATGCATTTATATTATGGACTTATCGGCAGGCTTAGAATCATGTTGGCAACACTGGCATGTATGAACTTCTGAAAATGAATCTGGAATGTTATCGTCTATTTGTGTGCTAATTTTGGAAGAGTTATCATCCATAACTTCTGAGATATCCAAGATAGAGCTCAGATTTCAATTGTGACTTTTCAGCAGTTGGTAGCACTGACGGCAATTTCAAATATGGCCGTGAGATATTCAGGTATAGGTCTCTACTCCTACCAAATTTTGTTTCGATAGCTGCAGCCGTTTAGGAGTTGATAGGGGGGAGGGGGGACACACACAGCCAGACAGACAGAAGGACAGACAGGCAGACATTTTCCCGCATCGATGTCAATAGTCTAGTTTTTCCTCATTTTTGCAAAATGAGAAAGGTAGGCTAAAAATCGATCAAGTAGAGATCGACGGACACTCTATACATATACAGTAGGGTTGTATGGTTGTCTTTAATAAATGTATTCACTCGGAATTTATTGACAACGCGGTTTTATTATTCAAGAAGTACTGTACTTTCCGTAACAATCAGCAAGCAAACATGAAAAGGGTTGATTGGTTAGTTAGTTATTGGATTTTTAAGGGGTGGAGCAGCGTGGTCATCTGCTCCTCAGCCATCTCAATCACACACTTCTCCCCACCACGAGGTCTCCTCTTAGCTGGGCTCATACCTAATCGTATACAGGTTTGTATAGTTTAATTATCAATGTTAAAAACAATTCGTAAAGAATTCACATGTCTATGGTTTATAGAGTTACGTCAAGCAGCGGCACTTCCTTTAAGATTTCCACGGAGAATGTTGCTGACGTGACGTCACAACTTGTATCAAAGTACGTTACGAAGTTTCGTCTCTTCCCTGAAGGCAGCCTGTCAGGTGACTCTTCTCCAGCGGAACATGCGAGCAAGTCTTCCAATACAGAAACCCATTTGCAACTGGTTGTAGACTCTATGAGTATGGAAATCACATTTGTCTCTGAATACATAACCAAAAATGTTCCGCTGTGAAATATGAAAGCCCAGGGTTAGAGAAAATACCTGTCAGAGTGAAGAATTCAATCTTTGTTCTAGCTTTTCGAAACATCAACTCAGTCAATGAATAATTCCTCCAAAGGCAATTAAATCCTTAAAGTATTTTATTGAAGTTTAACGTAGATTTAATCTCAAAATCATAAGCCAAAATACATTCTTTTGATGTGGAATCCGAATCACTGGACATGATAGCTCATTTCTCAAAGGAAATTAAGCTGTTCAAAATACCTCATTCCGTTATAACCCTTACCCTACCGTGCAAAGTATTATTAAGCAAACCGTAGTATTTGGCAATATGGTAAAATTGTTTTATAAACGGTCACGTAAAACTACAATCTTCCATCCTTATTATGGTTCTACACGGAAGTGTATTTTATATGATTTTGAATCACAAAATTTGTAAGAAAGGTAGACGTGAATTTTAATACAGCAATTCTTGCACGGGTCATGTATAAGTATATGAAATGCATGCCTATACCATTTTTACACATTACTCAAGAAGAACCATTATTTGGGAAAAGAAATGCTAGTAGATGCTATATCCGATTATGATGGATATGTTTCCACGCAAAAATGTACACATAGTGTATACTGGCTGTTTCCAAACTGTGTTACGTCATTTTCAGGTAATTGGAAACATATTGCATCTTAGGTCAGAAACGTAACCTCCACAGATACACTATTCCGGAGCTAATAGATTTCAAACATTATGTCATACAAGAACATTATTCTGAGTCTCCGGCACAAAAGTACAGGTAATACATGTTGTTGTTAATTCATTTAGCTGTCATCGTTTAGCCCTGTATAGTTTGGTGTACGTACACTTTGTACGATAACCTGTGTTATTGTGGTGGCTGTTGTAGTGTACGTATTTGTCATGCAGGTGAGGATTAGGAAGGAGGCAGCTGTGGTCTTAAGTTAGGAACCATCCCGGCGTTTGCCTGGAATAGAAGTGGAAAAACCTCGGCTAACAATTTCCAGGTTGGCTGTGGTGGTTTCCCCATTTCTACTCCAGGGGCTACATAAACACAATGTCGCAAAGTCCCTAAAGTATTAACAACTTACGAGGCACGTCCAGAAAGTAAGTTCCGTTTGGTAATAAAATTAAATTGTATACAGATACAGAAAAAATATTTATTGCACAACATTCTACACCTCTTAAACTACTTCTCCACATAACTGCCACCGGGTGAGTTAGCCGTGGTCGTTACGGCATTACTAATGGCAGTCGCTCACATCCGGGAGGTGAGGAGGTTCGAATCCCCTCGCCGGCAACCTTGAAGATGGTCTTCTGTGGTTTCCCATCTTCCTTCCAGGCAAATGCCGGGGTTGGTCCCTAACTATAGGCCACAGCCGCTACCTTCCAACTCCTCGCCCTTCCCTTCCAACTTTCCTCCCCAACGGTACTTGTAGCTCACCCATTGGGTGTCCGTCTCGAAGAAGCTACAAAAAAAACTGGCTTGCTGAACATGTCCTCGGACACTCCCGGCACTAAAAGCCATACGCTAAAAAAAATAACATAACTGCCGAACTTTTGCAGGCATTTGTCATAGCGTGGCACAAGTTTTTGGATACCTTCTTCATAGAAGTTTGCCGCCTGTGTCTTCAACCAGTTGGAAACATCTTCTTTCAGCTCGTCGTCATTGTTGAAGTGTTGACCGCCAAGGAAAGACTTGAGATGTGTGAACAGATGAAAGTCCCTAGGCGCGAGGTCAGGGCTGTACGGAGGGTAGTCAAACACGTCCCAGCCAAATCCCTGTAGGAGGTTTTTCGTCACATTTGCAGTGTGTGGTCGTGCGTTGTCGTGAAGAAAAACAACACCTTTCGACAGCAACCCTCGGCGCTTATTCTGTATTGCGCGGCGCAAATTCCTAAGTGTCTCGCAGTAAGCATCTGCGTTGATTGTTTGACCACGCGGTAAGAAATCAATGAGTTAGATGCCTTTCCAGACCAAGAACACTGTGCACAACATTTTCCGAGGTGTCAAGATTTGTTTCGGCTTAACCTTTGCTGGGGATGAAGTGTGCCTCCATTCCATTGATTGCCGCTTACTTTCAGGGGTGTCGTAAGAAACCCAAGTTTCATCTCCTGTGACTATCTGTGTCAGAAATTCCTCGCCGCCTTCATTGTAACGGGTCAAAAACTGAAGTGCACTACCTATCCGTTTTGTTTTGTGTTGCTCCGTAAGAATCTTTGGTACCCAACGTCGGCAAAGTTTAAGAAAGTTCAGTTTTTCGGTAACAATTTCATGAATTAGTGATCGTGAGATTTGGAGAAATTCCATAGCGAGAGCTCTAATTGTAAACCAGCGGTTTTCCCGGATCTTGTCATCAATTGCGTGAACCAGTTCTTCTGTAACCAAAGATGGACGCCCACTTCGTTCTTCATCGTGCACTTCACTACGTCCTTCATTGAACTGTCGGACCCATCTTCTCACCATTGAATCACTCATCGCATTTTGTCCATACACATCGCAAATTTGCCGATAAATTTCAATTGGTTTCACTTTCCTAGCATTCAGAAAACGAATCACAGATCTGATTTCACAAGCGGCGGGATTTTCAATCAACACCGACATTGTGCGAGTAAACATGCACAACAACGCGTACGTGGCTGACAGCGCTCTCCAAATGGCGCACGTTTCTTCTCCTTGATAAAGAGCGTCTACCGCGCATGTGCGGAACTGCGCTGCAGCGGAACGTACAACTAGTTGAAGACACAGGCGGCACACGTCTATGAAGAAGGTATACAAAAAGTCGTGCTACGCTACGACAAATGCCTGCAACATTTCGGCAGTTATGTGGAAAAGTAGTTTAAGTGTCGTAGAATTTTGTGCAATAAATAATTTTTCTGTATTTGTACACAATTTAATGTTATTACCAAACGGAACTTACTTTCTGGACGTACTTCGTATATCACCGTTAACTCGATCACCATGACCGTGGTATGGAACAAGTCTGGAGAATGGAGGTTCGAATTCCGACGCTGACATCGGCTGACACTCCCTCCAGGCAAATGCTGGGACGATACCTTATTTTGAGTACCGGGGCACCTACCACATCCCTGTTCCTAACACAGTTACACACACCTCTACCATCACCACAGAAACACAGGTTATCAGAAAAATTAAACACACAAATGGAATGATGACCAACATGTCTCTAAAATGAATTAACAACAGCAAGTGCAATTTTAAGTCTTTCAAACAAAATGAAAGTTTCTTGATAGTTCGTTTGTGTGTTTGTCCCGCATGCGTTCATATACCATTCATCCGATTGCGATGAACCATTGGTGAGTTGTTGTGCACAATCCCGTGAAAGTTTCTGAACAAGTAAATCCATTCTACAATAGGTGGCGCACGAGTAGATACTACAAGTGCGGGTTGGCGTGCGACTGTTTTCGGCAAATGAACATTGGTTAGTAGTCGTATGCACGCGCGTGAAACTTTTTGAATTAATAAATCCATTTCATAATAAATAGCACGCGAGTCGTTTCAACAAATGAAATTTGGTGAGTTGTTTTGCACACGCCCACGATGGTTCCTGAATTAGACATTCCATTTTATAAAATAGGTGGCTCAGGACTATTTACAACAAATTTGTGTTTAGTGGAGGTTTATGTGTTTTCTTTGTATGAGTGCGTATCCAATAGCACTTCGATGTACAAAATTACAACACAAACACGGTATTTCTTTCTTTCTTTCTTTCTTTCTTTCTTTCTTTCTTTCTTTCTTTCTTTCTTTCTTTGATTAGCATTTCAACGCATGCCGGGTACAGCTAGTACATGACTCTATTGGTTTAGAATTTCGTTGTGGGTAGCATTAGTGCTTGGCGGCTTCGGTGGCGTAGTCGGTAGCATGCTGAGCTTCTATGCCCAAAATCGCGGGTTCAAATCCGGCCAAAGTCGTCGGATTTTTAAGACCGTTAAAAATCCCTCAGTATGCCTTCCATCGGAGGGGAAGTAGAGCCGGTGGTCCCATGCCATAGATTTATGGCATGTTAAAGACCCTTCCACTAATTACACCTGTGTGAAGCTAAATTGTATAGGTTAAGAATGTAAACAACGCTCTTAGGTTCCTACGTTCGTTGCCAAAAGCCGACTGCGGTGGCGTCTGGTAGTGAGTTTTGAAATGGTAGTCGGCGATGGTGGCGTTTGGCGGCAAAAGTAGGAACTATTTGAAAAATTCATGAGTCTGCAGTCCGTACTTGAATTAAAAAACAGATAACACACACTAATACAGTCATCACAATTAACACCGGTTATCAGACAGACTCTACACACACCCAAAGAACACGGGGCTACATGACCGCGTTGTCGCAGCCCCTAAACTTAAGAACCAACCAGCATTGGCGCTAATGTTTCATGAACCAAGAGGACTCTTTCAGCGCTGTACAGATCCATTCGAATTACACATAGGCAGATGGAATATCTTAGTTACCTCTAAAACATATCATATCATATGTTTTTGAAACATCCTGTATATTCCTTAGGTGCGATAATAATTCTTCCATTTGACATTCAGAGTTTGGCTTCGGTGGCGTAGTTGGCAGCATTCTGAGCTTCTATGCCCAAGATTGCGGGTTCAAATCTGGCCGAAGTCATCGGATCTTTTAAGAGCGTTAAAATTTCCTCAGTATGCCTTCCTTCAGGTGGGAAGTAAAGCCGGTGAGCCCATGTCATAGATTTATGGCATGTAAAAGAACCTTCCACTAACACAATTGTGTGAAGCCAAATGTGTACGCTAGATTTGATTAACGCTCTATTAGAGTCCCAACGTTCACCGCCAGGTAACGATTGCGGTGTCATCTAGTAGCCAAGTTCACACCTAGGTGTCATTGACGGTAACATTTGGTAGCAAAAATAGAAACTACTTGAAATTGATAGCCCGCAGTCCTTACCTGAATTACAGATAACACACACTAATACAGCCATCACAATTAACAGCGGTTATCAGACATATTCAACACACACCCAAAGTACACGGGGCTACATGACCGCGTAGTCACAGCCCCTACGCTGAGGAACCGACCAACCTATAGGACTCTTTCAGCGCTGTATAGGGCATTATTATTCTCGTTTACACTCTAGGTCCATGCCAGTTACTCATAGTTAGATGGAATATCATATATAATGAACCCTTTATCCTCTGATGGATAAATGATTCGATGTTTTATTTCTTCAATTAATAAATATTTCCACCAGCGTCGTGAAATAGCCAGACGGAGATGAGGAAATTTCAAGCATTTGTTGGAGACAATGAGGACATACCTGCAGCAGTTTGACAAAAGGCTAAATACTTAGGATTGTGAAAGGATAGAGCCTAGCAATGTTTCAGAAGGACAGGTGGTGGCTACCTCAAAATAGAAGGGACGTGCAGTGAGACACGCTTATGGTATGTTCATTGTACTATTCGCGCCTAGAAAAAATATAATGCAGTAACGTGAGTGGCTGATGGTGCTACTAGACACTCCTGCGAGGCCGAGGTCTGATAAAAACCGCCAAGTTATTGAAAATGTGGAACCAGTGAGAAATGAATGCTTACGAACGTGCCAAGTCTAGCTTGGGCACGCGATGGCTAGCATTAACGCGGGAGATCGGCTAGAAAACATCTCTACGATCGATTCTAGGATTAATGGGCATATTCTTGACCTGCGCAATTTTAAGAGTTCAGTGATATTTATTTCATTCCTGTACCACTATTATTTTGAGAATTTTTTATATAATTTCCCCCTCTATCGATACCTAGGGCCAGTTCATTTATAAGTGGCATGAAGAGCCAAGACATGATGATTACATTTTGTGTGTCGAGGACCCAGGACCATTACCTTTTACATTGTGTGTGTCGGAAGACACAAGATTATCATTGCATTTTGTGTGTCGAGGACACAGGTTACTTTACATTTTTGCGCGTCTAAGGACGTAGGCATTTATACTTTTGCGTGTCATGAGGACACAGAAATTATTAATAAATGTGTTAAAATCAGTGATAGATAGTCACAGTACTATATTTGGTAGGGACAGTATCATCGACAATTCGCCAACAGACTGTTCCGGGGAAATTAGTACCAGAAACGGCGAATTTAGTAGTCAGATATCGAGTGTATAATAATCTAACTTTTTGAATCAGCACGAGAGATGACATCGCTTATCCTGGAAGAAGTTTGGAACTATCAACACTCCGTCGAGATGGTTGAGACGAGCTAAGCAGTATTCAGTTGGGAGATGGCAGCTGATGTCCTTTGACGGGTGACTGGCCGAGGATGAGTACTGAATAATATTCTTATTATCTGACAAGTTAACTTATGGTATATGGGACATATTTTTTGTAAATATTTTGCTATTGTGAGTAACGTAGTATATTTAGTTTTGGTCTGACACACCGTTTGCATGGAAACAGCTCGCATAAATGTTATTAGTCGAAGGTTCTTGTTTGTTTGTTGTTTTAACTAACGTAGCTATGTGGACGACCGTGTTTGCATATGTTACGCAATGCGGTTAAAAACGTCTCTCGGAGATATATTGTGTTTCAGAAGTAGGACTGAATTAATATAATTATACAGTAGATTGGAGGGTAAAGTAATCTTTGTAAGGTTTATTATTGATCAGATTCAGTGAGATTATTGCCTTTGGAGCAATGTGATTTGTGGCGAAGGGCAGTCAGCTCTATCGTAGGTTTTAATATTTTTATAGTTTGTGAGCATCTATTCAACCGACCTGTGTGAAAAACGTTATGTCATTCCCAGCAGTGTGTGTGTGTGTATTTTATTGGTCATTACAAGCGGGAATTTCAGCGTAGACTGGTTTCTGTCAGCTTGGTGCCAAGTCCATATCGTTACCTTGCGAGGGCATATGTTGCTATTTTGATTAATGTCTGACCATATGTTTATGTGGTTGAGATTTGTTGCTGTTGATTCTTTGAGATAACGGCACAGCTGGTCAAGTTATTTTTACACACTGGAGTTGGGGCGATGACAAGTATTGAGGAAGGGGGGAGCTGTTTCACAAGGCGGGCTGAAAGGTTGCAACCGAGGTCATTAGTGGAGTATTTGGCTCCGTAATATTACTTGAAATACAGAATAAGAACTGTTCAATGATAAAAATTGTTTAAATAAATGGGAGTTGCCTACGAATCACTATAATCTCCGAAGCGTTAGCTTAACGTGCATTTTTGTTCATATAAAGTAATCTTAGCCGGTGAGGCTTGTGTTGTTGTTGGTTTCATTCCATGTTTATATTCCATATCAGTGACCCGTGAAGTCACGTGCGATGCTGTCTTTTCCTTGTTTGTGTATTGAGCAATTGGCCGCGTTGGCAGCTCATTTTGTCAAGTGCGTCATCGCGCTAATGGAGGGTCTCGAGGGAGATTCCTGTAAATAGTAGATTTTTAGTTGTGTGTCAGCATTAATTTTAAAGTTTTTTTTAGTGTCATGTCCCATATCCGTAAACGTTGATTTACGAGATGATTGTTCGTAAGCATCGTGGCTGTTAACCCGCTGTAAACGAACAGTCATCCAAGTACTCATTTCTCGTAGTTGGTCATTACGCGTACATAAAATCCAAATGCAAGTTAATGGAACTAGGATCCACATTTTTATAAGGGGGAGATCCGTCTGACTCCTCAACATTGATAGATATTCCTGTCATGGGAAAATTCAGGGAGGATTTTTTATTGTTGTTTATATTCTTTTTATGCACTATTAGTCATTAAATCATGTTATTATTTTACGTCTTGTCACTTTTCTTTCTTAATTATAGTTTTAATCCTATGACCCTTACCTCAGTAGAGCATGTTGTTTGGCGAACGTAAACATCACACTATGAACTGAGCGCGACCCCTTGATCAAGATTCTTGCATATAAACACTGCTATACTAAAGGGTGCATAGGAGGTAAACTGGCGCGGCCAAGCCTGGGGCGGTTCACTGTGGTGTAACGGCAAAGAAATTGCACATGTCAATGTAAGCGTAGTTGGGTTTACAAACTGACGCAACAATGAAGGTGTATTTTTGTTGCTGGTTCGCTGCTGGAACACATTTAGTTGGCGTATTTGAGTAAAACTGACAGGCCACAAGTGGAGGCAGATATGACAGTATTTTACTCACCGGAAAGTGATATTTTATTAAAAGTAATTGAGGCGAAGAGGATACCGCCAACTGTGAGAAATATAAATTAAAATCAGGAGTTTGCAAATGTAAAATACGGTTCACGTTTTTGTTTATTGAATTAAAATAAATTAATATACGTGATATCGGGCACCCAATGATTAAACTTAAAACTAGATTTGTTTAGAAAGTCAAACTCATGAAAATGTTAGGAGGCTGGTAGCCTTAAATGACAATTAATACTTTGTTAATTAGTCAGTGTTAATATCAGTTCAGGATAACAATTTAATGACTAAATATGTGTTTGGGTTTAAATTAAATTGAGTAAAATTAGAACCACTCAGAGATGCAATCGACTAGTGGGATTAAATGTAAAAATAAATGAACTGAGTAGGGTAAAGAAATTAAATGTTCATTGGATTGTATGTGTGTGTCAAGGGGCATTGCTTTATGCCATTTCCCTAATGTCTCATATAAAGTGTATAACATGGCAACGGTGGAACAGTTTCAAGAAATCATTGAAAATGCGGCTAGGAGGACACAGAAATTGTTGGACACTAAATTAGCGGAACAAAGTGAATCATTAAACACTAAACTGTCCGAACAAAGTGAATCACTAAACACTAGTATGTTAGAACAAAGTGAAGCATTAAAAGCAAAGTTATCTGAACAAATAAACACTAGTATGTTAAAACAAAGTGAATCAATAAACAATACTATGTTAGAACAAAGTGAATCTATAAACAAATTGTCTGAGCAGAGTGAATCACTAAAAACTAAACTAGCTGAACAAAGTGAATCATTGCGGACACAATTAAACAACAGTAGGATTGAACAAATTGAATATCAGGCGGAACAAGCTAGATTATTAAAAAGTGAAATCAATGACACTATGAATTCACAATTAGAGGCGCAGAATGTTAAAAACACGAACCAATTAGCTTCGTTAACCGCAGAGATGAAAGATCACACTAATCAACAGATGGTATTGCTGGCCCTAGATGTTAGTAAAAACAATGAAAAGCAATTAGATCAGATTAAGAAAATGGAAAGTATTTTTGATCAAAAACTTAGCGCTCTGGATGAAACGGTGTTAGGTAAACTAGAGCAAATTGAACTAGCATGCACTATGCGTAGGAGCGAGGTCAAGATAGCTCAGGATAAGTTAGAAGGACGATTTAAGGAAATGGAAAAGAGCGGCAAGTTCATTCAACAACAATTATCAGCGGTAGATGAAAATATATCCGGCATAATTAAAGATATGGACCGTCTCGAAATAAAATCAGCGGAGCAATGGAAAAGCCTGGAAGCGGATCAGAATCAATTAAAGAGTACCATCGATGAAAATAGCGCGAGATTGGAATATAGGCTGAGCCAGATAGAAAGCAATCAGGATGACACTAAAAGCCAGATTGAGGAGAAAGTAAGCACGATTAAGGAGCAAATAAGGAAAGATTGGCGAAAAATGAATATCGATTCTAAAGAGGAAAGATCAACCATCCTTAAGACAGTAGGCGAAAATCACACTCGTATTCAAGCATTAGAACAAGAAATTAAGAGTAAACTTAAAGAACAAACAGACAGGATCATAAAAGCTGAACTGAGGTCGATAGAAAAATCCTCGATATTTAAAACAGGAACAATGAGAGATAGACAGGACGACTCGAATAGCCCGGAGGGGTCGAGCACAGCAGGTAGTCAAGCTCAGACAGAGAGCCCATTAACGACAAACACGGAGGGGTTTCGCAAGAATACTGAAAGGAGTTCCACGCCACAAGACGGTCATCAGCCCACACAACTTATCCAAGTAATTCGCTCGAACGATTATAAACCGCAGAAGTACACGGAGAATTCAGGGGTGACACCTAAAGCCTTTATTAAAGAAATTGAAGATCATTACAATGACACTGGGGTACCTGAAGCACGTAGATTGAGGTAGATGGAGAGATTTTTATCAGGAAATGTCCTTACATGGTTTTTAAGCTTCAAATATACATTTGGAACTATGGCAGATTTCAAAATCGCGTTTCTGCGCAAGTACTGGTCGCCAGCATTACAACAGAGTCTAAGGATGGAGCTTTACTCTAGGAAACACCAAACTACCCAGCAAACGAAATACTCAGATTTCTTTAACATGCAAATGCTAAAATTTCGCGACCTTGATTACCCTTTAAATGAAGTGGATCTGGTGATGACTATAGCGCGGCAATTACCAGTCGACGTGCAACAAGTACTAGTCGCAGCGAACGTTAGTACGACCTTACATGCAGAACAGATATTACGCCAGATAGATGAGACTACATCTCATAATCATTATAGAGGAGGAAGACAGCTGGAGTTAGTCAATACGACAGAGGTCATAAAACCAAAACAGGCAAACACTAAAACGCAGGGTACTAATACAAGCACCTCCACACCTAGGCGAAACCAGGAAGAAGGAGAAAACAGACCATACCAGCGTAACGAGAATAACTATACCAATAGGTCATATCAAGGCAACAATAGATATCAACATAGAGGGTATCAGCAATGGCGTGAAAATCGAAGAAATGAGAGGCCTTATGGAAGATACGGTGATTACAATGCTAATCAAAGATGGAAAGGAAGGAGAGATCAAAATCAAGGAGAGGCACGTAATTATCGAAATGACTGGGATGATAGGCACGCTCAATCACAAAATTACCTAGAGGAATTACACGCTAGTCAAGGTGGAGAGCTAGGAAGATGGGAAAAAGCCATTGGGAACATGAAGAATCCAGACACACATACTGAGGAAGCTGGAAGTCTACTGAGACAAGAGGAATATCAAGGGCATGGGCGACAAAAGGATGATGGGAGTCGCAATGGAGCTTAAAAAAATGCTAAATTTTGATAAAGAAGACAGTCTACAAACGCAACAGTCGGAAGTTGAAGATGGATGGATAGTAGCGAACATACAAGAATGGATTGCTTTGCCAGAAGATTGCCTGGAGGAGACGGTGAAACCACGGAACGATGAAATTAGGCAGTTACCCATTATTTACGCGAGGATTGGTGGAATTAATATAAGATGTTTATTGGATACGGGGTCGCAGATCAGTCTGGTATCGGAGGCCTTGGTTCGAGAGTTGGGACGGAGTCAGAATATTGCTGCAATTCCCGTACCACAACTCAAAGTGAGGGGTGTTATTCCTGAATGCACCGTCACTTGTAAACGTCAGGCATACTTAGAGCTGAACATATTGGAACACACTTTTGGGCAAACAATCATTATCATGGCAAAGATGAATTTCAATATAATTCTTGGTGCAAATTTCATTTGTGACTATCAAGCAGTAATAGATTTGCACAAGAATACAGTCAGTTTTAGAGAGTATGATCAACTGAAGAACGTGGGATTGCATATAGATGAAATCACTACCGGAAGAGATGTAAATTCTTGGGCATTGGAAGCAATATCGGAAGAGACGGAAGAGGAGATACGAAAGGCAGAAGATAACATCATAGAAGGAGCTGTTGTGGAACTAGATGAGGAGAATGAATCCCAGGAGATATGGTCTTTATTAACAGAAGGATATGACAGTGATGCACAATTTGAAGAGTTACTACAGGAGCGGCTCAATGACATTCAACTTGAGGGTAAACATAGAAAACAATTGGAAGAAATTTTAAGGAAGCACAAAGCAGTATTTGATACAGTACCTGGAAAAATATTAAATTTCAAATATTCAATGCAAGTCGAGGATTGGTCACCTTTCAAAAGTAGATTGTACCCAATTCCGGAAAAATATCGTGGTCAAATTAAGGTCATTATAGATGAGATGTTACAAGCTGGAGTGATAAGGAAGACACCTACACCTTATATAAATGCGATTTTGGCAGTCACAAAACCAAATGGATCTATTAGACTTTGTTTAGATGCCAGAAATCTCAACATGAGACTCATTTTTCCTGAGTATGACAGAGCGCCAATTATCAGAGACGTACTAAAAGGCTTTAAAAACAAAAGCATTTATTCATCAGTTGACTTGACGTCCAGTTTCCACCATATTGAATTGGATGAGAAGTCACAGCTTCTAACTGGCTTCTTATTCGATAACCAAACGTTTTGCTTCGTCCGAATGCCCTTCGGAGTCAAAACAGCGGGCTGTGCTTTAATCCGAGCCCTGGATCGGAATCTAACCGAGGAAGTTAAGGAGATGACGGTGCGCTACATTGATGGCTTTCCTCTGGCATCCGACAACATTGAAATTCACATGGAAAATTTAGATAAAGTATTAGGCAACCTTAATGCATCAAATTTCAAAGTAAACCTGAAGAAATCGCATTACTTCAAGAGCGAGATCTTATATTTGGGTCACATCATTGACAAGGAGGGAGTGAAGCCAAATCCAGCTAAGATCGAAGCGATAAAGAATTTCCCTACACCAACGAGAGTCAAGCACATTCGGGCTTTCTTAGGCTTAACGGGATTCTTTAAAGAAAACTGTCCAGGTTACACGGAGACTGTAGCTCCAATGCAGGAAATGCTAAAAAAGAATAATAAATGGTTGTGGAATGCGGAGTGTGAGAAGGCGTTCCAAGCAACAAAACAGCTACTGGAAAACTGCATTAAGTTAGGATATCCAGATTTCAAGCACAAATTTATAATCCAAGCGGATGCTTCACTAATTGGTATAGGTGCCATGCTCTACCAAGAAGATCCAGCTAACCTGCAACATAAAACATATTTGGCATTTGTCAGCCGAAAATTGCGTAAGCACGAGCGCAATTATACTGTAACGGAACTAGAGTTGTTGGCCATCCTTCATGCGCTCCAACAATGGAAACGAATAATTTATGGATACCCCATTGTTGTCAGGACTGATCACAAGGCACTAACATTCTTGTTTAAGACATCGATGGCAAGCGAACGTGTGACACGTTGGTCTATATATATTCTGCAGTTCAGCATTGAGATTGAACATTGTCCAGGAAAGATGAACGTGATTCCGTATGCACTCAGCAGGAACCCAGAGCCTGATGTTGAAGAAACAGCGATGGTACAACACTTGGAGGTAACACTGAAGGACCGGGAATTCTTGGAGGAGTTACGTGAGATACAGCGAGAACAAGAAGCGGAACCATGGATGATGCTATTAATTCAATACTTCAGAAAGCAGCTACCTATAGGAACACCTGCATTTCGAGCAGCGAAAGCCAAAGAAGGAAGATATGTTTATGTCAACAATTTGATGCACAAATGGGTAGATAATGACCACACCAAGTTACGCATACTAGTACCTGCATCTTTACAGCGAGGACTGACATGGCATACTCACGAAAGTTACGGACACGTCGGAGTAGACAAGTGTGAAGCGACAATAGGAGATACATTTACATGGCCACGTATGAGAACAACTATATGTGACGTCATTACGACGTGTGATCCTTGCCAGAGGACAAAGCCCAATAACTATTTAATGAGGCAGTAACCTAGACCATTGCTACCTCAGAAACCCTGCGAGCTACTGGCCCTAGACTGTTTCGGTCCAATCCCGAAAGGTAGACGAGGTTGCCGTCACTGGCTAGTGTGCATTGATGTGTTTTCTATGTTTGTCGTATTATGCCCCATTCAGAAAACAACATCGAAACAAGTACTCAGTCGTATTCGAAATAGAGTTATTCCAATCCTTGGAAAACCAGAATTTATATTGTCAGACCATGGCAGCTATTTTACAAGCGCCGAACTCAAGAAAGGTATGGAGGACATGGGTATAAAACACGTTTTAAGCAGTATCCGACATGCCCAAGCTAATCCAAGTGAGAGAGCAATAAAATGATGTGTGACATCATACTTGAGAATCTTCATTCCCAAAGAACATCATAAATGGGTGGATACAATTAAGGATGTAGAGACATGCATGAATTCTACCAGGCACGAGTCAACAGGACAGATCCCTATGGTCTTACACAAAAACGAGTATCCAGTGAGAACGTGGAAAAGCATCATTAACTGCCCACAAGATCCCATGATAGCACCTGACCTGCGAATAGAGAGAACGAGAGCCTACATGAGAAAACAAGCAGATCGCAGATTACGGCGAGTGAGAAATAAGAGGTTTCAGAGTGATCTTGAAATCAACCAGCTCGTTTTGGTGAAACGACCCGCTACATCGGATCCAGAGAAGAAGATCTTCAGCTAATTCTGTGAAAAATTCATAGGACCCTATTCTATTGTAAGAAACCTAGGAAATAATGCATACAGAGTGAAAGAGTTAAGCACAGGAACAATGTTGGTCTACAATGCAGCCAACTTAAAAAAGTATCGTAGAAGCGAACCATGGGAGCACCAAAATAATGATGCAGTTTAAATATATGGACGTCCTACATCAACCAAGTGGACGGGGGGCAGTTGAGTACGGCACGTGAAGAAGGAAGTGGAAATGGTGTTGACAAACATTAACGAGACGAGCAGAGTGTTGCCCGAGGCATCAGCGCGTCACGCAAGCAGTTGAGAGTGTGAGGTCCAAGCAGGAAATGAAACGAGTAAATGCCATTCAAGACAGGAGCGGCTAGACCAAGTGATAGAAAAGGGGTGATTCTGAAAAATAAACAAGTTGCCTACAGAAGACTTTTAAAAATTATCGACTTTATCCTAAGTTCGAAATTTTGTGAGTGGAGGAGTTGTGAACCCTTTATCCTCTGATGGATAAATGATTCGATGTTTTATTTCTTCAATTAATAAATATTTCCACCAGCGTCGTGAAATAGCCAGACGGAGATGAGGAAATTTCAAGCATTTGTTGGAGACAATGGGGACATACCTGCAGCAGTTTGACAAAAGGCTAAATACTTAGGATTGTGAAAGGATAGAGCCTAGCTATGATTCAGAAGGACAGGTGGTGGCCACCTCAAAATAGAAGGGACGCACAGTGAGACACGCTTATGGTATGTTCATTGTACTATTCGCGCCTAGAAAAAATATAATGCAGTAACGTGAGTGGCTAATGGTGCTACTAGACACTCCTGCGAGGCCGAGGTCTGATAAAAACCGCCAAGTTATTGAAAATGTGGAACCAATGAGAAATGAATGCTTACGAACGCGCCAAGTCTAGCTTGGGCACGCGATGGCTAGCATTAACGCGGGAGATTGGCTAGACAACATCTCTACGATCGATTCTAGGATTAATGGGCATATTCTTGACCTGCGCAATTTTACGAATTCAGTGATATTTATTTCATTCCTGTACCACTATTATTTTGAGAAATTTTTATATAATTTTCCCCTCTATCGATACCTAGGGCCAGTTCATTTATAAGTGGCATGAAGAGCCAAGACATGATGATTACATTTTGTGTGTCGAGGACACAGGACCATTACCTTCTACATTGTGTGTGTCGGAAGACACAAGTTTATCATTGCATTTTGTGTGTCGAGGACACAGGTTACTTTACATTTTTGCGCGTCTAAGGACGTAGGCACTTATACTTTTGCGTGTCATGAGGACACAGAAATAATTAATAAATGTGTTAAAATCAGTGATAGATAGTCACAGTACTATATTTGGTAGGGACAGTATCATCGACAATTCACCAACAGACTGTTCCGGGGAAATTAGTACCTGAAACGGCGAATTTAGTAGTCAGATATCGAGTGTATAATAATCTAACTTTTTGAATCAGCACGAGAGATGACATCGCTTATCCTGGAAGAAGTTTGGAACTATCACTACTCCGTCGAGATGGTTGAGACGAGCTAAGCAGTATTCAGTTGGGAGATGGCAGCTGATGTCCTTTGACGGGTGACTGGCCGAGGATGAGTACTGAATAATATTCTTATTATCTGACAAGTTAACTTATGGTATATGGGACATATTTTTTGTAAATATTTTGCTATTGTGAGTAACGTAGTATATTTAGTTTTGGTCTGACACACCGTTTGCTTGGAAACAGCTCGCATAAATGTTATTAGTCGAAGGTTCTTGTTTGTTTGTTGTTTTAACTAACGTAGCTATGTGGACGACCGTGTTTGCATATGTTACGCAATGCGGTTAAAAAAAACTCTCTCGGAGATATATTGTGTTTCAGAAGTAGGACTGAATTAATATAATTATACAGTAGATTGGAGGGTAAAGTAATCTTTGTAAGGTTAATTATTGATCAGATTCAGTGAGATTATTGCCTTTGGAGCAATGTGATTTGTGGCGAAGGGCAGTCAGCTCTATCGTAGGTTTTAATACTTTTATAGTTTGTGAGCATCTATTCAACCGACCTGTGTGAAAAACGTTATGTCATTCCCAGCAGTATGTGTGTGTGTGTATTTTATTGGTCATTACAAGCGGGAATTTCAGCGTAGACTGATTTCTGTCAGCTTATTGCCAAGTCCATATCGTTACCTTGCGAGGGCATATGTGGCTATTTTGAGTAATGTCTGACCATATGTTTATGTGGTTGAGATTTGTTGCTGTTGATTCTTTGAGATAACGGCACAGCTGGTCAAGTTATTTTTACACACTGGAGTTGGGGCGATGACAAGTATTGAGGAAGGGGGGAGCTGTTTCACAAGGCGGGCTGAAAGGTTGCAACCGAGGTCATTAGTGGAGTATTTGGCTCCGTAATATTACTTGAAATACAGAATAAGAACTGATCAATGATAAAAATTGTTTAAATAAATGGGAGTTGCCTACGAATCACTATAATCTCCGAAGCGTTAGCTTAACGTGCATTTTTGTTCATATAAAGTAATCTTAGCCGGTGAGGCTTGTGTTGTTGTTGGTTTCATTCCATGTTTATATTCCATATCAGTGACCCGTGAAGTCACGTGCGATGCTGTCTTTTCCTTGTTTGTGTATTGAGCAATTGGCCGCGTTGGCAGCTCATTTTGTCAAGTGCGTCATCGCGCTAATGGAGGGTCTCGAGGGAGATTCCTGTAAATAGTAGATTTTTAGTTGTGTGTCAGCATTAATTTTAAAGGGTTTTTATTAGTGTCATGTCCCATATCCGTAAACGTTGATTTACGAGATGATTGTTCGTAAGCATCCTGGCTGTTAACCCGCTGTAAACGAACAGTCATCCAAGTACTCATTTCTCGTAGTTAGTCATTACGCGTACATAAAATCCAAATGCAAGTTAATGGAACTAAGATCCACATTTTTATAAGGGGGAGATCCGTCTGACTCCTCAACATTGATAGATATTCCTGTCATGGGAAAATTCAGGGAGGATTTTTTATTGTTGTTTATATTCTTTTTATGCACTATTAGTCATTAAATCATGTTATTATTTTACGTCTTGTCACTTTTCTTTCTTAATTATAGTTTTAATCCTATGACCCTTACCTCAGTAGAGCATGTTGTTTGGCGAACGTAAACATCACACTATGAACTGAGCGCGACCCCTTGATCAAGATTCTTGCATATACACACTGCTATACTAAAGGGTGCAATATATATAAATAATTCATATTTTTGGGCTAATGCCATGTGCAATTAAATTCGAACCATACGTTTCGGAGAAACCTTGCCTCCTTTTTCAATGGAATCAAACAATCTTATTTATATCTACAACAACGCTGAAAAGGAGGTACCATTTTCTTTGAAATATCCTGTATATTTCTTAGGTGCGATACTAATTGTTCCATTTGACATTCAGAGTGTGAAGACAGTTATTTAGAATATTCCACCAGCTTTGATACGAAACATTTCACCTCCCGATTTGTTCGTTATTAGAGTTTCTCCTCGGTTTAAGGAGAAAATTCACAAGTCTTGTTAACAGATGCGAAATATTCATGAGGTGCGCGAACATCTGCGATTAACATAGACTACATGTGTTGGCAAAGTTCAAATAGTTTATTATTAAAGAGGAACTACCCTTATCGCTATGCTTCAACTCCGATGTGTAGCCGTGAGATGGGGAGTTGCAGCAAGTCTGGAGATAGTTGGTTCGAATCCGGATGCTGATGGCAACTATCCCATGTGTTGCTTTTCCCCGGATTTCTCCACACTCCATCCAAACAAATGCTGGGATTGCACTTTACTTCATGTCTCGTCGTGGGGTCAGGTTACAGGCGAAAGCTATCCAGTCGCACGGACTCAATGAATGAAGCCAAACCACAATCCTTTCTATTTTATATCTATTCACTTGTATTGTCATTACCTTTAATGAAAGGCTAAGTTAGAAATGAACACTCTAGAAGAAGCTGTTCCTACGAGCCTACTCAGATGGTGGGGTCATGTGAAGACAATGGGCGAGGAGAGATTACCTAAGAGGTTAATGAGTTTGGCTGTAGAGGGTAAGAGAAGCAGTGGTAGACCTAGACGGCGATGGTTAGATCAGTGTTGAACGATCTCAAAATGATAGGTGTAGAAATAGAGGAGGCCGTAGTGCTAACTGCTGATAGGGGATCATGGAGGTGACTTGGTCGCAAACTGAGGCTTGCAGACTAGACTGGACGCTGAAATGCAAAGCAGTCTCAAATGAAAATGTATCTATGTACCTTTAATGATGTTATTTGCCGTAGAAGAGTTGCTATCTAATGCGCCCGCCCGGAAAGCACGGGATTCGAGTTCGATTCCCGACTGCGGTCACATTCCCAAATCTTACTCAACAGATAGAACCGCTCCTAGAGGAGCTACTCCAAAACGCATTTTCTATGATTTAAAGGTATATATGCAACATGGATAGCTCTGGTATCTCCTGTGTCTAGGAAGCCGCCCCGCAGTTTCGTCTTCATTTGACTGTTAGACTATCATTCCTAAGATTGGTTGGTTCCTCGAAAAGCACGACCATAGGTAGAGCTTTGCGTGGATAAGCAGAATGTTATCTGCATTCGGCACGCATCCGCCCGCATCCGCATCGGCCCCGCAGCCGCACGTTTGTTATCCGAATCACTGACATTACAATAAAAAACTTTCTTCGGCTTTTCCCAATTAATTGGGTTCGCCGGAGCCATCCAGGCTCATTTTGGTTTTGGCCGGGGATTTAAGGCCGGATGCCCTTCCTGACGCCACGTGATTTATCCACTGACATTACAACAATAATATTTGTAATTTAGCACATAAAACATAAAGTGTTAAAGCAACACATTTAGACATTTGAGGAGAAAGTCGTTCTCCCAGGCTGTGTGTGCCATGTGCTATGTTTAAAATGAATGTTATACAGCCAGAATTGCAACGCTTTGCAGTTCGGAGTCTTAATTATGCTTAATGAGATTAGCTTAAATCATTATCTTACATTTGTCATGGAAGAAACGTAATGGAAAAAATAAACATTCGGGTTCTAGTAATGATTTTCAGCAAGTTCGGATTGTATTCTAAAAATAAAAATTATCCCTAGATTTACTTCTAACATTATCTGCAGTTTATCTGCTATCCGCACAGCCATGTAAACTATATCCGCATGGCGAAAATATTTGCGGATATCCGCGGATATCCACATCCGCGCAGGGCTTTAACCATAGGCTATGAGGTTAGAAAACCAAGGCAGTGCTAGAAAAATATAATGAAGCTTACTAGACAAGGTTAGGAGTGAAGTAGTTCATCACTAAGAAGATGGTATATTGGCTTTCCCGGCCAGTAAAAATCTTTCCAGAAAAATTGCTGTTTACCACTTTTCTTCTCACTAAGCCAGTATAGCAGCACTGACCCTCCACTAGCAGCAGTTGTACCCTGAATGTCATTTCTCAGCACCACTCATACCTTAATAGCATCCATATACGTTAATCACAGCCATGGATGAGACTAAGACATCGCTGAAAATCCTCGCTATCTCTAGCTTCTGACAACATACAAATGCAAAATTACCTGTCAAGTAAGCTTGAGAACTGCGTCTTTGTCATGGCGAAGGCCGTGGTAATGTAACTGGCTAATGCATCTGCCAGAAAATTAAGACTTTCCGGTTCACATCCCAATTAATCAACAGGTATGACCACTCTTAATGGATCTGTTCCCCAGAGTCATTTCTACGGAAATAACTAACACTCAATTTCCAGATTCATTCAAGGTAGATTCTGGAGCTATAGTCGCTCTGAATAGCAGATTAACAGACCGATCGTATTTCCATTACACCCGATATAGAATATTTACCATCACAAGGTGAATCAACCTAATTCACAACTAATGAGAGCAAATTATTTTAATTATGGTAGGTTGTTCGTTGTTTGAGACTTCAGTCTTTTGACTGGTTTGATGCAGCTGTCCATGCCTCCCTGTCCTGTGCTAATCGTTTCATCTCCACATAGCTACCACACCCTACATCCAAGGCAATCTGTTTAACATATTCTAACCTTGGTCTACCCCTACAGTTCTTGTCCTCAACCCTTCCTTCCATCACTAAGCTTGCTATTCCTGGGTGTCTTAGTATGTGTCCTACTAACCTATCTCTTCTCTTCATTAGCAGTCGCCAGAAATATCTCTCCTCTCCCACTCGTCTTAATACCTCTTCGTTTGTAACCCTATCTACCCATCTGATCTTCATCATTCTCCTGTAACACCACATTTCAAATGCTTCAATTCTCCTCTTTTCTGCTGCACCAATAGTCCAAGTTTCACTTCCATAGAGCGCCACGCTCCAGACAAAGGCTTTCAAAAATGACTTCCTAATACCTACATCTATGTTCGATGTCAACAGATTCCTTTTTTGTAGAAATGCTTTCATCGCCTGAGCCAACCTACTTTTTATATCCTCTTTGCTTCGTCCATCACTGGTTATTTTATTTCCTAAGTAACAGAAGTCTCCTACTTCCTTCAGCTTTTCACCTGCCAATTTGATGTCCATAGAGGTTTCTGATTTATTTCGGCTGCATACCAGTATTTTTGTTTTACATTTATTAATTTTCATCATGTATTCTTTTAAGACGGAGTCCATACCATTCAAAAACTCATTCAAATCCTCAGGCGTGTCGGCCAAGATGACGATGTCATCAGAAAATCTCAGAGTTGAAATTATTTCTCCTTGAATCTTCACTCCCACTTTAAATTTTTCTACAATTTCCTTCATTGCTTGCTCAATGTAAATATTGAAAAGTAGGGGAGATAATTTGCAGCCTTGCCTTACACCTTTCTGAATACCAGCTTCTCGCTCCTGTCCTTCAGCTCGAATGACTGCTGTCTGTTTCTATAACACGAAAAAATCAATGACCACATTCTTCTTCAAAGCCAATATGAAGTGTGTGTACGAGCAACTTACACCTTACAGAACTTCATTTATGTAAATGTCGTCAAGAAGAATATTAAAATAAATAGGTGAAGTACTCAGCACCAAGGACCCAGTGTGTAAGAACCATACGTAAAAATCAGTTCAAGATAACCAAGTTTCTAAAGAGATAGCGTTGTGGTCAAGTTGCTTGCCTCACACCAAGATGGACCGGGATGGATTACCAGTTGATGAAAGTGGGAATTTCATAATGAAATGTCGCATCCAGTAGTTCAGATTTCACGTATAAAGGAGGTTCCATGGTTTATGGCCGCAAGATTAACGGTCACGTGAAACTGTAAGCTTCCTTTTGGATACTCTCGATTTTTCACATTCCAAAATAACCACCAACTTCGATTTGAGAATATGCCGCAAGCATTCTACCGCTATTCCAGCAGAGCTGATAAGACATTGACCTTGGGTGTATTTGGTATTGGTCATGTCATTTTGGACGCAAAACTTAAGTCGAAATAAAAGGGGACACATGTTTACCATGATCGAATTACTCGTATGTTGGACGAAATGACCTGGAAACTTGGGCGCAGTTCCTGTGCGTAAAGCTATGGGAGCTACTAGTAAGCTCTTGGGCATATAGAGCTGGGACAACTGATAGGGCTATGTGTTGATGGGGAAGTGACCGGAACAGTCGGCAAACATTTAACACCTGTGTGGCTCGGTGCGCCCCATGGTTTATTCAGCACTCAGTTAATTCAGTGAACTCTGTCCCTTGGCGGGAGGATTGTGTTCTATCAAAACATGGTGACAACCATGTAGCCTAGACCATCATCATGCCGTGTTTATAGTTCAGAGACGACCATACTGTGGATATGTATAATAGGACTACTGTAACTTACACGTTATTCCTCGTCAAATAACCGCATTGGTTTAGTACCGTGGGGTCAGATTAACTTTAGATTCGGAAGACGAGTGGGTTTGAATCCTCACATCGGCCGTCCTTGAAATGGATTTCTATGGTTTTAAATTTTCATTGCCTCTTCCATTTATTGTGTACTGTCTTCAACGGACGGTTCTCTGGTGTCGTAGGTGACGTCTGCATACACGTTGGAAACACTGTAAAGTTGGACTCAACGCCATTGGGACCTTGATCTTCTTATTTCACGAGTGCAGTGGCTGTAATACCGCTACTGTTGCTGTTGTTGATGATTGATTTAGGGTTTTTGCAGCATCGTGGCCATGTAACCCCGTGTGCTTGGATATGTGAAGAATTTGTCTGAAAACGCGTGTTATTGTTATGGCTCTATTAGCGTGTGTATTTGTAATTCAGATGACGATTGGGAAGGAGACAGCCGTGGCATTGAGTTAGTAACCGTCCCGGAATTTGCCTGGAGTTGAAGTGGGAAGCCATTGGAAAACTACTTTCAAATGGACATGGGAATCGAACGACCCTCTTCTCAGTTTTGCCTAAGGAGGCTGAGTGTATCCCGTTCCAGCCCTCAGACCAGAATTAAAATTTCTTGACAGAGCCGGGAATCGAAACCGGACCTCCGAGGCGACAGTCAAGAATGCTAGTCACCACAACATGAGGTGGTCTGGCTGTAATAACTATTCTGCTGTCCCGTGGCGTAACAGTGCTCGTTAAATCGTGCACCACAACCGTATGGGTAGCTGCAGCAAGGTTCGAATCCTCGTCTGACAGTGGCCATCCTGAGTGTGGATTTTCCACAGATTGCTTTCACACTCTCTCCAGGCAAATGTCGAGATAGTACCTTATTTCAAGTCCCGAGACACTTACGCCATCCCTGTTCATAACACAGCTGCACATACTACTACAGTCACTCATGACATATATGCTGGGCATCAGACAAATTCATCACAGACACACCCAACTACACGGGACTGATGGCCAAGATGTCCCAAGCCCCTAAAATGAATTATTAACATTCTATTCTGCTCTGCTGAGCCATAATGCAGTAGGTCTTCCAACCACAAGCCGAAAAAATGAGTCTTAAAATTCACGAAGTATGTGACTTTCTGGGCTTATTTATACGGATACTTTAATTTTCCCAATTACAAGTCACTTTCCGTAGTCTAGGGGTACGTAATGAGACTCCGAATTCAAAAGGTCCTGGGTTCGTGTCCTGGCTCTGGCAAATAAATTAATATTGGTCTGAGGATTGGCACTGTCAGCCTCGAGAGGCAAAACTGAGAAGACATGGGTTCATTTTACACCACAGCTGCCCTAGAAGTGTTTTTCTATGGTTTCCTACTCCTACTCTACGCAATTGCCAGGATGGTCCCTAAATGAGGCCACGGTCGCCTCTTTCCAAATCTTACTCTCAGTTATAAATACCGATCTGCTATAACCATCACAATGACACATTATACTGTAGATAGATCCCACATGCCCCTAAAATATATGAGGTTACAAGCCCACGATATCGTGAAATCTCTAAATGAGGGAGCAATAAGAGCAACAATTATTACTATTACTATAAGTGAGCCGTTCCTTCTTGACCGGTATATATTACGTGTGCAGTGGTGTCACCAAGCACAGTGAGCCTTCATACCTTTGTGACCAATGTAAATAAAGTGCTCAATGTGTCCTCGGCAGTGTATGCGCATATTCATTGGTCTTAATGTTCAACTCGAGCTTTAGGAAGAATTCCCACGTGCTTATGGCCGGCCACGAATGACCGGCCCATCTATTCTACTACCTTCTTATTCTTAATTGCTTATTTCATTGTAACAACGGAAGGGACGGAGGTTTTGTAAGATACAGAGTACCTATACGTCATTCGTCTGTATGAATGTTGAAATTTGTTCTTCCATGTGTATTCAAAACCATTCAGGTGTATTTTTCGGTAAGGAGGATGAAATTGGCGGGATATCAACACATCTATCGCTGATAAATCCGTTAGTGAGCACGGATAACCTTACAAGAGGTGGAGATGTGCGTCACCTCATTAAGGACTCGATGTTATCTGAAAGCCCAAGCTTAACTAATGAGGGAGGTGGGGGAGGGCTTCACTTACTGTTCCATTATTTTGTCGCTTCACATCTTTATTTAAATATCGCCGAGCAGGGTGAGGTGTTTGTTATTCTTGGACATTATTTCACGGGCTGGGATATCGCAGTCGTCATGTACATGCTGTGCACTGATGAACTGTTACATTATGAGCAAAACACCCTGGGATGCTGCGCTTCTATGCCCAAGATCGCGGGTTCAAATCCGGCCGAAGTCGTCGGATTTTTAAGAGCGTTAAAAATCCCTCAGTATGCCTTCCTTCGCAGGGGAAGTAAATCCGGCGGTCCCATGTCATAGATTTATTGCATGTTAAAGAACCTTCCACTAATTACACCTGTGTGAAGCTAAATTGTATAGGTTAAGAATGTTAACAACGCTCTTAGGTTCCTACGTTCGTAGCCTTTAGCTGACTGCGGTGACGACTGGTAGCTAAGTTCTCGACTAGTAGTCGTTGACGGTGGCGTTTGGCAGCTAAATTAGGAACTATTTCAAAAATTCAAAAGTCTGCAGTCCTTACTTGAATTTAAAACAGCCCTCTCGGCACGCCGCAAGGCGGAGGTAGATTTCACCGGACAAACTTGGGGATAGGCGAAAATAGGCAGTATATGCAGGTTTTCGTAGAAGGACCAGACCTCATTTATTGCGAGAAAGTATGTTATAATTGGAGCTTAATTAACTTTGTTTTTCGTCATTTTATGCATATTTTAAACATTTTATTGTCTTATGGGAACGGTAACCTTCTTGTCATTTGGGGTCCATTTTTAGCCTATTTTCAATTTTGAAAAAAATAGGCTTATGAGATCACCTTTTGTCCGTGTGTGTGTGCGTGTGTGTGTGTGAGAGAGAGAGAGAGAAAGGTGTGTGTGTGTCCCCCCCTAATAAAATCTAAACGGCTGGAGCGATTTCAATGAAACTCGCTAAGTTTATAGCACTATTCCCGGCGACCTTGACCGTGCCCTTCAAATTTTGTTACGTCTCACCAATCCAACATGGCGGCTGTGCGAAATATTTCACTAGCATTCAATATCTCCGAAACTATTACCGATATCGCCCTGGAATTATATACGGTGATAAAGGGCACTGCTAGAAGTTCACCTATGAGACTTTCAAAAACCTGGTGACTACAAAACCAACATGGTGGCCAAGCGAAGTTGAGACTTTTAAATAGACTTTCCTCGCGATTTAACGATCCAAACGTAATGAAACTTGGTACAGCAAATATTTATACACATTGTAATGCACTGGAGTATAATTTAGTTCAATTGTTTACATGACCTCAAAATGGCGGCTGTGCGAAATATTTAAACTGACATTCTATATCTCCAAAACTATTACAGATATCACCCTGCAATTTTGTACGGTGATAAAGGGTACTGATACAAGTTTACTTATGTCTGTTTCATAAACCTGTAAAGTACAAAACGAACATGGCGACCAAGCGAATTTGAAATATTTTAATAGACTTTTCCCGTGATTTAACTCTCTGAGCGTAGTGAAATGTGGTACAGTAAATGATTTTGCACATTGTAATGCACTGCCATCTCATTTAATTCAATTGTTTACATAACCTCAAGATGGTGGCTGTGCGAAATTTTAAAATTAAGTTTTTATTTCTTGAGTCGTAATCATGCGATCGAAGTGAAAGTTTGAATAATGAACCTAGGCAATAATTGTCCTTGAATGGTACATAACTCTATAGCCTATACATATAACAATCCTAAATGGCGAGCTTCCGAAATATTTAAACGGTTCTCATTATCTATGAATCTTTTACAGCCACCAAACTGAATGTTTTATGTTCATAGAGACTATGAACATATGTTCACCTATAGGACTTTCAGTAACATGGTGAGCACAAATCCAACATGGCGGCGACGCGAAGTATAAATATTTAAATGGACGTTTCTCGCGAATTAACTATCCGAGTACCGTGAAACGTTGCACGTTAAATGCTTATACAAATGTTGATCCAATAGCATCTAATTTATTTCAATTGTTTGCATAATCACAAGATGGCTGCTGTGCGTAATTTTAAAATCTCGTTTTTACTTCTTGTGTTCAAATCATGCGATTGAAGTTTGAATACCACACGTACACAATAATCTTAATGTAATAGTACAAAAATAAAAATCCAACCTGGCGACCATCTGAAATATTTAGACGGTCCTCAATATCTACGAATCTGTTACAGAAATTAAACTGAAATTTTGTAAGTTGATAGAGGCAATTAACATGAGCAGGATATATGAAAATAGGCTGTACAGTTCTTCACGGAACTACTTGTTATACTTGTGGTCACACTGTCCTAATGCAAGGTTTCGACACTGATGTGTAACTATGTAACGGCCTGTTACTTCTTCACGCAATATTATATATATCTCCCGCAGAGATTTTGGTTGGTTCCTCAGTTTAGGGGCTGCGACAACGCGGTCATGTAACCCCGTGTACTTTGGGTGAGTGTAGAATCTCTCTGATAAACGGAGTGGATTGTGATGGCTGTATTAGTCTGTAATTCAGGTAAGGACTGCAGACGGTCAATTTCAAGCAGTAGTTCCTAATGTTGCTACCAGATACTACCATCAACGACACCTAGCTGTGAACTTAGCTACTAGATGCCACCGCAACCAGCAACTCGCAACGAACGTTGGAACCTACCCTCCAAAGGAAAGCATAATGAGGGATTTTTAGCGCTCTTAGAAAATCCGACGACTTCGGCCGGCTTTGAACCCGCGACCTTGGGCATAGAAGTTCAGCATGCTACCAGTTACGTCACCGAAGCCGCTTCACACTTAGTCAGATAGAAATCTGAATCTGATCTCGTGCAAGTGCGTTGTTATGGCAACGTCTGATGGCTCATCCCTCATCAATTTAGTAGTGTTGCCATGGCAACCTCTGATAGCTCTTGGCATTTTCCTATAATCCCGAAATCATTTTTCTCATCCCTTGGCGTAATGGTGGGTCATATCAAAAATTCTTTCAGACAAAAATTTTAGGTAATTATTAGGGGAATATTATCCATTCTGTACGGTTTTGATATTGAGCCTATTAATAGAGATATGATTAATGTTTCCCGAAAAACCCACTTTTTCCCACCCCTTTGGTCAATGGTTGGTGCTATAAAAAACTCTTCACACATAAATTTGTGGGCTTTATTCGATACATAGTATGAACTTGGAACGGATTCGAAATTTCATATATTAAACGAGTTATAGCAATATTTCACTTTTTCGAAAAAAGCCCCCCATTTTCACCCCCTTCGACCGATTTAGCCCAGTAACGAACTCGACCGAGATTTTATAGGTGTACATATTCGGTAAAAAATTCAAAGTGATTGGTGCAAAATTACGGCAGTTATCGTGTCCACAAGAAACTGATATACATATATACATACATATATTATATATAAACTTTTGAACTGACGGTGGTTTGGGGGTCTGGGGGATGTGAAACGCGAAGATATGTCGAAATTTTTCGGAAGTCAAAACATGGTACCCATTGCAATAGTTATCTTTCTAATGAAATCTACCTAAAACAGACAACACACACTAATACAGTCGTCACAATTAACATCGGTTATCAGACAGATTCTACACACACCCAAACTACACGGCGCTACATGACTGCGTTGTCGCAGCCCCTAAACTTAAGAACCAACCAAGAGAGTTACACGTGACACGCTGGGAGCAGGGCATGTATACAGGTTTGATGTTAGTAGAGACTCCGGTGTAAGAATGGGAAAAGCGGCTGATCTCACCGAGTTCGATCGAGGTCAAATTGTGATTGGGCGTCAACTTGGTATCAAATTCTCAAAAATGACTCGGTGTGTTAGCTGCTCGCGTTATGCTGTTGAAGCGGTACAATACTAGAAAACAACGAATAGTCGTCCAGCCGTGTGTCGATGGCGGCTTAATGATACCAGAGGTCTGTGGAGTCTAGTGCACAATGTTTGAAGTGACCGCAGAGCCAGAGTTTAAGACATCGTCACATGTACTGTATACAGATCTCCAGCTGATCCCTGAGTGACGTCACCAACCCTATTCGACAGTCAAGAGAGAAACTACTACTTATTTAGTGAACGTATCCGTGTGATGCATGTGTGTTTCATGCATTGAGAACACTGGAAGCTGTTCATCCCTTGCAACTATCAGAACGCATCCCTCCCACCGATAAACACATTATCTGTGCACTAAACTATGGTGACTAGGAAACTCTTTCACCGAGGATGGTTCAGCGACACTGATGTTGACTCTGCTCCACCACAAACTGCGCTTGAAGTGGGTACACGATCATCGACAGTGGATCATGGAGGTTTGGGAAAGGGTCATCTGATTCAATGAATCCAAATTCCTAGTTTAAAACATTCACAGCCGATGCGTGTGTACGCTGATTTCTATCGGAGGCTATAGCATGAGGTTGTACCGTTGGGCTGAAGCAGGTTTGATGGTCTGGATGATTGTTTCATGAGACAGCCAGGAACCAGTTATTCGGGTACACCAATTCGTGACTGATATCTGGTATCTGGACGTTACTGATAACCAAGTTCATCTGTTCATGTCAACAGTGTTCCTGGCTGGAGATGGCCACGTTTAGCAGGACAATACGTTATGTCACATTTCAAGGACTGTGAAGGACTGTTTCAACGAACATAACGTGGATTTGCATCAATGCCATGGTTCCCCAACAGCCCGGATATGATCCCAATGGAACATTTATGGTTCGACGCGGAGAAGCGGGTTCGTGCTACATCACCGCCCCTCAATGTACGCCACCTGAAGGAAATACGAGTGTGTCTGTGGTATCAGATACTCCCAAATAACTTCCGCCTCCTCGTGGAACCGATGCCTCGCCCAATAATCATGGCTCTGTGGGATAAAGGTGGTTGTACAGTGTATAAAGGTGATAATCATTGTATTGCCGTATCGGTGTATGTGTATGAGTAAGCCATCTTCCGTGGCTTAGGAGTGCATTGCTGAGACTCCTGTCTACAACGATCTGATTACCATTTTTGCCCCATTAATAATTTAAAGCTAGTCTGAAGGTTTGAACGGCATGTTCTCGGCCTCATGAATGACGCAGAGTTATTGTCTTGAAACATCGTCTTTTTAACCTTAAGGGTGCTTGAGTTGCTTATGTCCTGACATAAGTTCAGTTCTGGATCGCTCAGAATGTAATTTTAGGATTTAAAAATGCCTTTGGTATTAATCAATTTTAGGGAATTGGGCCTCTTTATTCATCAGGACCTTGTAATTGGGTGTGTGTATTTAATTTGACTGAAAACCTATGTTACTACAGTGCTGATAGTGTAGTAGTAATTATTATATTCTAGGGTTGTGATTGGTCCCCAGGACTTGAAATTAATCACCCACCGGTAATTTCCTGGAGGAAGTGTGGAAAGCCGCTATCATCACCGGGACTGAAACCTTCAGTCTCCATACTGGCAGTAGTTGCGCGCGTTTTAATGCACATGACTTCGCTGCAGGTTTTGAAGTTCTTCAGTGGGGCTAGACTGAACCCTTAATAAGCTACGCATATTAATGATTCTAATTATTCATTTCATTATATTCTGATTTTACTGCCAGAATCATACAGGAAGGCCAGACTGGATTGCGAAATATCAAGCTTATTTGGATACAGTACGTTTGAACGTGCCCAGTCTTGAAACAAAGGAGTGACGAGATCGGAATGTTTGACAGACACTTTATCAGACAAAGGTGTGTTGGGGTCCTGACTCATTTCAGACCGTAATTTCTTTGTCACCCTAGCGTTACGAGTAAGATAGTTGCTGGATGAGAGAGACGAGAGGAACTTTCAACCAATCATAGGACAGAGGCTTCTGTTCTAAACTGCGATATTGACGTCATGAACTACCAATCAGAGAGGGTTACCAATTTTAGCGCCAAGGGAGCGTCTGACGCCGGCTTGAAGTTGAAAGCGGGAAAGATTGGATTAACGAAATCTATGATCGATTCCAGAGCACGATAGCCCCATTGTGACCTGTATAATTTTTCAAACTGTTTGATACCTGTTGCATGCCAATAGTCGCATTATTATAGAAGTTAGTGATAGATTTCCCTCTCCCTCCGTCCTTTTGCTAAATTCACATAAATACTGTCGTCTGAGTGACGAGGTTGTTGATTCTTGGTGACACCGTGAGGTGATCACTTATTCTTTTCCATACCGTGCAGATATACTGTGTTAAATTTATCAGAGATAGGGTCATTATTGAAAACATTATAATAAAGTTGTGTGCGCACAGCTGAGTGTGAAATTTGTGTATCGGTAATATTTTAGTAGTCTCCCACGACTACAACTATTAGGGAAAGTCTACATTTAATTTTGCACTAGACAAATGGTGAATAAAGTAACTATTGGCAAAATTTAGATAGAAAATTACGTGTGACTATAAATAACATTTTATTTTTGTTATTTTTATTCAACGTCAAGATGGAACTCCAGACCCAGAGGAAGACATCGAACCAACGTTTCTACGGCTCCATGTGGTCTGAGATGAGCTAAACACTTTGGAGAGAGAATGTCAGGCGATGTTCGATGAGATGACGCAGAAAGAGGAATAAGTACTAAATAATTTAATTATTTGACAAACTGGTTATGGTTTTGTGGGAACATATTATTTTGTGTAAATATTTTATTTTATTTTTGTCTTCGTGTTTTATTGTAGTTGGTTTGTGGTACTGACACACTTTAGTTTAGTTCATGAGCAACGTGGCATGTATTCTATCTTTGTGAAGATTTTTTTTGTTGATGTCAAGTACACGGGGCAAGAGTACTCAGTGCGCTTCGCTACCGTAAAATGCGCGGCTAAGCGACACAAATTGGGAACCGATATCATAACAGAAGCGAAACTGAATTAACTAGAGTAGATAATAGAATTGGTGGGAAATCTTTTTATTGTATAGATTTTTTATTGTTACGCAGGCTTGTGTGTTAATTGCCGTTTGTTGCATTTTTGTTAAGTGAGGGGTCATATGCCCAATGACTTTATCTGTTGATGAAGTTTCCCTTTTAGTGTCTTGGTACACAAAATCTATGATATTTGATTGGAGTGTCGGCCCGTGGTAGATTTGTGTTGTGTTCTGCCCTAAATGCTTTGTTGAGTCTGCAAATATGTGTTTTATGGGATAGGAGTTTTCGGGAACCTTGGTTCTGTCTGAAGCTATTGTCCAGGATAAGCATTTAATCCTTGCGAGGAAAATGTTGGAATCCCCTTCTACGATGTCTTGCAATTCTTTGGAATTGACAAGAAGTGTGTGAATTTATCTGTCGCGATTAACAGGTGGCGGAACGGGACTGTCTAGTCTCTTGTTATAAATAGCATGACTCAAAGCTTCGACAAGGAGGGCTGGTTTTGAACACTGACGCTAATGAGTGGTAAGTGAAGGTATTTCTACCCGGCGCACTCCATCAGATAAGGAGCAAGCTGTGCTCATTAGTATTCACGGCCCAGGTCTCCGTTCTTCATAAATGTTTATCTTATATTAAAATAAAGCCTGTTTAATGATAAAAGAATTGTAATCGGTAAATGGGTGCTGTTCGCGTTTTTGATTGATCGAGTCCCAGCGTGTTAGCTTATTCATGCTTTTATTTCATGTAAATATCATCGGATTTTAGGCATCTTATTTCTTGTTTAATTATTGTCATGTTCTTTGACATCGGGTGGTCTCGATGTTCGGCCACGTTGTTGTCATGTATATGTTGAGCATTTGAGCCATTGGGCAAGCTTCTGTTTTGCTGGGAGTTTCCTGACTCACTGCGATCTCGATGGGGATCAATTAGTTTATAAATTTTAAATGGTTGCGTGTGTCAGTAAAATTTTAATTGTTGGTAAGATATTCTTCGAGTGTGTCCCATAAAGCCATAATAATGGTTTGCAGTATGGGGGTTTGCAAGCATATTGGCTGTTCCATCTGTGAGCAAATCTCCATCAAAAGTACTTATTTCTTCTCTAGCGTAGTTATACGCGTGCATACATATTAATCAGACAAGTGGATTTTGATCCACAATTTTATTTCTTTGGAGTGGACCTTTCTAGGCCACTCAGATCTGTGTAAATTATTGTACTGTGGGAGTAAAGTTCAGGGTGGACTTTTTTTTTTTTTTTTTTTATGTTTTGTTGTTTTTATTCAGTTATTAAATGGTGGTAATTTTATTTGTTTTTCACTCATTTCATAGTTTATAGTTTTGCATATGGTCCTTGTATTTGTAAGCAGCCGTCTGGTATTTGAGCTCTTGTGAAAGCATATCCGGACTGAACGCTCCCCGAAGTTTGATTCTCGTTTATACGACGCTGTTATATACAAGGGCACATAGGCAACGCTGGCATTACCCAACGTGGGGCATTTCACTGTTTTAGGCTTTTCTAGCGCATTTTTTGATAAACTGACACGCCACAAGTGGAGGCAGAATGTGACAGTATTCGAATCACCGAATGTGATAATTTTAAGTAACATAGTTATGGCGAAGGTATTACCGCCAAGTGAGTGAATTATACAGTAAAATCAGGAGTTGCAATGTAAAATACAGTACACGTTTTTGTTTCTTGCATTAATTGTAAAGATAATATCGTGAAACTGGGCGCCCATATTAATGATAAAAATTAGCTTTGCTTAGAAAGACAACTCCATGTATGTAATAGGAAGGCGTGTAGCTTTTCCAAGGCAATTAATACTTGATTAATTAGTCTGTTCTTGTAGCGTTTTGTAAGGCTAGCATTTAATAACTGAATGTGTGGGTTAAGTTTTAAATTATGTAAAATGAAGGATACTCAGGGATGCTATTGGATTAATGGGATTGTGTTTATAAATTTAAACGAACTGAGTATGTGTAAATTGATATAAATGTGTGTTAATATGTATGCACGTATCGGAGAACATCGCCGATTGGCATTTTCTCTATTTTCTCAAGTGTATTGTGGTGATGGCTTCTTTAGACGAAATAAGACAGGTTGTAGAGAGCGCTGCGGCACGCACTCAGCAGCAAATGGTGTTGTTACGGCAGGAGATGACAGCGGAATTAATAGCACAGAGTGAAACATTTAAGGCACAAATAGACAGTAGCAGGGCTGAACAATCAGCGGAATTAATAGCACAGAGTGAAACATTTAAGGCACAAATAGACAGTAGTAGGGCTGAACAATCAGCGGAATTAATAGCACAGAGTGAAACATTTAAGGCACAAATAGACAGTAGCAGGGCTGAACAATCAGCGGAATTAATAGCACAGAGTGAAACATTTAAGGCACAAATAGACAGTAGTAGGGTTGAACAGTCAGCGGTGATCAAAGCCCAAATTAATGAATCTATTGGCACACAATTAGCGCTTCAAAATGATAGTATTAATACACAATTAGCGCTTCAAAATGATAGTATTAATACACAATTAGCTCTACAGAATGATAATATTAGTTCTCAATTGACACAACAAAGTGAATCAATAAACTCTCAACTAGACGCGCAAAACAGTCGTAACACTGAGCAACTCGATAATGTAGTGGTTGAAATGAAAGAACATACAAGGAAACAGCTTATACTACTCGCCTTAGATGTAAGTAAGAACAATGAGAAGCAGGTTAAACAGATAAAACAACTTGAGGATCAGTTTAACGCTAAACTTAATAACTTAGACGATACAGTTCTGGCAAAATTGGCACAGATTGAATTGGCATGCACAACTAAAAATAGCGAAATTATAACTGCACAGGACAGGTTACAAAACAGATTTAATAAAGTGGAGAAAATAACCGTAGTTATACAGGAACAGGTAAAGGCGGTAGATGAAAACGTGACCGGCCTTATAAAAGACATAGACCGTCTCGAAAACCAATCAACAGATCGCTGGAAAAATGCAGAAGTAGACCGGGAGGGATTAAAAGCCACTATTGAAGAAAACAATGTACGCATGGAGGATCGCTTGGAACGGATCGAAGTGAGCCAGGACACTAATAATCTGAAGATAGAAAACGTTAGAAAGGATTGGCAAAAATTATGTAAGGACTCCAAGGAAGAAAGGTTGGCGGTAATTAAGAAGCTGGGGGAGAACCACACACGGATACAGACGTTAGAAGATGAGATAAAAGCAAAATTTAAAGAACAAGGTGACAGGCTGATAAAAGCAGAATTATTTTCTATGGAACATAATGCAGGGTCATTAGGCGGGAAGGCAAGAGATGGAGACAGAGATAGCCCGGGGGCGACTCATTCAACTGGTAGTCAGGTTGACACGGAAAGTCCACTGGCTCGGAACACGGAAGAATTTCGTAATCACATAGGGAGAAGTTCTACACCCCATGACGGTAATCAGCACCCTCAACTTGTACAAATCATCCGTTCTAATGAATTCAAACCGGCTAAGTTTATGGAAAATTCTGGAGTCACACCCAAGGCGTTCTTGCGGGAAGTCGAACACTATTATAATGATAATGATATAGCTCCCGCCCGGCAACTGCGCATGATGGAAAAATTTTTAACTGGAAATGTTTTAACGTGGTACTTGAGCTTCAAATACACGTTTGAAAGCGTAGATGCATTCAAGCATGCTTTCCTTCGAAAATATTGGTCGTCTTCATATCAACAGGGGTTAAGAATGGAATTGTACTCCAGAAAGTACCAATCTACTCAGCAAACTAAGTATTCAGATTTTTTTTCATCACAGCTCCTTAAGTTTAAAGATCTGGATAATCCTTTAAGTGAGGCCGAGCTAGTCATGACTATCGGACGCCAGCTTCCCGTTAACGTTCAGCAGGTATTGGTCGCAGCTAACGTTTCAGACGCGGTACACGCTGAACAGATCCTGCGCCAGATAGATGAAACCACGTCCCACTTACACAATAGAGTTGGAAGACAGGTCGAAATGGTAAATACAACCGAGGTGATTAAGCCGAGCCAGATAAACACAAGATCCCAGGCTACCAATACAAATACAAACATTTCAACACCCGTGAGAGGTCAGGATGATGTCGAGAAAAGACAGCGCCAACATTACGATAACAACCGTAATAACAACAGACAGTTCCAAGGACAGAATAGATTCCAACAACGAGGATTTCAACAATGGAGGGACAATCGGAGACAAGATGTACCATACAGGAGATGGGGAGATCGGAATGAAAATCAGAGATGGCAAGACCGCAGATTTCAGAATCGTGAGGACTCTAGAAGCTACCGAGACGACTGGAACGATAGGCATGCTCAATCGCAGAAATACTTAGAGGAAATTCATGCTAATGAGGGGAATGAGCAAGGACGCTGGGAAAATGCTATTGACAACAGAGTAAATCCCGACATTCAGACCGAGGGGGCTGAAAGTCTACAGCGACAGCAGGATCATCAGGAGAGTACTCGACCTCAGGATAATAGAGGTCGAGGCTGTAAAAAAAAAGTTTGATAAGTGAGATTGGAGACAGCCTGGGATTGCAACAGCATGTGGGAGGAGGAGATTGGATCGTCGCACACATAGAGGAATGGATCGCTTTACCGGAGGATTGCCTGGAGGAGACGGTGAAACCGCGGAACGACATTATTAAACAATTGCCGGTTATATACGCCAGGATTGGTGGATTAAAGGTCAGGTGCTTATTAGATACGGGGTCGCAGATTAGTCTGGTATCTGAGGCCCTAATTCGAGAGTTGGGACGGAGTCAAAAGATTGATATGATTCCCGTGCCACAACTCAAAGTGAGAGGCGTAATTCCTGAACGCTCTGTCACTTGCAAAAATCAAGCCTACCTTGAACTTGATATTTTGGAGCACACATTTGGGCAGACCTTCATCGTAATGGCAAAGATGAGCTTTAATATTATTCTTGGAGCCAACTTCATTTGCGACTATCAAGCCGTGATAGATCTGCACAAGAATACAGTCAGTTTCAGAGAGTTGGTAAATTTAAATAACGTGGGTTTGCATATGGATGAGATCACCACAGGAAGGGATGTGAGTTCATGGACACTAGAAGCGATCCAGGAAGAGACGAACGAAGAGGTACAGGAGGCCGAGGGTGACGTCATTGGCACAGCTGTTGTAGAACTTGAAGAGGGCGAATCCCAGGAACTATGGTCCCTACTGACGGAAGGAGATGATAACGAGGCTTATTTTGAAGAGATATTACAGGAGCGGCTCAGAGATGTTCAACTTGGGAGTGAGCATAAGAAACAGTTAGAAGGAATTTTAAGGAAACACAAGGCAGTTTTTGATACGATTCCAGGGAAGATACTAAATTTTCAATATTCGATGCAAGTTCAGGATTGGTCACCTTTCAGGAGTAGACTGTATCCTATTCCTGAAAAACATCGCAGCCAGGTGAAACAAATAATAGATGGCATGTTGCAGGCAGGGGTTATTAAGAAGGCACCTACACCTTACTTAAATGCAATTTTGGCAGTTTCCAAGCCAAATGGTTCCATCAGATTATGTCTGGATGCCAGAAATTTGAACCAGCGACTTATATTTCCGGAATACGACACGGCGCTGATTATCAGAGATGTCCTAAAAGGTTTTAAAAATAAAAGTATTTATAGTTCAGTGGACCTGACAAATTCCTTCCACCATATTGAATTAGATGAGAAGTCACAACTACTTACGGGCTTCTTGTTTGATAACCAAACGTATTATTTTGTCCGTATGCCTTTCGGCGTGAGAACTGCTGGGTGTGCGTTGATACGAGCTTTAGATCGAAATCTTACTGAGGAGGTGAAAGAGATGACCGTTCGCTACATTGATGATATCCTGCTGGCATCGGACAACGTTGACACACACATGAGAAATTTGGATAAATTGTTGGAAAATCTGAGAACAACAAATTTTAAAATCAACTTAAAGAAATCGCACTTCTTCAAAAGCGAGATTCTATATTTAGGCCACATAATAGACCAGGAGGGAGTCAGACCAAACCCTGCCAAGCTCGAGGCTATAAAGAATTTCCCGACTCCTACGAGAGTAAAACACATCCGTGCTTTCCTAGGCGTAACGGGATTCTTTAAGGAGAACTGCCCTGGCTATACTGAAACAGTAGCACCCATGCAGGAGATGTTAAAAAAAAGTAATAAATGGCTTTGGAATGCTGTTTGCGAAAAGTCATTCCAAGCGACCAAGCTTTTGCTGGAAAATTGTATCAAGCTCGGTTATCCGGATTTTGGCCGCAAGTTTATAATCCAGGCGGATGCCTCATTAATTGGAGTGGGAGCTATGCTGTACCAAGAGGATCCGGCCAACCTTCACAAACGCTCATATTTGGCATTTGTCAGCCGCAGATTAAGGAAACACGAGCGCAACTACACTGTAACAGAGCTGGAGCTACTAGCTATTCTCCATGCTTTCCAACAATGGAAAAAAATCATCTATGGGTACCCCATTGTTGTCAGGACGGACCATAAGGCACTGACGTTTCTGTTCAAAACGTCTATGGCTAGTGAACGTGTCACACGCTGGTCTATTTACTTACAACAATTTAATATCGAGATTGAGCACTGCCCAGGAAAAATGAATGTAATTCCGGATGCTCTTAGCAGGAACCCTGAGCCTGACAATGTTGAAGCAGCGAGTGTTCAACATATTGAATTAACACCCAAGGATCATGAATTTTTGGAGGAGCTACGAGAAATCCAGAGAGAACAGGAAGCGGAGCCATGGATGTTTCTAATGATCCAATATTTTAAAAGGGAATTGCCGCCAGGAACACCCGCATTTCGTGAAGCCAGAGCTAAAGAAGGAAAGTTTCACTATTTTAACAATTTACTCCATAAATTTGTGGATGCAGAGCACTCTAAATATCGCATCTTGGTACCAGCGTCATTACAGCGAGGATTGACATGGCATGTCCACGAAAGTCTCGGCCATATTGGAATCGACAAGTCTGAATCGACCCTTGGGGAGACGTTTACTTGGCAACGCATGAGGACGACTATTTGTGAGGTTATTAAAACATGTGACCCGTGTCAGAGGACAAAGCCAAACAATTATCTGATGAAACAGTACCCCAAACCTCTGCTTCCTCAGAGACCTTGTGAAATGGTGGCACTAGATTGTTTCGGTCCAATTCCTAAGGGAAGGCGAGGATGCCGACACCTATTAGTTTGTCTGGATGTGTTTTCCAAATTTGTTGTACTTTGCCCAATCCAGAAAACTACCTCAAAACAAGTACTTAGCCGCATACGAAATAGAGTTATTCCCATCCTTGGAAAACCAGAATTCATATTATCTGATCATGGCAGCTACTTTACGAGCGCCGAATTTAAAAAAGGAATGGAGGATATGGACGTAAAGCACATTTTATCTAGCATACGCCACGCCCAGGCTAATCCCTCGGAAAGGGCAATTAAATGCGTCACTAAGTACCTGAGAATCTTCATTCCTAACGACCATCACAAGTGGGTGGACAAGATCAAGGATGTAGAGACGTGCATGAATTCTACGAAGCACGAATCGACAGGACAGATTCCTATGGTATTACACATGAATCAGCATCCAGAGAGATCATGGAGTACCATCATTAATTGCCCACAAGATCACAATATAGCTCATGATTTAAGAATTGAGCGCACCAGAGTGCATATGAGGAACCAGGCAGACAGGAGGCTGCGCCGCGTGAGAAACAAGAGATTCCATCGTGAGCTAGAATTAGACGAGCTTGTCCTCGTACGCCGACCCGCTGTATCTGATCCAGCAAAGAAGATATTCAACAAGTTCTGTGCCAAGTATGTTGGGCCGTTCAGCATAGTGAGGAATCTTGGAAATAATGCATATCGAGTCAAAGAATTAAGCACAGGAACCATGTCTGTATATAATAGTGCAAATCTAAAAATTTATCACACCAGAGAGCCTTGGGAAGTCAGAAATAACGCAGCGAATTAAATACGTGATCGTCCAACATCATGCAAGTAAACGGGGGGCAAGCAGAAGCCAGCACGACATCGAGGAAGTGATTAGCGTCTGGCCTGTTTACATCTTGAAGCAAGCAGAGTTGACAGGTATGTCGACAGACGAGCAACAGAGAGGGGAATAGTCTTTAAGCAACAAATAGCCCCAGGCGAAGCGCTGGGCAAGTGAGCAGCAGACTGGTACTGTCCTAATGAATGGGCGAGAATGTAAACATTGGAACGAGGAAAACACTTGTCAACTAGCAGAGGCGGACTGACTGAGCACTTTGAAGGGAGGCTAACCCAGTATCTGCACCATGTGACTTAGGGAAGAAAAATCGACTTTATCTCTAAGTTCGATTTTTCCCAACTAAGGGAGTTGTGAACCCTTAATAAGCTACGCATATTAATGATTCTAATTATTCATTTCATTATATTCTGATTTTACTGCCAGAATCATACAGGAAGGCCAGACTGGATTGCGAAATATCAAGCTTATTTGGATACAGTACGTTTGAACGTGCCCAGTCTTGAAACAAAGGAGTGACGAGATCAGAATGTTTGACAGACACTTTATCAGACAAAGGTGTGTTGGGGTCCTGACTCATTTCAGACCGTAATTTCTTTGTCACCCTAGCGTTACGAGTAAGATAGTTGCTGGATGAGAGAGACGAGAGGAACTTTCAACCAATCATAGGACAGAGGCTTCTGTTCTAAACTGCGATATTGACGTCATGAACTACCAATCAGAGAGGGTTACCAATTTTAGCGCCAAGGGAGCGTCTGACGCCGGCTTGAAGTTGAAAGCGGGAAAGATTGGATTAACGAAATCTATGATCGATTCCAGAGCACGATAGCCCCATTGTGACCTGTATAATTTTTCAAACTGTTTGATACCTGTTGCATGCCAATAGTCGCATTATTATAGAAGTTAGTGATAGATTTCCCTCTCCCTCCGTCCTTTTGCTAAATTCACATAAATACTGTCGTCTGAGTGACGAGGTTGTTGATTCTTGGTGACACCGTGAGGTGATCACTTATTCTTTTCCATACCGTGCAGATATACTGTGTTAAATTTATCAGAGATAGGGTCATTATTGAAAACATTATAATAAAGTTGTGTGCGCACAGCTGAGTGTGAAATTTGTGTATCGGTAATATTTTAGTAGTCTCCCACGACTACAACTATTAGGGAAAGTCTACATTTAATTTTGCACTAGACAAATGGTGAATAAAGTAACTATTGGCAAAATTTAGATAGAAAATTACGTGTGACTATAAATAACATTTTATTTTTGTTATTTTTATTCAACGTCAAGATGGAACTCCAGACCCAGAGGAAGACATCGAACCAACGTTTCTACGGCTCCATGTGGTCTGAGATGAGCTAAACACTTTGGAGAGAGAATGTCAGGCGATGTTCGATGAGATGACGCAGAAAGAGGAATAAGTACTAAATAATTTAATTATTTGACAAACTGGTTATGGTTTTGTGGGAACATATTATTTTGTGTAAATATTTTATTTTATTTTTGTCTTCGTGTTTTATTGTAGTTGGTTTGTGGTACTGACACACTTTAGTTTAGTTCATGAGCAACGTGGCATGTATTCTATCTTTGTGAAGATTTTTTTTGTTGATGTCAAGTACACGGGGCAAGAGTACTCAGTGCGCTTCGCTACCGTAAAATGCGCGGCTAAGCGACACAAATTGGGAACCGATATCATAACAGAAGCGAAACTGAATTAACTAGAGTAGATAATAGAATTGGTGGGAAATCTTTTTATTGTATAGATTTTTTATTGTTACGCAGGCTTGTGTGTTAATTGCCGTTTGTTGCATTTTTGTTAAGTGAGGGGTCATATGCCCAATGACTTTATCTGTTGATGAAGTTTCCCTTTTAGTGTCTTGGTACACAAAATCTATGATATTTGATTGGAGTGTCGGCCCGTGGTAGATTTGTGTTGTGTTCTGCCCTAAATGCTTTGTTGAGTCTGCAAATATGTGTTTTATGGGATAGGAGTTTTCGGGAACCTTGGTTCTGTCTGAAGCTATTGTCCAGGATAAGCATTTAATCCTTGCGAGGAAAATGTTGGAATCCCCTTCTACGATGTCTTGCAATTCTTTGGAATTGACAAGAAGTGTGTGAATTTATCTGTCGCGATTAACAGGTGGCGGAACGGGACTGTCTAGTCTCTTGTTATAAATAGCATGACTCAAAGCTTCGACAAGGAGGGCTGGTTTTGAACACTGACGCTAATGAGTGGTAAGTGAAGGTATTTCTACCCGGCGCACTCCATCAGATAAGGAGCAAGCTGTGCTCATTAGTATTCACGGCCCAGGTCTCCGTTCTTCATAAATGTTTATCTTATATTAAAATAAAGCCTGTTTAATGATAAAAGAATTGTAATCGGTAAATGGGTGCTGTTCGCGTTTTTGATTGATCGAGTCCCAGCGTGTTAGCTTATTCATGCTTTTATTTCATGTAAATATCATCGGATTTTAGGCATCTTATTTCTTGTTTAATTATTGTCATGTTCTTTGACATCGGGTGGTCTCGATGTTCGGCCACGTTGTTGTCATGTATATGTTGAGCATTTGAGCCATTGGGCAAGCTTCTGTTTTGCTGGGAGTTTCCTGACTCACTGCGATCTCGATGGGGATCAATTAGTTTATAAATTTTAAATGGTTGCGTGTGTCAGTAAAATTTTAATTGTTGGTAAGATATTCTTCGAGTGTGTCCCATAAAGCCATAATAATGGTTTGCAGTATGGGGGTTTGCAAGCATATTGGCTGTTCCATCTGTGAGCAAATCTCCATCAAAAGTACTTATTTCTTCTCTAGCGTAGTTATACGCGTGCATACATATTAATCAGACAAGTGGATTTTGATCCACAATTTTATTTCTTTGGAGTGGACCTTTCTAGGCCACTCAGATCTGTGTAAATTATTGTACTGTGGGAGTAAAGTTCAGGGTGGACTTTGTTTTTATTATTTTTTTATGTTTTGTTGTTTTTATTCAGTTATTAAATGGTGGTAATTTTATTTGTTTTTCACTCATTTCATAGTTTATAGTTTTGCATATGGTCCTTGTATTTGTAAGCAGCCGTCTGGTATTTGAGCTCTTGTGAAAGCATATCCGGACTGAACGCTCCCCGAAGTTTGATTCTCGTTTATACGACGCTGTTATATACAAGGGCACAAAACTGACTCTTCGCGTGTTTTGGGAAATTTCCCCGTGGGCTGGTCGTGAAGGGACTCCTTAAGGCCTCTCTCTCACTCATAACATCTTCGGCCAAACAGCAAACTTAAACAACTCTTACCATAGACTTTGTGTAATGCATAAATCAGATACTTCTTACTCTAGATAACATAATATGCCAACAGTGACAATCTTTTCTCTCACAAGGTAAGCCACGAGGATGGTTACTTTTAGGAGGGGTGGGGGGGGGGGGGGAAGAGGGGAACAAAGGACATATGCCCCTCATAGAAGAACGTCCGATGAAAATAAATTGCCGCGTGTCGTGGCTGTTTTCATATAGGCTGCAAGATGACTCCAATAACACGACGCAGTTAAGAATCGCAAGTGTGAGGCATGTAGGCCTACGTAGGTCACTCCCTGCTTGATGAACCTCATTTACTATTCATACGTTTCGTGAGTAATAATCACGGGAGGTGTCATCTAACACGTTATTATTATTATTATTATTATTATTATTATTATTATTAATGGTGTTCCTTTCGGCCTGCTGTGGTCCACGTTATTTCAACCGTTTGCATTCTTGAGCTTTAATTCTTCTATTTATCCTTTGCGACTGTACATCTAGTCACATTTAGGTTAGAAGCATGGCCATCTGTTGATGGGGCACTGCAGAGAGTCTACTGCTTTGAGCTATTGGATTCTTTGTAGTGGCCTAGCAATGGGTAACAGGGGGCTTTGCTTATTGTGTAGGAGGTTATGTATTCTTTTAAGATAGTGTTATGTTTTATGACGTGAATGGTTATGTTTTTAGATGATAATAGATGTATGAATGCTTGCTTGAATTAAGATATAGAAGAAGAGATTACAATTGTGGAATATGGAATATGAAATAATTAAATATAATTAATGGGTATCAAATGTGAAGATAATGTGTCCAAGCTAGAGTTATGTATTACTGTACCAGGGATTGATTGTGTTTCCTTTGTGTGCTAACAACATACACGACCCCATATAACCTTACCACCCCTTGTTGAGAAGTTACACCTTTCACCTTCCAATTTGACGTCAATAAAGGGTTCTGCTTATTTTCGGCTGCATTCCATTATTTTTTGATCTATTATTATTTATTTTCATCATGAATTATTTCCTCAAGACGGAGTCCATATCATTTAAAATCTCATTCAAAACCTCTGGTGAATTGGCTAAGTTGACATTGTCATCAGAAAATCCCAGAGTTGAAATTATTTCTCCTTGAATATTTACTCCTACTTTAATTAAATTTGTTCTCTAATACCGTTCATTGCTTGTTCAATGAATAGATTAAAAAGTATGGGTGATAAGTTGCAGCCTTACCTAACTTACACCTTCTGAATACCAGCTTCTCTCTCATGTCCTTCGGCTCGATTAACTGCCCACTGGTTTCTGTAAAGAATGTGGATCACACTCCTATCGCTGTACTTTATTGCAATTCTTTTCAATGTGTCAAACAACTTACTCCAATCAACGTAATCAAAAGTATTTTCTAAGTCCAAAAATGCCAATAACGTTCTCTTATCTTTCCTTATTCTAGGATCAGCCTAAGACGTAATACAGCTTCCCTTCTTCCTACGTTTCTTCTGAAACCGTACTGGTCACCCAACTCTGTTTCTATCTGTCTTTCCATCCTCTTGTAAATTATTCAAGTCAGAATCTTTGAAACATGAGTGATAAAGCTGATTGTACGGTAATCTTCACATATGTCAGTTCCTACATTCAATGAATTAACCATCAAGATATTGAAATATTGTCTCATATTAATATTGCATAAGATTATTCTCGGTTTAGTTCGAATCCAAAAAAGTTTGCGTTACTTATACAGAAAAATAAGCTTAAGCAATTCACTGAGAATATTGGATTGTATAATGTCTAAATTCACCAGTGTAAGAAAATAGTGTATGTCATATACGGACTATTACTATTATTTAGAGTTACGGCATATTCTTAATTACCTACATTATTATCAGTGTATACAATACAAAGTATGTAGCCTACAATACATTATTATAATAAATATGTTTTCAATAATTATGTCTTCAAGTTATATTACTGTGACCAGGCCGTCTTAAATGATTCACACTGACACAAACGCAAGGAAGGAGCTACCTGCACGACGTCATCCGCACCGCTTCATCATTATACTTACACCATGGGTGGTACGTAGTATAAGGTGCGTTCAAAAAGTAACGAGCCGGAGGCTGAAATGCGCAAACCGGTGACGACATCGGCTAATCGTGGCGTGTGTAACGAGGTGTGGTTCCGACCAGAGCGTGGATGGTCACAGCTCGTCGATAGAGGGCACGCGTGCACGTCACGTGACGATACAAAGCGAGCAGCAGCATGCATCAATCGTCCAACCAAGACCAAGACAGTAGGCCATTCGACATGCTTCCTGGTGTGGTTGAAGACTGTGGGGCACCCATTGGGCACACACTTTGCGCAAGTGCAGTCGTTCCTTCATGATGGTGTGCACACTTCCGACACTCAATCCGACCACGGCGGCTATGGCGTTCACTGTCACTCGGCGGTCCTGAGTAATGAGTGCATCAACCAGCTGGACGTTGTCATCGGAAATGCAGGGGGGTGCCCCAGACCGGGCATCATTGGCTAACGACACCCGTTCTTCCCTGAAGCGCTTGTGCCATGCCTTGACCCTTGCAAGGGACATGCAGTGTTCACCGTACACTTGTAACATTCGTCAATGAATATCCATTCCCCCTACTCCTTTCGCTGTCAGAAACCGAACAACACCTCTTTGCTCTTCGTTTGACACCTCCATGTCACTGTTTGCAATGCCACTGGCAGCGTTGGACGATGGATGCAAGCTGCTGTCCGCTTTGTATCATCACGTGACGTGCACGCGTGCCCTCTAGCGACTGGCAGTAACCATCCACGCTCTGGTCGGAACCACACCTCGTTAAACACGCCACGATTAGCCGATGTCGTCACCGGTTTGCGCATTACAGCCTCCGGCTCGTTACTTTTTGAACGCACCTTATACTTCGATAGAAAGTAGTCAGAGCTCCAAAAGACAGCGAGCTTCACCTACGGTATTCAGTACTTATATCAATGTAACGTGAACAAAACATATTTTGTGATACAAATTGAGCAGTATTTATTCAAACTTGAATAAGCCACATACGTTGAATGGTTAACTGGTTAAAATGGATGAGTTATTGTAGGAACTCAACTTAGTGGTAATAGACTAGACGCAGAAGTTTTATCCCAGCAGTATTTTTGTATGAGGTAGAATAGAAATGGCGGTAACACGAGATGGAAGGAACCCACTCTTTACAGTATATTCTTTCATATTCTCCTTGTGCGTCTCATGAGACCCTTTCTTGGCGTACTGAAGGTGAATTGTTACATCGGGGAAGCCTTATTTATCAGGGGACATGGCATTGCAGGCGAGCAACTAGTTGTAGCTGAACCCTCAGGAAATTGTGTCATATTGTTGGCCGTAAAATTGAATAACAGTCAGATGTCCTCAGAAACGGGGAGAGAATATGGTATGAGTTAACAGAGTTACGTTTGAATCGTTCTGAATGCCCGATTATATTAATGCAAGATTTCGTGTGAAAGTGTTCCTTTATTCTTCAGTTTCTCTTGATCTATTGCTACTGCATTTCTTTTGTGTTCAATATCTGAGTCCTTACAGAAGGACCGTGTATATGCATATTTTACAAACTGTATTATGCTTCTTCCTGTCGTGAACACCCTGACTGGCTGCGTGGCTCAGCGGTAGCATTTCGCTTGCTGTGTCCAAGGTTGCAGGATCGATTCCCGGCGCAGTCGGTTGGCATTTGAGGGTGCGCAAATGCGAGGGAGCCGTGTACTGGCACGTTAAGAATCCCCTTCGGGCCAAAATTCCGGTACTCTGGCGTCTCTAAAAGCCGCAGTAGTTAAAAGGGGCGTAAAACAAATAACATTATTATGTTGTGAACATCCATTTGATCATTCATCAGTTTCCGTGGATTGTTTTTCAAGTGAAAAGTTGTGTGAGTATGATACCTGTAATGTTGTGTGTACCTGGTTGTATTGCCAATATTGGCCTAAAGTCATTATATAAAAAATCCTCTCGGCACGCCGGAAGGCGGAGGTAGATTTCACCGGGCAAACTAGGGGATTGGCTATAATAGGCAAAATATGCAGGTTTTCGTAGGAGGATCAGACCTCATTGATTGCAAGAAAGTATTTTACATTTGGAGGTTAAAAATCAACTTTTTTTTCGTTTTTGTATGCATATTTTTATCATTTTATTGTCTTATGGGGATGGTAACCTTCTTGTCATTCGGGGTTCATTTTTATACTTCTGATCACACTGTCCTTATGCAAGGTTTGGAACTGATGTGTAACTATCAGACAGTCTGTTACTTCTTCTCGCAAAATTTTATCTCCCGCAGAGATTTTTGTTGGTTCCTCAGTTTAGGAGCTGCGACAACGTGGTCATGTAACCCCGGGTGTGTAGAATCTGATAAACGGTGTTAATTGTGATGACTGTTTTAGTCTGTAATTCAGGTAAGGTCTGCAGACGGTCAATTTTAAGTAGTAGTTCCTAATTTTGTACCATATCCTCACGTGAACGACACCTAGCTGTGAACTTGGCTACTAGATGCCACCGCAACCAGCAACTTGCAACGAACATTGGAACTTCTCCTCCAAATGAAAGCATGCTGAGGGTTTTTTAGCGCTCTTAGAAAATCCGACGACTTTGGCCGGCTTTGAACCAGCGACCTTGGGCATATAAGTTCAGCATGCTACCAGTTAGCCGCTTCCCACAGTCAGATGGAAAAATGAATGTGATCTCGTGCAATGGCGTTATCTTGGCAACCTCTGATAGCTCATCCCTCATCAATTTAGAAGCGTTGTCACGGTAACCTCTGATGGCACTTGGCATGTTCTTTAATTCCGAAATCATTTTTCTCTTCCCTTGGCGTAATGGTAGGTCAGATCAAAAAATCTTTCAGACAAAGTTTTAGGTAATTATTAGGGGAATATTTTCCATTATGTACGGGTTTGATATTGTGCCTATTAAGAGAGATATGATTAATGTTTCCCGAAAAAAAAACACTTTTTTCCACCCCTTTGGTCAATGGTTGGTGCTATCAAAAAACCTATTTGACATAAATTTTTGGCACTTATCCGACAAATATTATGAATTTTGAATTGATTCGATATTTCACGTATTAAGAGAGTTATAGCGACATTTCACTTTTTCGAAAAAAAAAGCCCCCCCCCCCCATTTTCCCCCCTTTTAACCGATTTTGCCCATTAACGAACTCGACCGATTTTTTAAGGGGTTACATATTATGTAAAACATTAAAGTGATTGGTGCAAAATTACGGCAGTTATCGTGTCCACAAGAAACTGATATATATGCATATATATACACACACACATATATATAAACTTTTGAACTGACGGTGGTTTGGGGTCTGGGGGATGTGAAACGCGAAGATATGTCGAAATTTTCCGGAAGTCGAAACATGGCACCCATTGCAATAGTTAGCTTTCTGATGAAATCTACCTAAAATAGGCAACATAATTTAAAATACTACCATCAACGACACCTAGCTGTGAACTTGGCCACTAGATGCCACCGGAACCATCAACTCGCAACGAACGTTGGAACTTCCCCTCCGAAGGAAAGCATACTCAGGGTTTTTTGGCGCTCTTAGTAAATTCGACGACTTCAGCCGGGTTTGAACCCGCGACCTTAGGCATAGAAGTTCAGCATGCTACCAGTTCCGATACCGAAGTCGCTTCCCACAGACATATGAAAACAGAATGTGATCTCGTGCAGTGGCGTTGTCATAGCAACTGCTGATGGCTCAACCCGTATCAATTAAAAGTAAAGTTGTCATGGCAACCACTCTTGGCACTTGGAATTTTCTTATAATTTAAATCATTTTGCTCACTCCGTGGCGTAATGGTGGGTCATATCGAAAATTCTTTCAGACAAAAGTTTTAGGTAATTATTGGAGGAATATTGTCCATTTTGTACGGTTTTGATATTGTGCCTATTAAGAGAGATATGATTAATGTTTCCCGAAAAACCCACTTTTTTCCACCCCTTTGGTCAATGGTTGGTGCTATCAAAAAACGTATTTGACATAAAGTTTTGGCACTTATCCGACACATATTATGAACTTTGAATGGATTCGATATTTCTCGTATTAAGAGAGTTATAGCGAAATTTCAATTTTTCGAAAAAAGCCCCCCATTTTCACCCCCTTCGACCTATTTTGCCCATTAACGAACTCGACCGACATTTTATAGGGATACATGTTATGTAAAAAATTCAAAGTGATTGGTGCAAAATTACGGCAGTTATCGTGTCCACAAGAAACTGATATATATATATATATATATATATATATATATATATATATATAGATAGATAGATACATATATACATAAATTATATATAAACTTTTGAACTGACGGTGGTTTTGGGGTCTGGGGGATGTGAAACGCGAAGATATGTCGACATTTTCCGGAAGTCGAAACATGGTACCCATTGCAATAGTTAGCTTTCTAATGAAATCTACCTAACAAGATGTTCAGGAAAGAACATATAGCCTACTTTTAGGTAGATTTCATTTAGAAAGCTAACTATTGCAATGGGTCCCATGTTTCGACTTCCGGAAAATTTCGACATATCTTCGCGTTTCACATCCCCCAGACCCCAAAAAGTTTATATATAATTTATGTATGTATATATATGTATATCAGTTTCTTGTGGACACGATAACTGCCGTAATTTTGCACCAATCACTTTGAATTTTTTACCGAATATGTATACCTATAAAATCTCGGTCGAGTTCGTTACTGGGCTAAATTGGTCGAAGGGGGTGAAAATGGGGGGCATTTTTTTTTTAATGAAATATTGCTATAACTCTCTTAATATGTGACATATCGAATCCGTTCAACGTTCATACTATGTGTCGGATAAAGCCCAAATATTTATGTTTGAAGAGTTTTTTCACAGCGCCAACCATTCACCAAAGGGGTGGGAAAAGGTGGGTTTTACGGGAAACATTAATCATATCTCTCTTAAAAGGCACAATATCAAAATCGTACAAAATGGACGATATTCCCCTAATAATTACCTAAAACTTTTGTCTGAAAGAATTTTTGATATAACCCACCATTACGCCAAGGGATGCGAAAAATGATTTCGGAATTATAAGAAAATGCCAAGAGCTATCAGAGGTTGCCATGGCAACACTACTAAATTGATGAGGGATGAGCCATCATTGTTGCCATGACAACGCACTTGCACGAGATCAGATTCAGTATTTCCATCTGACTAAGTGGGAAGCGGCTTCGGTGACGTAACTGGTGGCATGCTGAATGTCTATGACCAAGGTCACGGTTTCATAGCCGGCCGAAGTCGTCGGATTTTCTAAGAGCGCTAAAATCCCTCAGTATGCTTTCCTTTGGAGGTGAAGTTCCAACGTTCGTTGCGAGTTGCTGGTTGGGGTGGCATCTAGTAGCCAAGTTCACAGCTAGGTGTCGTTGACGGTAGTACCTGGTAGCAAAATTAGGAACTACTGCTTGAAATTGACCGTCTGCAGTCCTTACCTGAATTAAGACAAATACAGCCATTACAATTCACACCGTTTATCAGACAGATTCTACACTCACCCAAAGTACACGGGGTTACATGACCGCGTTGTCGCAGCCCCTAAACTGAGGAACCAACCAAAGGTAGATTTCATTAGAAAGCTAACTATTGCAATGGGTACCATGTTTCGACTTCCGGAAAATTTCGACATTTCTCCGCGTTTCACATCCCCCAGACCCCAAAACCACCGTCAGTTCAAAATTTTATATATAATTTATGTATGTATATATATATATATATCAGTTTGTTGTGGACACGATAACTGCCGTAATTTTGCACCAATCACTTTGAATTTCTTACCGAATATGTATACCTATAAAATTTCGGTCGAGTTCGTTACTGGGCTAAATCGGTCGAAGGGGGTGAAAATGGGGGGCTTTTTTCGAAAAAGTGAAATATTGCTATAACTCTCTTAATATGTGACATCGAATCCGTTCAACGTTCATAGTATGCGTCGGATAAAACCCAAAAATTTATGTTTGAAGAGTTTTTTTTATAGCTCCAACCATTGACCAAAGGGGTGGGAAAAAGTGGGTTTTTCGGGAAACATTTATCATATCTCTCTTAATAGGCACAATATCAAAACCGTACGAAATGGACAATATTCCCCTAATAATTAGCTAAAACGTTTGTCTGAAAGAATTTTTGATATGACCCACCATTACGCCAAGGGATGAGAAAAAATATTTCGGAATTATAAGAAAATGCCAAGAGCTATCAGAGGTTGCCATGGCAACACTACTAAATTGATGAGGGATGAGCCATCAGACGTTGCCAAGATAACGAGCTTGCACGAGATCAGATTCAGATTTTCATCTGACTAAGTGTGAAGCGGCTTCGGTGACGTATCTGGTAGCATGCTGAATGTCTATGCCCAAGGTCCCGAGTTCAAAGTGGCCGAAGTCGTCGGATTTTCTAAGAGAGCTAAAAATCCCTCAGTATGCTTTCCTTTGGAGGGGAAGTTCCGACGTTCGTTGCGAGTTGCGGGTTGCGGTGGCATCTAGTAGCCAAGTTCACAGCTAGGTGTCGTTGACGGTAGTACCTGGTACCAATATTAGGAACTACTGCTTGAAATTGACCGTCTGCAGTCCTTACCTGAATTACAGACTAATACAGCCATCCCTAAGTACACGGGGTTACATGACCGCGTTGTCGCAGCCCCTAAACTGAACAACCAACCAAATCTCTGCGGGAGATATAATTTTGCGTGAGGAAGTGACAGACCGTTACATAGTCACACATCAGTGTCGAAACCTTGCATACGGACAGTGTGACCACAAGTATAAAAATGGACCCCAAATTACAAGAAGGTTACCGTTCCCATAAGACAATAAAATGTTTAAAATAAGCATAAAATGACGAAAAACAAAGTTAATTAAGCTCCAATTATAAAATATCTTCTCGCAATAAATGAGGTCTGATCCTTCTACGAAAACCTGCATATTCTGCCTATTTTCGCCTATCCCCAAGTTTGTCCGGTGAAATCTACCTCCGCCTTCCGGCGTGCCGAGAGGACTTTTTTCCTAAATGCATGGGTATTATTGTAACTTTTTGTCCTTTTCAAGGAGTATAATTGAATGTTGGTTGTAGAAGCTTGTTGAAATACAACGCGCTATTCGGATATTAAACATGAATATGAGGTGCCCTTTGCTAGTGCTACCTCTGGACAAAATTTCATTCAATTCGGTTTCACCGTGTTTGAATTGATATGGGGAATCGACATACATGGCCGCTATCTGCAAACTATTGGGCCAATGACCTTGTAGTTCAGTCAACAGATGCTTCCCACAAAAAGGCATGTTGTTGCATAATTTGGTAGAGATCAAATGATTAGATTGGTCATAATTGGATTTAAGCTTTTTACATTTGGGAGGCCACCATTACGTTTCCGTCAAGATGGCGGCGATATAAAGCATGGCACTGAGGTGCCCTTTGCTAGTGCTACTTCTGTACCAAAATTTCGTTCAATTCGGTTTCACCGTGATTGAAAATTTGCACACATACATGGCCGCCATCCGCAAATTATTGGGCTGATGACCTTGTAGTCTGGTCAAAGAATTTTTTTATACATAAAGGTATAATGTTGCAACATTTGTTAGCGAAAAGATGATTAGGTTAGTCGTAATTTGATTCAAGCTTTTAACATTTGGGTGACCGCCATTACGTTTTCGTCAAGACGGTGGCGATATACAATAGAACATGACACTGAGGTGCCCTTTACTAGTATTATCTCTGTACCAAATTTCATTCAATTCGGTTTCACCGTGTTTGAAAATATAGGGGGAATCGACATGCCCATACACATGGCCGCCATCCGCAAATTATTGGGCTGATGACCTTTTAGCTTAGTCAAAAAATTATTTGTACGATATAATGTTGCAAAATTTGGTAGAGATCAGATGATTAGGTTGGTTGTAATTTGATTTAAGCTTTTTACATTTGGGTGGCCACCATTACGTTTCCGTCAAGATGGCTGCGATATAAAACACGACACTGAGGTGCCCTTTGCTAGTGCTACCTCTGTACCAAATTTCGTTCAATTCGGTTTCACCGTGATTGAAGAGATAGGGGGGATCAATTTGCACACATACATGGCCGCCATCCGCAAATTATTAGGCTGATGACCTTGTAGTCTGTTCAAAGGATTTTTTATACAAAGAGGTATAATCTTGCAACATTTGGTAGAGATCGGATGATTAGGTTAGTCGTAATTTGATTTAAGCTTTTAACATTTGGGTAACCGCCATTACGTTTTCGTCAAGATGGCGGCGATATAAAACATGACACTGGGGAGCCCGTTGCTAATGCTACCTCTGTACTAAATTTCGTTCAATTAGGTTTGACCGTGTTTGAATTGATAGGGGGAATCGATTTTCACACATACATGGCCGCTATCCGCAAAGTATTTGGCTGATGACCTTGTAGTTTGCGTAAACTATTTTTCATACTTAAAGGTGTAATGTTGCTACATTTGGTAGAGATCAGATGATTAGTTTGGTCGTAATTTGATTTAAGATTTCAACGTTTGGGTGGCTGCTATTACGTTTTCGTCAAGATGGCGGCGATATAAAACATAACTCTGAGGTGTCCTTTGCTAGTGCTACCTCTGTACCAAATTTCATTTAATTCGGTTACACCGTGTTTGAATAATTCAATTATTGATATGGGGAATCGATTTGCACACATACATGGCCGTCATCTGCAAACTATTGAGCTGATAACCTTGTAGTTTGGTGAAAAGACGCTTGCCATATAAATATATGTTGGTGCATAATTTGGTAGAGATTGGATGATTCTGTTAGTCGTAATTCGGTTTAAGCTTTGAACATTTGGGTGGCCGCCATTACGTTTCCGTCAAGATGGTGGCAATATAAAACATGACACTGAGGTGCCCTTTGCTACTTCTACCTCTGTACCAAAGTTCGTTCAATTCTGTTTCACTGTGTTCGAATTGATAGGGGTGATGGGGTGGGGGGCGGTTACAGATATTCCGAGTACACACACTCACACACACACACACAGAGACACACAATTTTTGGCTAAGTAATCTAATATAAAAATACAATTAGGCTAATTTAAAATTACAATTATGCGATACAGACGCTCTTCGACAAAAGTTATTTGCTGTTTGGTGACACTATAGTATACTTTTAAAGACAGATGGACAAAATGACGATAACTTACTGACAAGGGACGTATCAGGTAAGACAGGTCGGAACCTATATTGATACTTTGTGGACGCAATCGTTGTACTATAAGAGGACAACGCGCCGAAAATCAGCTGCCAGATTGAACTGCAAGGCTCCGAAATCGTACCTGACAACCTCTTACGCAGGCATGACGGCTGATGGAGCTGGACATCCCTGTGGCACTCGGAGTATTAGCGAGACGTGGCGTATATGTTGACTGGAGCGTGCGGCTCCTTCCCACCTGCCCTGAGTGCTTGGGCGTTACTCGCTACCTCCCATTGATTTATATGAGAGATTCGCCACATGATATTTTGGCAGAGTCATAAATCGAATTATGAAATATGCAGGCGAGAAATATATGCAATAAAATAGCTGGCCCCTTGGTGTTGGGGTAGGGCACCTGCCTATCACCCTGAGGCCCCGGGTTCGATTCATGGCCCCGTCAGGGTTTTAGAAACTGACTTGAGGGCAGAAACGGGGTGCACTCAGCCTCATAAGGACAATTGAGTGTCTGTCTGACAGTAAGACAGCGCCCCGGTCACGACAACCTAGATTAACGTCCGAGGGGACCCGACGCGTTGAACACCCGTCACGCTACAATCTGTAGAACAAATGGCTGGGCAGCGGATACTAGGTAGGCCTAGGCCTTTCATGGACCGTGGTGTCAAGGGGTGGGGTTTGTTTGCAATAAAATGATTGTGATGATGAACATACTGTAATGCTAAACCAACAGTGTTGCAAAATATTTCGAATCACGCTGTGGGAAGTTGCTTCTCAGAGATCCATGTTTTGAATACCTCCGTCAACAGTGGCCATCCTGTGTGTTTTATCATTTCAAATGATCTTGTCGACTTCATCGTTATACTTGGGTCTAACGTTAAGCGTTACGGTTACGGCGTGTATGACGTCATCATGTTGTTCAGTGCATATGCACCGAGTCTGAGACGGCGAGTGCGTGATGTCATGCAGCAGAAGGGACCTCCCGCTCCCCGTTCCCCGCACGGGAAGCCTACGCGCAAGCTGCGTGATACTGAATGACTTGCAAATTGTTGATCATGAAGCGTTCACGTGATTCTTGCTATCTCTGTACTTGCGAGTTCGTTCGTTACCCTTGCTAACTTACAGTTTACAATTTGTATAGGGTAGTAAAGTGTGTTAATAATGGAGTCTGTGGATCGTTCGTTAAATTTGCTTACTTCGCTCGAAGCCCTCCTGAGGCTTTCTAACATAGCATTTGTAGCATGCGTCATTTGAAATGATATAAAGTCTAGTCTATCAGACTGACTGTATCTTTTTTCACTAAGGTTTCTCTACATTAACTCCAGAAAATTTCTAGACCCTAACAATTACAATTACACACACACTACTATAGTCACTAAATTACACAGGTTATCAGATATATATTCGCAAGTACACAGGGCTGATGACCAAATATTACCTAACCAATGCAACTGAAGACCCCACGTAAGAAACGGGTTAAGTACACTTTCATCGAAAATGACTTTATGGTGCATTCTGGTGGTCAGCCATCGTCACTACAGATCAGTTGAAATTAATTTCAAATAAAGCGGTAAGTCGCCGAGATACAGAGGATTTTATTTTTAGTGGAAACGGAAAGAACGTCCCATATCCTCTCACTTTTTCTTAATTTAGCTTTAGTTGTTATTTGTTTTACAAGTACCTCCTATAAGAAATAAATTTGCCAAGAAACACTATATCGCTTGCCCTCAATTGGGGTGTTTTAAGTATTTATTTTTAGTGTTGAAAGTTTAAATTCACTGTCCTGGAAAATTTACAGAATGTGACTTACCTCGTTTTTTCCGCAGAGCCTTCAAGTGTAATGTAAATAGATCACCGCATGGTACTTCTACAGCAAGCAAGTGCAAAGAAGGCAATGTCATGTTGCCACTGCAATGAGATAAAATGTAACTCATGAGAATGTTGGACCAGCTCCTAGCCATTACTTGGAGATCAACGTGTCATCTAGCTCTATGTGACACTGCATTATGAGGCTGACCCACAAATGCATAATCCCTGATATTACCTAACTGGTTATTACTATTTGCCATTATCGGATATGACAGCATCTCGCTGACCCAGTAGGATGTCTGCAATGCGCTCTAGAGCCCTAAAGACATCAAGGAAAATACCGTAGCTTACATTTTCATACGGTGTACACTGTTTATGAATAGGTTAACGAAACACGACGATCTTCCCGAAATTTCATTTGATAATGGTGGTGTTTGTTGTAATGCGTGGAACATCTAAATAACCTCCATAGCTTAATATACAACAAGTAGTTCCGTGAAGAACTATACAGCCTATTTTCATACATCCTGTTAAATGCCTCTATCTACATACAACATTTCAGTTTGATTGCTGTAATAGATTCGTAGATATTGAGAACCGACTAAATATTTCGGATGGTCGCCATGTTGGATTTTATATATGTAGGTCCTAGAGTTATGTACTGTTACATGAAGATTGTTGTATAGGTGTAGCATTCAAACTTCAATCGCATTATTAGGACACAAGAAGTAACACGGAGATTTTAAAATTTCGCACAGCTGCCATCTTGTGTGGTTATGGAAACAATTGGAATAAATTAGATGCCAGTGGATTAACATTCGTATAAGGATTTACAGTACCAAGTTTCGCTGCACTCGGATGGTTAAATTGCGAGAAACGTCCATGAGAATATTTGTACTTCGCGTCGCCGCCATGTTGCATTTGTGATCACCAGATTATTGAAAGTCCTATAGGTGAACTTAAGTTCATAGCCCCTATGAACATAAAAAAAAATTCAGTTTGATTACTATAATAGATTCGTAGATATTCAGAGTCGTCTAAATATTTCGGATAGTCGCCATGTTGGATGGATACATGTATAGGCCATAGAGTCATGTACGATTAAAGGAAAATTATTGCGTAGGTTCATTATTCAAACATTCACATCGATCGCATGATTATGACACAAGAAATAAAAACTTTATTTTAAAATTCGCAAAGCCGCCATCTTGAGGTTATGTAAACAATTGAAGTAATTAGATACCAGTGTATTACAATGTGTATAAACATTTCCTGTACCAGATTTCATTGCGTTTGGAACATTAAATCGCGAGAAAGGTCTATTTTAAAATTTCCAAATTCGCTTGGCCGCCATGTTCGTTTTGTAGTTAACCGGTTTTTGAATGTCTTATAGATGAACTTTCAGTAGTGCCCTTTATCTCCGTACAAAATTTCAGGGCGATACCGCTAATAGTTTCTGAGATATAGAATGCCGGTGAAATATTTCGCACATCCGCCATCTTGTGGTTATGTAAACAATTGAACAAAGTTAGATGTCGGTGCATTACAATGTGTATAAACATATACTGTACCAAGTTTTATTGCGTTTGGTTGGTTAAATCGCGAGAAACGTCTATTTAAATGTCTCAAATTCGCGTGGCCGCCATGTTGGTTTTGTAGTTACCAGTTTTTCAAAAGTCACATAGGTGAACTTCTAGTAGTTCCCTTTATCACTGTAAAAAAATCCAGGGTGATATCGTGAATAGTTTCGGATATATTGAATGCTGGTGAAATATTTCGCACAGCCGCCATGATGGATTGGTGAGACGTAAGAAAATTTGAAGGGCACAGTCTGGGTCGTCCGGAAGAGTGGTATGAGCTTACCGAGTTTCATTGAAATCGCTCCAGCCGTTTAGAAGTTATTAGGGGGACACACACACACTCCTCACTCACACACACACGCGCGCACACACACACACACACACACACACACACGGACGAAAGGTGATCTCATAAGCCTATTTTTTCAAAATTGAAAATAGGCTAAAAATTGTCAATTTCATTGTGAACATTAGCCAATGAATGCTAAGTGAAAGCTTCATTCTTAGGTAACCATTAAACCTAGAATCTAATAATGTTCATGAAAACCGTCAAATGTAGCTGCAGCAACAAGGCTTTGCCTATAGTAAATGATGATAATGATGATCATGAACATTCATGGATGCCTGTTAATAACGTATTAATGAAAATTATGACCTATTTCAATAATTTTGAATATTTGAAGGAAGATTCCTCAATCATTGAAATTTCTTAAGTTTATATCAGGAACTATGAGCCCGATGATGATATTTTGCACAGATATATGTAGGCACTTACAAGATAAAAGTTGTGAAGCAAAATAAAACTAACTTAGTCAGAGTAATAATGAAATAATAAAAAATTAGAAATTATCTGAAAAATGGCTTAAAATATAATAGTACATTAGGCAACGAGCCTATAATGGCAATAATTAAGACAAGAGTATGCCTCGCATACGCACGTTTTATAATTTTATAATTTCCATACTGCTTATATTCGACGATAATTATTATAACTATTTTATGGTCGAACATAAATATTCATAAATATCTGTCGAGATTTTGCCAGTTTTATGTACTGAACAGAGCGCATGAGACGCAGAGAATGCCTTGTATTTGACCAAGGCCTCCTCGATTACCCTACTATGACACTACGTCAGACAGTGAAATTTAAATTAGAAGGCCGTGTAACTCAGCGCATCTAATTATCCAATTGGTCAAGCAACTGTTTCTTGAGCTCTGATTGGTGGGAGAAACTGTTTCATAATGAAAAACAGCTTTTCAGTCGGTCAAGCAAATTTTGCCCAATTACATTAGGCCTGAATCAAGTATTTACATACCCTCCAAACTAACACGCTTTTGTGTACGGCTTCTACGGTCTCCTACAGAAGACCCCATGTGGTCAGGAACGGGATTTGAACTCCATCATCTTCGTGTGGCCGTCCTTTCTGCTGGCGAATATTCTTGTGTGGGATGGGATACCCTTTCTCGCTTGATGGCACTGGGATCAACCCTAACCGCCCTCGTTCGTGAATTCTTCTGTCATCTTTCGCCAAAGTTATGATATATGTATTCGTCATTTTAGTTGGTGAAATGACTTGTAGATGTAGGATATTTTACATGGGAGAGATGAGATGTTAATCTCCCCCACGAGATTGATGTTATGTCATTTCGAATACTCTCGCTATCGTCATAGTTCTGTTCCCATAATATCTTAGTTGGTCATTATTTCTCCTGTAGATTCAGTCGAATATTCCTCCCTCAATTTCAGTAATTTCGACATGGTTAAAAATGTAGATTAATTTCTATAAACTTTTAAATGTCGACTTGATATACGTTTGCACAAACTAAGTGCCTTCGTTTGCTAATATTCGTCTTCAGAAATATCGTAATCTCTATCAGCTTGTTATATTGTTGAGTATTTCGTTGAGACGTCCTTCTCCCATGAAGTTCTGAGTATTAAGAGCCTCGATTATTCTCTCTCATACCCCTTGTAAAAGCTCAAGTAAGCGTCCTTTTCAGAACATGGATCTGATTGGTTGCTTATTATTGATGATAGTAATAATCCTTAATTAAACAAATAATTAGCCGCAATGTTAATAAATAGTTCTTATTTATTATTTAATATCTTCCATGATATTACGATGTGTTAAAATCATGCTGGTAATTAGCTATGCTCATTACATTGCTTGCTATTATTTAAATAATGTCGCTTCTCATTGGCCGTGCGGCACGCGTATTGCTCGAGTCTTCCCCTACCATACTCGAGACACACTTACAGCGAGTGCGGGGATAGGCTCGCCTCGGGAGTCCTCGATTACCTCCACGCACCATAGTTCCTCCCTAATAAGAACTGTGCATTCTAGTCCCCAGTCTCCCACGTGACTGCTAATTTTCTCATTGGCCAGCTCGGTTAACTGGCTAACTCGGCGAGGTACAAACATGTTCTGTGGCCAGTTTCCAGAGTCGCTATATTTTATCATGGGACAGTTTAGAAAACTTTTGAAGAGATGAATATTTACAAACTCATATCCATATAAGAGCACAGTACCTTTTTCCTCTGATATTACTGTAGACAATTGGAAGAGAGCTGAAGTTTGTAATCAAATAACAAAGGGAAAGCTTTTCATTAAATAACGCTTTTCAGTCGGTCAGCAGTGTTATATAGGCGTAAATATTGTATATTTGTGTTTAAGTGTAATTCATAATATCGTACACTAATTAATGCTAAGTGACAATGAGCATTGTGAAGCCATTGGTCAATTGTTGAAGGAATGTCTGTAGTGTCAGACTTGCACATATTTTGATGTTGAAATAGGATGATATATATGAAGAAGCAGTATTGTTGATGTTTATTAATATTTGAAGTTATTGCAATAGTCTCATAGAGTTGAAACTCCTTGAAAGCATTAGGACAGCGGATCCCAGATGAAGTTGAATCTGAAAGGAATTATAGGATCAATGGATCTTTGTTGAAACTGAGAGTAAATTGAGCTCTATTTAAATGGTTCTTAATCAGATATTGAATTTACGGTAATTATTCTACGAAATGGAAGATCATATTTTATTAAGTACTAGCTGACGTACCCGCTCTTCGAACGGCTTTTAGTACTTGCTGGCCTAAATCATTAATATATATAATCACACATTCCTAATGTAGTTATGTTATTTCCATGTTACCAAATACATGTGTATACTACATTCATTTTCACTCACCAAATTATTAATCAGAGGTAGGAAAGTGAAAATCCTTAGCCTGCTTTCAGTCGACCGACCGGGTCAGGGAATGGAATGAATGAAATCCCCATCTAACAGCAAGGGTATGAACTGTGCCGGCTGCCCAAGGCTGTCGCACTCCCCTGAGGCAATGATTTAATGAATGACGGATGAAATGAAATGATAGTGAAGATTGTTGCTGGAATGAAATTGTGACAGGGAAAACCGGAGTACCCGGAGAAAACCCTGCCTGTCTCCGCTTTGTAGGTGAGAAAGTGGGTTTATATATTGGAAATAAATATCAGCTTCTATGTAGGCCTAGTAAAAGTTAAATAACCTGTCTTCAATATTGAACAACTATCATTTAACGTCTTCATACTATATTTAAACATATAAACATTATGCTAAAAATACATTAAAATGATAGCAATTATCATATACGCAATAAGTAATATTGCGGAAAGTACGTACCGTCATGATAAAGAGTAACAGTAAGGGAACAAACTTCAATCATCCCAAGTAATAAATACAAAAACAAATTAATCACAGAATTTTTTTTAAGTTTATGCCGTGACTTGTGCGAGATTACGCCTAGTAACTCCGAGATGGTTCATCAGCGGGCTCTTGTGGTTTATTTGCGGTCTACCAAAGGAGTAGCAAACTGTGCGATACCTCAATTCTTATTTAGAACACCTCAGCTACTTTACTGCGAGTGCTAAAGGCTAAAACAGTCTTTCACCTCCCTATAAAGGCTTCCAAAATGATTGTATATTGCATTTCAGGGCCAAGCAATAAAACTCAGCAACGCCGTGTTTCGTGCGGTTTTCTTTATTGGCCGTAAAAGTCAAAATACCTACTTTATTGAAATAAATATGCCCAGTTCTGCAGTAAGATTAATATGAACACTAAATAAACTAATGTGACGGTCGTTAGGCTACGACACATTCTTCTGTGAATTTGGGTTTCTGATCACGTTAATAAACGACAAAAAGTAGATAAATATTGGCCAACTGAAATATTCATTTGACGAAAAACAAATCGATAAGAAGGATGAAAGCATACCGTGCAAGGTAGAAAGCGCTATAACATTGTGAAACATCGTAAAGATCCAAATACTCACATACAATAACCGACACAAAGAGTATAAAATTAGACTAAAAATCAGACTAAAAATCACGTCTAGTTTCGGACCGCACAAACTACCTCTATAAATAAAACAGTTCAAGTAGAGACTAACATAGGCTAACATCGCTCGGCGTTGACAGTGTTTTAAAATACATATTTAGGTTTTACTCGCTAACCGTTGGAGATACACAAAAAGTGATTAGGACCTATCAGATAGAAAATTAAATTCTAAAGCTCCTTGTGCCATCAAAAGTTTGTTATTTCTTAGCGTTCTCTTTTTATTATAAATGGAAATATGAAAATAGTCTCCATTCATAAATAGTGCAAAATATCGAAATCAAAAGTAGCCTATATGTAAGCCTGGTAAATCAGCTACATCCATGCAACATTTCATTTAGATCGGACCAGTGGTTCTTGAGTGATTGGGTAACAGACAGACACACAGACGCACACCATCTCATTTTTAGCCTACTTTTCACATTTTGCAAAAATGAGGAAAAAGTAGACTTATGAGATCGGGCAAATGTGTGTCTGTCTGTCTGTCTGTCTGTCTGGCTGTGTGTGTGTATCCCTCCTATCAACTCCTAAACGGCTGCAGCAATCGAAACAAAATTTCGTAGGAGTAAAGATCTATACCTGAATATCTCACGGCCGTATTTGAAAATGATGTCAGTGCTACCAACTGCTGAAAAATCGCAATTGAAATTGGAGCTCCATGTTGGATATCTTGGAAGGTATGCATGGGAGCTATTTCAAAATTGGCACACATGTAGATAATACTATTTCAGTTTAATTTCCAGGAAGTCATACATGGCAGTGTTGCTAAAATGATTATAAGCTTGCTGATAGGTCCAATTTTAAATGCATATAACTTCTACACAATCAATTGGATTTCAACCAAATTTCGTATGTTCTATGTGTGCATAAGCTGATATGACTGAGCGTATTCTCAAAAGCCACATTGGCTACCAGCTGTTAATAAATGCTCTCTCTCTCTCTATTTTCTTATCCAAGTACCAATATATCAGAAAGTATGCAAGCCGATAGCTTTAAGATATGCACACGTATAGTACCTACATCATAGATTAATTTGGAGTAACTTATGTACATCAGTGCTACCAACATGATTCTAAGCCTGCTTATAGGAACAATTTTTAAATACATGTAACTTCTCTACTACCAATTGGATTTCAACCGAATTTCGTATGTGCTATGTGTACTATATCAGATATGAGCATGCTTATTCTCAAAAGCCACCAGGGCTACCAGCTGTTAATAAATGCTCTCTCTCTCTATTTTCTTATCCAAATACCAATATATGAAATGAAAATCCACAGCCTGCTTCCAGTCTCCGACCGGGTCAGGAATGGAATGAATGAAGCCCCCATCTAGCGGCGAGGATATGGACTGTGCCGGCTGCCGAGGCCTGACGCACTCCTCTGGGGCAATGATTAAATGAATGAGAGATGAAATGAAATGATAGTGGAGAGTGTTGCTGGAATGAAATTTTGACAGGGAAAACCGGAGTACCCGGAGAAAAACCTGTCTGCCTCCGTTTTGTCCAGCACAGATCTCACATGGAGTGACCGGGATTTGAACCACGGACCCAGCGGTGAGAGGCCGGCGTGCTGCCGCGTAAGCCTCGGAGGCTCTCAAATACCAATATATACTGTTGATAAATGCTGTCTCTAATTTTACCCTAATATTAATATATCAGAAAGTATGTAAGCCAACAGTTTTAAAATTTGGACTCGTGTAGTACCTGACATTCTAGATTAATTTGGAGAAACAAATATACGTCGGTGCTGCCAACATGACTCTAAGCCTGCTGATAGGTCCATTTTTAGCCTACTTTTCACATTTTGCAAAAATGAGGAAAAAGTAGACTTATGAGATCGATCCGGGAAAATGTGTGTCTGTCTGTGTGTCTGTCTGTCTGTCTGTCTGTCCTTCTGTCTGTCTGTCTGGCTGTGTGTGTGTTCCCCCCTATCAACTCCTAAACGGCTGCAGCAATCAAAACCAAATTTAGTATGAGTAAAGATGTGCACCGGAATATCTCACGTCCATATTTGAAAATGATGTCAGTGATACCAACTACTGAAAAAACGCACTAGAAATTTGAGTTCCATGTTGGATATCTTGCAAGGTATGCATGGGAGCTATTCCAAAATTGGCACACATGTAGATAATACTATTTTAGTTTAATTTCCAGGAGGCCAATCATGGCAGTGTTGCCAAAATAATTTTAAGCCTTCTGATAGGTCCAATGTTTAAATGCATATAACTTCTACACTATCAATTGGATTTCAACCTAATTTTGTATGTAATATCTGTACATAAACAGATATGATTCAGCGTATTCTTAAGAGCCACCAGGGCTGCCAACTGTTAATAATTGCTCTCTTTATTTTTTTTATCCAAATACCAATATATCAGAAAGTATGCAAGCCAACAGCTTTAAACTATGCACACGTATAGTACCTGACATTTTAGATTAATTTCGAGTAACTTATATACGTCAGTTCTACCAACATGATTATAAGCCTGCTGATACGACCAATTTTTAAATACATGTAACTTCTATACTATCAGTCGGATTTCAACCAAATGTCGTATGTGCTATGTGTACCATAACAGATATGACTATAAGTATTGTTAAGAGCAATCAGGGCTGCCAAATGTTAATTAATACTGTCTATATTTATTTTACACTAATATCAATATACCAGAAAGTATGCAAGCCAACAGCTCTATACTTTGCACACGTATAGCACCTGACATTCTAGATTAATTTGGAGTAATTAATACAAGGCAGTGCTGCCAACATGATTCTATGCCTGCTAATACGTCCAATTTTAAAATACATGTAACCATTGGACTTCAACCAAAATTTGTATTCTGTACCTTAAGAGATTGAACTAAGAATATATTCAATCGCCAGGGCTGCCAACTGTAGTGCTCTATTCGGCTACATTATACCAGGTATATTTTGAACTAATTAGATATTTCGATATTACCAACTTAATTTCGTCATTATTCTAGATAGGTTCATATACTGTAGAATAATCATTGGCATGAAAAGTAGGCTATATAGTTCTTCACGGAACTTCTTGTTCAAATACATGTTAACTTCTATACTAACAAATGGATTTCATCCAAAATTGGCACAACAAGAAATCATAATATTTCAGGTTATTTTTGACCAACACATGCATGATATTGTTGCCAACATTATTTTACACGCGCTGATAGATCCAATGTCTAACTGCATGTAACGTCCGAGCTATCCATTGGACTTCAACCAAATTTCGTATACTGTACCTAAAGAGATGGAACTAACAATATATTCAGTCACCAGGGCTGCAAACTGTAATGCTCTATTTGGCTACTTGATACCAGGTATATTTCGAACTAATTAGAAATGTCGATATTACCAACTTAATTTCGTCATTATTCTAGGTAGGTCCATATAGATTGTTATGAATCTTTAATTTGAAAAAAAATCCGCTCTTTAGTTCGTCATAGAACTTCTTGTTATATATTAGTATGATTTTTATTTTGATGACAGACCAGTTGTAGGAGGTCTATGAACTATGTCTTTACTTAATTGTATGGATTATATAATCCCGAATTGTAATAGTTGCACGAATAAGACACAGTATGGTGAATGATAATTTCTAAAGTCCGTTGAAATGTAGTGAAGAAATAGGAAGGCAATTTATGTCTAGATTTTCTGTGAAGAAGGCAGTGGCCCGTTGTATTATATTCTATTTTTAGCCTACTTTCACATTTTGCCCAAAAATGAGGAAAAAGTAGACTTATGAGTTTGGGCAAATGTGTGTCTGTCTGTCTGTCTATCTGTCCTTTTGTCTGTCTGTCTGTCTGTCTGTCTGCAGCAATCGAAACAAAATTTGGTAGGAATAAAGATCCATACCCGAATATCTCACGGTCAAATTTGAAAATGATGTCAGTGTTACCAACGATTGAATAATCGCAATTGCAATTTGAGCTCAATGTTGGATACCTTGGAGGGTATGAATGGGAGCTATTTCAAAATTGGCACACGTACAGATAATAATATCGCAGTTTAATTTCCAGCAGGCCATACATGGCAGTGTTGCCAAAATGATTATAAGCCTGCTGATAGGTCCAAATTTTAAATGCATATAACTTCTACACTATCAATTCGATTTCAACCAAATTTCGTATGTGCTATGTGTACACAAACAGATATGACTGAGCGTATTCTTAATAGCCACCAGGGCTGCCTACTGTTAATAAATGCTCTCAATTTTTTAAAATTCAAATACCCATATATAAGAAAGTATGCAAGCCGACAGCCTTAAACTATGCACACGTATAGTACCTGACTTTTTAGATTAATTTGGAGTATCTTATATACGTCAGTGCTACCAACATGATTCTAAGCCTGCTGAGAGTTCCACCTTTTAATACATGTAACTTCTATACTATCATTTGGATTTCAACCAAATTTCAAGTGTGCTATGTGTACCATAATAAATATGACCATGCCGATTCTTAAGAGTAACCAGGACTGCCAACTGTTAATAAATACTGTCTCAATTTTTGTTACCCTAATATCAATATATCAGAAAGTATGCAATTCAATAGCTCGAAACTTTGCACACGTATAGTACCTGGCATTCTAGATTAATTTGGAGTAACTAACGTAGGCCTACGCCAGTGCTGCCAACATGATTCTAAGCCTGCTGATAGGTCCAATTTTAAAATGCATGTAACTTCTATACTAACTAATGGATTTCATTCAAAATTGACACAACAATAGATCATATTATTTCAGATTATTTCTGACCAATACATGTATGTCATTGTTGCCAACATGATTTTACGCGCGCTGTTAGATCTAATGTTTAACTGCATGTAACATCCATGCTATCCATTGGACTTCAACCAGATTTTGTATTCTGTACCTTTAGATATGGAACTAAGAATATATTCAGTCACCAGGGCTGCCAACTGTAGTTCTTTATTAGGCTACATTATGCCAGGTATACAGTATTTCGAACTATATAGAAATTTGGATATTACGAACTAAATTTTGTCATTATTCTAGATACAGTAGATCCATATAGATTAATCATTGGCATGAATCTTAAATTTTAAGAAAAGAAGGCTCTTTAGTTCGTCACGGAACTTCTTGTTTTAAATTGTGTAGTTGCTGAATTACAGCGTTAATATTTGTGATGTATATAAATAATATTTTGAATTTAAAGAAAGGTTTATAGTTATATTTACGCGTATTAAGATGTTTAATTTGTAGTTTAAATATGAGTAAAGAATTCTTATCGCTTCTATGAGAAGGAATTAAGTGATAGGAGACGGGAGGTAAATTGTACAGAGTAACGAATATTTTTTTTGATGACGGAGTTCTACGTCAGGGGTAGATTCATTTCATTTGGGGATATTTTTTAAAACTTTATAACATTATATTTTGTTATAAAACTCCCGTTACCTAGGGCACAGCAGTTGTTTGTAGCGATTTATTTCATTATTTGATTTGAGCTTTTGAAAGCGTTTAGAAATAATGTTATCAGATTCTAGAAGAAACAATCGTGTATTGAATGTACCAGTAGTATTGCCATTTCGTCATATGATTTAATTGAACGTTATTAATGCATATAATCAATGCTAGTGTTAGGAAACGTGTATTTGTTAATGTCAATAAATATGACAGGCACGTTTTTACGATTCCCTGATCTTAAATATATATATATAACAAGAAGTTCCGTGACGAACTAAAGAGCCTACTTTTCATGCCAATGATTATTCTACAGTGTATGAACCAATCTAGAATAATGACGAAATTAAGTTGGTAATATCGAAATGTCTAATTAGTTCGAAATATTCGTGGTATAATGTAGCCTAATAGAGCACTACAGTTGGCAGCACTGATTTATATTTATTACTCCAAATTAATCTAGAGTGTCAGGTGCTATAAGTGTGCAAAGTATAGGCCTGTTAGCTTGCATACTTCCTGATATATTGATATTAGGTTAAAAAATATAGACAGCATTTATTAACAGTTGGCAGCCCTGATTGCTCTTAAGAATACTTATAGTCATATCTGTTATGTTACACATAGCACAAACGAAATTTGGTTGAAATCCAACTGATAGTATAGAAGTTACATGTATTTAAATATTGGTCCTAACAGCAAGCTTAGAATCATGTTGGTAGAACTGAAGTATATATGTTATTCCAAATTAATCTAAAATGCCAGGTACTATACGTGTGCATAGTTTAAAGCTGTCGGCTTGCATACTTTCCGATATATGGGTATTTGGATTAAAAAAATGAGAGCATTTATTAACAGTTGGCAGCCCTGATGGCTCCTAAAAATGCGCTCATTCATATCTTTTATGTACACATAGCACATACGAAATTTGATTGAATTCCAATTGATAGTGTAGAAGTTATATGCATTTAAAAATTGGACATATCAGCAGGCATATAATCATTTTGGCAACACTGCCATGTATGGCCTCCTGGAAATTAAACTGCAGTAATATTATCTCTAAGGGTACCAATTTTGAAATAGCTCCCATTCATACCTTCCAAGATATCCAACATGGAGCTCAAATTTCAATTGCGATTTTTCTGCAGTTGGTAGCACTGACATAATTTTCAAATATGGCCGTGAGATATTCAGGTATATATATTTACTCCTACCAAATTTTGTTTCGATTGCTGCAGCCGTTTAGGGGTTGATTAGGGGTGGGGGGGACACTCACACAGCCAGACAGACAGACAGACAGAAGGACAGACAGACAGAAGGACAGACAGACAGACTGACACACATTTGGTCGTTCTCATTAGTCAACTTTTTCCTCATTTTTGCAAAATGTGAAAAGTAGGCTAAAAAGGAAAGTCTGTCTGTTCGTCTTTTATGCGTTCATATATCACTCATCCGATTGGGATCAAATTTTGGTGAGTTGTTGTACACAATTCCGGGAGGTTTATAGGCATAGTTAATCCATTTCATAATAGATAGTGCGCGAGTAGTTAAAAAAATGAGCGATGGCGATGCGTTCATATACAATTCATCCGATTGCGATCACATTTTGGTTAATTGTAGTGCACACTCCCAAGAAATTTATAGGCGTAGTAAATCAAATTTACAACGGATGGCGTGCGGGTAGTTTCAGCAAAAAAGGCGTGGGATTCGTTTCAACAAAGCCCACATGCATTCATATATCATTCATCACATTGCGATGAAACTTGGTTGAGATGTTGTGTACACTTCAGGGAAGGTTTCAGGCTTAGTAAATCCAATTTATAATAGGTAGCGCAGGAGTAGATTCAACAAATGAGCGACGACGCACGAAGCGTTTCAACAACATCCCGTATGCGTTCATATACCATTCGTCCGATAGCGATGCAACTTATGTGAGATGTTGTGTACACTCTAGGGAAGGTTTCTAGCTCAGTGAATCCATTTTACAATAGGTAGCGCACGAGTAGATTCAACAAATGAGTGACGACGTGCGATATGTTTCAACAATGTCCCGTATGCGTTCATATACCAATCGTCCGATGGCAATGGAACTAGGGTGAGATGTTGTGTACACTTCACGGAAGGTTTCTGGCTTAGTAAATCCACTTTACGAAAGGTAGGGCACGAGTTGATACAACAAATGGGCGACGACGCGCGAAGCGTTTCAACGAAGTCCCATATGCGTTCATATACCATTCGTCCGATAGCGATGAAACTTGGGTGAGATATTATGTACACACCAGGGAAGGTTTCAGGTTTAGTAAATCCATATTACAATAGGTAGCGCACGAGTAGATTCAACAAATGGGCAAAGAGGCTCGAAGCGTTTTAACTAAGTTCCGTATGCGTTCATATACCATTCGTCCGATAGCGACGAAACATGGGTGTAATATTATGTACACTTCACGGAAGGTTTCTGGCTTGGTAAATCCACTGTACGGTAGGTAGGGCACGAGTTGATACAACAAATGAGCGACAATGCGCGAAGCGTTTCAACAAAGTCCCATGTGCGTTCATATACCATTCATCCGATAGCGATGCAACTGGGATGAGATATAATGTATGCTCCAGGGAAGGTTTCAGGCTGAATAAATCCATTTTACAATAGGTAGCGCGCGAGTAGACTCAACAAATGGATGACGACGCGCGAAGCGTTTCAACAACGTCCCGTATGCGTAAATATACCATTTGTGTGATAGCGACGAAACTTGGATGAGATTTTGTGTACACTTCATGGAAGGTTTCTGGCTTAGTAAATCCACTTTATGGTAGGTAGGGCACGAGTAGATGCAACAAATGAGCGACGACGCGCGAAGCGTTTCAACAAAGTCCCATATGCGTTCATATACCATTCGTCCGATAGCGATGAAACTTTAATGAGATGTTATGTACACTCCAGGGAAGGTTTCAGGCTTTGTTTGCTCTCAGGGAGAATATAAGTGTTTTATTTCCACAGTTGGTAACAGATACATTTATTATGTTTAGGTTGGCAGCAGTGACCTAGTGACAGGGAGTGAAGTTGCCATCATGGCTGAATGTGTTTGTGTTTCGGAGCAACAGCTCCTTCGCATATCAAGTGTTGTGTCTTTTGTAACATGTACATTTTTGTAAATACAGTCCACTAGAGTTAATTCGACATTTTCATTTATCCCCTGATGTTTCATCTGGGGCACGTATGTCGCAGACAGACATATGTTTTGGTCCAACACGGGCAGGATTTCTGCTTCATCAACTGAAGCCATGTGGTCTCGACAAACGCTAAAACTGCTGTATTTAAGTGAACCAGTGCGAAATACGTATGTAGAGACAATACTAGTACATTATTGTGAACAATGCAGGCGCAATTGCAATTTATTTATCAATGTTTGTGAGTTCGATCTAACTTATTTTGAAAAGTGAGCATAGTGGCTGCCATACGAAGCCACCATTGTGCTTTGGCTTCGTGTCGCCTCGGCTAGCATCGGTAAGCTTCGATACACGCGCCAGCTGCAGCGCTCGCCAGACTGCTTGATCCATGTTTACAACGCAGCTGTTGTGTTACAAATTTACTACGTATTTGAATAAGTTAATACATGCAGCGGGACTTGCAAAATTAATCATGATGAATTGTATATTCGTAAAGCATATCCAGTATTGTGAACGTTTGGGTAATGTTGAAAGCATCAATGGACGCATGTTTGAGGCCATCCGCGAGTTCCATTCAGTAGTGCAGCCTTCGATTCCTGACGGATGCAGTTCCATTCAGTAGTGCAGCCTTCGATTACTGACGGACGCAGTTCCATTCAGCGGTGCAGCCTTCGATTCCTGACGGACGCAGTTCCATTCAGCGGTGCAGCCTTCGATTCCTGACAGACGCAGTTCCATTCAGACGTCCTGACTTCGATATCCGACCGTTGGGTGACGACGCAGACTGAAAGAACCTCTACACCAGATAAGTTAACAAAGGTATTTCATAGCAATTCCTTCCCATACTCAGCAATCCTTCCTGTGCATGAACCATTTTAAGCATGTCTACTGAACGTGAGATAAAGTCACTGACCAAGCGCAGAGGTGTTCTCCGAGCATCCCTCACGAGACTCCATACCCAAATTAATGAATTTAATAATGAGACTCCTGCTGAAGTATTAAATGTGAAGAATGAACGTTTATTAGCTCTATTACCAGAATTTAATGAAATTCAAAGCAAATTGGAGGATTTGGATGACAAAAATCCTCATGAGCAGGTCCGGTGTGAATTCGAAGATGATTATGATGAACTTAGGGCTAAGCTACAACAGTTACTAAATACCCATTGCACACATGCCTCATCTGTCTCTAGCAACGGTAGAGAATCTACAAGTAGTAATACAGGTTCGTACAGTTTGCCCAAGATACGGTTACCAGAATTTTGAGGTGATGTTACACAATTCATGCATTTCCATGACCTGTTTGATTCATTAATACTGAAGAATCAGTCTTTGGGTAATGTTGAAAGGTTCCATTACTTAATGTCAGCACTGCGTTGCAATGCTCATCAACTCATTCAAAACATTCCTCTTACTGCAGATAACTTTGAGCTAGCTTGGGAAACGGTCTGCAAGCGATACCGCAATTCAAAGGTAATAGTAAATGCACATATCAAATTACTGTTATCTCCAGATATCGTCCAAAGGGAATCATCTTCTAGTCTACGCACACTTTTGAATCAAGTACAGTCCAATTTAAAGGCTGTTGAGTCTTTGAATTTGAATATTCCCCTACATGAAATCATAATAGGTCAAATCATACTTGACAAGTTACCTGAAGCCACACGTAAGCAATGGGAAATGAGCAACAAATCCAAGGAACTATCTACACTTACGGAGTTGTTAGAATATCTTGAAAGGCGGGCTCAAACCCTTGAATTAATTGATTTTTCACCTACTAAGGGTCACAGTGATAAGATCAGCAGATTGTCTCAAGATAAAACTTCTAAGCATGGTTTCAAGCATGAGAAACAACCATTTACAAGTAGTTCATACATTGCAACTAACAATAATTGTGAAGCCTGTAAGGGGCAACATCCAATCTTCAGATGTGATAAATTTTTAGGTTATGATGTTAATCGTAGATACAACCTAGTTAAGCAGCATAAGCTTTGCTACAACTGTTTGCATGAATCACACGCTATAAGTTCTTGTCCTTCGAAGTCAACATGCAAAACTTGCAACGGTCATCAAAACTCACTGTTGCATTTTGATTCTGGGAATCAGCAATTCAATGCCAACTCGTCTAAACAGTCTCAGCAAGGAGCTATCAGCAGATGCTCAAACCCCGAGTCCAACCAGGCTCACAATGCTCAAGTTCGTGGTAACTCCTCCAGTTATTGCACTATGAAACTCAAACCACGAACTCAAGTTCTACTTTCTACAGCAGTAGTAAAGGTAAAGGATAGTGCTGGTAGGCTACACTTAGCTCGTTGCTTATTGGACAGTGGGAGTCAATGCAGTTTTGTAACCGAGAGTTTGGTTCAAAATTTGGGCTTAAAAAAGGCCAAGAATCTCACACCCATCGAAGGAATTTCTCAGTTCATGTCTGAAGCCAAGTATAGTGTGAGCATTGAAGTGCAGTCTTCCATAAGCAACACACGTCACAATGTTGAATGTCTGGTCCTATCCAAAATTACAAGCGACATGCCTAGTCAGCAGGTACCCTATGAAGAGTGGGAGCTCCCTAATGATATTCAGTTAGCAGATCTGAGGTTTTATGCCCCAGCCAAGATAGACATGCTTCTCGGTGCTGATGTATTCTTTAGAATTCTTCAGAGGGGACACAGGACGAGACCAGGGAAGTTTCCAGTCCTACAAAACACAGATTTTGGATGGATTGTGTCAGGTTCATATGAATCCACCTCGAGAAAGAGAAACAATGCAGCAGGAACGTTTTTCCTTCGTAATGACGTTCACCGTCATAACCAAGTACAACGATTTTGGGAGATCGAAGAACTTCACGAGCCAGTCAAGTCGCAAGAAGAGATTGAATGTGAACAGCATTTTTCTGATCATGTGACACGAGATGCATCTGGGAAATACATAGTCAGACTACCATTTAAGCAGGATCCAAGTATATTAGGCAATTCTTTACAAACAGCAACTAGCAGATTTCAATACCTTGAGCGTAGGCTTAACAATGATACGCAACTGAAGGTAGATTATGACAAGTTTCTCACTGAATACCAGGAACTAGGTCACATGGATATTGTTAATTCTAGTATGGCAACATCGGTAGCATACTACATGCCGCACCATCCGGTATTCAAGAAATCCAGCACTACTACAAAACTTGAGTTGTCTTCGACGCTTCTTGTAAATCGAGGTCAGGAATGTCACTTAATGATATTTTAATGACGGGTCCTACTATTCAACAAGATTTATGTTCGATGGTCGCTAGATTTAGAACTCACGCCATAGGCTTTACAGCTGACATCGAGAAGATGTACAGACAAGTTAAGGTTGATTCCAGAGACAGCAGCCTTCAACGCATCCTTTGGAGAGCTTCTCCTAATGAGCCTATCAAGCAGTACCAACTTCAGACGGTCACATATGGCACATCATCAGCTCCATTTCTAGCAATAAGATGTTTAAGGCAATTGGCATATGATGAGGGACAACAGTATCCGCAGGCAGCATCTGTCCTTCTTCGTGATTTTTATGTAGACGACTGCATTTCAGGAACAAGTAAGGTTGACAATGCATTACTCCTACAACGTGAACTGATCCAATTGTTATCCAAGGGAGGCTTCAAGCTCCGCAAGTGGTGCTCTAACCATCCAGCATTGTTAGAGGCGGTTCCAAAGGACTGCAGAGAAACGCAGCTTCCCCTTCAGATTGATTCTGGAGAAAATATAAAGACTTTAGGTCTACTTTGGCATCCAGCGACAGACAAACTACAGATATCCAGTGGTGTGCAGAAAGAACAAGGAAGTGGATCTCCAGTGACCAAACGCAAGGTGTTATCGATTGTATCGTCAATTTATGACCCTATTGGGATAATCATTCCTATTGTCATCGCATTCAAGATGTTTCTGCAGCAACTATGGCAAGAGAAGATAGGATGGGATGATGAACTTCCAACGGAACTTCTTACAAGATGGCGTACTCTGCATTCTCAAATACCCTTGATTGACAATATATATATTAACAGATTTGTGCTTCAAGAAAATTGTACTCAGGTGCAGTTGCATGGCTTCGCTGATGCATCCTTGAAGGGCTACGGTGCATGTTTATTCCTAAGCTCGTCAACAGATCAAGGTCACGTAATAACACATTTCCTGTGCTCCAAGTCCAGAGTGGCTCCACTGAAACAGATCACGCTACCCAGACTAGAGTTGTGTGCAGCAGTACTATTGTCACAAGTGGTTAAAAGGATGTGTCATGTTCTCAATATTGAATTCCATAGTATTCATCTGTGGACAGACTCAAAGATTGTTCTCGCATGGTTAGCAGGTGAACCGTCAAAATGGAAAACTTTTGTTGCGCACCATGTGGCTGAAGTGCAAGGCAATACTTCAGTCAAAGATTGGAAGCACGTAGCATCAGCAGACAATCCTGCAGATCTAATTTCTCGAGGAACTGATCCTACAAACCTTTTAAATAATCATCTTTGGTGGCATGGCCCTGAATGGCTACAGTGTTCGGAACGGAACTGGCCCACTTCCAGTGAACAACCTGAATCAGAGATTCCTGAGCAACGCAAGATAGTGCTTAGTTGTTCAGTCCACTCTAATCCTGCAGACGTGCTCACAAGATTTTCTTCCCATCTCAAGCTACAAAGAGTGTTAGCATACTGTTTAAGATTCGTGCACAACACTAAACACAAACCTTCAGAACGGAAACATGGTCCATTAACAATAGAAGAGTTGCAGCAAACTAACATGACATGTGTTAGACTAGTCCAGTCAATAGCATTCCGCGAGGAAATAGCTGATCTTTTGAAACACAATGCAGTGTCAAGACGTAGCAAACTTCAAAGTTTAGTACCATTTTTAGACAAGGATCATATCCTGAGAGTTGGAGGAAGACTAGAGAACTCCAATCAAGACTACGATTTCAAACATCAGATGATTTTGCCCGCTAAACATCAGTTTACTGATTTAATAATCAAGAGGGAACATGAAAGACTCCTACATTCAGGAAACCAGTTGACTTTAGCATCCATCAGACAGTGCTACTGGATCATCAATGGAAAGTCGGTGGTTCGAAGAGTTATTAACACTTGTACAAAATGCTTCAGGTTCAAAGCCAAAACTACACAGCAAGTAATGGGACAGTTGCCCTCAGTTCGTGTGTCTCAAGCAAGACCATTCCGCAACACCGGCACAGACTTCACGGGCCCTTTCTACTTGAAGATCGGCAATCCACGTAGCAAGACCATTGTCAAGGGTTACATATGCATTTTCATATGTATGTGCACCAAGGCCATTCATTTAGAAATAGTTTCCGACCTAACCACTCAAGCTTTCCTCGCAGCACTCAGGAGATTCATCGCAAGAAGAGGATTATGCAGCAACATGTACTCCGACAATGGTACAAATTTCCAAGGTGCTAGTAAAGAGCTCAAGGAGCTCAAGAAATTGTTCACTCAGGAACGGACTAGAGAGGAGATCAGTAACTTCGCCAGTAGTTGTGGAGTTAAGTGGCATTTCATACCTCCTCATGCCCCTAATTTTGGAGGGCTTTGGGAGGCCGGAGTAAAATCCCTCTAACATCATCTAAGAAGAGTTCTCGGAACACTTCATTTCACATATGAAGAATTGGCTACATTAACTGCGCAAATTGAGGCTTGCTTAAACTCAGGTCCCCTTTTAACCCTGTCAAATGATCCTTCAGATGCATCTACCTTGACACCAGGTCACTTCCTTATAGGCGAACCCCTCACGACTCTTCCCGAACCCGATTTAACATTATGTAAACGGCCTTTGTTAACTAGATATAAGGTTCTGCAACAAAGACTCCAATCCTTTTGGAAGAGATGGTCATTAGATTACCTCACCCATCTGCAACAGCGCAGCAAATGGACGACCTCCTCCAGCAACGTATCACCAGGTACTGTGGTGCTGATACGGGAAGACAATGTTCCCCCACTCCAGTGGCCCCTTGGTGTTATCACAGAAGTGCATGGTGGTAAAGACAATGTGGTAAGAGTGGTTTCAGTGAAGTGCAACAGTGGTATTTTTAAACGACCAGTTTCCAAGGTAGCTCCGCTACCAATTGAGCAGACACATAATTTTGACTGTTAATATGTCAGTGTTTTAAGTTAGTGAATATTTTAGTGTTTTATGTCCTTGTCATTGGAACATTTCAGTGTTTCCATTTCAGATTATTGAAATCCATGTATTTCAAGGTGGGGAGTATGTTTGCTCTCAGGGAGAATATAAGTGTTTTATTTCCACAGTTGGTAACAGATACATTTATTATGTTTAGGTTGGCAGCAGTGACCTAGTGACAGGGAGTGAAGTTGCCATCATGGCTGAATGTGTTTGTGTTTCGGAGCAACAGCTCCTTCGCATATCAAGTGTTGTGTCTTTTGTAACATGTACATTTTTGTAAATACAGTCCACTAGAGTTAATTCGACATTTTCATTTATCCCCTGATGTTTCATCTGGGGCACGTAAGTCGCAGACAGACAGGCTTAGTAAATCCATTTTACAATTGGTAGCGCACGAGTAGATTCAACAAATGAGTAACGACGCGCGAAGCGTTTGAACAACGTCCCGTATGCGTCATATACCATTCGTCCAATAGCGATGAAACGTGAGTGAGATGTTGTGTACAATCCAGGGAAGGTTTTTGGCTTAGTACATGCATTTTAAAGTAGGTAACGCATGCGTAGATTCATCTTATGAGGGACGACACGCGAATCGTTTCAACAAAGTCCCGTATGTGTTCATATGTCATTCATCAGATTGCAATGAAACTTGGATGAGTTAATGTGTACACGCCAGGGAAGGTTTTCGATTTAGCAACTCCATTTTTAATATATTTCGCACAAGTAGATGCAACAAATGAGTGACGACACGTGAAGCGTTTCAACAAAATCCTGTATGCGTTCATTTACCATTCATCGATTGCGATGAAACTTTGATGAGATGTTGTGCATACTCCCGTGATATTTATAGGCGTAGTTGAACCAATTTACAATAGATAGCGCGCGAGTAGTTTAAACAAATGAGTGATGGTGTTGATTTCCTACACAATTCATCCGATTGCGATAAAAAATTTGTGAGTTGATGTGCAGGCTCCCGGGAATGTTATAGGCATAGTAAACCCAATTTACAAAAGATAACGCTCGAGTAGCTTCAACAAAATTGCGTGCGATCCATTTCATAAAATTCCCACGTGCGTTCATATACCATTCATTCGATTGCGATGAAACTTTGGTTGAATGGTTGAGTAGCCTACACTCCAGGGAAGGATTCAAACTTAGTAAATCTGTTTTACAATAGGTAGCGCATGAGTAGATTCAACAAATGAGTGACGGCACAAGAATCGTTTAAACATAATCCCGTGTGCGTTTATATGCCATTCATCCGATTGCAATGAAACTTTGATTTGTTGTTGTGTACACGCCAGGGAAGGTCTTCAACTTAGTAAATCCATTTTACAATACTGGTAGAGCACGAGGAGATTCAAAACAAGATGTTCAGCAAAGAACATATAGCCTACTTTCTCCTAAATGTATGGGTATCTTTATGACTCTTTGTCCTCATCCCTAAAACAATCACCCCAACCACAATGTATTGTTTGTTTTCTTTTATATTGATAATAAGCCAGTAAGTGTCAAGATCAATATTATATACTTTATGATGATTGAATAACAAAACTACTAACTTATTGTAATGCATTCACGTCCGTTAATCTCTATATTAAGCCAGCCTGCAAAATTAAGAATCTTCCGCCCCAATCATCTTCCGCCCCAATCACAGTAGGTGGTGCTGCGACCTATCAGTGAATTAATCTTTATCTTGTACGCCTATGCACTGCCATCGTAATGTACTACGATGGCAGTGTTCTATGGGTGTTGAATGAGTAGGCAGTTAAAAGTAGCCAAGAGGGAGGCGATCCAGCTGGCAGTGTTTAAAGGTATTCGGAGCGCGATCGTGGCTAATAGTTGAACTACCAGTATTACAAAATTGCCATACTTCAGGAGGCCAGCTCAGGCATTTACACAGCGTTATGTTTGGAACAATATCACCCACATAACCCACAAGAGGACAGCACCGTACAGAGGCATTAAGAAGGCTGTGGTTAATGACAACGTGTATCTAGTTCTTCTATTCTCCTTTTTCTAATGTCTTCTGTTTATGTGCGATGCTGGGACTGTGATTTTATTAATATACGAGTGTATACTTTATCCTCTCCTTTGAGCTAAATGACATTTTATTCAGTATCTGTGGGAAAAGCTCGTGCACATCATTTGTAAAAGAATTCAAGAAAAAAAAAACCTAACTGTAGCAGTATTCGATCCCCAGTCAACTGCGTGTCAGACTAACATGCTAGCCCAGAGCTAACCGTATCCATGACGTCAGGTGTTCTTAACTGACATATTAGATACAAACTGTTGGCAAATAATGACTTTAAATAAACGATTTCTTCACTGCAGTACATCTTCCTTAAAGATCATTTCATACATAGTTTATATTATTGTATCAGTACGGTATATCACATACAACATACTAAAACTACTGAAATATAAGACAGGCACATGAGGACAGCTGCCATCTTGTCGTGTGACACAAACGGCTCAACTCTTTTAAGCCACTCATACTGTATAATATTATAATATTAAATTATAATAAATAACGGATCACGACCTTCAGGATAGCTTAAACCCCCCTAGGCTCGATAATCGGAATTGGTGGGTCTTAAGCTATTTATTAAAATGGTTGCATAATTCACACGGCCGCCATCCTGAAATGGCATGGCCGATGACCTTGAATTTTGGGTGAAAGACGCGTCCTATATAAAGGTATGTTGTCACCAAATTTGGTAGAGATCGGATGATTAGTTTAGCCGTAATTTGATTTTACGTTTTGAACATTTGAGTGGCCGCCATTCTGTTTTGGTAAAGATGGCGGCGATATAAAGTATGACACTGAGGTGTCCTTTACTAGTGCTACCTCTGTACCAAATTTCGTTCAATTCGGTTTCACCGTGTTCGAATTGATAGGGGGGACAGACATTCAGAGTACACACACTCACACACACAGACACACACACACACACACAGACTCTCACACACACACATACACACACACACACAGACTCACACACACACATACACACACACAGACAGACACACTTTTTTCGCCCTGTGTTGATCTCATAAGTCTACTTTCATTTTTTGCAAAAATCGAAAGTAGGCTAAAATGAGCGACGACGTGGAAAGCGTTTCAACAAAGGCCTCTATGCGTTCATTTACCATTCGTCCGATAGCGATGCAACTTTGGTGAGTTGTTGTTGGCATTCCCACGAATGTTTCTAAATTAGTTAATCCATTTTACGATAGTTTGGAGGAAATTAGCGGAAAAAAAGAGAATTGTGTGTCCAAAAGCACTTCAAGAAACAAAATTACAACGCCAACACTTTCTTTGATTGGCGTTGCAACGCATGCCGGGTTCAGCTAGTCTTTTATAGAAATTTGGCATTGTGTTTGTAGTTAAATGGTAGTGGAATGTGCTGTAGGGTGGAAGTTCCCGAGGGACCTGATCCGCATCCTTACACCCGAGATTTTCTTAGATTCTCGCCTTTCCTGAGTAGCCTAGGTTGAGAATCCTACTGTTCTGTAGTTAGTTACTATAGCACATTCAGTTTGAAAAAATCTTGTTCCTTATTCTGAGTGTTTTCGCCAAGTAGCACTGTGTTGTTTTTAGCCGGGACTTCAAGATGCTACAATCCATTATTCTTTTTCCTCCTTGGATATTGGTGGATCATCCAGATATAAGGGTACAGTACCTAACTAGGAGTACGTTTCAAAATTTCAGAATATTTGTACTTTATTCAAATGTCCATATTCATTGAACTATATCATACATTTACATAATACTTTTGTCGCACGCAGTTATCATTATTAAATGTGAAAATCTGAAGGTTCTATGTGTCATGGTTACCTAAGAATGAAATGTTTATGAATCAGTTGCGTTGTTGGATAACCTGCACTGCCAACAGATTCACTAATTGTCTTTCATCTTGGAGGTCACATTTCAAATACTGGTGGCTACGGGAATTCTCATAATATCATGTGACGTAAAGATGACTGTCCAGGGCAGATACACGCGCTGTTCCGGCCCTAAAAACAATAACATACAATACAACAAAGATGACTATCGAGCAAATGCAAGAAAGAAACAAAGTGGCTTGTATCAGATCAGTGATCACATGACGATATGACAAAAGGAAAAACGGAAAAAGTAAATGAGTGCTTTATCCAATTCTGTTGTGAAGAATCACGGATAAAATATCCTATTGAAAACCTTATTTCTAGCTGTTTGATCTTACATTATGATAGTGCTGCAAACTAAGTAAAATAACGAGTGAATTGCTGAGGTAATATATGTTAGGTAAAACTTGAAAATGTAATCATAGTCGGGATTCGAACCCGAATACCCTACTGTTCAGGCAGGTGCGTTTAGCCACTTACAGCAAGGCGATCACGTTCTGACCGCGGCAAAGTTTCAAGTCTAAGAAGGCTCAAACCCCTTATGCGGTGACATTTTCAAGACTAAGTCAACAGAAATGATCACTCCAAGGCAAGATATCTACTGGAGCCATTGTTGAGGTAATGGTCAGTCGTTGAGTAAAAAGACACGTGGCCTAAGTGCATTTTTTAGTTAATATATTGGTCTAAAGTCCTATTTTAAAGGTAAGAAAAATTGCATATTATATTCTCTCTATAAGGTCACTGATTATTGCCTCAGAATCTTGAACAGAACTCAATCCACAAACTACGCCAAGAATGTCGCGTTTACAGGACCGCCTCATCAGTGTTTCCAAGGTTGAAAACAAGGAGAAGTTCTGTCTGAGGCGGAAGTCTTTAGACTGGAGGGTAGCGAACAATGAGCTACAATCTAGGAACACTCCCGCTACATAGGTCTTATTGAGCGACAATTATACTAAAGACACGAGGTCTCCCTGCCCCTACTTCCATTAAGAACTACCTGCGTTGGCAAATAACTCCCTGACTTAGCAGTTAAGATTGCGCCTGGACCAACTTCGCACTTTCAAATATAGTGCACTCCTGAAGCTACTCACATGAACTTCATGTCTATTCTTAATATTATATTGAAATATAAAATAGTTCCAACTGCCACTTGCCGAAATGGGAAACAGAGGACAGCCCATAAGCCAGCCAGCAGGTGGTAGTGCATGGCAGGTCAGATGAAAAGCAACGCATCTTTCATTGTAGCGTAATATCCCAACGGCCTGTGAGTTGGGACGTTCCAATTAAATAATTCTACAAGAACAGAGAATATATGAATTGGTTTTTATGTCGTATTTCATTCAAAAACTATGTATTTCACTACCGAAATTTCTGGTCACTAAATTTTGAGCGGGGTCATGAGTACTGTTAGTGAATAAAACAGCTGTACACATGTGCGTCAGAAGCAGTTTCTCTAGGAGGGGAATGTTATTTGCAATGCAACGTTGGGGTGGGTTTAGGGGATTGAGGGATGCGACAGGCATTAAATATAATCTCTACTAGACATAAGCTGACCGGACAACAAATTAGTCGCCTTGTTGAAAGAGCACACTAGTGGATTTGGAACGTGTAGGTTGTGTTGCATTAGTACAAGGCGCTTCACCGCTGACATACAGTAAGTACCTATGGCATAGCAGTGAAGAATTTGAGTGTGTGGCGGTCTTCAAGCTGCAACACCGATTACTTCTTCCCCCTCCTTCCTCCTTCCTTCATTAACGATCGGCTTGCTTTTGAACCTCCCTCTTTCCTTCCTTCCTTCCTTCCTTCTTTCCTGCCTTTCCTTCTCCCTTCCCCTCTTCTTTGCTCGTTTCTTCCTTCCATCCCCGCTTCGTTCCCCCTTCCTTCATTTCTTCCTTCCCTTCTTCGTTCCTCCTATCCTTTTCCCTTCCTTCTACCTTCCACGTTCCTCCTTTCCTTCCTCCTTCCTGCCTTTCTTCCTTCCCTCTTCGTACTTCCTTTCTTCCTTTCTCCTTCATTCCTCTTTTCTTCCTTCCTCTTTTCTTGCTTCCTTCTTTCTTCCTTGCTCCTTCCTCCTTACTTCTACCCCCTCCTTCCTCCTTTCTTCCCTTCCCTCCATTCTTCCTTTCTCCATCCTTCCCTCCCCTCTTCCTTCCCACCCCTCTTCCTTCCACTCTCCCTTCCTTCCACTCTTCCTTCCTCCTTCCTTCCCTCCTCTCTTCCTTCATCCTTCTGTTCTCTCTTCCTTCCTCCTTTCTTTCGCTCTTCCTCCACCCCCCCCCCTAACCCCCACTTCTCCTTTCTCCGCCTTCGTGCCTTACTGCACTTGAGTGGCAGATGCCCTGTTGCACAAGAACCTGCGATATAACAATAAACGTACAGTATTATACTCTACATTCCATCCATGCAGATTTTTAACGAGTATAGGCATTATAGTACCAGTTGTGAATATATGATGTTCGATCAGATATTGTATTTGAATACCAATGGGGTTAATCTACATAAATATCTGTGGCAATGTAGTGTGAGTAGAAGGGTTTCTCGTGCGCTCAGCGACATGCATTGTGATTTGAACCGTAACTGGCGATATCAAAGTCAGCTCAGCGGACTGTGTATTCACATTACAGCGTGCTACTATTCTATTGGAAATAACGATAGCACTTTTATCGTGTTTCAAAAAGCGTCACCGACGTATAATTAAATATATTTTATATCTTACATGAGTGCGTGAATGAACGAATAAATGGTTGATAAGTCGCATTCGAAAAACTCTTGATAGGTTAAATAAAATGTATTAGGTTTATCTGGATTATTTTCAGCTGTGATGAACGTGGAGAATCGTAGCGGAGTTTGCTAAGCAGAAATGCCAATGGCGACGTAACCGACCACCGTAATTTACATCAAGTAATGTTGATATTCCAAACAATGCTCGCCATGTACATAGAAGAAACACATTCCATATCCAGTACAATAAATAGACTTTGAATGCCCAAAATGGTACAATCGCATTCTACATTCATGATATCAACTACTAATTATAACAGTGGCTGTGTACCGACTCGGGTGGAAAGTTTTTTTTTTAAAATTACTGGAATGGTATCGTTCACATTTGTGGTATAAATGTCGAAGATTACTCGACGCCAGTGCAGTCGAAGATTTCTCGACGTCAGTGCAGTACACGGGTTTACCTTATGATGACAGTATCAATATTAAGGTTTAAAGAACCCTGGAACTATGGTGGATTTAGAGAATTTTTCCAGGAGGGAATCTTTAACTTCTCAATATAATGACCCCGTGGCGTATCCGTATGCATTAGAGTACAGGACAATTGCGACTGGGAGTTGCAGCGTCTCCAGATATCGGAGGTTTGAACCTCAGCACTGACAGTGGCTATCTTTATTGTGTTTTTTCTACGTTTTTTCCACACTCCTTCCTGGGAAATTTCAAGACCCTGAGAATTACTGTTACACACGCTACAACAGCGACCAGAAAAACACAGGTTGTCAGACAAATTCAATACACATCCAAGAACAAGGGGATGATGACTCGCATGTTCCTGTCCCCTAAAACGAATTAACAGCAACAACAAGCTAATGTACGGAGATAAGGTTGTAATTATGGTTTCTCGGAAAAATCATAGACGTATGCTTAAACAGACAATACATATTTTGACCAAGGAGGTTCATATGCATGGGTTATTCGAATCAAGCCCACGGCGGGCCACAATTAAAATTTGATTGTTTTAGCACATGCTACCTTCCCAGATCTACACTCGCCATGAGAATAAAAGTATCTTCTGCATTAGATCAGTTTATTCAGCAGCGGAGGTCAAAACGAAAGGTCGTGGTTCGAATCCTGGAAGTGGCAGACAATTTCAATTCTTTACCACCATCTATGGTGCTATATGACTCATTGTACAGGGAGCGGCAAAAAGATCTGACTGTTTTTAAATCACAACAACACAAACATTTTAAATGATACAAACTCTTTTATTACTTATAACAGCAAGGTGTACATGTCAATTAATGGAAAACATGAAAGAACAATAGATTTTAACTTTTAAGATTTGAAGATAACGTCTTTCAAATGATGCCCATCTTTTGCCATGCGGCAAAAAGATCTGACGGTTTATGTCGTTGTACGGCTGAGCGAGTCGAAGAGGACGCGTTCCATCTCGTAACACAATTTTGTTATGGGTGAGTAATTTTTGAGCTACAGGTTCAGCCTTAAAACGTACGCCGACAGGCCGTCCAAGGTCAGCCAGGACACCAGAAAATGTTGAGCGAGTGAGACAAGCTGTGGAAACCAGTCCACGGCGGCTGGCTCTTAAACAAGCTGCTGCTTTGCAAATGTCTGATCGAACAGTGAGACGAATATTGCGTTTCGATTTGCATTTTCATCCGTATAAAATGGTTATTGCCCAGCAGTTGAAGCCTAATGACTATGCAAAGCTTCAGTGTAAGACTGGAAGAATGCATGGCAAACGATGGGCATCATTTGAAAGACGTTATCTTCAAATCTTAAAAGTTAAAATCTATTGTTCTTTCATGTTTTCCATTAATTGACATGCACACCTTACTGTTATAAGTAATAAAAGAGTTTGTATCATTTAAACTATTTGTATTGTTGTGATTTAAAAACCGTCAGATCTTTTTGCCGCTCCCTGTACATACAATGTACGCCCTAATAACTGAATGCCTTCTTGGTCTTCAAGGACGTCAGGAGAATTCAATTCTTAGAAGGTGTATTTTGATTACTCCTATGGAAAACAAATTTATACAAAATTTCAATCGGTAGGTTGCATGGTACCAGAACTAAAATACTGTTATTAATTTATCGTATGGCTCTTAGTGCCGGGAGTGTCTGAGGACATGTTCGGCTCGCCAGAGTTTGTAGCTGCTTCTATGTGGACACCCACGGGGTGAGCTACAAATACCGTCGCGTATGGATTAGATGAAATGAATGAATATGAATGAAACTGGGCAAGTTCAATTTCAAGTAGTTCGAACTTTTGCTACCAGATGTCACTGACACCCAGCGGCGAACCTTGGAACTCTAGATGAAATGAATGAAGATGAATGAAACTGGCAAGTTCAATTTCAAGTAGTTCCAACTTTTGCTACCAGATGTCACTGACACCCAGCGGCGAACCTTGGAACTTCATAGAGCCAAACAACCTACAAATTTATCTACACACTGCCAATCCCATAAATTTATGACATGGGCCCACCGACTCTACTTCCCCTCCGAAGGAAGGCATACTGAAGGATGTGAACGCTGTTAAAAATCCGATGACTTCGGCGGGATTTGATCCCGCGATCTTGGGCATAGCAGTTCAGCATGCTACCGACTACGCCACCGAAGCCGAATACTCTGAAAGGCAGACACACACCAATATAGGTCTAGAGTATTCCGTTAATATCAGTGAAGTACCAACAAGTAAGACTTATTCACAGTGCATCTTCTTGGTTCATTCTTATTGAATTCAGGTTGCTATCAGTAGATTCTTTTTACACACAAATACACTCAACCACAACAACAATTTCAATTATTCAACACACACATCGATTGGACACACGAAATTAAATACCTAGGAATTACACTGGACAGGAGATTAAATTTAATCACGCATATAAACAACACAATTAGTAAAGCACGCAGAAGCATCAAACTACTTTACACCATGATCCATCCAAAATCTATGCTATCAACCAAAAACGTCACATTAATCTAGAAAACATTAACCCGCTTAGTTTTAACATACGCTATGTAGGCTATATATAGCCTTTATGTCAATCTCAAACATAGACACACTCCAACGCATACAAAATTGGATGTTAAGACTAGCTCTCAAAGCTCCACCTGAAACACGAATTCACGACCTCCACACAAGAACCAAAACACCCTACTGAACCCTTTATCCACAGACTGTATAAAGGATTCTAATAAATTATTCATCATCATTTGATACATTTCTACAGACAGCAGATATGAGGGCCTGACGGAGTTGGAAAAATGTTGAGAAATCAGTGGCAGAGAGAACACAAGGTTTTAAGCTCCTGTGGTATTTTAGAAAGTAGCATAGAAATCATGACGCAGAGGACAGGTGCAACTTTTAGCGCGAAGGGAGGCTTGGGTACGAACAGAATGGCTTGTTACTATGAGAGTTGGCGCCAAGAAGAAAACTGAATGCTACGATGTGAATGGTCAATCTTCATGTTAACCACTCCTTGTGGGAGGAATACAAGTAAGAGTTCGCGAAGATCTACAAGAGTCTGAACCAATAATATCAAGACGCCCTTTTTAAGCGGCAACTCGGCGTTATAACGCATCCTGGTGAATTAAAGCGGGAGTTATCTACGGATTAATCCCACGATCGATTCGAGCTAGCTACAGCGTAATCTTAACCTCCACATTGCTACGAACTTAATGATACCGATCGCATGCTAGTCTGATAATTATTATGGAATATTTTTCCATAAACCCCCTTCCATGCCTACTCTAGCCAGTTTCATTTATAAGTGGTCCAGGAAGCTTCAAGAGATGACTTTTATTTGAGCGTCTGAGGACGTAAGACTTTTATTTGAGCGTTTGAGGACGTAAGACCTTTATTCACGTGACTGAGGACACGAGGCATAACTTCTAATTTTAGTGTCGTGGACACTCTGCATATTTTTCATGTGTGTGGACATGGAACATTTTCGTCAAGTTATAAGTGTAACTTCAGTGATTTATTTGTAGTCCTAGTACTACCAGATAGGGGGAGTTCATCGAAATAATTCACCAATAGATAGTCAAGGAATTTAATACTTGATCGGTGAATTTAATAGGAAATATATCATGAGTGTATCTGACAAACATTATTTTAATTCAGCACGAGATGACGTCTAGGAACGAGGGCGGATCTTGGAACCAGCAGGACATTTGCCAGAAGATGTCGATGGCGAGCTAAGCATTTTAAAGGAGTGATGGCTGGAGATGTTTCACTGACGCTGTTCTGAAGGAATGAGTACAAATGAATTTTATTATTTATTAAATCAGCTATGGTTTTATGGAACGTATTTTTGTAGATATTTGTTTGCTTGTTTTGTAATGTAGATTATTAGTTCTTGTTTACTGACACAATAAGTATGGGGCAGTTGAGCGCTTTGTATTGTGTAGATATTGTGATTTTGTTTGGTTCAAGTATACGGGGCTATGCGCAGACCGTGCTCGCATTCGCTTGCGTAAATCGCGGTCAAGCATTGTAATTCGGAAGTATGCCTTATAACAAAAATGGAACTGAATTAATTTGAGATTAAAAATAGAAATTGGAGGGTAAAAAGATTATTTGTGAGCAGAATTTATGATGGATCAGGATTATTTTGATATTGCTTTTCTAGCAAGTCTGTACGGGATGACACTCTTGCACCCGAGTTTTTGTTGTCTATTTTGTTTGATGTGTCTATGGGCGTAATGTAGGTTGATCTGTTTTGAGCCGACCCAGATGGTATGATTATGAGTGAGTCAGTCCAAGTTTTATGGTGTATGATGTGATTTTATGATGTGTTCGCGGGAAATATATCATTGAGATTATTCCGACTTGCAGCACATCAGCCCAGTTCTTAACCTCTCGAGGCTGAGCTTGTGGTAAATATTTGTGTTTCTTGCCATCCGAGTGGATGAATGAGATATGTCTTTGCGCGTTTACAGATGGGTAACGGGACCAGTATGGCTCCATGTATAATTAGCACCAAGCTTGGAAGACTGACAGAGAGAAGAGGCAGCGTTGACTCATAACTAGGGGAGGGGTCAATCAGATAACGCGACGTGGTCATTAGCAGCAGGCTAGGTTCCTGTACTTCAATATAAGATGTTATTTAAATTCACAAAACCCTGATCGGTTAGAAAGAGTATTTGATTGATTTAAATGGGAGTTGTCCATGGTTTTAAGGTATCTTCCGAAACATCTGTTTGTCTGGCTTTTATTCATGTAAATATAATTTTCAGCCGTTTAGGCTTGTATTTTGTTGTTGTTACTTGACTTCTAGTGTGTTTATTTTACGCGTTCAATGACCCCGTGTGGCATGAGTATGTGCGAGGCTGTTTCCCATTTTGTGATGCGAGCTTTTTGGCCTATTTCGGCATGCTCTTTGTGTTTGTGTGCTTTGGCACGGGATATAATCTCGGGGAGGTTCATCATGTTTTAGTATTTTAGATCTTGCATGTGTCAGTAGTAATTATAGTGTGTTAATTAAGGGTGGGTCCCATAGCCGTAGTGTGATTTAAAAGATGCAACTCCGTGAGCAATATGACTGTTTCAGTTTTAAACGGACTCGCATCAGTACTCATTTTCTTATTAAGGATCAGTACACCACGCATTATATAACTTCTTGACCTGGATAAATGGACTTGTATCCATATAAATGTGAGGAGCGAGTTTTTACCGCTCAATTTTATGTTATGATTAATCATTTGAGTGAAGCAGTATTCACATTGTTTGTTGGGTGGAGCGAGTTCTGACCGCTCAGTATTATCTTTATTTCTTATGGGAGTGAAAGACAGGGAGGACTTTATTATTATTATTATTATTATTATTATTATGCACATAATTTTCAGTCATTAAATACTTTTTATTCTACTTGTTATTCATTTTAGTTCTAGTATAGCCTCTGTTATGGACCTTTCTATTCATTAGAGCATGTTGTTTTTTGCGAACTTTGCTTTGGAAAGCATTCAGGACTGAGCATGACCCCGTAGAAAGAATCTTGATAAAACACTGCTTTATTGATGGGTGCACGACTTACTCTATGAACCAGACTGAAACGACAAAATTAAAAGAAGACCAAAGTACATCGAACTATTCAAAGACATATTACAAAATAATAATGTAGGCTAGAACACTAAAATTCTCGGCGGCGTAGTATGTCTACCGCGGGCGTAGACCACGGCCGACGCATTCCGGGGGGCATACTGCGGGGCCAAATTTTAACCAATCGGACCAAAAAATATATAACCAGGTAATCAAATTTATAACCACAACCAACAACCAACTTTAATTATGTAAAATCACAAGCTAAACTCGCTAAAATCCCTCTGATATATAAATTAATGGTACAAATGCAACAGCCAATCAGAGCACACGTACAATCAAAGCACCCAATCAGAGCATAGTACAGTCAGCTCAGGCCATGGTGAGCGAGAAGGATTGGTAATGTAACTATGCTCCACTTCAGCTTATTCCAGTGCACACTATCCAATGCTGAGTGAACTAGGTGGCGAAATAACTAATCTTTCTTATACGTCGCATCCCGTCAAAATTATAAAAGCCCAAGTCAGTACACGTAAAAAATACAAACCTCATTTTTAGTAACATCGAAACTTCAAACTACAATCATACTATTGAACTCGCTCATCACAACAACCTGAAATAAATTTTCCCCGTAAAATCACCACTTCACAAATTATAAATAAATAACCCCATATAAATATCAAATCCAGGGTGAGGAGCCCATGCCGCACCGGTATTGACATTCATAACCAAGTTGCATATAATAAATAACACAAAACAACATAGTTTGGTGTCCAGGCTGGCTACTTTTAATGGATTAATTCAATAACCGTATTTAAAGTGAGTCTTAGGTGACTGAATAATATCGAATGACGCCCGTCGGCGCTGTATCTCTACACTTGAGAGAGTGAAACAATGAGGAAGGAACATTAATATGGAGATTTCAGATTTATTAATATGATAATAACAATAATGGTAATAATGATAATAATAATAATAAAATATAAATGAACTAGACCCGTGAAGAGTGTGGGCACGAAATTAATGTAATGTGAGGTTCCAGTATAGTGTAATTAACATGTAGCCTACATTGTATTTCAGTACAGATTGTTCCTTGCTAGGGCAGAACCAAGCTGTGACTTAAAATTTAACCTGGTATTCGCCGTGATAGTGATGTCAAAAAATAAACAATAGGCCTAGTAATAAAATTAATAATAATATTTGGGCTGTGTATTTTCAGGATGGGAGTATGGGGAAGGAAATAGAGCCCAGTTGTAAAAAAAAAAACATGCAGTGTGTTCTCAGTTGCGATCTACAGTATTCTGCAAGAAAGAAGTTAGTATAGAGGCGAAACCTTCCCTACATTGTTGTCATTTGTAGCTCTTCAGTCGGTCAACACGAATTTGCCCAATGAATGGGCGGGGTACAAGATATACATATATGTATATACACTCCTGGAAAAAATACATGTATTAGTTAATTAACACTATTAAATGGGGCAATTGATAATTAGTGATAATTAACTAATACATTAACTTTTTCCAGGAGTGTATTTTGCGTATATCTTGTACCCCGCCCATTCATTGGACATAATCATGTTGATCGACTGAAGAGTTACAAATGACAATTTTGTGTAGGCAACACTGAAAGAATGGCTTCAAATTTCTACACTCCCTAGACTACATCGCTCAGTATATAGACCGTCCTTGCTGTATGGAAGTGAGAGCTGGGTAGATTCAGGATATTTGATATATAAGCTAGAGGTAGCTGATATGAGGGTAGCACGTATGATATCTGGGAAAATTAGATGGGAGCAATGGTAGGAAGGTATTCGTAATGAAAAATTAAAGGCTACGTTAGAAAAGAACACGCTAGATGAAGCTGTTCGTATGAGCCCACTCAGATGGTGGGATCATGAGAAGAAAATGGGGGAGGAGAAATTACTTAAGAGGTTAATGAGTTCGGTTGTAGAGGGTAAGAGAAACAGAGGTAGGCCTAGGCGGCGATGGTTAGATTCAGTTTTGAACTGCTAACTGCTAATAGGGGATCATGGAGGCGACTTGTTCGCAAACAAAGGCTTGCAGACTAGACTGGACGCTGAAAGACAAAACAGTCTCAAATGAAAATGTATGTATGAAAATGTATAATAGAAATAATGAGAATAATAATAATAATTATGCTATCGGTTTATGTCCCTTTTAACTGCTGACGCTTTTAGAGACGCCCGGAACCGGAATTTTGTCCCGAAGGGATTTCATGAAGAGTGTTGGCAAGCTCGTTCATGATATCTTAACAATGGCATTTTTGTTTCAGTGAAGTAATTCTAATTGCAAATAAAAAGTTTAATTTTCATTACACACAATTGAATGTTACCATTGTTTCTAAGAGTTAAGGTGATCGTTGTTCATCTACTATCAAGTGAAATGACCTCTCACATCACTTTGGTTGGTTGGTTGGTTGGTTGGTTCTTAAGTTTAGGGGCTGCGACAACGCGGTCATGTAGCCCCGTGTACTTTGGGTGTGTGTAGAATCTGTCTGATAACCGGTGTTAATTGTGATGACTGTAATAGTGTGTATTATCTGTCTTTTTTAATTTAAGTACTGCAACTTAGAATTTTTCAAATAGTTCCTACTTTTGCCGCCAAGCGCCACCGTCAACGACTACTAGGCCAAGTTCGAAACTCAGCTACTAGACGCCACCGCAGTCGGCTCTTGGCAACGAACATAGAAACCTCAGAGCGTTGTTTACATTAACCTATCCAATTTAGCTTCACACAGGTGCAATTAGTGGAAGGTTCTTTAATATACCATAAATCTATGACATGGGACCGCCGGCTTTACTTCCCCTCCGAGGAAGGCATACTGAGGGTTTTTAACGCTCTTAAAAAATCCTACGGCTTCGGCCGGGTTTGAACCCGCTATCTTGGGCATAGATGCTCAGCATCCTACCGACTGCGCCACCGGAGCCGCTTCACATCACTTTCACAAATCATATGATATGTCGGTATTGGTAAGCTTGGACATAGCAGTGAACATGAACTGGAGTTTTTGTTCACAATACTTCACATTCAAATAATACAGGGGACATATTATGTTGAATGACGCTTTCACGGTCCGGATGTTACTTTTGGTGTTTTGCCATGTTGAATTGAACCAAATGTTTCGCCGAGATACGTGTCGGCTCGGGTAAATATAATAGGGGAAATATATGCCACAACTATGTATTACCATATAATATGCTGTGGACGAGGCTCAGTCAGTTGTTATTGATTCATTTAGGGACTTTAGGATATCGTGGTTATGTAGCCCTATGTATTTAGGTGTGTGTGGAATCCTGTCTGTTAACCTGAGTCCATGGGTTAGTGCATGCATTTGTAATTATGGAAGTTAGACATTTCAAAAGTGGGCGACATTCATCTGGTGAAAAGAAGACAAAAACAAATCGCAGCAGAGGCCTCCCAGGAAATTCTTGAGTTTCTATGATAGACCGCAGATTAGACAGAATGTCGAAATTCAAACTCAGACTGCGCAGTTGACATTACCTAAATAGTTTCCCTAGGTAGCTGCTGAAGGGATAAGCCGAAGGAGGACCATTTATATGACAACTTTAATGTTGGTATAACATGCATTTATTTCACTTAATTATTATCTTAATAGGGGTTTTAGTCTTTCGTAGACGGCTGCGTGGCGCAGCGTTAACATTCTCCCCTGCTATGCCCAAGGTTTGCGGGATCGAATCCCACCTCAATTAGTTGGCATTTGAGGGTCTTTAAATGCGAGAGAGCCGTGTCTGTAGTGTTACTAGCACGCTAAAGATTCCCTTCGGAGCAATGTTTTGGCACCCCGAAGTTTCTAGGAGTCACAGTGTGGTGCTCTAGAGACGTAAACCACACAAAATTATAAAATAATAATTAGATTAATAGTCTTGGATATATATTATTACTTTTTGACGGATGTTAATGCCACGTTCAGATTAATTATTTTTTTAATTTTTCGTTTGATCGGCCTCGGTGGCCAAGAACGCTGACACACTAGCTCTAGTCTTACTGGCATCGGGATAGCGTGGGTTCGAATCCCATCTTGGACGTCGTGCTAATGGTTTTCGTGGTTTCCCACTTTCATCACCAGGCAAATGTCGGGATAGTTCTTTTAACAGGTTCACGGTGAACTTCCTTCCAAAATCCCTTCCCTGACTCTTCCTTAATTAGACGCAAGGTAGTAGTGGTCAACTGGGCGATCGGCCTGTCACCATTCCCAGTTGTATCAGATGACAGTGTGTTCAGCTCCCAGAGGGCAACGTCCTTGCGACGGTAGAGGAATGATCCCTCGCAGAGTCAGTGGGTGGAGCCAAACTGGGAAGATAAGCGATTAAAAGAATCGTTTGTAGTTCAGTAGTCTACTTTGTCCATTTGTACATTTTGTTTCTATGCAGTCTACGTTAAGGTATTTTTCTAGACTATAATTTACTGTAGATAAGTAGGCTACAGGGTGGACGACGTAAGTTGCGACTGAAACAATATCTCGAAAACCAAGCGTTGATTAAAGATCTGTCTGGAATAAAAGTTGCGTGACATTAAGGGGGAAAGAACATGCTATATGTCGTGGTTTATTTGGAGAAGGTTTGGATGGTAATCTGATGGTCACGGGACGTTTCTAAAATGAGAACCAACATTTTTTACTTTGTTTTCTTATTCCTCATACAAACATTAACAATTTTTGTTTAAAACACTTGTTCGTTCACCAACGCACATAATAACGTCAAGTATGAACGAATTACATGAATGCCCTACTCAGGATGTTTTAAATAACAATTATTAACCAGCCGCGGTGGCCGAGAGCGCTAACGCTCTGGCTCGTGCCTCGCTGGCATCGGGAGAGCGTGGGTTCGAATCCCACCTCGGCTGCCCTGAAAATGGTTTTCGTGGTTTCCCATTTTCACCACTAAGCAAATGCCGGGACGGTCCTCGGCCGATTTCCTTCCAATATCCCTTCACTGACCCGTCCTGAACAGAAAAGTACATGGCCATTGGCTGCATTAATAAGATTATTATTATTATTAAATAACAATTACTATGATCGTTAGGTAGGTTCCGGTAATTGACCTTACTTCCCCGGGAGCTTTCTTATGGGGTTACCTGAAAGATCGAGTGTATTGTGAAAAAGCAACGACTCCCGACAACAAGAAGGCACTGATACAAAATGCTTGTGCCGGTATTGACAGAGATATGGTTAGATGGAAAACCATCATTTTGAAGATTTATTACGCTAAGGTTCGATGTGTATGCAATAACTGGTATAACGCTGTGTAGCTACCTGTTGGAAAAGGGTGTGAGTAGTTAGCACCCCAACTGGGAAAAGAGGGATTGGGATTCGGGCACACAGTGAAATTTAAATAGAGCGATGAGGAAGAGACCAAATATTGATAACCAAGGTTTGATACATTTATTTGATTTGTGAAGTAATAACAAACATTTTCATTTAGAAGAATAATTAAAAGAAGCTAATAAAAAAATGCAAGGTTTCTCCAGGAAACTTAGAATAAAGAAGAATTATAATAAAAATGCATAAAAAGGCCTTATAAAGGCGATTAAAAAAGTATGTTTAAGAAAAATATCTAAAAACAAGCAAGAAGCAAGAAAAAAGGCTTAGCCTTGAAAAATGTATAAACCAAGTGAAAGTAGTTCTCGTTACCAATAATTCGATACTTTTGTACTTAGTATTTGGCCCGCAGGAAGCGGGTTGTGATCCAAACGAAGGGTTCCTCTAAGCTGCCTCGGCATGCCTTGCGAGAAAGAGGGATGGTGGCTCCATTGGCGAATTGCACCCCGCCAGAACAGACCTCTTGGTAATGATCTGTCTAGCGGTTTACAATCAATTGCAGTTTCTCATCGCCGAGTTGTAGTGAGTTAGCGGGCTGACTTAGTTGCTGCGGTGAAGGTCGTTGACTCATGCCTCGCCCAGCATGACAGAGTCCGAGCGATGAAGCATGCCGCCTGGCAAGGTTCCAGCCACTCAATGTTTACAAACAGGGCCTTCCCAAGAAGGGCCTTGCTGTGGAACGGCAGGCAGCCGTGGTCAGACTGGTTCAAGCAGGTAGATGTAGACAAGGCCGCAGAACGGCGAAGCAGAGAATTTATAGTGGAAATGACGACAGCGCGTCGAACAATCCAGAATGAAGGCGGGGCGTCAAACAGCCAATCAGCGCACAGCCCAAGCACATTGCGACGGTTGCCGCTGAGATGAGCACAGTACCTCATGAAAAAGTGTGACAGTATGGTGCGTCTAGAAAGACACTTCAGAAAAAGGTGAGTTGACAAGAATAATAAAGAACAACAATTCAAATGAAACGTAAGTTAAGTAAATAATCAGAACACCGTGTTCATACTGCAATTATAACGGAAAAAAATAATGGGGCAAAAATTGACCGAGTGTTTCAAACCGTGCGGGAAACATAGCCACAAAAAAAAAACATTCGCGAAAGCGAACATGCTGGGAGGGGCGAGAAAAAAAATTGCAGTAAGAAGGCGCAGAAGTTAGGTCTCGCGTGGCAAAGGAGCAATCATAGTGATTGGCCTGAGAAACTGGCCAGCAGAAGTCTGCAGTTTTACCACGCGAATCCTACCATCTCTGCCAGGAAAGCACTCAACAATCCTACCCAAATTCCAGACAAGAGGGGGACTAGGGTCTTTCAAAAGGACCAAGTCCCCAATCTGAAGGTTAGAGCAGGAAACCCGCCATTTGCCACGCTGCTGAAGCAAACCGAGGTATTCCAACCTCCAGCGGCGCCAAAAATTGTTGCGCAAACTTTCAATTTTGCGCCAAGAAATGGCTAAAGAAGATGGAGAATTAGAATATAATAAAGATGGGGAGGCAGTCAATGGACCACCGATAAGAAAATGGCCCGGCGTTAATGGTAGAAGATCTGAAGGGTCATTAGATAAGGGTGATAAAGGACGAGAATTAATTATGCCCTCAATAAAAATAATTAAGGAGTTAAACTCCTCATGAGATAGGGGAGTGTGGCCACAAACACGTCTAAGGTGTTTCTTGGTGAGTTTCACACAAGACTCCCACCGTCCACCTTGATGGGGCGCATAAGGGGGGATGAAATGCCACTTGAAATTTCTCTGGTGAGCATAATCAGTAATCCTTTCCAGCGCTGCATTTTGAGTAAGAGCTCTCTTAATTTGCTCAGAAGCTCCGATAAAATTTTTAGCATTGTCGGAAAATACTTCTGAAGGAAGCCCTCGGCGAGCAGAAAATCTGGCAAAAGCTGCCAAAAAATAAGCAGTAGAGGCGTTGGTAACTAGTTCTAAGTGTACTGCTCCGGTGACCATACATACAAACAGCGAAATATAGAGTTTTCCACAAATACATCTTTTGGCCTCAGGAGAATTTTTTCTGTAAACAAAAGGCCCGGAATAATCCACCCCCGTAAAGGCAAAAGGTCTAGCAGGCGCAGATCTAAAGTTAGGAAGATCACCCATGAGCTGAGTGGTAATTTTAGGGTTGGATTTAAAACATGGAATGCACTTCCGGATAACAGAGGTAACTTCATGGACTCCGTTTATGGGCCAATACCTTTCCCGAATGATGGAAAGTAATGTACGGGTTCCAGCATGAAGATGCTGGTAATGATACTGACAAATGATTAGAGAAGTGACATGATGCTTTGAAGGAAGAATAATTGGGTGTTTTTTATCCTCAGAAAGATCAGCCAAAGATAAACGTCCTCCCACTCTTAATAAACCATCAGCATCCAAAAAGGGGGCGAGTGAGGAAAGCCTACTCGATTTCTTGAGGGATTGACCTTGAGACAACACCTGACATTCTTCAGAGAATATTTCTTGTTGAGTAAGCCATAATATTTTTGTAGTGGCTAAACCTAATTCAGAAAGGGTTAAATATGGCTTAGGAAAAAGAGGTTGTTCTACCACAAAATATTTCCATCGAAGGAGATAAGCCATAACCCTCACCAATTTATGAAAAGAGGAATATCGCTGCAAAAGAAGGGGAGAGTCAGAAGCGAAAAGAGAAGATCCAGTAATCTTACCAACATCTGGCAAGCCTGATAATTCCGGAAGAGGAAAATTTGGCCAAGCGGAAGGTTCTTGTAGAAGCCAAGAAGGACCGTGCCAGTATAATGTCAGGTTAGCCAACATAAGAGGGGAACATCCCCGAGAGATGACATCTGCAGGATTCTCCTTGCCAGATACATGATGCCATTGTTCAAAGTTAGACAATTGTTGTATTTTGGACACTCTATTAGCTACAAACACCTGCCAATGCGAGGAGGGTTTGGCAATCCATGCCAACGTGATGGCTGAGTCACTCCAAAAGTAAGTTTTGCTAAATCGGATTTTCAAAGATTGGCGGATTTTGACCGATAATTCAACCGCCAGAAGAGCAGCACAAAGTTCCAGTCGTGGCAAGGATAAGGATTTAAGAGGAGCCACCTTTGACTTAGCGCAAATTAAATTGGAAAAGAAATATGACTGGTCAAAATTGCGGCAAACAATATACGCACAACAACCATAAGCTTTCAATGAGCTATCGGCAAAGATGTGAAGTTCACATCCTCCACAGGAGGGAAAGGGAATAATCACTCGCGGGATAATGACATTAGAGAGATCTTCCAAGCTATTTCTATAAGAAATCCAATTTTTTTGCAACTCGGAAGGAACTGGTTCATCCCAACCAGTTTTCAAGGACCAAAGGTCTTGCATGAAAAGTTTTGCGGTGACGATAATTGGCGCCAAAAATTGGAGAGGATCAAATATTTTTGCAATCTCAGACAAAATTTGCCGCTTAGTTTGCGGTTTGATGTCACTGAGATTAATTTTGAAAAAGAAAAAATCCTTTTGAGGACTCCAATAGATGCCTAGAGTTTTGATAGAATTATTTTCATGAAGAAGCTCTACTGAGTCGTTGTAGACTGAAGTTAATGGAAATTTGGAAAGAAATTCTTCCGAATTAGAGTTCCACTTGCACAAGGAAAATCCGCCTCCCAAAAGCAAAGCTGTCAAATCCTTAGAGACTTGCAGGGCTTCAGGCACTGACTCAAATGAATGAAGAAAATCGTCAACGTAGAATGATGATTTTAACACTTCAGAAGCCTTAGGAGAATACAACGGGCCATCCTGTTCAGCAAGTAATTTCAACGTACGTATGGCTAGAAAAGCAGAGGGCTTTAGTCCATAGGTTAAGGTTTTTAGCCGAAAAACCTTGACAGGTTTAGTAGGCTCGTCGCGCCAAAGAATTCTCTGAAGGTCGCGCTGTTGTTGATCGACCAAAATCTGCCTATACATTTGCTTGATATCAGATATCACTGCGATAGGGAACAAGCGAAAATTCATCAAGACAGAAGAAATGTCAGATTGAATAGGAGGGCCTGATAATAATGTGTCATTCAGAGAAGTTCCATTGGCATCCAAGGCAGAGCCATTAAAGACCACCCTTATGTTTTCCTTTAAAATCTCATTCTTCCAAACTGGGTGATGATTGAGGTAAATGACTTCAGATGGAGTATAAGAAGCATCATCTTTCTTGGTAACAACCTCCATGTGATCAAGTGCCTCATATTCCTCCATAAACGTGGAGTATTGAGCTTTAACAACAGGGTCACGTTTAAATTTGTTTTCCACAGCATAGAGTGCTCTAAGAGCCCTAGGGTGTGTTTCAAATAAAAGAGGTGGATTATCCACTCGGGGCATTGTTACGACAAATCTACCCTCTAAATTGCGTTTGGTTGTTTCGCGAAACAGTTTTTCACACATTTCATTTTCAACCGAGGAAGGTGAAACTGAATCTATAGTTTCGATTTTCCAAAATCTTTCTAAGTTGTAATCGAGACTTGTATTGACAAAATGACATTGAGAGAAATTTTGAAACGACTTACGAGGGACCTGACCCGTTACTAACCAACCTAGCTTGGTATGATGAACAAACACTCCAGGTGATATTTTAACCTTAGAGCTAAGGAGACATTGCCAAAATACTTTGGCACTGAGAAGTATGTCTACCGGGGCGCTCGTATTAAATGTTGGGTCCGCCAACTGAATGTTATGAGGAAATTGCCATTTTCTAATTTCAAAAGAAGTACTAGGGGTATTACTGCCAATAGTATCAATGGCAAGGCAATTCAACTGAAATGTGGTGTTAGAATTAACAGCATCTTTGATGTGAACACGAACAAAATGCAAAGATTTTACATTGCTATTGTTAATACCGGTAACCTGAATTAATGTAGGTTGCTTGGGAAGACCAAGTTTCTTAATGAGACGCTCACTTATGAAGTCATGGGTGGCGGCATTATCCAATAGGGCACGTGCTTCAAGCCATCTACCAGAAGAGTCTTGAACTTTTATTAACACGGTTGATAGTAGCACCTGGGAACTACGAATTGAGCTAGAGCTCTGAGTATAAGATTGCGCATTAGCTCCTGGGGATGCATCTTTAGAACATCCAGGGGAAGGAGCCTGACGTGGCTTTTCAAACCTATGAAGCAAGGTATGATGTTGAGCCTTGCAATGGGAGCAAGTATTTTTAGATAAGCAATCAGGCACCATATGCCTGGTTGACAAACAGTTATAGCAATATCTTTTTTGAGCTATTAATTTGCGTCTTTCATCGGTAGAAAGGGCTTTAAAGGCAACGCAGGAATATAACCTGTGAGGTGCTTTACAGAGAATACAATCCGTTGAGTTATGCTGAACAGTAAAGACAGCAGATTTGTTTATTTTGGCACCGACTGGTTTCACAACATTAGATTTGTTATCTGCACTTCCTGACATATGACAGGCTACGGCTGACAAAACCTGACATCTATTATTCATAAACGTAAGCAATGAGCCATAAGTATATGAAGTGTCATTTGTTAATTCCCTTTCCCATGCCTTTAAAGTTGATGAATCAAATTTAGAAGTAACCAAGTGAACTAAAAATAGATCCCAGTGCTCGACCGGTTGATTCAACCGTGCCAATGCTCTGACGTGTAGTTGGACCGTGTCACTTAAGGCTCGCAGTGTTGACAAGCTGCCAGCTCGCAATGCGGGCAGGTTAAATAAGGCTTGAATGTGCCTCTGTAAACATAATTTTTCATTGCCATAACGGCCTTTAAGAAGCTCAATAGCAATGTTATAGTTTTCTCCTGTTAAGGGAAGTTCTCTTATAAGTTGAAGGGGTGGCCCCTGCAAAATGGATTTTAAGTAATGAAATTTCTGAATTTCCGGAAGTGTGGCATTATTATGTACTAATGAACTGAACAATTCAAAGAATGATTGCCACATCTCTTCCTTTCCTGAAAAATGCGGAATTTCAATTTTAGGTAGCAATGGTTTGATACCATTCCCATGGTCGCTAATTCTTCCTTGAGTTTCCTCTACCTTCAACGCCAGGGTCAAAGTTCTTACTAATGCCACAGCCTGAGCGTGTGTATCAAAGTAATTACTCTCTACTTCTTCCCTATCTGATTGATGTTCTGGACTTTTGATTTCAATTTCAAGTTGCACGAGATCATATTTCTCGTACGCCTGTTCAAAAGCTTTTAAACGCTGGGATATAATATCAAGATTTTGTTCCTCTTTCGGTAGAGTGGCTAGATATTTTTGAAAACGGGTAAGTTGACCTTTGTAGGCCGCCCGAGAGTTTAACAGTTTATCGTCTATTATTACTGGCATGGCTGGGAAGTTGGAATAACTCACCTACCAAAGCTGCTTGCGGCACCAGACGGACCTGCTTTCCAGAAAGAAACCAGTTATGGAGTAAGCTGGGATTGTCTCCGCTTTCCCGCAGATCTCCTGCGCTAGCCACGATATACTGAAATGTATAAGGCAAATATTAGATTACACAAGTTCTGTTTTTTTTTTTTGGAATAGAATTTGTGGTCTCAGAATAAAGGTTCTGGGTTTGATCCCGGGTTTCGGCACCATGGAAAAGGGTGTGAGTAGTTAGCACCCCAACTGGGAAAAGAGGGATTGGGATTCGGGCACACAGTGAAATTTAAATAGAGCGATGAGGAAGAGACCAAATATTGATAACCAAGGTTTGATACATTTATTTGATTTGTGAAGTAATAACAAACATTTTCATTTAGAAGAATAATTAAAAGAAGCTAATAAAAAAATGCAAGGTTTCTCCAGGAAACTTAGAATAAAGAAGAATTATAATAAAAATGCATAAAAAGGCCATATAAAGGCGATTAAAAAAGTATGTTTAAGAAAAATATCTAAAAACAAGCAAGAAGCAAGAAAAAAGGCTTAGCCTTGAAAAATGTATAAACCAAGTGAAAGTAGTTCTCGTTACCAATAATTCGATACTTTTGTACTTAGTATTTGGCCCGCAGGAAGCGGGTTGTGATCCAAACGAAGGGTTCCTCTAAGCTGCCTCGGCATGCCTTGCGAGAAAGAGGGATGGTGGCTCCATTGGCGAATTGCACCCCGCCAGAACAGACCTCTTGGTAATGATCTGTCTAGCGGTTTACAATCAATTGCAGTTTCTCATCGCCGAGTTGTAGTGAGTTAGCGGGCTGACTTAGTTGCTGCGGTGAAGGTCGTTGACTCATGCCTCGCCCAGCATGACAGAGTCCGAGCGATGAAGCATGCCGCCTGGCAAGGTTCCAGCCACTCAATGTTTACAAACAGGGCCTTCCCAAGAAGGGCCTTGCTGTGGAACGGCAGGCAGCCGTGGTCAGACTGGTTCAAGCAGGTAGATGTAGACAAGGCCGCAGAACGGCGAAGCAGAGAATTTATAGTGGAAATGACGACAGCGCGTCGAACAATCCAGAATGAAGGCGGGGCGTCAAACAGCCAATCAGCGCACAGCCCAAGCACATTGCGACGGTTGCCGCTGAGATGAGCACAGTACCTCATGAAAAAGTGTGACAGTATGGTGCGTCTAGAAAGACACTTCAGAAAAAGGTGAGTTGACAAGAATAATAAAGAACAACAATTCAAATGAAACGTAAGTTAAGTAAATAATCAGAACACCGTGTTCATACTGCAATTATAACGGAAAAAAATAATGGGGCAAAAATTGACCGAGTGTTTCAAACCGTGCGGGAAACATAGCCACAAAAAAAAAAAACATTCGCGAAAGCGAACACCTGTCATCAATATTGCATTGTCTACACCAGGGACAGAGCCATCTTCATATACACACATCAAAAAAAGTTTTGCATCACCTCGGTTCCAAGAGTTCCGGAACCTTTAAATACAATGGGAATAGAGATCAACACAAACAACATTTCAGCTCGTTTTATTGCTCATGAGACCCACACATTGCATGTTGTACCATCATACAGCTAGACTTTCAGCATTTGTGGTCCAGATTGCAGTACACACCACTACCTCTAATACCCAGTAGCACGTCCTCTTGCATTGATGCATGCCTGTATTCGTCGTGGCATACTATCCACAAGTTCATCAAGACACTGTTGGTCCAAATTGTCCCACTCCTCAACGACAATTCGGCGTAAATCTCTCAGAGTGGTTGGTGGGTCAAGACGTCCATAAACAGCCCTTTTCAACATATCCCGGGCATGTTCGATAGGGTTCATGTCTGGCGAACATGCTGGCCACTGTAGTCGAGCGATGTCGTTATCTTGAAGGAACGCATTCACAAGATGTGCACGATGAGGTCGAGAATTGTCGTCCATGAAGACAAATGCCTCTCCAATATTCTGCCGATATGGGTGCACTATGGGTCGGAGGATGTCATTCAGGTATCGTAAAGCCGTTTCGGAGCCTTCCATGACCACCAGTGGCGTACGTCGGCCCCACATAATGCCACCCCAAAACATCAGGGAACCACCACCTTGCTGCACTCGCTGGACAGTGTGTCTAAGACGTTCAGCCTGACCAGGGTGCCTCCAAACACGTCTCCGACGATTGTCTGGTTGAAGGCATATGCGACACTCATCGGTGAAGAGAACGTGATGCCAATTCTGTGGGGTCCATTCAGCATGTTGTTGGGCCCATCTGTACCGCGCTGCATGGTGTCGGGGTTGCAAAGCTGGACCTCGCCATGGACGTCGGAAGTGAAGTTGCGCATCATGCAGCCTATTGCGCACAGTTTGAGTTGAAACACGACGTCCTGTGGCTGAACGAAACGCATTATTCAACATGGTGGCATTGCTGTCAGGGTTCCTCCGAGCGGCAATCCGTAAGTAGCGGTCATCCACTACAGTAGTAGCCCTTGGGCGGCCTGAGCGAGGCCTGTCATCGACAGTTCCTGTATCTCTGTACCTCCTCCATGTCCGAACAACATCGCTTTGGTTCACTCTGAGACGCCTGGAAACTTCCCTTGTTGAGAGCCCTTCTTGACACAAAGTAACAATGCGGACGCGATCGAACTGCGGTATTGACCTTCTAGGCATGGTAGAACTACAGACAACATGAGCAGCGTACCTTCGTCCTGGTGGAATGACTGGAACTGATCGGCTGTCGTACCCCCTCCGTCTAATAGGCCCTGCTCATGCATGGTTGTTTACATCTTTGAGCAGTTTTAGTGACATCTATGAACAGTCAAAGGGACTGTATCTTTGATACAATATACACAGTCAACGTCTATATGCCGGAGATCTGGGAACCGAGGTGATGCAAAACTTTTTTTGATGTGTGTATATAATTCTTCGACACGTGTGTACATGTGACTGAACTCCTCCTAAACGACTGAAACGATTTTGATGGAATTTGGTATGTATATTAGTGTGGGTCCATGTATGGTTTAGATTCACAATCCGACCCGGTAGGTGGAATGAACACAATTTTAGAACCACAATTTACACACAATTTTAGAACCACAATATACAGTCAAAGCTGATGTCTTTGGACGGTTTGTCTCTGCACGTTAGAGCCACCTGGTCACAATCTGTGCAACTACCGCCATTACTTTCACTCCGCCCGTGGCGAAAAGTTGTGTTTTATACCAAAGGTGGCAGTGATGTCGAATTCTACTGTTTGTCTCTGCACGTTAGAGCGTTTCAAAGTCCCGTATGCGTTCATATACCATTCATCCGATTGCCATGACAATTGGGTGATATGTTGAGTGAGCTCCAGGGAAGGTGTTTGGCTTAGTAAATCCATTTTACAATAGATAGCGCACGAATAGATTCAAAAAATGAGCGACGACGCGTGAAGCGTTTCAAAAAGGTCCCTTATGCGTTCAAATACCATTCGTCCGATAGCGATGAAACTTGAGTGAGATGTTGTGTACACTCCAGGGAAAGCTTCTGGCTTAGTAAATCAATTTCACATTAGGTAGCGCACGACTAGATTCAACAAATGAGTGACGACGCGCGAAGCGTTTCAACAAAATCCCGTATAAGTTTATATTCCATTCATAGATTGAGATTAAACTTTGATGAGTTGTTGTGAACACTTAAGTGAAGGCTTCTAACTTAGTAATCCATTTCACAGGAGGTTGCGCACGAGTAGATTCAACAAATGAGCGGCGACGTGCGAAGCGTTTCAACAAAGTCCCGTATGCGTTCAAATACCATTCGTCTATAGCGATGAAACTTGGGTGAGATGTTGTGTACACTTACGTGAGGGTTTCTAACTTAGTAAATCCATTTCACAGAAGGTTTCGCACGAGTAGATTCAACAAATAAGCGACGACGCGCTAAGCGTTTCAATAACGTCCCGTATGAGTTCAAATACCATTCGACCGATTACGATGAAACTTGGGTGAGATGTTGTGTACACCCTGCGGAAGGTTTCTGGCTTAATAAATCCATTTTACAATAGGTAGCCCACGAGTAGATTCAATAAATGTGTGACGGCACGCGAATCATTTCAACAAAGTACCGCATGCGTCCATATACCATTTATCCGATTGCGATGAAAGTTTGGTGAATTGTTGTATACACTCCAGGAAATGTTTCTGTCTTAGTAAATCCAGTTTTTAATAAGTAGCGCACGAGTAGATTCAACAAATGAGCGACGGCGCGCGAATCGTCTCCACAATGTCCCGTATGTGGTCATATATCATTCATCCGATTGCGGTCAAACCTTGGTGAATCATTGAGTACACGCCTGAGAAGGTTTCAGGCTTATAAATCTATTTTACAATAGGTAGCGCATGAGTAGATTCAACAAATGAGTGACGGCACGCGAATCATTTAAAGAAAATCACTTATGCGTTCATATGTCATTCATCCGATTCCGATGAAACTTTGATGAGTTGTTGTGTACACGCCAGGGAAGGTGTTCAACTTGGTAAATCCATTTTACAATATTGGTAGCGCACGAGTAGAAGTAACAAATGAGTGACGACGCGCGAAGCGTTCCAACAAAATCCTGTATGCGTTCATATACTATTCATCGATTGCGATGAAACATTGATGAGTTGTTGTGTACACTTACGTGAAACTTTCTAACTTAGTAAATCCATTTCGCAGTTGGAAGAGTGCGAGTAGATTCATCAAATGAGTGACAGCGCACGAATCATTTAAACCAAATCGAGTATGCGTTAAATGCCATTTATCCGTTTGCGATGAAACTTTGGAGAGTTGTTGTGCACGCTCCAACGAATGTTTCTAAATTAGTTAATTCAATTCCAGATAGTTTAGAGGCAGTTAACAGAAATTGAAAAAAATATTGTGTATCCAAAAGCACTTCAAGAAACAAAGTTACAACACTTTCTTTGATTGGCAGGACAACGTCTGCCGGGTCAGCTTGTGTACTTATAAAATTGGTGCATGAAATGCTGTTTAGTTTTGTATCAGGAAACACAATAAACATTGCTGTTTCCCCATTTAATAAACGTCACGTGACCATCAAATTACCATCCAAACGTTCTCCAAATTAACTACGACATATAGCACGGTCGTTCCCCCATACTATCACGCAAGTTTTATTGCAGACAGTTCTTTATACATCGCTTAGTATTTGAGATTCCTGGTAGTACAGTCTCAACTTACGTGGTCCATCGTGTATAATATTCGAAAAACTTGTTTGTCTAGCACAGAAGGGGAAGTAGGAGTAAATACATCAAATACAATTAATTTGAAAAACTAATATTATTGTCAGTAGTGTCAAGGAGGCCACACTCGCCCTCTAGCAGTCCATTGGACACCACTGATTTGCATCACTTGTTCCGCTAAGCCTGCTAGAACCTCCCAGACGAGGAGCGTCGTGTACCATTTGGTGGCTTCAGACTCCCAAGAGACCACGTGACAGCCGGGCTCTGGGGAGTTCCCTCAGGCACACCACTATCAGTCATGTAGGCTAGCTAAAATTAAAAGTAATCCGCAATCTTTAGTATTGTGCTACGCATTTATCGTCAATGCAATTAACACCCCATATTTTGTAGAACCAAAATATGCACAATGCTATTGGCCCGGCAGTCTATAGATTTGGTTGACAAATTGGTTCGAAGCTCATCTTCGGCCGTTCCTGAAACGATTTTCTGTGTTACTTTCCAATAGGCCTCAGCAGCTTCTTTCCAATTTCTTGCCTCTCTTTATGCAACTTCTTTCATTTCATACTTCGATGTTGTTGGAGTCTAGAAGGACATCCAACCGAAAAAATTATTTGACATTTTGCGTCTTTCCAAACCTTATAAAAAGTTAACTTATAAGAGTGAGAAATACAAATATTTTGCAGACATAAAATCCCCAGTAGGTTGAATCAACCAGTCTGAAATAATTCCAATACTTGATAATATGAATTAAATTTTGAAAAATTTACATTCTGAGCACGAAAACAACTGTACCATTTGAAGATAGATGAATATTTAACGAGTTCACTTCCAGGAGAGTTTTCTCTGTATAGTGTCCGCCTCAAAGACCCAAGATCGTGCAATCAATTCCCGGCCGGGGATTCGCAGTTTTGAAGGATGGAAGAAATCCACAGTACACCGAGTCGTACAATCTCGGCTCATAAAAGATCTCTCGTATAACATTATTTTGGTAACGACAAGACAAAAAAATAATAAAATCTCAGCCATCCAATAATGTTCTGGTTTTCACTGCTAGATGACGGTGTTAAAACAGAACGTCGATATTGGAGAGTAGATTTCCTCAATGGATACAACTCAAAAGTTCTACACAACTGTAGTTTAGGGCACACGCTTATCATTATTATTATTTTTATATTGTTTCGTTTCGACCAACTAAGGACCACGTCATTTCAACTGTTCTCTTTTAACTTTCAAAGTATCCCATTATTCATTCATTCAGTGGCCTAGTTGGTACCATGCTGAGCTTCTATGCCCAAGATCGTGGGTTTATTAAGAGCGTGAAAAATCCCTCAGTATGCCTTCCTTCGGAGGAGACGTAAAGTAAGCGGGTCCACGTCATAGATTTATGACATGTAAAAGAAACTTCCACTAGCTACAATTGTGTGAAGCTTAATCTGTAGGTTAGATTTGACTAGCGTTCTATTAGTTCCAACGTTCGCCACCAGGTTCTGGTTGCGGTGGCATCTGGTAGCCAAGTTCACAGCTAGGTTTCGTTGACGGTATCATTTGGTAGAAAAAGTAGGAACTACTTGAAATTGATTGACTGTAGTCCTTACCTGAATTACAGATAACACACACTAATACAGCCATCACAATTAACGCCGGTTATCAGACAGATTCTACACACACCCAAAGTACACGGAACTACATGACCAAGTTCTCGCAGCCCCTAAACTGAGGAACAAACCAACCATCTCTTTTGCCAAGCCATTCTAGTTTTGAGCGTCGGCTTTGATTGGAAACTCAGATGTTTGAAAAGTTTTCACTTAAGATGGCCACGCTCCTGGACATCTTCACATGAGACCCCAATCTCGAGCAAATCCTTTTGTATCTCACTGAACCACTGAATATTATTATTACTATTATCAGGACTATTACTGTATTACACTGTAACTTCCGTGACCATCTGTGGTCGTTTAGGACTATTTTATCCAGTTAACACTTTCTAACTCCCAAATCTCCATTGATATTGATAGTGCCACATCGAATGCCAGTTACTTTGTTGGATCATTTCATAAATTATTACGTCATCAGACTTGATGCTGGTTGAACACATTAAACGCATCGTCGAAGGGTATATGATCAGAGAACCACCCTCTCCCCCCTCCCCCAACAAATGCATTGAAATCCGTTCCATGTCCTGATAATGTGTATGTTCAGTTTTCCAACATATTCATTTAGATTACGAAAACAACAGCAACATGTGAAATTATTCACATAGAAAAGCAACATAAGGAGCAATGTAGTGTCAAATTCAAAGAGAGATTCCCAGAGGACATTTACTATATATTACCGTTAGAAATAAACATCGCAGCCTCATTTCGCATTAGTAAAGTTTTAAAGGATCTATTCAACGCTCTCAATACCATAATCGTATCGCAGGTGGAGGGGAATGGGGAAACATATTAATTTCGCAGTACATTTTATAAACACCACTCCAAAAGATATTTTGTGTGAGGACGAGATTCGGTAAGGAATATGCATTGCCGCTGGAGGGTGTATGTCATCCCCGTGGGGACCCAGGCTTAGTGTTGGGGAGAGCAGACACAGCGTAACTCATACGAGGTAGGGAGGGAGGGGGATCATCCGTCCCCAGAAGACAACGAGATCTGAAATATACATACGACGAACATTACGTGTTTTATTGTCAGCGAAAGGAAACAACGTATTCACATTAGAAGAGCACGACTCACTCTTGCCTTCGACTAGGGGTGAGCAAACCTCCACATTTGCTAATATCCCATTGTTGTTGTTGTTTTTGTTTGAGTCTTCAGTCTTTTGACTGGTTTGATGCAGCACTCCATGTCTCCCTGTCCTGAGCTAATCGTTTCATCTCTGCAAGGGCTGGCTCTGTGGCTCAGCAGTATCGTTCTCGCTTGCTGTGAACAAGGTCGGAGGATCGAATCCTGGTGCAGTCAGCTGGCATTTGAAGGTGCCCAAATGAGATGGAGCCATGTCAGTAGATTTACTGGCACGTTAAAGATTCCCTTCGGGGCAAAATTCTGACACCCCGGAGTCTCTAAAAGCCGCAGTAGTTAACAGGGACGTCAAAGCAATAACATTATTATTAATCCTCTCTATATAGCTACTATATCCTACTTCGAGGTAATAGGCTTTGTTTAACATATTCTAACCTTGGTCTACCTCTACAGTTCTTATCCTCGACCCTTCCTTCCATTACTAAGTTGGCTATACGTCAGTGTCTTCGTATGTGCCCTACCATCCTATCTCTTCTCTTCATTAGCAGTCGCCAGAAACATCTATCCACACCCACTCGACTTAATAGCTCTTCATTTGTTACTTTATCCACCAATCTGATCTTCATCATTCTCCTGTAACACCACATTTCAAATAATTTTATTGTCCTCTATAAATCTATATTCGATGTCAACAGATTCCTTTTTTTTTTTTAGAAATGAGTTCCTTGCCTGAGCCAACCTATGTTTTATATCCTCTTAGCTTCGTCCATCACTGGTTATTTTGCTTCCTAAGTAACAGAAGTCTCCTACGTCCTTTAGCTTTTCACCGGCCACTTTGATGTCCATAGAGGTTTCTGATTTATTTCGACCTCATTCCAATATTTCTTGTTTTACACTTATTAATTTTCATCATGAATTCTTTCCTCAAGACGGAGTCCATACCATTCAAAAACTCATTCAAATCGTTAGGCGTGTCGGCCAAAATGACGATGTCATCAGAAAATATCAGAGTTCCAGTCTCCATAATACTTCGTTCAGATCCTTTTAAGCTGTTGCCATGAATAAGGTCTTCTGTATTTCCCTTCCCTGGTAATTATGTTCCAGATAATCTCGAGGGAGCATCGCAAACAACAATCAGTGCTACATCCTTCTTGTTCTGTCAGCCATTTTTCTCCAGAGCGAAACCCAGTCTACGCATGCATGAGAGCTGTAATGTGCATTTATGTAATTACGAACCTGAAAGGCCTCGTGAAAAACATCCGACGATAACCATGCATTAACTCTTGTGAAAATGAAAATCCACAGCCTGCTTCCAGTCTCCGACCGGGTCAGGAATGGAATGAATGAAGTCCCCATCTTGCGGCGAGGAGATGGAATGTGCCGGCTGCCGGGCCCTGACGCACTCCTCTGGGGCAATGATTAAATGATTAATTATTATTATTATTATTATTATTATTATTATTATTATTATTATTAAATGAATGGCAAATGAAATAAAATGATAGTGGAGAGTGTTGCTGGAATGAAATTTTGACAGGGAAAACCGGAGTACCCGGAGAAAAACCTGTCTGCCTCCGTTTGGTCCAGCCCAGATCTCACATGGAGTGACCGGGATTTGAACCACGGAACCAGCGGTGAGAGGCCGGCGTGCTGCCGCCTAAGCCACGGAGGCATTCCATTAACTCTTGTACTGAACTTAAATGGGAATTAACTAACTAATTGTTAGTGAAAAGTTAGTGTAAACAGCGCAAGATAGTGAAGAAGGTAGTCGTGGCCTTAAGTTTGAAACCATCCCCCAATTTTTATCTGGGATGGATTTTAGAATTCCACACGAGTATACGAGGATAACCGAAAGATAGCATATAATTATTCAATACTAGCAGAAGTACCCGTTCTTCGAACGGTGTTCGGTGTTAACACCATACATTATCAATTGAGCTTCTGTTGCAATGATTAGCGGTTTGTCATTCCTTCATAAGTTTATCAGAACGAAGTTAGTTTTCTGGGAATATCACACACACTGTTAATATAAGGACCTTAAAATGTGGTTTTCGGAGACCCTTTAAAGACTCCCGAATTTAGTGTCTCACATTGAGAAGAGCAACATATTGTTACGGCTGTGAGTTTGTGTCATCACTCGCCGCATGAGTCACAACTGCCCCTGGGCTGGGCTGTGGCCTGCCTCCTGTATTGCGCGCGCCTTATGCAACAGGGCTACTACAGACAAAGGGATAGTCCAGAATATTCGTGACTGGACCAGCGATGGAAACCTCGAGAAGCCGTGGACCCTGGATGGATCTAGAAGCATTTATTGAGTCACCGGCCTGCTATATAAGAGTGACCCGTGAAGCAGTGGTCGTTGTTGTGTTTTACGAGCTAGTGCGAGCGATTATCTTGTGCGACAGAAGTGTGGTGACGAAGTGCTGGGCGAGTTACGAAATCCAGTGACATTGTTTCTCCAGCTTGTGGACAGCGAAATAGCCTGCAGCAAGTGATCGTAAGTAATTGTGGTCGGTGAACATAAAGGAGAGGAGCAGGTAGTTTCTGTCAAGGCCACCGTACTCATTAGGACAGATTAACTTCTGTGATCTGTTGACAAGTGGAAGGGCCAAGAGCGCTCAAGGAAGAGACTTGAGGAAACTGGAGTAAGGCTCCTAATTGCTTGTATTTGCTGATTAGTTTAATTTTCTGGCCACAATAAAGTTAATTATTTCTTTAAGCAGTAATTGGTATTGTGCTTTGTACCCCCACCGTAATCCAGTTAACAAAAGTGCCACTAGGGGGTGGCACGTAACAACTGGTGTCAGAAGCGGGATTACGAACTCAAGCACAACACCTGACGGTCCTGGTTTCAAAACCCGAGCAGGTCATTTTCTCTAATTTTCCTGTGAGTGCATGCCCCTTACAAGGCAAACAACTAAAATGGAGGCGCAATTGGCAGCATTGCTAGAAAAGTTAAATGGCATAGAAGACGGCCAGAAGAATTTAACCAAGGAGCTAACTGCCAAATTGGAAGACAGCCAGAAAAGTTTAGCCGAGGACCTAACTGCCAAACTAGAAGACGCTCAAAATAAGCTAGCGGAGGACCTGAAGAGGATAGTGGACGGCCAGAAGAAGATGGAAGACGGTCAGAATAAGTTGACACAGGACCTGAAGAAATTAGAACTGGGTCTGCGTGAGGAAGTCACGGCAGTGGAAAAGAAGTTCGACGCCTTACAAGTGGAAGTTGCCGAGCTGCGCCAACGCCCGCTGATGGGGGTGGAGGAGAAATTCAACGCCTTGCAAGTGGAAGTTGCCGAGCTGTGCCAACGACCGCTGATGGGGGTGGAGGAGAAATTCAACGCCTTACAAGTGGAAGTTGCCGAGCTGTGCCAACGCCCGCTGATGGGGGTGGAGGAGAAATTCAACGCCTTACAAAAGGAAGTTGCCGAGCTGCACCAACGCCCGCCCACCGTTACACCGGGAATATCAGGAACGGGACATAGCAGAGTGACGCCCCCAACCTTCGACGGAAAGGTCCCGTGGAGCACCTACTTACGTCAGTTCGAGGCGGCCTGTTCCATAAATAACTGGAACAACACAGAAAAGACTACAGCTCTCATTGTAGCGCTGAGAGGTGACGCCCTTAACGTCCTTCAGGCCATCCCGACTGGATCCCAGGACTACGCTTCCCTGATCGCCCATATGGAGTCCCGATATGGAGATAGCCATCTTCAGCAGGCCTATCAGTTGCAGCTCCGGACTCGGGTACAGAAGAACGCGGAAACTCTGCAGGAGTTCGAGATGGACATCGCACGCCTCGTATGGCTCGCCTACCCAACAGCGCCGGCCGACCTTCTGGAGCAGATATCGACGCAGACTTTCACCGACGGGCTACGGGACTCGGACACTCAACAGGCGCTGCGTCTTGCGCGCAATAAAACCCTGGCAGCTGCGCTGAGCCACGCACTTGAGTTCGAGACGGCAAAACAGGCATCCAGAATGCACGTGCGGGTGTGTCAAGTGGACGTCGATGAACCAGTAAAAACCAACGAGACCAAGCCCCTGGCCGACGAATTGATGGAGGCGCTAAGCCGTTTCTTCAAGAATCGCAGTACCACCAACAAAAACGTAGCCGAAGGACATCCGGAGAGGCGGCCCGGAAGAGGACTACCGACCTGCTGGACCTGCCGTAAGAGAGGCCACCTGAGCAAGGACTGCGGTGATCGCCGCCGCCAAGGGTTTCCGTCGGGACAGTCAGTCGTAGGGAAACCGCGCGGCCCAGGAAAGCAAGTATCAGCCAGCCTAGGGGGGCAAAGGTTGGCTTGTGACAGTCGTCAAGCCCCGGCAGTCCAAGTTCGTGTGACGCAGTTACGGAGGGATAATAGCAGCCTGATGGTCGACGGAGTCATCAACGGAGAGAGCTGGCCCATGCTAATCGACACGGGAGCATCGAGGACCATCGTCAGTCCCACCGTGATCCCGAAGTGGAGAGTTCAACCCACACAAAGGAACCTCCAGCTAATAACCGCGACCGGAGAGACCGCACCGGTACATGGCGAAGCATCACTGGAGTTCGTCATTGGTCGACGGGCGATAAAGCATCCAGTGCTTGTGGCTGACGTATCAAATGAAGTGATCATCGGACTGGACTTCCTGGACCAGAAAAATATCATCTTGGATCTGTGTACCAACACTCTGCACTTCGGAGGTGAGGAACTTGCTTTGCAACTTGCGCACGAGTCCATCACCGCGCGACGAGTAAGGCTGAGAGAAGACGTCATCGTTCCCGCCAGGACGGAGGTCAGCGCTGCCGTAATTGTCGACGGAACTGCTGAGGGAGTGGCGGCTGTCATCGATCCAAAATATGAGGACATCCAGACAAAAGGATTGCTAGTTGCCAAGACTCTCATCAACACGACGACTCGGCCGTACGTCCCCCTGTCCAACCATGAACGACTACGACATTAAGGTTCACCGGGTCACCAACCTAGGAGTTTGCGAGCCCGTTACCTGGATTGCCCGCATCACAGATACGACAGACGGACACCTGCAGACGGACAACCGAAGAAGACGCACACTGCCAGAAGAACTACAGAAACTGTACCAAGGATCCCAGGACCATTTAGACGAGGAAAAAATCATGCCAACTTCAGGACCTGCTACGCGAATTCCAGGATGTCTTCTCCGTGGGGAGCAAAGACTTCGGCAGGACAAGCTTGGTCCAGCACAGAATCGACGTTGGGGACAGCGCACCGATTAGGGCCCCATTCCGACGTGTCCCGCTCGCCAAGCAAGCCGAAGTCGACCGGATGGTAGAAGAGATGAAGGAGCAAGGGGTGATCGAGCCATCACATAGTCCTTGGAGTTCTCCGGTCGTGCTTGTGAAGAAGAAGGACGGTTCCACCAGGTTCTGCGTGGACTACAGGCGGGTGAACGACGTCACGAAGAAGGACAGCTACCCTCTACCCCGGATCGACGACACGCTGGATACCATATCAGGGTCAAGGTGGTTCTCCACCTTGGATTTGAAGAGTGGCTACTGGCAGGTGGAGGTCCACCCTAAGGACCGCGAGAAAACGGCGTTCTCTGTGGGCAGCGGGCTCTGGCAGTTCACCGTCATGCCATTCGGTCTGTGCAACGCCCCTGCGACCTTCGAAAGGCTAATGGAGTCCATTCTGAGGGGACTACACTGGAAGACCTGCCTGGTCTACCTAGACGACGTCATCGTTCTGGGGAGAAGCTTCGAGGAGCACTACAGCAACCTGAAGGAGATCTTGTTGAAGCTACGGGCTGCCCAGCTGAAGTTGAGCCCCAAGAAGTGTCAACTCTTCCAGAAGCGGGTCCAGTACCTTGGGCATATCGTCTCCGAGGAAGGGGTGCGCACCGACCCAGAGAAGACCGCAGCTGTGAGCGAGTGGCCAGTTCCGAAGGACAAGTCCCAACTACGAAGCTTCCTGGGACTCTGCACTTATTACCGTCGCTTCGTGAGAGGATGCGCCGACATCGCCAAACCTTTACATCGACTGACTGAGAAGGACCAACTCTTCACGTGGACAGCAGAATGCCACAGTGCCTTCGAACAACTCAAGCAGGCTCTGTGCACCGCGCCTATTCTGGCCTACCCCAGACCTGGAACAAGGTTCATCGTCGATACCGATGCCAGCGACTTTGGCATAGGGGGGATCCTGTCGCAAGTAGTGGACGGCGAGGAAAGAGTAGTGGCCTACTTCAGCAAGGCCTTGTCAAAGCCAGAAAGGAACTACTGCGTCACCAGGAAGGAGCTGCTCGCCATCGTGAAGACCATTGAACACTTCCACAAGTACCTGTACGGGCAAGAATTTCTCATCAGGACCGACCATGCATCCCTGCGGTGGCTCCTGAACTTCAAGCAGCCCGAGGGTCAACTCGCGCGGTGGTTAGAGAGGCTTCAACAGTACAACTTTGAGATTCAGCACAGGAAAGGCAACTGCATTCTAACGCCGACGCCCTGTCAAGAAGACCGTGCCCCGAAGACTGCACCTACTGTACTAGGAGGGAGGAGAACACCGGGATACAGGGCCGAAGGACTATCGTGGAACTTCAAGGGAGCTGGAGCCGCGAATCTTTCACGCGGGCACAAGCAGAAGATGATGACCTGGGACTGATAGCCGAAGGGAAGCGGGCCTGTGTCCCCAGACCCGGGTGGAACATTGTGAGTGACTGCAGCCCAAAGTTTAAGTCCTACTGGGCGCAGTGGGACTCGCTGATTGTAAGGGATGGCCTCATCTGCCGCGCCTGGGAGAGCACCGACGGGAAGACATCTCGGGAACAAGTCGTCGTTCCAAAGGCTATGACGGAGGAAGTCCTGAAGGAAGTCCATGGAGGATCATCTGGTGGACACCTAGGGATAAAGAAGACCCCGGAGAAGCTGAGAGAGCGGTTCTACTGGATCGGATGCCGAACAGACGTGGAGAACCACTGCGCGAGGTGCCACGATTGCGCAGCCAGCAAGGGCCCAGGACGAAGACGACGGGGTCCACTGAAGACCTATAACGTGGGCGGCCCCATGGAGAGAGTGGCCATCGATGTTGCTGGGCCATTCCCGTTAAGCGAGGCAGGGAACCGCTACATATTAGTCGTCAGCGACTACTTTACCAAATGGCCGGAGGCGTATGCGCTCCCTAACCAAGAAGCCGCGACGATCGCTGAGACCCTGGTGAAGGAATTCGTCAGCCGGTACGGAGTACCCCTGGAGCTGCACTCCGACCAAGGGAGGAACTTCGAGTCGCAGGTGTTCCAGAACCTATGCCAGCTGCTGGGAATCCGGAAGACAAGGACAACGCCGCTACGCCTTCAGTCCGACAGATTGGTAGAGCGATTCAATCGCACCATCGAGAACCATCTCCGAATAGTTGTCAGCGAGCACCAGAGGGATTGGGACAAGCATCTTCCACTATTTCTCCTGGCCTACCGCGCCGCCGTGCATGAAGCCACCGGGTGCACACCAGCCCGGGCCATGTTTGGGAGGGAGCTCCGTCTACCCGTCGATCTTGCCTTCGGCCGACCTGGGAATGATCCGATCCCGGTAAGCCAGTATTGTCAAGAACTGGTCGACCAACTGGAGGACGTGCACGCGTTCGCGAGGAGGAAACTGCGGATCGAGACCGACCGAATGAAGACCCGATACGACCAGCAGACGGATGCCGGAGGATTCCACGAGGACGACCTGGTCTGGCTCTTCAACCCATTACGGAAGAAAAGCCTGTCACCCAAACTGCAGAAGTCCTGGGAGGGCCCGTACCGAGTCGCGAAACGGATCAACGATGTCGTCTACAGGATCCAGCGGAGCCCGAGGGCAAAGATGAAGATCGTGCATCGAGATCGCCCGGCAGCCTACGGAGGGACACAGACGGACCAATGATTGATCGGGACGATCAGCCTTTTTAGGAAGGGGGTGGTGTTACGGCTGTGAGTTTGTGTCGTCACTCGCCGCATGAGTCACAACTGCCCCAGGGCTGGGCTGTGGCCTGCCTCCTGTATTGCGCGCGCCTTATGCAACAGGGCTACTACAGACAAAGGGATAGTCCAGAATATTCGTGACTGGACCAGCGATGGAAACCTCGAGAAGCCGTGGACCCTGGATCGATCTAGAAGCATTTATTGAGTCACCGGCCTGCTATATAAGAGTGACCCGTGAAGCAGTGGTCGTTGTTGTGTTTTACGAGCTAGTGCGAGCGATTATCTTGTGCGACAGAAGTGTGGTGACGAAGTGCTGTGCGAGTTACGAAATCCAGTGACATTGTTTCTCCAGCTTGTGGACAGCGAAATAGCCTGCAGCAAGTGATCGTAAGTAATTGTGGTCGGTGAATATAAAGGAGAGGAGCAGGTAGTTTCTGTCAAGGCCACCGTACTCATTAGGACAGATTAACTTCTGTGATCTGTTGACAAGTGGAAGGGCCAAGAGCGCTCAAGGAAGAGACTTGAGGAAACTGGAGTAAGGCTCCTAATTGCTTGTATTTGCTGATTAGTGTAATTTTCTGGCCACAATAAAGTTAATTATTTCTTTAAGCAGTAATTGGTGTTGTGCTTTGTACCCCCACCGTAATCCAGTTAACAAAAGTGCCACTAGGGGGTGGCACGTAACAATATGATCTGGTCGTCCTTCTTGGATAATCTTTATATTTCGCCTATTTTAGCATGTATTTTGAGGGGTTTTTCCCTATATCCACCCTTCTACTGTATGAAAAGTACGGTGAAGAGTTTTATAAATGATTGGTGTATTGACTCTCATGGTTACCATACATAATTTTACGATGCACCAAGCATCCGAACACGAGTTATAAGCGTACATAAAGATACACAGAAAGACAGACAGACAATTCTATTGTCTACAACATATCACCCAGATATACAAATATGGGTATATCTACCATACAGTATCAAACAAAACCATCCTTACGATGAACCCGTATGTCGACAAAAAAAAAAAGTTAAAATGTGCTCTCCAACTAAATTCACCTAACGTGTACTTCCTGACGTGAAATAGAATTGAAAGACTTGTAGACGAAACACAATACATGTCACATAAAAACTGACCCTCTACGTTGTGTTAGGTCCCCATAAACAGGAAGACCTCTCATAAATTATAATGGCTTGTGGTGCATAAAAATTCAGGTTCTATAGCCTTAAATGGTCCAAATTCCTAAAAGCCGCAAAAAATACTGATTCAATTCACGATTTTTTGAAAATAATGTTGCTGTTTGGAGATATAATAGACCTTCTGTAGTATATGTCGCACGTGAAAATTGCATGAAAAGATTCTAGAATACCTCTTGACCCCCTTAATTGCATTGATGAATTATACAGTCTACGTTGGTTCCGTCATAACCTTATAGCCATTTGCAAACTTTCACAGGAATGTAATAAATGGAGTGACATTGCTTATTACAGAAATAGATGGAAAAATGGATGCCACCCCTTGAGATAATATTGTCATGGTTACCGATTAGCATTCCTTCATTAGTTTTTTAAATTAAATTAAATTAGATTTCTGGGAATATTTCACAAACTGTTTGTTTTAGAGCCTTATAATGTAGTTTTCGAGGACCCTTTAGGACCCCCGGGTTTTGTTTCTGGCACCAAGGGGCTTGGTCTCGTCGTTGTATGCCATAATATAATACTACTAATAATAATATAATATAGGGATAGGAATATAATAGACCTGCCGTAACACACACGCGGGTGTAAATCGCGTGAAAACATTCTAGAGTACCCCTTGACCCCCTTAAGCGCATTATACGTATTGATGAATTTTACAGCTTGAATTGGTTCCGTGATAACCTTCTAGCCGTTTGCACACTTTCACACTAATGTAATTAACGGAATTATTGCATTGCGTCTTACAGAAATAGATGGACCTTTGAGAATCTGTTGCCATGGTTACCGGCTTGCATTCGTTCATTAGTTTATTATTAGCCTACTTTCGATTTTTGCAAAAAATGAAAGTAGACTTATGAGATCAACACAGGGTGAAAAAGTGTGTCTGTCTGTGTGTGTGTATGTGTGTGTGTGAGTCTGTGTGTGTGTGTGTGAGTGTGTGTACTCTGAATGTCTGTACCCCCCTATCAATTCGAACACGGTGAAATTCTTAAGGGAGGGGGGATTTTCCCAAGTAGTTGACTTCCCAACTAGAGACAATAATACCTTAGATGTTTATCTCATAAGGCCTGTAGAGCTGTATATTAACTGTCTGAAGTATCAGGAATTAGTGACCATTCTGGGGTTGAATTAAATATTAGATATGGTGACATTACAAAATTAGACTCTGATGTAGCAAAAAAGATCATATTCCAGTATCGCAGGGCGGATCAGGGCAAGTTTCAGGGGTATTTGAATGAGCTATTTGTAGGATGGGCATCGGAAGGAAATCACATTAATATCCTGTGGACTAACTTTTTGAAAATTTTAAATAGCGCTGTTGATAAATTTGTCCCATTTAAATTGCTGAAACAAAACCCAGATCCTGAGTATTACACACGAGAAATTAGGAGTCTAAAACGGAAAATTAGGAAATTATACAATAAAAGACATGATAGTGACAAGTATATGTTGAAATTTAAGTCCTTATCAAGAGAGCTCGTCTTAAAATAGAGGGCTGCTCATGACAGTTATATGCAAGGTTTACTTGGTTCGGGAGGGGATGGGTGGAAAAAATTTTACAGTTATGTTAGGAGAAGAAAGGGAAATTCAAATAATTTGTCGATGATAATGTCCGGTGACGGTAAATTAATTACTGAGAAACAGGCCATTGCTAATGAATTAAATGTCTTTTACGGTAGTGTGTTCAATAAATCCAATAGCTGTGTGTTGGACCTTAACGACGAATCAGGGGCTCCCCTGTTCCAAATAAACCAGTCAGCAATTGTAAAGCTAATACAAAAACTACGTTTCAATGTATCAATGGGTCCTGATAATATTGTTAGTGAAGTACTTAAACTAGGAGGTAGGGCCGTGGCACGATACTTGGAGGTGATGTTTAATGTGTCCATAAACAATGCGCAAATCCCAGATGACTGGAAAAGAGCTACGGTAGTCCCATTATTTAAGGGAGGGAGCAGACTTGAATTGGGCAACTACAGGCCGGTTAGCCTTACGTCCGTCGTTTGTAAACAGATGGAGCATCTCATTTGCGACTACTTGAGGGACCAGTGGGAAACATTATCATGGTTTAATGATAGGCAACATGGATTTCGGAAAGGTTACTCATGCGAGAGTCAGATGCTATAACTTTTTCAAGACATAAGCGAATCGTTAGACCATGGAGTTTCAGTCGACGCCGTGGTCATAGATTTTGCGAAGGCATTTGATGTCGTCCCGCATGACATGCTACTCCATAAATTAGCTTCGACGAAGAATGATAGAAGAGTAAGATGGATTTTATGGATCAAAGAATTTTTGACGGGTCGTTTCCAGAAAGTGAAAGTCGAAGGCATATTCTCGGATGAAATTACCGTAACGTCGGGTATCCCTCAGGGCAGCGTAATCGGAATTTTTGGCGTTTATAAATGACTTACCAAATGGGATTCGCAGTGACTGTCGATTGTTTGCGGATGATTGTGTAATATATCGAAAGATACATGACTCACAAGACAATGTAGGATGTGTAGTTTCAAAAGCTTACAAATCCCTGCATTTTTGTAATGTGTGTATTAAAAGGAAGTAGTATCTCTGCTAAAGAATTAGGCTATTTGTCACTTGTAAGACCTATTCTGGAATATGCCTCGGCGGTTTGGGATCCCTATCAAGTAGCGCTCATCAATGAGTTGGAAATGGTACAAAGAAAGGCCGCTAGATTTGTGCTCAGTGACTTTAATCCCAGGAGCAGTGTGAGCCGTATGTTAAAGAAACTTGAGTGGGAATCACTGGAGGCTAGGAGGCTGAAATCTAGACTCTGCGCTATGTACAACACGTATACAAATCAACCAGCATGGGGTGAGCTTATCAAACGATTGGGAAAGCCCACTTACATGGGTAGGAGCGATCATCCTTTCAAAGTTAAGGGCCGACCCCAGCGAACAAATTATGGTAAATATTCTTTTGTAAACCGTGCCATTGATAACTGGAACTCTCTACCTGCCGCAGTCTTTGAGCCTTTTCCCAAACATATAGGTGTGTTTAAGAAAAGACTGACTATTTGTGTAAATACTCCAGTTTAATTGTTGTATAATTGTTATTGAATTGTTATGTATAATTATTTATTTGTTATGTATATACAATTTGCCACCGGGGGACACACCCCCCATTGCAAATAAATGAATGAATGCGAATTGAACGAAATTTGGTACAAAGGTAGCACTAGCAAAGGACACCTCAGTGTCATCTTTTATATCGCCGCCATCTTGACGGAAACGTAATGGCGGCCACACAAATGTTCAAAGCTTAAATCAAATTACGACTGACCTAATCATCCGATCTCTACCAAATTTTGCAACGACATACCTTTATGGGGGGAGCATCCTTCGACCAAACTAATAGGTCATCAGCGTAATAGTTTGCGGATGGCGGCCATCTTTGTCTGAAAATCGATCCCCTATTAATTCGAACACGGTGCAACCGAATGGAACGAAATTTGGTACAGAGGTAGTACTAACAAAAGGCACCTTAGTGTCATGTTTTATATCGCCGCAATCTTGACGGAAACGTAATGGCGGCCACACAAATGTTCAAAACTTAAATCAAATTACGATTAACCTAATCATCCGATCTCTACCAAATTTTTCAACAACATACCTTTATAGAGGAAGCATCTTTTGACCAAATGAATAGGTCATTTGTCTAATAGTTTGCGGATGGCGGCCATCTTTGTGTGAAAATCAATTCCCCCTATTAATTCAAACACGGTGAAACCGAATGGAACGAAATTTGGTACAGAGGTAGCACTAGCAAAGGGCATCTCAGAGTCATGTTTCATATCGCCGCCATATTGACAGAAACGTAATGGCGGCCACACAAATGTTCAAAGCTTAAGTTAAATTACGACTAACATAACCATCCGATCTCTACCAAACTTTGCAACAACATACCTTTATGGAGGGAGCATCCTTTGACCAATCTAATAGGTCATTCGCCTAATAGTTTGCGGATGGCGGCCATCTTTGTGTCAAAATCGATTCCCCCTATTAATTCAAACACGGTGAAACCGAATGGAACGAAATTTGGTACAGAGATAGCACTAGCAAAGGGCATCTCAGTGTCATGATTTATATCGTCGCCATATTGACAGAAACGTAATGGCGGCCACACATATGATTAAAGCTTCAATCAAATTACGACTAACATAACCATCCGATCTCTACCAAACTTTGCAACAACATACCTTTATGGAGGGAGCATCCTTTGACCAATCTAATAGGTCATTAGCCTAATAGTTTGCGGATGGCGGCCATCTTTATGTCAAAATGTATTCCCCTGATCAATTCGAACACGGTGAAACCGAATGGTACGAAATTTGGTACAGAGGTAGCACTAGCAAAGGGCACCTCAGTGTCATGTTTTATATCACCGCTATCTTGACGGAAACGTAATCGCGGCCACCCAAATGATAAAAGCTAAAATGTAATTACGACCAACCTATTAATCTAGTCTCTACCAAATTTTGCAACACCATATCTTTATGTGGGAAACATATTCTGACCAAACTGCAAGAACATCAGCCCAATAGTTTGCAGATGGTGGCCAAGTATGTGTGCAAATCGATTCCCCCTATCAATTCAAACACGGTGAAACCGAATTGAATGAAATTTGGTACAGAGGTAGCACTAGCAAAGGGCACCTCATATTCATGTTTAATATCCCTATAGCACGTTGTGTTTCAACAAGCTACTACAACCAACATTCAATCATACTCCTTGAAAAGGACAAAGAGTTATAACAATACCCATGCATTTAGGAGAAAGTAGGCTATATGTTGTTTCCTGAACATCTTGTTTATTAAGTTAAAATAGTTTTCAGGGAATATCTCAAAAAAGGTTGGTTTTAGGGCCTTAAAATGTGGTTTTGTCTCTCACATTGAGGGCTGAAAATGAGATTTCTCTCGTCCTTCTACGCCTATTTCAGCATATATTTTAATGGGGTAGGCCCCCTTCTATGAGAGGTAGAGAGAAGAGTTACATCAATGATTAGTGTCGTGCGTCTGATGGATATCTGTACCAAATTTTACGTTGATACACCCAGCCATTCTCTAGTTATAAGGGAACAAAGTTGTCCACAGACAAACAAACAGACAGACAGACAGACAGACAGACAAAAAATTATGTTCGCGCGCATCCATCATAAAACTGTGTGAAACGCGTAAATAACTCAAATTTCCGTAGTAATTCAGGAAAAAACAAGATGTTCAGCAAAGAACATATAGCCTACTTTCTCCTAAATGTATGGGTATCTTTATGACTCTTTGTCCTCATCCCTAAAACAATCACCCCAACCACAATGTATTGTTTGTTTTCTTTTATATTGATAATAAGCCAGTAAGTGTCAAGATCAATATTATATACTTTATGATGATTGAATAACAAAACTACTAACTTATTGTAATGCATTCACGTCCGTTAATCTCTATATTAAGCCAGCCTGCAAAATTAAGAATCTTCCGCCCCAATCATCTTCCGCCCCAATCACAGTAGGTGGTGCTGCGACCTATCAGTGAATTAATCTTTATCTTGTACGCCTATGCACTGCCATCGTAATGTACTACGATGGCAGTGTTTTATGGGTGTTGAATGAGTAGGCAGTTTAAAGTAGCCAAGAGGGAGACGATCCAGCTGGCAGTGTTTAAAGGTATTCGGAGCGCGATCGTGGCTAATAGTTGAACTACCAGTATTACAAAATTGCCATACTTCAGGAGGCCAGCTCAGGCATTTACACAGCGTTATGTTTGGAACAATATTACCCACATAACCCACAAGAGGACAGCACCGTACAGAGGCATTAAGAAGGCTGTGGTTAATGACAACGTGTATCTAGTTCTTCTATTCTCCTTTTTCTAATGTCTTCTGTTTATGTGCGATGCTGGGACTGTGATTTTATTAATATACGAGTGTATACTTTATCCTCTCCTTTGAGCTAAATGACATTTTATTCAGTATCTGTGGGAAAAGCTCGTGCACATCATTTGTAAAAGAATTCAAGAAAAAAAAAAACTAACTGTAGCAGTATTCGATCCCCAGTCAACTGCGTGTCAGACTAACATGCTAGCCCAGAGCTAACCGTATCCATGACGTCAGGTGTTCTTAACTGACATATTAGATACAAACTGTTGGCAAATAATGACTTTAAATAAACGATTTCTTCACTGCAGTACATCTTCATTAAAGATCATCTCATACAAAGTTTATATTATTGTATCAGTACGGTATATCACATACAACATACTAAAACTACTGAAATATAAGACAGGCTCATGAGGACAGCTGCCATCTTGTCGTGTGGCAGATACAGCTCAGCTCTTTTAAGCCAGTCATACAGAATAATATTATAATATTAAATTATAATAAATAACGGATCACGACCTTCAGGATAGCTTAAACCACCCTAGGCTTGATAATCTGAATTGGTGGGTCTTAAGCTATTGATTATAATGGTTGCATAATTCACACGGCCACCATCCTGAAATGGCAAGGCCGATGACCTTGAAGTTTGGATGAAAGACGCGTCCTATATAAAGGTATGTTGTCACCAAATTTGGTAGAGATCGGATGATTAGTTTAGCCGTAATTTGATTTTACGTTTTGAACATTTGAGTGGCCGCCATTCCGTTTTGGTAAAGATGGCGGCGATATAAAGTATGACACTGAGGTGTCCTTTACTAGTGCTACCTCTGTACCAAATTTCGTTCAATTCGGTTTCACCGTGTTCGAATTGATAGGGGGGGACAGACATTCGGAGTACACACACTCACACACACACAGACACACACACACACACACACACACACACACAGACTCACACACACACATACACACACACACACACACAGACTCACACACACACATACACACACACAGACAGACACACTTTTTTCGCCCTGTGTTGATCTCATAAGTCTACTTTCATTTTTTGCAAAAATCGAAAGTAGGCTAAAAACAGACAGAAGTTCATTTTTAGCCTACTTTTCACATTTTGCAAAAAATAGGAAAATGTAGACTTATGAGATCGGGCAAATGTGTGTGTCTGTCTGTCTGTCTGTCCTTCTGTCTGTCTGGCTGAGTGCGCCCCCCCCCCGTATCAACTCCTAAACGGCTGCAGCAATCGAAACAAAATTTGGTAGGAGTAAAGATCTCTATACCTGAATATCTAACGGCTATATTTGAAAATGATGTCAGTGCTACCAACTGCTGAAAAATCGCAATTGAAATTTGAGCTCCATGTTGGATATCTTGTAAGGTATGAATGGGAGCTATTTCAAAATTGGCACACGTATAGATAATAATATTTCAGTTGGCAGTTGGCAGTGTTGCCAAAATGATTATAAGCCTGCTGATAGGTCCAAATTTTTAATGCATATAACTTCTACACACTCAAATGGATTTCAACCAAATTTTGTATGTGCTATGTGTACATAAACAGATATGACTGAGCGTATTCTTAAGAGCCACCAGGGCTGCCAACTGTTAATAAATGCTCTGATATTTTTTATCCAAATACCCAAATATCATTAAGTGTGCAAGCCGACAGTTTTAAACAATGCACACGTATAGTACCTGACATTCTATATTGATTTGGAGTAACTTACAGTATATACGTCAGTGCTACCAACATGATTCTAAGCCTGCTGAGAGGTCCAATTTTAAAAACTTGTAACTTCTATACTATAATTTGGATTTCAACCAAATGTCTTGTGTGTTATGTCTACCATAACATATATCACTGCGCCGATTCTGCCAACTGTTAATAAATACTGTCTCTATTTTTGTTACCCTAATATCAATATATCAGCAAGTATGCAAGCCAATAGCTCTAAACTTTGCACACGTATAGTAACTGGCATTCTATATTGATTTGGAGTAACTTACAGTAGATTAATGTGGAGTAACTAATATAGGCCTACGCCAGTGCTGCCAACATGATTCTAAGCCTGCTGTTAGGTCCAAATTTAAAATGCATGTAACTTCTGTACTAACTAATGGATTTCATTCAAAATTGACACAACAATAGATCATATTATTTCAGATTATTTCTGACCAATACATGTATGTCATTGTTGCCAACATGATTTTACGCGGGCTGTTAGATCCAATGTTTAACTGCATATAACGTCCATGCTATCCATTGGACTTCAACCAAATTTTGTATTCTGTACCTTAAGAGATGGAACTAAGAATATATACAGTCACCAGGGCTGCCAACTGTAGTGCTCTATTAGGCTACATTATGCCAGGTGTACAGTATTTCGAACTAATTAGAAATTTCGATATTACCATATTAATTTCTAGATAGATCCATATAGATTAATCATTGGCATGTATCATAAATTTTAAGAAAAGTAGGCTCTTTAGTTCGGCACGGAACTTCTTAAAGAAACTTGGGTGGGAATCACTGGAGGCTAGGAGGATGAAATCTAGACTCTGCGCTATGTACAACACGTATACAAATCAACCAGCATGGGGTGAGCTTGGCAAACGTATGGGAAAGCCCACTTACATGAGCAGGAGTGATCATCCTTTCAAAGTTAAGGGCCGACCACAGCGTACAAATTATGGTAAATATTTTTTCGTTAACCGGGCCATTGATAACTGGAACTCTCTACCTGCCGCAGTCTTAGAGCCTTTTCCCAAACATATTGGTGTGTTTAAGAAAAGACTGACTATTTGTGTAAATACTCCAGTTTAATTGTTAATTGTTATTGAGTGTTATGAATAATTATGTATTTGTTATGTATACCCAATTTGCCACCGGGGGACACACCCCCAATTGAAAATAAATGAATGAATTATATAGAGAGAGAAATACTGCACCGCTCGGTGTTGACCGTGTTTTATTGCACAAATTTAGGTTTTACTCGCTAACCGTTGGAGATACACGAAAAGTGATAAGGACCCTTCGGATAGAAAATTAAATGTTAAAGCTCGTGTATGCCATCAAAAGTTTGCTATTTCTTAGCGTTCTCTTTTTATTTGAAATGGAAATATGAAATTTTGAAACCAAAGGGTGTAGTGACGTCACAAATGTGGGTTTTACTCGCTAACCGTTGGAGATACACGAAAAGTGATAAGGACCCTTCGGATAGGACATTGAATTTTAAAGCTCGGACGTGCCATCAAAAGTTCGCTAATTCTTAGCGTTCTCTTTTTATTTGAAATGGAAATATGAAATTTTGAAACCAACGGGTGTAGTGACGTCACTAAAATGGTCGCCATTTTTAGCCTATTTTCAATTTTGAAAAAATAGGCTTATGAGATCACCTTTTGTCCGTGTGTGTGTGCGTGTGTGTGTGTGTGTGTGATTCGTGTGTGTGTGTCCCCCTAATAAAATCTAAACGACAGGAGCGATTTCAATGAAACTCGGAAAGTTCATAGCACTATTCCCGGCGACCTCGACCGTGCCCTTCAAATTTTGTTACGTCTCACCAATCCAACATGGCGGCTTTGCGAAATATTTCACCAGCATTCAATATCTCCGAAACTATTACCGATATTACCCTGACATTTTCTATGGTGATAGAGGGATCTACTATAAGTTCACTTATGTGACTTTTGAAAACCTGGTAACTACAAAACCAACATGGAGGCCAAGCGAATTTGCGACTTTTAAATAGACGTTTCTCGTGATTTGACCAACCAAACGAAATGAAACTTGGTACAGTATATGTTTATATACATTGTAATGCACCGACATCTAACTTCGTTCAATTGTTTACATAATCACAAGATGGCGGATGTGCGAAATATTTCACCGGTATTCTATATCTCTGAAACTATTAGCGGTATCTCCCTAAAATTTTGTACGGAAATAAAGGGCACTACTGGAAGTCCATCTATAAGACTTTCAAAAACCGGTTAACTACAAAACGAACATGGCGGCCAAGCGAATTTGAAAATTTTAAATAGACCTTTCTCGCGATTTAATGTTCCAAGCGCACTGAAACCTGGTACAGGAAATATTTATACACATTGTAATCCACTGGTATCTAATTTAGTTCAATTGTTTACATAACCTCAAGATGGCGGCAGTGCGAATTTTAAAATTAAGTTTTTATTTCTTGTGATGTAGTCATGCGATCGAAGTGAAAGTTTGAATAATGAACCTACGCAATAATTTTCCTTTAATGCTACATGACTCTATGGCCTATACATTTAACAATCCAACATGGCGACCATCCGAAATATTTAGACGATACTGAATATCTACGAATCTATTTTAGCAATCAAACTGCATTTTTTAATGTTCATAGGGGCTATGAACTTAAGTTCACCTATAGGACTTTAAATAACCTGGTGATGACAAATCCAACATGGCGGTGACGCGAATTATAAATATTCACATGGACGTTTCTCTCAATTTAACCATCCGAGTGCAGTGAAACTTGGTACAGTAAATCCTTATACGAATATTAATCCACTGGCATCTAATTTATTTCAATTGTTTCCATAACCTCAAGATGGCAGCTGTGAAAAATTTTAAAAAATCCTTGTTTTTTCTTGTGTCCTAATTATGCGATTGAAGTTTGAATACTACACGTTCACAATAATCTGCATGTAACAGTACATAACTCTAGGACCTACATATATAAAATCCAACATGGCGACCATCCGAAATATTTAGTCGGTTCTTAATATCTACGAATCTATTACAGCAATCAAACTGAAATTGTGTATGTTGATAGTGGCAATTAACATAAGTAGGATATATGAAAATAGGCTGTATAGTTCTTCACGGAACTACTTGTTTAATAGTGCAACATATCGAAATCAAAATTATCCTATATGTAACCCTGGTAAAACAGCTACATCCATGCAAAATTTCATTTAAATCGGACCAGTGGTTCTTGCGTTATTGAGTAACACACAGACAGACAGACACACACCATCTCATTTTTAGCCTATTTTCAGTTTTGAAAAAATAGGCTTATGAGATCACCTTTTGTCCGTGTGTGTGTGCGTGTGTGTGTGTGTGTGAGGTGTGTGTGTCCCCCCCTAATAACTTCTAAACGGCTGGATCGATTTCAATGAAACTCGGTAATTTCATAGCACTATTCCGGACAACCCCGACCGTGCCCTTCAAATTTTGTTACGTCTCACCAATCCAACATGGCGGCTGTGCGAAATATTTCACCAGCATTGAATATCGCCGAAACTATTCCCGATATCACCCTGGAATGTTTTATGGTGATAAAGGGAACTACTAGAAGTTCACCTATGTGACTTTTGAAAAACTAGTAACTACAAAACCAACATGGCGGCCACGCGAATTTGCGACTTTTAAATAGACGTTTCTCGCGATTTAACCAACCAAACGCAATAAAACTTGGTACAGTATATGTTTATACACATTGTAATGCACCGACATCTAACTTCGTTCAATTGTTTACATAACTACAAAATGGCGGATGTGCGAAATATTTCACCGGCATTTTATATCTCTGAAACTGTTAGCGGTATCACCCTGAAATTTTGTACGGAGATAAAGGGCACTACTGGAAGTTAATCAATAAGACTTTCAAAAACCGGTTAACTACAAAACGAACATGGTGGCCAAACGAATTTGAAAATTTTAATAGATCTTTCTCGCGATTTAATGTTCTAAACGCAATGAAATCTGGTACAGGAAATGTTTATACACATTGTAATGCACTGGTATCTAATTTAGTTCAATTGTTTACATATCCTGAAGAAGGCGGCTTTGCGAATTTTAAAATTAAGTTTTTATATCTTGTGTCGTAACATGCGATCGAAGTGAAAGATTGAATAATGAACCTGCGCAATAATTTTCCTTTAATGGCACATGACCCTATGGCCTATACATTTTACAATCCAACATGGCGACCATCCGAAATATTTAGACGGCTCTGAATATCTACGAACCTCTTATAGCAATTAAACTGAATTTTGTAATGTTCATAGGGGCTATGAACTTAAGTTCACCTATAGGACTTTAAATAACCTGGTGATCACAAATCCAGCATGGCGGCGATGCGAAGTACAAATATTCACATGGACGTTTCTCGCAATTGAACTATCCGAGTGCAGTGAAACTTGGTACAGTAAATTCCTATACGAATGTTAATTCACTGGCATCTAATTTATTTCTATTATTTCCATTGACACAAGATGGCAGCGGTGCGAAATTTTAAAATCTCCTTGTTATTTCTTGTGTCCTAATCATGCGATTGAAGTTTGAATGCTACACGTACACAATAATCTTCATGTAACAGTACATAATTCTAGGACCTACATAATTATATAAAATCCAACATGGCGACCTTCCGAAATATTTAGTCGGTTCTCAATATCTATGAATCTATTACAGCACTCAAACTGAAATTTTGTATGTAGATAGAGGCAATTAACATAAGTAGAATATATGAAAATAGGCTGTATAGTTCTTCACGGAACTACTTGTTATATATTAGTATGATTGTCTGATATATTAATAATAATATCGTATGTCCTCGGGTGCCGTGTGCAAGCTTTGTTATTTGACGCTCAGAGGGCAGCTTGCATTTCGATTTTTGTTGTTGTTCTTTGGAGCGTTATGAAAGTCAAGGAGGAAAGATATCTAAGCTCCTTGACTCGATAGCACTTTGTAGCAGAGAAAGGAGGAACTTTTGTGTTGGCGGAAAAATCCCGAGATTAATTTTGCCATTATGAACACGGCATAACGAATTCAAACGGGTTCTTTAACATGCCAACAACGTATAACATTGTCGCCTTTCAAAAATCACTTACCATGGCCAGAAGCGAACCTGTAAGTTTGAGGTTGGTAGTTCGACGCGATAACCACTCACCCACCGTGTCTGATAGACCTCAGCATTTATTAGTACAAAGAATAAAAAGCAGTTGTCGTTAGTGCATTCCATGGCAGAGCTGGATATGAAAGACTGGCTTTTTGAGTGGGAAGCCACCATATTATCACCAGAACACGACGCTGGTCCCCAGTAGGCCTATTGAGATGGAAAACTGTACACCCCTGTCCTATAAACAACATCAGGGGTTTTCTTGCTAAAAATTTACTCGCGCGTATTACCAGATTGAAATGGGCCCGAGTGGAGAGCTAGCATATTTTCATATTCTCTTTGTGGCTCGCATGTTTTAAGGAGGCTGCGAGGTTACGACAAGACTCCGCAGCTCACCCCTCCTAGCTGCACACTGGACTGGTAAAACACTGCACGTGATCCGTTGGTCTCGTGAGTACATTTAAAACACTGGACAATACAGCAATTAACCTTACAATAATAAACTTCTTACGAAAACAGTAGTCACTATTCATTGCAAGAGTATCATCGCTTATGAAGCCATTTTTCAGTAATCGAGATTTAATGCTTTTCCGTCGGTTAACATATCGACAGCAGTGGCTACGCTGGCTAAAACGCAGCATTAGGTCAAGGGGCCAAGCTCCTGCTGACTAGGTAGGCGAGTGGGTTCGAGCCCCACCGTCGGCCGTCCTTGAAATGGTTTCCCATTTTCAACACCACGCAAATGCTGGGACGGTACCTTCTGACAGGCCACGGCCGCTTCCTTCCACATCCTTGCCCAGTTTCATTCATATTCATTCATTCCATATCTCATCCTGACGCGCAGGTCGCCCACGGGCGTCATCTAGAAAGACCTGCACTCGGCCTCTCAGGAGGCCACACGACAAAAAAAAAGTCAGTTAACATAATTGTACTCAATTGTAATAGGTGTTTCCTCAACCCTAAAAACAATGTACATGGGATTACTGATTTCAATTAGACAAGTGGTTTCGATTGTCAAGCGATCATCATCGGATCCTTTACAATAGGTCATTAAATATATGTCTACTAGTATGTGGATGATGGTATTTACAATTTACAAATTGTGCAAGTTTATAACAACTGATCTAATTAAATACGTGCATATATTGTAAAGAAAAGTAATGTGTGTCGTGATTGCTATCGAAGTAATGATTAATGTTTAATACAGCTATTGCTTGAGTAGACATCTACTTGTGGGGTTGTGCCTATGATTCATGGCTGCCTTCCCTCAGGTTTGGGTTTGATTCCCGGTTCTGCCATGAAATAAATTCCAGTATGAGGACTGGAACGGTATACAATCAGGGTCGTGAATAGGAACTGAGAAGAGGTAGGTTTGAATCCCACCTCAGCCTTCCTGGAAGTGATTTTCCGTGGTTTTCCACTTCTACTCCAGGAGAATGCCAAGGTGGTTCCTAATTTTTGTTAGACCACGGCCACCCTCCTTCCCAATTCCTCTACTACTACTACTATAACTACAGACACAGGTTATGAGACAAATTTTACGCACACCCAACTACACGGGACGAAATGACCACGATGCCCAAGCCTCTCAAAAGAAACTACAACAACAATCCTCCAGCTACAATTTGAATCTGAATCTTTTTGTTAAATAAACATTATCATATTTCATTTTCATTCTGGGTAACTTAAAAACTCTCCTTTGTGTTTCAACAAGATGTTCAGTAAAGAACATATAGCCTACTTTCTTCTAAATGCATGGGTATAGTTATAACATTTTCCATTTCAAGGAGTATAATTGAATGTTGGTTGTAGTAGCTTATTGAAATACAACGTGCTATACGGATATTAAACATGAATATGAGGTGCCCTTTGCTAGTGCTACCTCTGTAAAATAATTCATTCAATTCGCGTTCACCATGTTTGAATTGATATGGAAAATCGATTTGCACACATACATGGGCGCTATCGGCAAACTATTGGGCTGATGACCTTGTAGTTCAGTCAAACGATGCTTCCCAAAAAGGTATGTTGTTGCAAAATTTGGTAGAGATCAAATTATTAGGTTGGTCGTAATTTGATTTAAGCTTTTAACATGTGGGTGGCCTCCATTCCGTTTCCGTTAAGATGGCGGCGATATAAAACATTACACTGTGTTGCCCTTTGCTAGTGCTACCTCTGTACCAAATTTCGTTCAATTCGGTTTCGCCGTGTTTGAAAAGATAGGGGGATCGATTTCCACACTTACATGGCCGCCATCCACAAATTATTGGGCTGATGACCTTGTAGATTGGTCAAAACGTTCTCTATGAACGAAGGTATAATGTTGCAAAATTTGGTAGATATTGGATCATTAGATTGGTCGTAATTTGATTTAATTTTTCAACATTTGGGTGGCCGCCATTACGTTTTCGTCAAGATGGCGGCGATATAAAATATGACACTGAGGCGCCCTTTGCTAGTGCTACCACTGTACGAAATTTCGTTCAATTCGGTTTCACCGTGTCTGAATAGATAGGGGGAATCGATTTGCACACATACATGGCTGCCAACTGCAAACCATCGGGCTGATGATCTTATAATTTGGTCAAAATATGCTTCCTATATCATGGTATGTTGTTGCAAAATTTGGTAGAGATCAGATTATTAGGTTGGTCGTAATTTGATAACGCTTTTAAAATTTGGGTGGCCACCATCACGTTTCTGTCAAGATGGCGACAATATAAAACATGACACTAAGGTGCCCTTTGCTAGTGCAACCTCTGTAACAAATTTTGTTCAATTCAGTTTCACCGTGTTTGAATTGATGGGGGAAATCGATTTGCACACATACATGGCCGCCATCCGCAAAGTATTGGGCTGATGACCTTGTAGTTTGGTCAAAAGTGTCTTCACATATAACGGTATAACGTTGCAAACTTTGGTAGAGATCAGATGATTTTGTTGGTCGTAATTTGATTTAAGCTTTTAACATTTGGGTGGCCGCCATTACGTTTCCGTCAGGATGGCGGCGATATAAGACATGACACTGAGGTATCCTCTGCTAGTGCTACCTCTGTACCAAATTTTGTTCAATTCGGTTTCACCGTGTTCGAATTGATAGGAGGGGGAAAGACATTCAGAGTTCACACACACAGACAGATACACAATTTTTGGCCCTGTGTAGATCTCATAAGTCTACTTTCATTTTTTTTTTCAAAAATCGAAAGTCGGCTAAACATGAGTTTCAAATAGACTAATTAAAGCCCCGCTGTTCTGATTGAAGTACACTTTGTAGCTGAAGGTTTAACAAGCAGCTTTAAAATACTTAAAATACCCCTAACGACTTGGGAGATACGACGAAAATGGCTAAGAACATGTCACAGCAGAGGCAAATTTTAAAAATTGGTTAAAATAGCGGTGATTAGAATTAATAAAAGTTATGTTTGTATCTGGTAGCAATTATGTCAGGTTCTCCTTGTAGTTATAAATGATTATGTTTAAGTTTTATGACAGGCACAATCATAGTATTAATATTGCTACCGTATTTCTTGGCTCTTTGAGCTGTGTTTCCCCTATTTACTGTGCTGTTACTTCCTTCAGCGGGAAAGATCTACCAGTTATCATCAAAATACATAAATGCAGATGGTTGAAAGTTCTACTAGTAGTAGTAGTAGTCCTAAATATTGCTACATTGAGAACAAATAATAGTTAATGACATTCAAATACGATCTCATAATTGAGAAAGAATTATCTCTTCCATGGCTCTTTGTAGAAGATGGATTTTATGTGTGTCATTCAAGGTATTTGCCCACTTGCTCCAAATGTTATTCCAACAACCTCCCACAGGCAATTTTGTACTTGGTCTCAGATCTTAACAAGACTGATATACTGGCGTACTTCACCTGGCTGATGGTCGTTAATTTCGAAACAGATTGTTGAGTCAGTAATAAGACCAGAATATCTTTTTCGGTCTATAACAAAGATGCCTCCTCGCCTTGTTGATCCTTCAGCGGGAAGGATCTAATAGTTATCATCAACACATGTCAAATGGTTGAAAGTTCCAATATCACATTTTCTTCGACATATAAATGTTTGTTTGATACGGTGACTAGTCAGAATTCAGTTGAATAAGCCCGCTGTATTACAGTACATTGCAGCTAGTTAAAATTAATGTTTTGCTGGTCAGAAGCCGGGATTACCTGAAATCACCACATTAGTCCCAAATACGTGGTAACATGCTGTGTGCAAAAATCATTCATCACACCTAACTAGCTCTGTGAATTAAAGCTCTTACAAGGCATTAAAATAAGCCTTCATTTAGTTAAATAATACTCAATTATTATGCAGTTCATCAGCCGCAACACAACCCTCTTTATGAAGTACATTGAAAGCTGCATGTACCGGGTGACTCTACAGGTGCTTATTAGCAACTGTTTTCCAAGATATTTTCAATTGCCCTTCTTTAATTGGTAGGTAAAGTAAGTCCAAAATAAGCAGTTACATTTTGAACGTCCAGTTTAAAAGCAAGACTTATTTAAGTTTTCTATTAAAACAACAGCAGGTTAAAGATAGGCGTGGCTTCGTAGGGTAGGCAATGTTGGCCTAGCCTACCTGGAGATTTTTAGAAAGGAAACATGACTAGCAGGTTTAATTATTTTCTCCTTATATCTACATTTTCAGACAATATTTTGTATTCACAATGTTATAAATTGACTGTTCTCAAGGAAGTATGTTATTGTATGTTTCCTGCGCTTTTAACTCTGGGGCACTCAATGCCCCAGAGAATTTTTGTTCCCCGATTGCGTTATGCTGCTACGCCTGATAGCGGCCACCTCTTGTGACTTTTACTTGTCTTCGACTGTCTTTCAGTCAATGTGTATACTTCTTAGCAGTGACAGCTATTTATACCCAAAACAGTGTATCCAGTGCTCCATCTGTCCACAATCCAAGGACACCAAGACCACTGTGGTGAGCTCAGAATACAAGAGGTTTGTGCGGAAACATCATATCTTGGTGTTTTGTAGTGAATGTAAGAAGTGAAAAGAAAGAACATCTACAATAACATTGAAATATTGCTAATATATTTGTTTTCTATTATATTCACAGTTATTTTCATTTTGCAGCCTTAATGGTTTAAGTATTCTGTGCTACAGGGTTGATTTCACACATTTGTAATTGCTATTATTAGTAATACATTATGTTAATGCATCAGAGTTGTGTTTCTGCCCTGGGGTACTCAGTGTCCCAGGATATTGTTACTGTTTCTGGATAATAATGGTACTGTTTTCCAGGGTTAAACTGAACGCCAATCCATTGAATACGGCTCGATAATGACACATTCTTCGCAACAATATCTCCTGCAAGCTAAGAGCTTACCTAGTCACCCGGCCTCAGAGTGCTTGTCCCTTCGATGACCATACGATGAAGAACCCAGTTTTGGTGTATGCTCAACGCATGTGCATAACACATGGGTCGGCATGTTGAGGTCCAGCTTGTCCTCTCCGATCTGTTACGATAATTGCTGACAGATAACGACCCCGTGCTGTCCGAGTTGTCAACAAACATGCACTTACACACAAAATGTTATACATGTTTTGTGATTTGTGTGTTTTGACATCCTCGGCCTGGAATCCAGGATGTTCAATATATACACGCATGAGTTTTAAATCATTCTGCAAGACCCATCAAGTCACTAAAGCTTAGCTGGTTCTCCAGATACGAAAAACTCCCTTCACAATACTCCGTTAACTGTGTTTTGAGGCCCTCCTGATAAGTCTTTTGAAGCTTGGCAGTGATGATTTCTGACGTTTTGTTATTTGCTCTACCCTCGAGAATGTTTTTAGAATAATGCTGAAGCAATTTTGTTCGTTTGTTGCGAAATGTTGTGAAAGAAACTATTCTCATCTATTTCCACCATATATTGTTTGTAGTGTTCGCTATTTCGTTTTTTTTTTGTCTAGGACCTGTAAAATTCACTGAGGAGAAAGGAACGCCACCTCACACGACGTGCTAGCACGCGTTTCACACCTTTTCAGCCGCATAGCAGATGTTCCGAGAATCTAAAGATGGTGATGCCATTTCATCACCCACTGATGCTATATCGAGGTATGTTTATTGTCTTTTATATAGGCTATATTGGATTTTCGTCTTTGATAATGAGATATTTAATAAGTCATAGCAGACTTTGTTTAGAAATTGTATTGATTTTAAAACACATGTGCAATGTTCACCGGCCTAAATATTCTTCCAAAACTTCAGACGCATTCTACTTTTAAGAAAAAAAAGAAGTAGTATGGGAAAAAGCCTAATTGTAAAGGCAGTCCCTGAGTCTTGAAGCATTGTCTGTAGCTCCAAATGATTTTTACTAAATTATCTATTGTACTTGTTCTTCAGGCCCTCTTCATAACAAATTTAAAACATTTGCAACTTACCTTCATCAATCTCCTCGACTGAAGTAACCAGCAGCAGAGTTGACACTACCACGAGGACAAGCGGCAGTGGCACCCACGGTAATGTCCGCCACTTGTCCGCCATGACACTCACACTAGCACACACACGCGAACACTCCACAGCTTGCTGGAACATAAACAATACAAGCAATAAAGTGTACTGTCTGCCATGACACTCACACTAGCACACACACGCGAACACTCCACAGCCAGCTAGATGATAAACAATACAAGCAATAAAGGGTACTGTCTGCCATGACACTCACACTAGCACATACACGCGAATACTCCACAGCCTGCTAGATGATAAACAATACAAGCAATAAAGGGTACTGTCTGCCATGACACACTAGCAAGTACACGCGAATACTCCACAGCCTGTTGGAACATAAACAATACAAGCAATAAGCGATACTGCCTACCTTGACACTAACACTAGAACGCACACGCGAATATTCCTCAATCTGCTAGATCATAGACAATACAAGCAATAAGCGATACTGTCTGCCATGACACTAACACTAGAACGCACAAGCGAATAATCCACAGCCTACTAGATTATAAACAATACAAGCAATAAGGGGTACTGTCTGCCATGACACTCACACTAGCAAGTACACGCGATCACTCCACAGCCTGTTGGAACATAAACAATACAAGCAATAAATGGTACTGTCTGCCATGACACTCACACTATCAAGCACACGCGAACACTCCACAGCCTGTTGGAACATAAACAATGCAAGCAATAAGGGGTACTCTGTACCATGACACTCACACTAACAAGTACACGCGAACACTCCACAGCCTGTTGAAACATAAACAATACAAGCAATAAGAGGTCTGTCTTTCATGACACTCACACTAGCACGTACACGCGAACACTCCACAGCCTGCTAGATTATAAACAATACAAGCAATAAAGGGTACTGTCTGCCATGACACACTATCAAGCACACGCGAACACTTCACAGCCTGTTGGAAAATAAACAATACAAGCAATAAAGGGTACTCCCTACCATGACACTAGCACGTACACGCGAACCCTCCACAGCCTGTTGGAACATAAACAATGCAAGCAATATGGGGTTCTCTGTACCATGACACTCACACTAGCAAGTACACGCGAACACTCCACAGCCTGCTAGATTATAAACAATACAAGCAATAAGGGGTACTATCTGCTATGACACTCACACTAGCACGTACATGCGAACACTCCACAGCCTGCTAGATTATAAACAATACAAGCAATAAGTGGTACTATCTGCCATGACACTAACACTAGCAAGTACACGTGAACACTCCACGAATAACCTGGAATAATTGTTTAGCGAAATGCATTATAATCTCGTCGATATATTATATCTCAATTGTATTGTCTTTTAACGGATTCAGAAATATACGATCCATGTTGCTGTTTATCGTCAACATTTCAAGTGTGCTCAAATTATTAGAAATACTGTGATATTGAACTCACGATGTGCCAATACCTCTTTGGTACTTCGAGAATAATGTATACATGCCAGCATACAAATAAATTAATACAGTTCTCCAATGTGCTTGCTACAGTACATTTCGGGTGTATTTACACCACAAAGGGTTGCAAGGATTCAAAACAACGGAATTAGGAATCTAGAAATTACCACCAAGTAACTTAACAACTCTGAATTATTGATGTTATTTAATTATACATATAGATGCTGTAGGTGTTGTCCGTAATTTATTAATTCGTGTAGTATATTTCGTGTTCCTTTACTACAGTTGGTTGTTATTGTTGTTAATAATTCATTTTACGAGCTTGAGACATCTTGGTCATCATGCCGTACAAGTCTGCCACCTGCGAATGGAACCAGCGTGTAACTGTTGTATATATTGCACAACTGGGGTGATTTTTAGTTCTTGCAGGATGTCTTCATTCCTCCGATGATCGAGTACGGAGTAACCAAAAGTTCGTCTCATGAATCTCATTTCTGCTGGTGTTTTTCATCCGCCTTCCTGAAGGTCCAGGCCCACTTCAATATGTAAGAACTGGTCTAGCAAGAGTTTGATATACTTTCAGTCTAGTGTGTCGTACCTAAGATGGCCTGAAAACTTGATTGATTACTCGTGTAATTTTAATAAATTTTGACTGCCATGTATTTTTCATCCAGGAATGATAATTTGTAACCAAGATTGTTAAAAGAGTTGCCCCGTTCAATGATGATATTTTCTACATACAGTAGATGTTAATCTGAATTGGTTCATTGCCCAAGAATTTCATTACTTTGAATTATATTTTGAGATTTACATTCCAAATTTTGAAACAATATTCTGTTGGAGATGTTGGAGTTTATTTTCAGTTTTAGCAACAATGATTTGGTCATCTGCAAAGAGTAGTGCATCAAAAAGAAAATTCTGATTTAGGGCAATTTCAGCATGATGGCCTTGTCTCCACAGTCACAACAATATATATAAAAAGTCCTCTCGGCACGCCGGAAGGCGGAGGTAGATTTCATCGGACAAACTTGGGGATAGGCGAAAATTGGCAGAATATGCAGGTTTTCGTAGAAGGATCAGACCTCATTTATTGCGAGAAGGTATTTTATAATTTATAATTTTATAATTAACATTGTTTTTCGTCATTTTATGCTTATTTTAAACATTTTATTGTCTTATGGGAACGGTAACCTTCTTGTCATTTGGGGTCCAGTTTTATACTTGTGGTCACACTGTCCTTATGCAAGGTTTCGACACTGATGTGTAACTACGTAACAGTCTGTTACTTCTTCACGCAAAATTATACCTCCCGCAGAGATTTTGGTTGGTTCCTCAGTTTAGAGGCTGCGACAACGCGGTCATGTAACCCCGTGTACTTAGGGGTGGCTGTATTAGTCTGTAATTCAGGTAAGGACTGCAGACGGTCAATTTCAAGCAGTAGTTCCTAATGTTGCTACCAGGTACTACCGTCAACGACACCTAGCTGTGAACTTGGCTACTAGATGCCACCGCAACCAGCAACGAACGTTGGAACTTCCTCTCCAAAGGAAAGCATACTGAGGGATTTTTATCGCTCTTAGAAAATCCGACGACTTCGGCCGCCTTTGAACTCGCGACCTTGGGCATAGATATTCAGCATGCTACCAGTTACGTCACCGAAGCCGCTTCACACTTAGTCAAATGGAAATCTGAATCTGATCTCGTGCAAGTGCGTTATCTTGGCAACGTCTGATGGCTCATCCCTCATCAATTTAGTAGTGTTGCCATGGCAACCACTGATAGCTCTTGGCATTTTCTTATAATTCCGAAATCATTTTTCTCATCCCTTGGCATAATGGTGGGTCATATCAAAAATTCTTTCAGACAAAAGTTTTAGGTAATTATTAGGGGAGTATTGTCCATTTTGTACGGTTTTGATATTGTGCCTATTAAGAGAGATATGATTAATGTTTCCCGAAAAACCCACCTTTTCCCACCCCTTTGGTCAATGGTTGGTGCTATAAAAAACTCTTCAAACATAAATTGTTGGGCTTTATCCGATACATAGTATGAACGTTGAAAGGATTCGATATTTCACATATTAAGAGAGTTATAGCAATATTTCACTTTTTCGAAAAAAAAAAAGCCCCCCATTTTCACCCCCTCCGACCGATTTAGCCCAGTAACGAACTCGACCGAGATTTTTTCGGTATACATATTCGGTAAAAAATTCAAAGTAATTGGTGCAAAATTACGGCAGTTATCGTGTCCACAAGAAACTGATATACATATATATATATATATTTATACATATACTGAACCCTTCAGAATAGCAGTGTTTTATGCAAGAATCTTAGATCAAGGGGTCGCGTTCAGTTCATAGTGTGGTGTTTACGTCCGCCAAACTACGTGCTTTTCTGAGGCAAGGGTTATAGGATGAAAACTATAACTAAGAAAGAAAGGAGACAAAACGTAAGATAATAACTAGATTTAATAACTAATTTGTGCATAAAAGAATAAAACAAACAATAATAAACAAAACCTCCCTGAATTTCCCCTGACAGGAATATTTATCACTTTGAGGAGTCAGATGGATCTCCCCTTTTCTAATAAAATATGGATCCAAGTTCCACTATCTTGCATGTGAATTTATGTTCGCGTGATGACTACCTACGAAAAATGAGTACTTGGATGATCATTCGTTCACAACGGGTTAACAGCCACGGTGCTCACGAACAATCATCTCGTAAAATCAACTTTTATGGCTATGGGCATAACATTAATAAAAATCCTTAAATCTAATTCTGACACACATATTACAACTCTACTATTTACAGGCATCTCTCTGAGACCCTTATTAGTGTGGTGACACACTTAACAAATGAGCTGCCAATGGCCAGATACTCAACAACAAGGAAACACAGCGCCGCACGTGACTCACGGGCCACTGACATGTACAATAAACAAAGAATAAACCAACAACAACAAACAACCTGAGTGGTTAAGATTACTTTATATTAACAAAACTGCATGTTAAGGAAACGCTTCGAAGGTAATCGTGTTTCGTAGGCAACTCCCATTTATTTAAACAATTTTACCATTGATCAGTTTCTCACATTTATATTTATTTTCAAGTAATTGGGAGCCAGACTTGCCCTCCCCTAATGAGCTCTGCTTGCGAAACTCAGCCAGCCCTTGTGACAACAACTCACCTCTTTCCACAATACCAGTCATGTCCCCCATCCAGTGTATATAAATAGCCGACCAGCGGAACTGTTATCTCAAGGAATCAACAGCCGCTAACATCTCCTCCCACTCAACATATGGTCAGACAATAATCACATATCCATAATTGTCCTCGCAAGGATGCAATCTGAATCTGGTACCAAGCTGACAGAAATCAGTCTCTGCTGAAGTTCCCGCTTGTAATACCACAACAATATACTCACAATACACACATCTGGGACTGACATAACACCTTTTCACATGGGTCTGCTGAATTAAAGCTCGCAAACATTTAACACAATATTTAAAACCTACGATAGAGCTGAGTACTCTTCGTCACAAATTACATTGCTCCAAAGGCAATAATCACACTGAATCTGATCAATAATAATTTTCAACAACAATTAATTACCCTCCAATCTACTATATAATTAGATTAATTCAGTCCTACTTCTGAAACACGACATATCTCCGAGAGACGTTTTTAACCGCACTTCGTAACATAGGCGAACACGGCCGTTCACATAGATACGTTAGTTAACACAACACGAAGAAAAGAACCTTCCATTAACTACAATTGTGCGAGCTGCTTCCAAACAAAAGTGTGTCAGATCAAAACAATATATACTACATTAAATCACACAAGCAAAGTATTTACAAAAATATGTCCCATAAACCATAAGTTAATTTAATAAATAATAAAATATTATTTGTACTCATCTCGTGTTGTAGTCACCCGTCAAAGAACATCAGATGCCATTCCCCAACTGGATGATCTTTTATCTCATAGCAGCCATCTGGACGGACTGTTGAGAATTCCACACTTCCTCTGCATTCATTGATGTCATCCTTGCGCTGATACAAAAATTAGGTTATTATACACTTTATGCCTGACTACTAAATTCGCTTGTTCAGGTACTAAATTCCCTGTCACTGTTCGTTGGCGAATTATCGACGCTACTGTCCCTATAACTATAGTACAATGACTATCTATCACTGATTTTACCACTTTTCAATGAATCTCCTGTGTCCTCGACACAAAAATACAAGTCTACGTTCGTAGACGCACAGAATAATAATAATGTGTCCTCAACACACGGAATAAAAGTCATGTCTCCTAGACACACGAAATGAAAAGTCAATGTCTTGGCTCTTCGACACACTTATAAATGAACTGGCCCTTGGGTCTAGATGGAGGGGGATTTTATGTAAAAATTTATCGAAGTAATTGTGATACAGGAATGAAATACATATCACTGAACTCGTAATATTGCACAGGTCAAGAATATGCCCATTAATCCTAGAATCGATCGTAGAGATTTTGTCTAGGCGATTTCCCGCGTGAATGCTAGCCACCGCGTACCCCAGCCAGAGTTGGCGCGCAAGTAGGCATTCTCTTCTCATTGGTTCTCCATTTACTGATAATTTGGCGGTTTCTAGTAGATCTTGGCGTCTTGGGAGTGTCTATTTTCTTCATCAGCCATTCACGTTACTGCATCATATTTCTTCTAGGCGCGAATATCACAATGAACATACCAGAACCATGTCTCACCGCGCGTCGCTTCTAAAATTGAGGTAGCCACACCTGTCCCTGTGATACATCGCTCTGCTATTTCTTTTCATAGCTCAAGTACTTAGCCTTTTGTTAAACTGATGCAGGTATGTCCCTACTGTCTCCAACAAATGCTTGAGATTTCCTCATCACTGTCTGGCTACTTTCATGATGCTGGTTGAAATATTTATTAATTGAAGAAATAAAAAGTAGAATCATTTAACCAACATAGGGTAAAGGGTTCACAACTCTCCCACTCACAAAATTTCGAACTTAGGGATAAAGTCGACAATTTTACAATACTTCCGTAGGCCAATTTGTTTTATTTCCAGAATCACCCCTTTTTCTTACTTGGTCTAGGCGCTCCTGTCTTCAATGGCATTTACTCGTTTTCATTTCCTGCTTGTCTTTTCCCCTTCCAATCTTGCGTGACGCTCGATGCCTGCGGCAACACCTTACTTGCCTCGTTAATGTTTGTCAACAACAGCTCTACTTCCTTCTTCTCAACGTGCCGTAGTCAATTGCTCCCCGTTGACTTTGTTGATAGTAGGACGTCCGTATATTCAAACAGCGTCATTATTTCGGCGCTACCATGGTTCACTTCGACGATATTTTTTTAGGTTGGCAGCGTTGTAAACTGACATTGTTCCTGTGCTCAATTCTTTCACTCTGTAAGCATTATTCCCAAGGTTTCTTACGATAGAATAGGGTCCTATGAATTTTTCGCAGAACTTACTAAAGATTTTCTTTTCTGGGTCCGATGTAGCAGGTCGTTTTACCAAAACGAGCTGGTTGACTTCAAGATCACCGTGGAATCTCTTATTTCTTACTCGCCGTAATCTGCGGTCTGCTTGTTTTCTCATGTATGCTCTCGTTCTTTTTTTTTAATTCTCAAGTCTGGTGCTATCATGGGATCTTGTGGACAGTTAATGATGCTTTTCCACGTTCTTACTGGATACTCGTTCTTGTGTAGGACCATAGGGAGTTGTCCTGTTGACTCGTGCCTGGTAGAATTCATGCATGTCTCTACGTCCTTAATTTTATCGAGCCATTTGTGGTGTTCGTTCGGAATGAAGATTCTCAAATATGCAGTTACAGATTTAATTACTCTCTCGCTTGGATTTGCTTGGGCATGTCGGATACTGCTTAAAACATGTTTTATACCCATGTCTTCCATTCCTTTCTTGAATTCGGCGCTTGTGAAATAACTGCCGTGATCTGATAATATAAACTCTGGTTTTCCAAGGGTTGGAATAACTTTATTACGAATGCGACTGAGTACCTGCTTCGATGTTGTTTTCTGAATAGGGCATAGTACTACAAACTTAGAAAATACATCAATGCACACTAGCAAATGACGGCAACCTCTCCTTCCCTTCGGAATTGGACCAAGACAGTCCATCGCCAGTAGCTCACATGGTTTCTGAGGTAGCAATGGTCTAGGATATTGCCTCAGTAAATAATTATTCGGCTTTGTCCTCTGACATGTGTCACAAGTTGTAATGACGTCACATATAGTTGTTCTCATATGTGGCCATGTAAATGTCTCTCCTATTGTCGCTTCGCACTTGTCTAAACCCACGTGACCGTAACTTTCGTGCGTATGCCATGTTAATCCTCGTTGTAACGAAGCAGGTACTAACATGCGTAACTTGGTGTGGTCATTATCTACCCATTTGTGCAGCAAATTGTTGACATAAACATATCTTCCTTCTTTGGCTTTCGCTTCTCGAAATGCAGGTGTTCCTGTGGGTAGTTGCTTTTTGAAGTATTTAATTAATAGCATCATCCATGGTTCCGCTTCCTGTTCTCGCTGTATCTCACGTAACTCCTCCAAGAATTCCCGGTCCTTCGGTGTTAACTCCAAGTGTTGTACCATCGCTGTTTCTTCATTATCAGGCTCTGGGTTCCTGCTGAGTGCATCCGGTATCACGTTCATCTTCCCTGGACAATGTTCAATTTCAATGCTGAACTGCTGAATGTATATAGACCAACGTGTCACACGTTCGCTTGCCATTGACGTCTTAAACAAGAATGTTAGTGCCTTGTGGTCAGTCCTGACAACAATAGGGTAACCATAGATTATTCGTTTCCATTGTTGGAGCGCATGAAGGATGGCCAACAATTCTAGCTCGGTTACAGTATAGTTCCGCTCGTGCTTACGCAACTTTCGGCTGACAAATACCAAATATGTTTTGTGCTGCAGGTTCGCTGGATCCTCTTGGTAGAGCATAGCACCTATCCCAATTAGTGAAGCATCCGCTTGGATTATGAATTTGAGCTTGAAATCTGGATAGCCTAATTTAATGCAGTTTTCCAATAGCTGTTTTGTTGCTTGGAATGCCTTCTCACATTCCGCGTTCCATGACCATTTGTTATTTTTCTTTAACATTTCTTGCATAGGAGCTACAGTCTCTGTATAACCTGGACAGTTTTCTTTAAAGAATCCCGTTACGCCTAAGAAAGCCCGAATGTGCTTGACTCTCGTTGGTGTAGGGAAATTCTTTATCGCTTCAATCTTGGCTGGGTTAGGCTTCACTCCCTCCTTGTCAATGACGTGACCCAAATATAAGATCTCGCTCTTGAAGAAATGCGATTTCTTCAGGTTTACTTTGAAATTCGATGCTTTCAAGTTGCCCAATACTTTATCTAGATTTTCCATGTGAGTTTCAATGTTGTCGGATGCCAACAGAATGTCGTCAATGTATCGCACCGTCATCTCCTTTACTTCCTCGGTTAGGTTCCGGTCCAGTGCTCGGTTTAAAGCGCAGCCCGCTGTTTTGACCCCAAAAGGCATTCTGACGAAACAATATGTCTGGTTATCGAATAAGAAGCCAGTTAGAAGCTGTGACTTCTCATCCAATTCAAGATGATGGAACGAGCTCGTCAGATCGACTGATGAATAAATGCTCTTGTTTTTAAAGCCTTTTAATACGTCTCTGATAATTGGCGCTCTGTCATACTCAGGAAAAATGAGTCTCATGTTGAGATTTCTGGCATCTAAACAAAGTCTAATAGATCCATTTGGTTTTGTGACTGCCAAAATCGCATTTAGATAAGGTGTAGGTGTCTTCCTTATCACTCCAGCTTCTAACATCTCATCTATAATGATTTTAACTTGCCCACGATATTTTTCAGGAATTGGGTACAATCTGCTTTTGAAAGGTGACCAGTCCTCGACTTGCATAGAGTACTTGAAATTTAAAATTTTCCCAGGTACTGTATCAAATACTGATTTGTGCTTCCTCAAAATCTCTTCCAACTGTTTTCTGTGTTCATCCCCAAGTTGAATGTCCTTGAGCCGCTCCTGTAGTAACTCTTCAAATTGTGCATCACTGTCATCTCCTTCTGTTAATAAAGACCATATCTCCTGGGATTCTATCTCCTCATCTAGTTCCACAACAGCCCCTTCTACGATGTTATCTTCCGCCTTTCGGACCTCCTCTTCCGTCTCTTCTGATATTGCTTCCAATGCCCAAGAATTTACATCTCTTCCGGTAGTGATTTCATCCATATGCAATCCCACGTTTTTCAGCTGGTCATATTCTCTAAAACTGACTGTATTCTTGTGTAAATCTATCACTGCTTGATAGTCACAAATGAAATTTGCACCAAGAATTATATTGAAATTCATCTTTGCCATGATAATGAATGTTTGCCCAAAAGTGTGTTCCAATATGTTCAGCTCTAAGTATGCCTGACGTTTACAAGTAACGGTGCGTTCAGGAATAATACCCCTCACTTTGAGCTGTGGTACCGGAATTACAGGAATATTCTGAGTCCGTCCCAACTCTCGAACCAAGGCCTCCGATACTAGACTGATCTGTGACCCTGTATCCAATAAACATCTTATATTGATTCCACCAATCCTTGCGTAAATAATGGGTAATTGCCTAATTTCATCGTTCCGTGTTTTCACCGTCTCCTCCAGGCAATCTTCTGGTAAAGCAATCCATTCTTGTATGTTCGCTACTATCCATCCATCTTCAACTTCCGACTGTTGTGTTTGGAGACTGTCTCCTTGATCCAAAATTAACATTTTTTTTAGCTCCATTTCGACTCATCATCCTTCTGTCGCTCATGTCCATGATATTCCTCTTGTCTCAGTAGACTTCCAGCTTCCTCAGTATGTGTATCTGGGTTTTTTCTGTTCCCAATGGCCTTTTCCCATCTTCCTAGTTCTCCACCTTGATTAGCGTGTAACTCCTCTAAGTAATTTTGTGATTGAGCGTGCCTATCATCCCAGTCATCTCGATAGTTACGTTGATCTTCTTGATTTTGATCTCTCCTTCCTTTCCATCGTTGATTGGCATTATAATCACCGTATCTTCCATAAGGCCTGTCATTCCTTCGATTATCACGCCATTGTTGATATCCTCTCTGTTGGTATCTATTGTTGCCCTGGTATCTATTGTTGTAGTAATTTTCGTTACGCTGATATGGTCTGTTTTCCCCTTCTTCCTGGTTTTGCCTAGGTGTGGAGGTGCTCGTATTAGTACCCTGCGTTTTAGTATTTCCCTGTTTTGTCTTTACGACCTCTGTAGTGTTGACTAATTCCAGCTGTCTTCCTCCTCTAAAATGACTATGAGATGTGGTCTCATCTATTTGCCGTAATATCTGCTCTGCATGTAGGGCCGTACTGACGTTTGCTGCTACTAGCACTTGCTGTACATTAACTGGCATTTGCCTTGCTATTGTCATCACCAAATCTGATTCGTTTAATGGGTAATCCAGATCGCGAAATTTTAGCATTTGCATGTTAAAGAAATCTGAGTATTTTGTCTGCTGGGTAGTTTGGTATTTTCTAGAGTAAAGCTCCATTCTTAAACTCTGTTGTATGGCGGGAGACCAGTATTTGCGCAGAAACGCTAAGTTAAAGTCTGACATGGTTCCAAATGTATATTTGAAACTTAAAAACCAGGTGAGAACATTCCCTGATAAAAATCTCTCCATCATTCTCAATCTACGTGCTTCAGGTACCCCAGTGTCATTAAAATGGTCTTCAATCTCTTTGATAAAGGCCTTAGGTGTTACCCCTGAATTTTCGGTGTATTTCTGCGGTTTATAGTCATTTGAGCGAATTACTTGAATAAGTTGTGTGGGCTGATGACCGTCCTGTGGTGTTGAGCTTCTATCTACGTTCTTACGAAATCCTTCCGTGTTTGTTGTTAATGGGCTCTCTGCTTGATTCTGACTTCCTGCTATGCTGGGTTGGGGACTATGTGAGTCATCCTGCTTGTCTTTCAATGCTCCCGTTTTAAATATAGACGATTGTTCTAATGAGCGAAGTTCGGCTTTAATGATCCTGTCTGTCTGTTCTTTAAGTCTATTTTTTACCTCTTGCTCCAAAGCTTGAATACGCGTGTGGTTTTCGCCTACTGTTTTAAGAATTGTTGTTCTTTCCTCTCTAGAATCAATATTCATTTTCTTCCAATCTTTCCTGATCTGTTCTTTAATCGTGCTTATTTTTTCTTCAATCTGGCTCTTATTTTCATCCTGATTACTTTCTATCTGGCTTAGCCTTTCGTCTAATGTACTCTTAAATTGTTCTTGTTCCGTTTCTAGGCTTTTCCACTGTTCCGCTGATTTTATCTCGAGGCGGTCCATATCTTTAATTATGCCTGATATGTTCTCATCTACTGCTGATATTTGTTGTTGAATGACCCTGCCACTTTTCTCCATCTCCTTAAATCGACTTTCCAACTTATCCTGGGCTATTTTGACCTCGCTTGTATTCATTGTGCATGCTATTTCAATCTGCTCTAATTTAGCTAACACCGTTTCATCGAGAATTCTAAGTTTTTTATCGAAAATACTCTCCATTTGTTTAATCTGCTCTAGGCTAATTGTTTCTCATTATTTTTGCTTACATCAAGGGCCAGTAATATCATCTGTTGGTTTGTGTGCTCTTTCATCTCTGCGGTTAACGAAGCTAATTGGTTCGTGTTTTTATTATTTTGCGCCTCTAACTGCGAATTTATAGTGTCATTAATTTCACTCTTTAATAACCTAGCTTGTTCCGCCTGATATTCATTTTGCTCAATTCTACTGTTATTTAACTGTATCCGCAATGATTCACTTTGTTCTAACAGATTAGTATTTAGCGATTTACTTTGATCTGACAGTTTAGTATTTAGCGATTCACTTTGCTCTAACAGTTTAGTATTTAGCGATTCACTTTGTTCTGACAGTTTAGTATTTATTTGTTCAGATAATTTTGTATTCAACGCTTCACTTTGCTCTACCATACTAGTGTTTATTTGTTCAGATAATTTTGTATTCAACGCTTCACTTTGCTCTACCATACTAGTGTTTATAGATTGACTCTGTTCTGATAATTTAGTGTTCAACGCTTCGCTTTGCTCTGCTAATTTAGTATCCAACAATTCCTGAGTTCTCCTTGCCGCACTTTCAATGATCTCCTGGATCTGCGCCACCGTTGCCATGTTTTACAATATATATGAGACATATGGGAAATGGCCTACGCCAATGCCCTTTGACACGCACATAAATCCAATGCACATTTAATTTCTTTATCCTACTCAGTTCATTTATTTTTACCTTTAATCCCATTAGTTGATTGCATCTCTGAGTAGTTCTAGTTTTACTCAATTTAATTTTAACCCCAAGCACATATTTAGTCATTAAACAGTTATCCTGATCTGATATTAACACTTGACTAATTAACAAAGTATTAATTGTCATTTTAGGCTACAGCCTCCTAATATTTCCATGAGTTTGACTTTCTACACAAATCTAGTTTTAACTTTATTATTGGGCGCCCGGTATCACATCTTAATTTTACTTTAATTTAAAATACAACAACGTGAACCGTATTTTACTTTGCAAACTCCTGATTTTAATTTATCTTCCACACATTTGGCGGTATCCACTTCGCCTCAACTACTTTTAATAAAATATCACTTCCCGGTGATTAAATACTGTCATATCTGCCTGCACTTGCGGCATGCCAGTTTTACTCAAATGCGCCACTATTGACATGTGTAATCTCCCCGTTACACCACAGTGAATAGCCCCACCGTTGGCCGCCAGTTTTCACCTATGAACCCTTCAGAATAGCAGTGTTTTATGCAAGAATCTTAGATCAAGGGGTCGCGTTCAGTTCATAGTGTGGTGTTTACGTCCGCCAAACTACGTGCTTTTCTGAGGCAAGGGTTATAGGATGAAAACTATAACTAAGAAAGAAAGGAGACAAAACGTAAGATAATAACTAGATTTAATAACTAATTTGTGCATAAAAGAATAAAACAAACAATAATAAACAAAACCTCCCTGAATTTCCCCTGACAGGAATATTTATCACTTTGAGGAGTCAGATGGATCTCCCCTTTTCTAATAAAATATGGATCCAAGTTCCACTATCTTGCATGTGAATTTATGTTCGCGTGATGACTACCTACGAAAAATGAGTACTTGGATGATCATTCGTTCACAACGGGTTAACAGCCACGGTGCTCACGAACAATCATCTCGTAAAATCAACTTTTATGGCTATGGGCATAACATTAATAAAAATCCTTAAATCTAATTCTGACACACATATTACAACTCTACTATTTACAGGCATCTCTCTGAGACCAGTATTAGTGTGGTGACACACTTAACAAATGAGCTGCCAATGGCCAGATACTCAACAACAAGGAAACACAGCGCCGCACGTGACTCACGGGCCACTGACATGTACAATAAACAAAGAATAAACCAACAACAACAAACAACCTGAGTGGTTAAGATTACTTTATATTAACAAAACTGCATGTTAAGGAAACGCTTCGAAGGTAATCGTGTTTCGTAGGCAACTCCCATTTATTTAAACAATTTTACCATTGATCAGTTTCTCACATTTATATTTATTTTCAAGTAATTGGGAGCCAGACTTGCACTCCCCTAATGAGCTCTGCTTGCGAAACTCAGCCAGCCCTTGTGACAACAACTCACCTCTTTCCACAATACCAGTCATGTCCCCCATCCAGTGTATATAAATAGCCGACCAGCGGAACTGTTATCTCAAGGAATCAACAGCCGCTAACATCTCCTCCCACTCAACATATGGTCAGACAATAATCACATATCCATAATTGTCCTCGCAAGGATGCAATCTGAATCTGGTACCAAGCTGACAGAAATCAGTCTCTGCTGAAGTTCCCGCTTGTAATACCACAACAATATACTCACAATACACACATCTGGGACTGACATAACACCTTTTCACATGGGTCTGCTGAATTAAAGCTCGCAAACATTTAACACAATATTTAAAACCTACGATAGAGCTGAGTACTCTTCGTCACAAATTACATTGCTCCAAAGGCAATAATCACACTGAATCTGATCAATAATAATTTTCAACAACAATTAATTACCCTCCAATCTACTATATAATTAGATTAATTCAGTCCTACTTCTGAAACACGACATATCTCCGAGAGACGTTTTTAACCGCACTTCGTAACATAGGCGAACACAGCCGTTCACATAGATACGTTAGTTAACACAACACGAAGAAAAGAACCTTCCATTAACTACAATTGTGCGAGCTGCTTCCAAACAAAAGTGTGTCAGATCAAAACAATATATACTACATTAAATCACACAAGCAAAGTATTTACAAAAATATGTCCCATAAACCATAAGTTAATTTAATAAATAATAAAATATTATTTGTACTCATCTCGTGTTGTAGTCACCCGTCAAAGAACATCAGATGCCATTCCCCAACTGGATGATCTTTTATCTCATAGCAGCCATCTGGACGGACTGTTGAGAATTCCACACTTCCTCTGCATTCATTGATGTCATCCCTGCGCTGATACAAAAATTAGGTTATTATACACTTTATGCCTGACTACTAAATTCGCTTGTTCAGGTACTAAATTCCCTGTCACTGTTCGTTGGCGAATTATCGACGCTACTGTCCCTATAACTATAGTACAATGACTATCTATCACTGATTTTACCACTTTTCAATGAATCTCCTGTGTCCTCGACACAAAAATACAAGTCTACGTTCGTAGACGCACAGAATAATAATAATGTGTCCTCAACACACGGAATAAAAGTCATGTCTCCTAGACACACGGAATGAAAAGTCAATGTCTTGGCTCTTCGACACACTTATAAATGAACTGGCCCTTGGGTCTAGATGGAGGGGGATTTTATGTAAAAATTTATCGAAGTAATTGTGATACAGGAATGAAATACATATCACTGAACTCGTAATATTGCACAGGTCAAGAATATGCCCATTAATCCTAGAATCGATCGTAGAGATTTTGTCTAGGCGATTTCCCGCGTGAATGCTAGCCGCCGCGTACCCCAGCCAGAGTTGGCGCGCAAGTAGGCATTCTCTTCTCATTGGTTCTCCATTTACTGATAATTTGGCGGTTTCTAGTAGATCTTTGCGTCTTGGGAGTGTCTATTTTCTTCATCAGCCATTCACGTTACTGCATCATATATCTTCTAGGCGCGAATATCACAATGAACATACCAGAACCATGTCTCACCGCGCGTCGCTTCTAAAATTGAGGTAGCCACACCTGTCCCTGTGATACATCGCTCTGCTATTTCTTTTCATAGCTCAAGTACTTAGCCTTTTGTTAAACTGATGCAGGTATGTCCCTACTGTCTCCAACAAATGCTTGAGATTTCCTCATCACTGTCTGGCTACTTTCATGATGCTGGTTGAAATATTTATTAATTGAAGAAATAAAAAGTAGAATCATTTAACCAACATAGGGTAAAGGGTTCAATACATACATAAATTATATATAAACTTTTGAACTGACGGTGGTTTTGGGGTCTGGGGGATGAGAAATGCGAAGATATGACGAAATTTTCCGGAAGTCGAAACATGTTACCCATTGCAATAGTTAGCTTTCTAATGAAATCTACCTCTGGTTGGTTCCTCAGTTTAGGGGCTGCGACAACGCGGTCATCTAACCCCGTGTACTTTGGGTGAGTGTAGAATCTGTCTGATAAACGGTGTGAATTGTAATGGCTGTATTTGTCTTAATTCAGGTAAGGACTGCAGACGGTCAATTTCAAGCAGTAGTTCCTAATGTTGCTACAGGTACTACCGTCAACGACACCTAGCTGTGAACTTGGCTACTAGATGCCACCGCAACCTGCAACTTGCAACGAACGTTGGAACTTCCCCTCCGAAGGAAAGCATACTTAGGGATTTTTAGCGCTCTTAGAAAATCCGACGACTTCGGCCGCCTTTGAACTCGCGACCTTGGGTATAGACATTCAGCATGCTACCAGTTACGTCACCGAAGCCGCTTCACACTTAGTCAGATGGAAATCTGAATCTGATCTCGTGCAAGTGCGTTATCTTGGCAATGTCTGATGGCTCATCCCTCATCAATTTAGTAGAGTTGCCATGGCAACCACTGATAGCTCTTGGCATTTTTTTATAATTCCGAAATCATTTTTCTCATCCCTTGGCATAATGGTGGGTCATATCAAAAATTCTTTCAGACAAAAGTTTTAGGTAATTATTAGGGAAATATTATCCATTTTGTACGGTTTTGATATTGTGCCTATTAAGAGAGATATGATTAATGTTTCCCGAAAAAAACACTTTTTCTCACCCCTTTGGTCAATGGTTGGTGCTATAAAAAAACTCTTCAAACATAAAGTTTTGGGCTTTATCCGATACATAGTATGAACGTTGAACAGATTCGATATTTCAGATATTAAGAGAGTTATAGCAATATTTCACTTTTTCTAAAAAAGTCCCCCATTTTCACCCCCTTCGACCGATTTAGCCCAGTAACGAACTCGACCGAGATTTTATCGGTATACATATTCGGTAAAAAATTCAAAGTGATTGGTGCAAAATTACGGCAGGTATCGTGTCCACAAGAAACTGATATACATATATATATATATAAATTATATATAAACTTTTGAACTGACGGTGGTTTTGGGGTCTGGGGGATGTGAAACGCGATGATATGTCGAAATTTTCCGGAAGTCGAAACATGGGACCCATTGCAATAGTTAGCTTTCTAATGAAATATACCTAAAACTCAGCAGTTTTTCGAGGTTTATGTCGTATCTTCTGTGGGGTTTTGTCTAGGAACACCTAGCTGAGTTAAAATTCACGGACCGTGAAAGCCAATATGACATATTTTTGGAAGCCTTTATTGGGAGGTGAAAGGCTGCTTGAGCTTTTTGATCTCGCAGTTAAGAGGCGCACGTGTGATTCATAAGAAGGGGTGCACAGCTTGCTACTCCTGTGGGGGTCCGCACGTATGCTTCATAAAAAGGGAGGTAGCGTGCAGCTCGCTACTCCTATAGGGGTCCAGGCACAGACACCATGAGCCCGCTGGTGAGCGAGCTTGGTGTTCCTAGCCAAAACCCCACACAAGGCACGGCATAAACCTAGAAAAATTGCTGAGTTTTAATTCACTGACCGTGAAAGCCAATATACCATTCTTTTGGAAGCCTTCATAGGAAGGTTAAGGCTGCCTGAGGTTTTAGCTCTCGCAGTTAAGAGGCGCCGGTGCACTTCATAAAAAGGGAGGTAGTGCACAGTTCGCTACTCTTGTGGAGGTCAGAGTGCAGACACCAAGAGCCCGCTGATGAGCCAGCTTGGTGTTCCTAGGTGAATATGTATAAATCCTAATCACATGTAATTTATTTCAGGTTACTTTTCACATATTCCAGTAATTGGTATGATTCTTGTATTGACAAACTGAAAGCAATTAAACCATTCTTTTCCGTTAAAAGTCACACTTCTTAGGCTATTACACTTTTTCACGTCTGTCGCCGCTTCCTGAGCTGGGGAATCATATGCCGGACTATACCCCACCCATCCTGTATATATCATGTTAGACGTAGTTCTAAATCAATGTAGATGGGTTATACAGCCTGTGGGTAACTAAATGGCCAGTAATGTGACTCCAGGTGGCAATTGTAATGTAGCGCACTTCCTATGAAGCTCACGGGAGGGTATCAGCTGAGCGCTTTACATGCATGACATAGGATTACAACAGGAACTGGAAGTCCACGAGGGAACGATAGCTTATATATAGTCAGATTATTCATTCTTCTGATTTGCTCACATTCCCATCATCATTCATTTCGATTCTGTGTTTTTGTGTTAAATAATATTAATAAACCCTGGAATTGCAGCCCACGAAGGGCCTAGGCCGACCAAGCGATCGCTGTCCAGCCATTTGGCCTGCAGATATTGGGTTGACGTGTGTTCAGCGCATCGGGTCCCCTCGGCCGTGAATATTGGTTTTCATGACCAGGAGATTTTGTGTTGGAAGCCATTATTTCTGTGTTGCCTTAGTGAATGAAATGTAATGATTTTCAGTCGGTCTACACGATTGTACCTAATAGTTTTCGAAATTCCATGTATTCGATGGAAAAGGAGTTTGTTTTATGCTTGCATTTTCAGATATTTTCTTGTAAATGACAACTAAATCTGTATATAAAAGCATTCTACTCTTGAAGTTTCAAACGTAGGCCTATTAGTTTCGTGTCTCTTTTATTTTAACACAAGGATACCACACCGTTAAAACGCGCATTAAGACTGTTATGGGAAGATGTAGCAAGTTCGAAACTCGGTGCTGCCAGTGACTTTATTGAAAGTGGGTTTTCATCGGATTTTTCCATACTTCATCCAGGAAAATGCCAGAATAGTGTCTTATTCCAATTACGGGGGTGCTTACCCCCATCCCTGTCCGTAATAGAGCTATACACACTACTACAGTCAACTCATAAAATCTGGTTATCAGACAATATCAACAAGCACTTAAGTACACGAGGTTGATGACCAAGATGTCTCAAGTCCCTAATATGAATTAACATCAAAAGCATTTCTCATAAGAACGAATATTATTTATTATAGGCCCATGCGCTCTCAGTATACAGCGTTTGGACAACTTTGAGTACACTAATTTAGTTATTTATTTATTTATTTATTAATTTATTTATTTATTTATTTATTTATTTATTTATTTATCGTATGGCTTTTAGAGCCGGGAGTGTCAGAGGACATGCTCGGCTCCCAGAGTCTGTAGCTGCTTCCAGCGGACACCCTTATTAGGGTGAGCTACAAGTTCCGTTCAATTTCAAGTAGTTCCAACATTCGCTACCAGATATCAATGATACCTAGTGGTGAACGTTGGAACTTTGATAGAGCGTTCCGACGAAATGTAATCTAACCTAACAATTTAGCTTTACACAAGTTTAGTCTGTGAAAGGAATTTTTACATGTCAAAAATCTACTTTACTTCCCCTCCGAAGGAAGGCATACTGAATGATTTTAACGCTCTTAAAAAATCCGACAACTTCGGCCGGGTTTGAACCCGCTATCTTGGGCATAGCAGTTCAGCATGCTACCAACGACTCCACCGAAGCCGCTAGTATACTAATGAACCTCTCATACAGTGGTATTCCCGATAAAAGTGTCCTGCTAGTACGCCACTTGGCTCTCACCATGGAAGCCGGGGTTCGATACCGCGCTCTGCCAAGAAATTTAATTCTGGTCTGAGGGCAAAAACGGGGTATACTCAGCCTCGTGAGGCAAAACTGAGAAGAGGCGGGTTCGATTCCTACCTCAGCCATCCTGGTAGTGGTTTCCCGTGGTTTCCCCACTTCTACTCCAACCTAATGCCAGGATGGTACTGCGCCAGAATTTATTTAAGGCCATTACCAAAGAACCAATCTGGATATGAACCAAGACCCCAGAAAAAATAAAAGAGTGGATGAAAATTTTTATTTATTAAAAATTCGAGAAATATGGGAAAAACTGTGTGGAAATGAGTGAAATACTATACATCTTATACTATCATGAAAGGCAAGGAAGAAGGAATGATTTAAAGATGGACATATATTCTATTATATGAATGTGGGAGGTCCATATTGCGAGAGACATCACGCCACTTGAAGCGAGAGTTACGTCATGAAAGAGGGGAAGAGACGAAGGTCGAACTGCGGACTGAAGCGAGGAGAGGTGGTAGAAGTTACGTCACACCACGAGAGGGGAGGCAGAGAGACTGGAACTTGCGGAGTGTGGAGAACCGGACGAGAGAGTTTTTTTCCAATTTGAGATTTCATCGAGTCAAGACCTCGAGAAGAAACCAGTATTCATATAACAGTGCTACGTTTCATTAAAGTTGAAAGCAAAGAAGAGTGCAGTACAGTAAGACTGTAACTTGAGGAGCAAGCTACATCTATAAAGCAGAACGGAACAGTATAACCAAATATTACAGTGCTTAATGCAAAGTTGTTCCACATTGATTGAAACATTTCGACAAGAAGATATTCAGTATTACTACGTGTGAACGCATATTTGAACATTACATTAAAAATGCAAGTTAGAAGTCAGCAACGGGGAAGTCGTAATTATATCATCAGTGAAATGAGAATTACTATGTGCTAAGCAAAAGCATAGGGAAGTGGAGACTACAAAGATGTACAGTTGAATTCCAGAATTCACTATCATGAAAGGCGCAACAGAATATCTACGTGACGCGCAACATCACCGAACAAAACTTATACTTTTCTACAAGAGTTCTAACACATCTTGAATATTCACAAACGCTTGTATAAACGACAATATTCAACCTGAGACGAGATGTCAATTCTGAAGAAACGAGATGTCAATTCTGAAGAACCGAGATGTCAATTCTGAAGAGATGGAGAGTCGAAGCCGGACTACTTGCAGTGCACGGGGGACGGAGTGTTGGCGGAGCGAGCTGTTTCACGGCGAGGTCATTCACCGAGGACATCATCGACCTTGTTCTACTGGGAGACGAGGCCAGCTGGTTCTGACACAAACCGGTCTTCATAGCTGTGGGCGATACGATGAGATCCACGACACGTTTGCTTTGGCAGGCGAGACGCAGGTATTCTCCAGACCAGAAGTCAACTCAAGGTAGTGAAGAAATTGTTTTATATCATGTAGAATTGTAGTTATGTTCTGTGATTATCCAATTGACCAACTGCATTATTTCCAACGGCATTATTTTTAACTGCATTATTTTTAACAGCATTTTTCAACTGCATTATTTTCAACAGCATTTTACAACAGTATTTCAACCGTATAATTTTGTCAAAGTAATTAAATTTGTGTAGTTTTTGTGTAGTAGTAAGTTTTTCGTATTTTTCTTCGGAGTTATTTTTCTTGTTCTTGAAAATTTCAGTCACTTGGACGAAATTTTGGCATAGTGATGCTATTAACACTAAAGTCATATCAGAGTAAAACCGCGTAGAATTTTTCATATTTGCGTTAGATTTAATCTAATTAAATCTGTTTTATCGCAGCGATGGAATGTAGAACGAATTGTTTAGAGGAATGTAGAACGAATTGTTCAAAAGAATGTAGAACAAATTGTTTAAAGGAATGTAGAACAAATTATTTAAAAGAATGTAGAGTGAACTATAAAAAAGGAGTAGAACGTTGAACGAACTAAAGAAGGATTAAAAATTGTAAATTAAGTAAAAGAAGTTTATTGGAGCAAATTTAAGTACAGCATATTTAAGAAGTTATGTCACGAAGTGTAAAGAATATTTCGACAACTCATGATGTTGATTCGAGTGTCAGAAATTATTTTCAACTAATTATGAACGAAAGTATTACGAAACGCTTATACACATATGTCTAATGAGATTTAGAGCATAAAAAAGCATAGATGAATTTGTTAAACAAATATATTCATGGAAGGAAGTCAAACTTATATCTTTTGTTAAGAATATGAATACTTACTGATATTTCTTGAAAAGTTGTAATAAAATGTAAAGCTGAATTTAAACACGTGAAAAAGAAAGTTAACAAAGTTAAATCATAGGGTGATCAGAAAGTGAAAAGTACAGAGATTTATAGCAGAAATGGAATTATAAGCACGAGGCGAAGTTATACCAGGATATAGAGAAGAATGTTAAAAGTTAGGAAGTATATGTATTGAAGTGGAAGTTTATAGTTGAATTACCGTGCAAATTAAGGAGATACAAACGTAAATGAGTTACGTATTTTTACGAAGGGAGGCTGAAGAGTCTCTAAGTTTTTCTAGTATTGATCGCAATGATTGTGAAGTTATGTGAGTGTATTAAAGGAAGATTCTGTACAGGGTGTTTAAGAGAGAGGGAAATTGTTGTATAATTATGGAAGAGGAGTGTGAGAAACGAAGGTTAATGCCGTGCACTTCTAGTATTCACGTTTATTAGAAAAGTATTAACACACTAAAGAATTTCAGAACTTATTTCAGTATTTCATGATGAATAGATAAAAGGTAAAAAGGAACAGTGCTTAGCTTAAATGTTTGTCACTTATGTTCAATTGATTAAGACGAGTATTTATTACTTTCAACACGATAGTTGCGGTGTATGTTTGTTATTTGATTGTTAAGAAAGTTGAGTAGATGAAAGACTTATTGAAGGATAGAAAATTTAATCTTTTCGACAATAAAGTGTACAATTTGTGAGAACCATAAATGAATGTATATATGCACATAGTTCATGAATAATTTTTGCTTAGATATGGAACTACGGTTCAGAGTTGAAGCGGATCTGTATAAAGTAGGGTAATACTTAGTATCACGCCGTTTCACTTTCCTAACTATATCAGTGCCACGTGCAAGTTTGTTTTTGGAGTTACTTTTGTTAGAGTGTCAGGGAGACACCATATTCAGGGAGGAAGCCAGTTTTTATACTTGTTTTTTAGCTTAATAAACGGCTGGCGCTTTTTAGCGACTCAGTCAACTTTTATCTAAGCTGATACCGTTTTCATTGTCGTCATCGTCGAAAATAGTACTACGAGGTATAGATACAGGCGCTCACTATAGATTAGACCTTATCACCCCTCGAGATTGGAGTTTCTCGGTTTGCTCTAAATGTAAATGATAGTAGAAATTTTTACCTTGGCTAGTAGTACTATTTTCTTTACGAATATCATTTATCCTGTATGTTCCTGAAATTCCCAATTTTACTTAGTAGGCATGGTAAGTTTGTGAGCTGGGTAATTTACATGTCTGCAATCCTTTATAGTTGAGTGGATATAAGTACTGATGGGTTTCTTCGGGCGCAGTACCTAACTTAATGCCACGACCGCTTCCTACCCAAATCCTACCTAAATTACAAATACACACACTAGAGCTCGAGCCAGCCTGGAAGGCGGTGCGCAGAACACAATGCTACCATTACGTCATGCCTCACTTCCATCCCACCAATAACAGTCAGTCTGTCTTAAGAATCTGAGCTAGTGTGTTGTCAGGAAAGCGAAGTATAAATCAGCATGAAAGAGACAGGCTCGATGAGGTAAGCGACGGTGTTGCCATACCGCAGGAACTCATGGCACCATCTGCGGTGTGGGGATTCGGACATGGTGGACCTGTTGCAACCTTCGAACATAAATACAATAGAGTGCGTATTGCCACACTGCGCCTGTACTATGACGTGAAACCAACATCTCGATCAGCTGATTAAAGGGTAAACAGAGGACCTCGTAATGGAAGGTTATGGGAGTATTTGGGAAAATGATTTTAATGAGGGTTTAAACACACATTTTCGTAATTTATACGGCATTGGGAAAAGCATCGCATGTTTCTTCACGTACCGGAAGGTAGCAAAATTTAAGAATGTTACATATTTGGTGTTAAAAGTGTCTGTCGTGTTCCGTAATACACATACATCCAGGATCCCATCTTGTAAATAATTAATAACAAATCCAACTCTGAGAATTAGGCCTACTGATTTTTGAACAGAATTGTGTTTGTATAAAAAGTGGCTGTCGTGTTCCGTAATACTCATACATCCAGGATCCCCTCTTGTAAATACTTAATAACAAATCCAACCCTGAATTAGGCCTACTGATTTTTGAACAGAATTGAGTTTGTCTAGCTGGTCATTTTTGATTGTACGCCCGAAAGCTCCAAACAAATTCAATCTATTAACTTACTACATTATTTCCCAAATTTTTTTTCATCATTAGAAAATGTATTTTGGCTAATTTTAGTACCGGGACGTAAGAACGTTTTATCGTACGATGAGCTCTCATTCAGCGTTACACTTCCACTTCAGTATTTTATGAAAGTGAACAAAACAACATGGGCAAATGGAAATAAGGAAGTCTATCGATTTAGTAAGTGTTTGTTTTTAACAACTATGCATTACATTTGCTACATAGGAAAATATTTTAATCAATGAACTTTTTTTAATTTCCATTTTCTATGAATCATAGAAACCTTTGCAAAAATAACCCAGAATTTTGAAATTCGACGAAGAATTGACTAATTTAGGGATGCAATGTAGCCTATCCTAAAAGAATCTCAAAATTCCCTCAACCAAACGCACAGTCCATAACTTACGTTTAATACTTATTATCGAAGATTACACCGTCACATCTGTAGCATAACCTGGAATTTGACACTGAACATGATTGACGACTGCATTGTGTAGTCCACACTACATTTAATCCAGTATAGGGACATAAAGCATTTTTATGTTCAGAGATGCATTTACTAGCAGTCTCAACAAAACACCAAGAAGAACGTCTAGCCTATGGACATGTAAATACTTGATACATTCGAGCATAAATACAGGCCTGTTCAGTGGAGTAAAGGATATGGTAAATTATAATAATTTATAATACATCCCAGCATTTCCATTTTTAATTATTTTTCTTTCATGTTTCGGAGTTAAGAGGAAACGTAGGGTAAAGAAATGAAAGTAATTAAGTCACGAATTTTAGGGTTATTTAGCAATGAATTAACATGCGTATGGAAAGAAATGCCCGATTCTTTTTAAATGTCTCCTTACATCCATACGCGACACAGTAATCCACCATTCTGACTTAGTAATGAATAGAACTCACTTTAAATAACCCAATTCTATCATCACGTGTAGTATTTCAGTGCTCTAAACTACCCGCAGTTCCCTTTAGTCAGCTGATCGAGATGTTGGTTTCAACAACGTGACGTCATCAGCCATGTATTGGAAGTATGATCTAAGGTTGCAACAGTGGACATGTATCTCTTTCTCCCTCTGCGCAAATCCCAGAGAGCCGGCCGCCTTCCGTGCTGACGCAAGCTATAGTACAGACATCACCGTGATACAGGTTGTCAGAAAAATTCTACACACACCAAAGTACACGGGCCAACATGACCACGATGTCACAAAGACCCTAAAAGAATCAACAACAAATGTTCTGTAATACAATATATTGATGAATATACTGACACTCGTAATGCTCCGTCATTACCAGAGCAATAACCTGCCAATTTTATATTCCACAAGATCTCCATATCCAGTAAAGAAAGAGGAAAGGAAGGAAGCTCGTAGTTTTACGTCATCGTTAATCTCACGATTATAAGCCACGAGATCTCCAATGTATGTGGAATCGGAAACATATGACGTAATATTTAATTTCGAAAATCTCACATGCATTAACCGGTAACAGAACCTGTTATGTATTGGTGAGGGGCGAACAGCTTGACCCCTGCACCATCACGCCGCCCCACTATCCAGTAAAGAGCAAAAACTAACGAAAGAAAAGACACGCCGTATAATAATATATTTCCTTTCCAAGCTGTACACAGTTGCGAGGGGTATCGACTTTGATATAAACCCTAATTCACACATTTGTATACCCTGTTCTTCTGTCAGGCAATTTACTGCTTTCTTCTCGGAGCGTGTATTTATGGTGTGCTGTGTTTCCTCTCACGATGTAACTTCCTGCTACATGATATAGCATAAGTTGTAATGTTAGAAAGTTCAGCGCTTCAGGCCCAATGTACGTGTGAAGATGACGTAAAGGGTGTCTCTGGAACGTGCTTCCAAGATGATTGCGATGATGAGGGATGTCTGGAGGAGTAAAACCACGGGTTCAATGAACATCCTAAGTGTTAGTAGGCCTAGTCAAAAATCGTATAGCTTAGCCCTGGACCCATTTACAGTCACATTTTATTTTCTTCACCAGCAGACTATCAGTGGGACAATTTCCACTGTTTTTAAGATGTATGACGAGATAGCGCTTTAAGGTTTCTTTTGTAGATGAATTTTAGAAATTTTTCGGTACTCAGTGCATACAATATCAACACAATGTCTCCCAATTGTTTTGAGTACACTTTCCATAGCATACCACAAGTTGTTGACGCTACGTATTGTAGGGGACCTGAGTGTGTGCCCTCTACAATGTAATATTTGGGGGATGAGATATGAGAACCTGGGGGATGCTTGGGGTTCGAGTGTAGGAGGTGTAGGCGATTGAGCGGTCCGAAAGCGTGGATGCAGCTCGAGAGGAGAACTCCCAATTGTTCAGTTTGGTTGGGTAGTTCGAGGGTGTGATAGCGGAGCGAAGGGTGGTTTAGTAAAGAAGGATCTAAACAGCTGAGCTGCTACTCGGATTATTGCTAACGTGGGCTGCTGGTAGCACGCGGAATACGCGAATGCAAGCACTGTGACGTACAATAAGTGGCTGTCCACGGGAGCCACGGAACAATTAAACGAGTATTACCAGGATCCTACCGGGATGAGGGCTGGTGGGTAGGATCTTATCAACTAGTGAAATAAACTAAATAACCAGTTAGTTTTAAGATGTCTGGTTTTAATGGGTACTTCTAATGTGAAGTACTAATGGATTTTGCAGAGCAGTTATTAATTATTCAGATGCTATTACATTCCAAGCACTAGGGGCTGAAAGTGTAGGTGTTTGTGTGTGGAACTGTACTCGCTAAACACTCACCGATCTGGCAGTAGTCGTGACGGCTCTCATCAGCGGTCCGGCACTTAGGCACTAGGTATGACTAAGGAAGACTGACTGACCTGTAGTGACCTCTCCTCTCATGCTTTATACCTTTCGATGTGTCGCGTGCGCAAAATTGCACATTCTTTAGGAGTCGAGGCACTGGCAGGGGTCGATGTAGTTCAAGCGTGAGGTTATTTGGGGTTATCGAAGTACTAGGCTTTTAGATTTGCTGTAATTTGGTATGAGTTGGCCTGAAGGTGTGTATTTGGCTATAGATGTCTGGGGTGGAAATCATAGGGGATGAAGGTAGTATCCCATGGATACAACAGTATATTGAGTTTATACTGTATTTCATAATCATTGCTAATTGCGATATCGAACAGTACGAAAATAGGAGGATTTACCCAAAATTAGGATCATTCTATACAAAGTATAGCAGCATAAATGCTTTGATGGATGAAATAAAAAGGAAAGAAATATGTAAACAGTATGCTGTTCAATAATGTTGGTTATTGCTCACTGCAAGTTACACTAAGCACACTGCTTCAATTCCATCCTCGTTTACATGCGACTAGATGCAATATAATTCCAGCCCGATCACATAATTTGTTGTATCGACCTACTTGGTTTCATGGGCGCACTCAGAATCGAAGCGTGTGCGCTAAAAATTTAATGATATTTATTGCAACCAATGGTCAAATACAATAATAATTAAAATTGCGCACATTGAAGTCATATACAGAATTCTGTTAATGTCACTGTTCTCTTACTACAAACTTTTGCATGATATCTTTCACACGACTTTCCACACAATTCACATCTACAGTTCTCGTCTGGGTCATGGTAGACCTTCTTGCAGCACAGATTGAAATTAAAACCATGAACAGCGAAACGTGTCATGAAATGGCGAAGTTCATACATAGAATTCCTCCACTCTGAGGTCGTCATGGCATCTGTCTGGTAGAAATCCCTCCAGATGTTGGCTTTCTTCTCTTGAAGTTCTTGCAGTAATAACTGATATTGCTTTGTAGATGGCAGTAACATTCTTATTCGTAACTCTTCTATGTAAAATGGTTGTCTCGTTATTTCATAGGTCGTCCTTGACGGTGCATTTTGTCCTAGACACAGAATCTTTTTCATGTATATGGCCTTTACCCTTTCTATCTGAGCAAAATCGTTTTTCGAGAGATGCTCCCATATTAATTCTATTGCATGTGTCATGATTGGAGACATTTTTATGTGAAAGAGTTCTAATGCAGTCTGTATGGAGAGTATGTACCTCAATATTCTACGCTTGATGGAAGTGATTTTCGAGTATTAATACCACTTCTAGGACCTGCTTGTTGATAATTGTACACATTTAAGTACTTTTCAGATCCTTGGTAAATTTAACAATCACATGAATTTTGTTACCCTAATATATTTCTTTACTAACATGAATACATAATTCCTCTATCTTTAGGCTGTATTTAGACAAAGTATTCTAACCCGTGATCACTTGCGTGTACTTTAGTCATCCCGTCGCTCCCGTGTTGTGTTTTAACTAACAAACGCCGATCGGGATTATTATTATCAGATAAACAAATGTTTGGATAGTACCTTTATTTTCATTGGTATTCTGCCCGAAGGCAGGCCCGTGCCTCCAAAGCGGCTATCCTCAGCCGGAGTTTACGTGCGGTAGGGTGGCCAGGGCCTTTCCGCTCCTCCTTTATTTCGCCAACAGTGCGTGGTCCCACTAAACCAGCATTCCATCCAAGGTTCAACCACGTCAAATGCTGCTTAACTGCGGGGTTCTCATGGGATCCGGTGTTTCAACATAGCTAGGCCGTTGGCTTGGATAGTACCTAAGTATACTTAATTAGATTTTTAATTCCATTTATTCATCTATTATTCTTCAGTAACGTACCCTACAGATCAGAATCTTCAGTCAACAAAACCAAACTAA